>CM064868.1:38198139-38798139 GCA_032719365.1 Prinsepia uniflora | reverse complement strand
ACTGAATAGATCGACGAACCTTAGCCATGCTGGATCAAAGAATTTTTGAATTGGAAAGCTTGTTGATAGACGATTTGAACAACGTTCAAAATCTTCAAACAATGTCGATGAACGACGAACGAAGAAAGATGAACGATGAACGATTAAGAGAGCTTCTTCTGAGTATTCCTCAATAGCTCTCAATGAAAGCACCAATTGTTGAATCAAAGATTGAACTTGTCACGAAAAGTCCTCACAATTCCTGCAAACAGCAAACAATTAGCTATCGTTGCTTCGATCGATTTACCCGGGGGGTTGTTCGACCAAGAACACTCCGATGCTTAAGTTAGCTTTGAGAGAGGAAAGGGATATACTTCGAAACGAAGAATCAACGTACCTTCGAAATGAAATGTGCCTTGCTATTTATAGGAAAATCTTGGGAGCCTTGGAGAGTTCTGATTGGCCGGTTTGAATATTTAATTAGTAAATAATATATTATTATTAAATATATTATTTAATAATCATAATGATGGCTCATCATGATAGTAATGATATTCATTGTATTTTAATATTAATATTAATTATCCATTATTAAGAATAACGATAATTTACTCTCGGGGAGAATATCAATATTACGGAGGCTTTAACCCGATCAAATAACGTATTTAACTGGTAAATAGATTATTTAATGTGCGGGTGTTTTTCAAATGATCAGCGTTATTTACCAAGGGTAATTTGGTCATTTTTGGGAATTACGGGACACGTGGCGGCTCCATAATTTTCGGATGATTTTGGGTTCCACAGCTGTGAATGGAGAGTTTGTAGGTTTTTCTCATAGTAAGCGTGGTCTTCGTCAAGGAGATCCTTTGTCTCCATATTTATTTTCCATTGCCATGGAATTACTTTCCCTTATCATGAAAAATTGTATTTCCAATAACCCTTCATGTAGGTTTCAAAGGAGATGTGATAAAATTATGCTAACCCATCTTTCTTTAGCAAATGTTCTTATGGTGTACTCTCATGGTGCACCCTCCCGGTTAGGTACCTTAGAGCCCCCATTATTACTACAAAACTTTGCTATGTAGATTGTGCCCTTCTCTTGGAACGGGTTGTTAATCGTATTAAGGCTTGGGAGCACCAGACTCTTTCCTTTGCTGGTAGATTGCATATCAAGTCGGTATTATGTAGCATTATGGTCTTCTGGGGTTCTCACCTTTTCTTACCCAATAATATTACTTGGGATATTGAAAGGTTATTTAGATGCTTCCTTTGGTTAGGATAAAGCTCAGGTTCTTATTACTTGGTCCTCAGTGCGTAAACCATAGTTGAAAGGTGGATTGGGTATTAGAAACTTGCATTTATGGATTGTTACGATGATGGCAAAGTATATTTGGTTTCTATTGAAGGGTGATTCTTCTAATTTATTGGCTAGTTGGGCTAAATAGTACTTTATTCGTGATCGTTAGTTTTGGATTATCAATCCTCCTGCATTTTTTTTCCTGAAATTGAAGGAAATTACTTGGTATTCGAAGTTTAGTGCGTCCTTAAAATTGTAGTTGTGTTGGCAATGGGGCTGACATTTACCTTTTGGCATGATAATTGGTGTTCTTTAGGCACTTTTTATTCTCTTTGGTCCTGGTATTGCTGAGTTAGTAGGCATCTCCTTGAATTCCAAGGTTAACTCTGTTTTATTTAATGGCAAATGGTCTTGGCCTTTGTCCTTGAACTCGTGTCCGAAGCTCATCAAGAATGTTTGCTGCTCTATTTCTCATAATACTTTTTGTGAGGACTCTGTCCAATTGTTGCCTGCCCCGTGTGGGAATTTCTCTTCTGGTTCTATGTGGCGAACACTAGTGGGAGGTGGTTTGCAAACCTGCTAAGTTCATTTGGTTTCGAACAATATCTCTATTCCGAGAGCAAGCTTTATCTTATGGGTTGCTGTAAATCGCAGACTTGCTATTTTGGACCGCATCTGCAAGTTCTCCTCAAGGACTAGCCTTCTCTGTGTCCTTTATGATGGTGCTAATGAGTCACATGTAAAACTTTTCTTTGATTCCCCTTTTAGTGGGAGAATTTTGTAACGACCCAACTCGAGATCATGGGGATTACCAAGAGATTAGCGCAAATAATTGGGATTAGTCGATGTAAAATGACGATTTTGCCCTTGAATAGGGAAAAATGATGACTTTTGACACGAGAGGTTATTTGCATATTGATCGAGATTACAGGTCACTGAAGATTTTGGGCGATTTTTACGTGCACGCATTTTGAGATCATTTGATTGGTGGTTTGTCTATTGTGGGACCCAAAATATTTAGTTGAGAATCAGAGGATGACTGACAAGTGTCACACACCCAAAAGCACCAACCCACCATTATCATCCTCTTCATCTTGCTGGTTCATGGTTGAGGGAAACAGGAAGTGAGAGAGAGGTCTTGAGAGACTGAGGAAGAGACAGTGGACGGCGAAGCCACGGTGGTTGTTGGAAAAAAAACGGATTCAGGTAAAACTCGAAAAGCCTTGATTTTGGGTCTTTGATTTTAGACTTTGCTACATTGTCCTAAGCCCCTATTCGTGTTCCATGAGATGATGCGAGCTTGTAGAGACAAAAAGGAAGGGATTTGGACGATTGGACTGGTCTGGGGACAAGCTGGAAGTTTGGCCGTGAAGGTCAAACTTGGCTAGAGGTGTTTCATGTTAATTTTCTTGGTTTTAACATCGTAGATCGATTTCTGGGTGATGGGCGTTTAGTTTGGTGAAAAAAAGGAGAGAAACAGTGGAGAAATGAGGGAGAACGAGTCTGATTTGGAACCGGGTCGAATGACTCGTTACAGGGTCGCAGGTCGACTCATATGAGGGAAGGAGACGATGACGTGGCATGTCACGTCATCACTGTCAGGCCACGTGGAAAATCAGGTGGTGCCACATGGCGAACAGTTAGGGATTGTCAGAGCCTACATGGCAGGTGATGTGGCAAGATGACGTCAGCAGTGACATTAGCATGTGACACGTGGCACCTGTCGGATGGTGCCACGTGGCGAGTTGTCAGATATTGTCAGATGTCAAATGTTAGGCTAACGTCAGCAGATGACATTAGTAGCTGACGCTAGCGTTGATCAATCTTTGACCAGTGTGTGGGCGCGAATTTCAAGGTTGAATCGATCTTGTTCGAATATTTTCGACATTCTGAATCCAATGCTGGTTGTTTCAGGTCGATCAGAGATCGTTGGATTGGTGTTTTGGTGGGCTTTATCCTCGGGAAGCGTGTTCATGACACATTTTCGATTTTGGGATTTGTGAGGGTTTATTGTATGAACTTATATGGATTGTTAGTAACCCTCGGGTATGACTTTGACAAGCCCAGACGTCTCGGAAGCTTCAGATTGACTTACGACTCGTGTTTCCAGCGAGCGGCGGTACGTGTGAGTGAACTTTTGTTTTCTTAAACCCTATACATACATTTTTATATGGTTTTTATATAATTTATTATGAGATTTGCCTGATGATTGGTTACATCTAATTCATGTGGATTTCTTGGGAGTTTTTATGAATATTTAAGAAAGCTGATCTTAAAACATTTTGCGAGGAAATTGGGTTTATCAAACCCAGGATCCTCAATGAGTTGTAGGGGATGGTTTTATACTTGTGAGGTCATGTTTATATGATTTTGACGGTATTTGCTAAAATGGGATCTTACATGATTTTATGACTATTTTAGTGACTCGTCTTATAAGATTTGATGTGACTGTGATATGATATGAATGTGAATATACGATGATGTGATTGTGATATGATATGACTGTGAATATACGATAATGTGACTGTGTTGTGATAATGGTGATGATTGTGATGATGTGAGATGTGATTGGTGACCCACTCGAGATGTCAGTCGCGATAGATAGTCTCAGACGTCGAGCTGGGCTCCGTCATTCTCGAGACACGTCTCAAACATCGAGCCCCAGGCTCTGTCATTCCTGAGACTAGGACCATGGCTCATACGTCATGTCCGAGACTTCGTCATTCTTGAGCCGATTCACACTCGGATGTCGAGTCAGGGACTCCATATTTCCCGAGTGATATCAGCCTACTGGTATGCTTTTGCACTGATGTGGTTATGACTTTGTTGAGATATTGACAGGTCTGGCTTTCTATTTTATTGAGTATATACAATGATGTTTGATATGGTTTCATGTTGGTAATGTTTATGGCATTACTGATTTTCTAGCTACTGTACATATTTTAAGATTGATGTTTTATTCGTAAACTCGATGCATACATAACTTTATTAAACGGAGGGTTTAATGTCTGATTTCGGAGAATGTTTTTCCAGATCTTTAGTTTTGTCCACTCACACTTTTTATTGGTTTTGACACCCATCAGGTTGATCACGGATGCGGGTTGTGTGAAGGGTGAGGCATCACGTAGATTTGCGTACTCTGGAGATCATATCCCTCTTCCCAAAGAACAGTGACTAGATAAAAAGTCTAGATATATTAAAGGCGCCTTAACAAAGCAACAAGAAATGACCATTTTCCTTTGCTCTTCATCGATCAAATGCTTGAAAGGTTAGCTGGTCATTCTTATTATTGTTTTCTTGATGGTTATTCTGGGTACAATCAAATCTGTATAGCTCAAAACGATCATGACAAAAAGACTTTCACTTGTCCCTTTGGCATTTTTTCCTATCGGTGAATGCCATTTGGCTTATGCAATGCCCCAAGTACGTTCCAAAGATGCTTGGTTTCTATTTTCTCTGAATATGTCAAAAAAATAATTGAAGTATTTATGGACGATTTCAGTGTCATTGGGGTTAGTTTTGATGCATGCTTAGAAAAACTCAGAACTTATCTTTAAAAAATGTGTTGAAACTAATCTAGTTCTTAACTGGAAAAAATGTCATTTCATGGTTAGACAATGAATAGTCTTGGGTCATATTGTCTCTGAAAGATGAATCAATGTTGATAAATGCAAAGTGGATATTGTGCGCTACTTACCCTCTCCCACTTCTGTGAGAGAGATTCATTCATTTCTTGGTCATGCAGATTTCTATAGAAGATTTATCAAGGACTTTTCCCACATTGCTCAGCCCATATGCCGATTGCTTCAGAAGGAGACACCCTTTGTCTCTAATGCATAATGTGAGGAAGCTTTTGAGAAGCTTAAAGAACTCTCAACCACAACGCCCATTCTTTGTGCCCCAGATTAGTCCTTTCCCATTGAACTAATGTGTGAGGCCTCTGATTATGAAGTTGGACAAAGGAGGGACAAGAAGCCCTGTGCCATATACTATGCATCCAGAACTTTGAATGATGCCCAAATAAACTACACCACAATTGAGAAGGAGTTTCTTGTTGTTGTGTTTATTTTAGATAAGTTCCGCTCTTATTTACTTCAAACTAAAGTAATTATTTACACTAATCATGTAGCACTGAAGTATCTCCTGGCCAAGAAGGAAGCTAAATCAAGGCTAATTTGATGGATTCTTCTTCTTCAAGAGTTTGACATCGAGATTAGGGAGAAGAAGGGTATAGAAAATGCGGTAGTTGACCCCTTGAGGCGCATGGTACATGAACAAGATCTGGTGGCAATTCAAGAGATGTTTTCGGATGAACAACTCTCTGAATCGAGGTAAGTGCTCCTTGGTATGCTGATATTGTCAATTACTTATTCACCAAGCAGTTATCTACCACTCTAACTCATGCATAAAAATATAAACTAAAGAAGCACGCTAGGTACTATGTTTGAGATGAACCTTATTTATGGAAACAGTGTGCAGACTTGCTAATTATGAGATATGTCCTACTACTGAACAAAATTCTGTCATAGAATTCTGTCATAACTATGCTTGTGGAGATCACTTTGGATCTAGAAAAACTACACTTACAGCCTTATAATCTGGATTATATTAGCCTACACTTTTTAAAGATGCATATTTATTCTGTTTAGCATGTGATAAATGCCAAAAATCCAGACATTTAGGACAAAGAGATGAAATGTTACAACATTATGTTTTAACTGTTGAATTATTTTATGTTTGGGGCATCGATTTTATAGGTCCATTTCCTTTATCTAATGTTTATCTCTATATCTTACTTGTCGTTGATTATGTATCGAAATAGGTGGAAGATAAGGCCACCAGGACTAATGACTTTAAAACTGTTGTAGATTTCCTCAGAACTAACATTCTTACTAGGTTTGGGATTCCACGGATCCTAATCAGTGATGGTGGGAGTCACTTCTACAACAAGACCATTCAAGCCTTAATGAAACGGTACAGTGTCACTCACAGAGTATCCACACCTTATCATCCCCAAACGAGTGAAATGGCCGAGGTTAGTAATAAAGAGATCAAGAACATCTTAGAGAGAACTGTGGCCCCTAATCGTAAGGATTGGAGCCAACGGTTGGATGATGTACTATGGGCATACATGATGACCTACAAAACCCATAGAAGAATTTCACCCAATAGATTGGTCTATGGAAAAGCATGCCACCTTCTTGTGGAATTGGAGCATAAAGCACAGTGGGTCGTTAAGACTTTCAATATGAAGTTGGATGAGGTCGAGTTACATCGGAATCTCCAGCTGAATGAGCTTGAGGAAATTAGGAATGATGCATTTGAGAACGCTTTGATCTACAAGGAGAAGACCAAAGCATTTCAAGACAAATGGATCAATAGTAAAATGTTTAACATTGGCCAGAAAGTTTTGTTGTTCAATTCACAACTTTAACTCTTTCCTGGTAAGTTATTTTCCAGATGGGTAGGTCATTTTGTTGTTACTAATGTGTTTGTCCATGGAGCCATACAGATCAAAAGCATTGAAACTAGAAAAGAATTCAAAGTAAATGGCCACAGATTGAAACCTTACATCAAGGCATTTGGAGAACACGATGTGGAGTCAGAAAAAGTGCTACGCCTTCGCATCGTATGAGTTGTTTAAAACACTTCGTCTAGGCTGACTGGACATTAAACTTCAAGTACTTATGGGTGGCAACCCAATGTGTTCTCGAGGTTTGAAGGAGTTGTCAACGTAGATTTGCTTCTTTCCACCCTTCACTCTCTTTCATTTGATTTACTTTATGTTCTTCTTGTTTTATTTTCATGAAACTTCATTCCTTACTTAGATTCTATATTTATTTACTTTAGGCTTTTTCTTGTAGATGCACCAAGAATGCGTCAGTGTGTCTCAAAATGTACTAGAAACGGAAATTTGTTTCACTTTGCACCAGGAATGGGTGCAACGTTATGTCCGTTATACCATTTAGAGGATTTCATCTTTAACACCGTTAATTCTATTGTTTCTTTCCTTAAATGCCTTTAACATTGTTCATCTTCTTCCTCGTCATCTTCTTCCTCTTCATCTTGTTCCTCTCTGCTCTAAACTCCTAACTCAAACACTCCAAAATCCTCCGCATTTACTTACATGGCTTCCTTCACCACCAAGCTCCCTCCCTCCCAAGCACAAAAATTCCTCCATCCGCAGAGTAATCCTGATTGCAAATTCTGGGCTTAGAAGAAGGAGAGCTTTACAATTCAAAAGCCAGATACTTTAATTACTGATCCCCATTTGAAAATAATAAATCTAATTCTGGGACTCAAATGAATTTCTTCCTGTTTTCCTAAATCCTAGTTTGTCATTTGTGAAAGTTTTGGAAGTTGGTTCAGAGGATGTGCTCCGCATTTTGTTACATTGCGTTTCTTGACACAAAATCTATTTTGTTATGGTTTAGCTGTTGAATTAATCAAAGGTCTAGCTGTTGAATCTCCAGAACAAAGAAGTAATTCAATCCTTTCATTTCTCCTGTTCTACCACACTACTGATCCATTAGCTAGCTGTTCTACAAAGCGACCATCATTAAGTTAAAGTTAATTTTCCAAGTAAATAGATCAATTTGGGTTTTGTCCAACTATAAGACCAAGACATTACACGCAAATTGAAAATTTCAGAGCATGTGAGAACCTGCATGTTGTTCAGAAATGCTATTATTGAAGCCACCGACATCATCCGTAGCTGCAAAAAAAAAAAATACACTTTAGACGATTAGACCAATCCGAAAGTCATTGATTGCTTCATATTCCATAACAATCCACCATTGTTCGTTGAAGAATCAATAATGCATTCAGACCCTAACAAGAAATGAAGAAAACCCAAAATCCTAGTTCAATCAGAGCAACAATTGATAGAGTAAAAAGGAAAATGCAGAACTAGGGATCTACAGAACCTTGATTTTGCTCATTCTCAGAGAACTCCCGCTCCAGAGCCCAATCAATCATGCCAGTGAAGGTATCATCCTCATTTGATATCCCGCACGACGAGTTAATTGACCCGACATTGATTACCTCGGCCACCCAATTCGACTCGTTTAACACGGTGGACTCAGTAGTAACCGTTGAGAAAAAGCAAAGATAAGAAGCAGCGCAAGAATTGTAGAACACCGGAGCCTCATTGTAGAGTCGTACGCGCATGGGTGAGTGAATTGTTTCCCTTTCGGGTAGTTGTGGAAGTTGGTTTGGAGGATGTGCTCCATGTTTTGTTACATTGAGTTTCTTGACGCAATGACAAAGTAGGATTTAGGAAAACAAGAAGAAATGCATTTTCTTCCTAAATTTGTTTTTTTTTTTTTTTTTCCAAATGGGGATCAGTACTTCAAGTATCTAGCTTTTGAATTTCAAAGCTCTCCTCCTCCTAATCCCAGAAATTGTAATCAGGATTACTCAACGGATGGATGAATTTCTAGGATTGGGAGGGAGGGAGCTTGGTGGAGAAGCCATGAAAGTAAGTGTGGAGGATTTTGGGGGCTTTGAGTTAGGAGGTTTCGAGGAGAGAGGAAGAAGATGAACGGTGTTAGGGGCATTTAAGGAAGGAAACAGTAGATTTAATGGGGTTAAAGACGAAATCTGCTAAATGGTGCAACAAACATAACGTTGAACCCATTCCTGGTGCAAAGTGAAACAAATTTTCGTTCCTAGTACATTTTGAGACACGCTGATGCATTCCTGGTGCATCTACAATAAAAAGCCTTTAATTTATGCTTGCTTACATTGAGGGCAATGTAGAATTGAAGTGTGGAGGAAAGGTTTACACTTTCTTTGTTTTACATTTTTTTTAAGAAAATCTTTGTTTTACATTTTTTTTAAGAAAATTGGAAAACATCACAAAAAATAAATAAATAAAAATAATATTAGAGTTTTTAAAGCTTTCGTGAGTTTTTTCATTTTAACTTAGTATTTTTTACAAGTCTTAGGATGCCCTTTAACCAGTCAATGATAAGAATGAAGGAAAACTGAATACAACATGGCTAAAAGATGTTCACTACAATTTGAATTAGTTTGTTAATACTTTGTGATTAAGTGTTTAAGACTTGTAGTGGATGATGCATGATAAACGGGTACGGAAGCGAGCATGTTAAGATAAGTTTGAATCATATAAACCATATGTGAGCTTTTGAACCTTATATTTATTTGATAAGTGATTCATAGAAATTTTTCGTTTAAATTGATATGCATATACCTCATAACTACTTGCCATAGCTTTTGATGAACTCTAGAGTAATAGAACTTACTTCTATGTGGTTTTCAAAGCTTTTAATCCAATAAACTCTCTGGTTTTGGACATGATTAAGGCATTATGGTTAACACCACATATTCAAACACCCATGTTCCCTATTTGTGCGCACAAGTTGCAACCTCCTTAGTTTTAACCCCTTTGAGCCCACATTAAACCTTTCTTTCATCACCACAAATATCTAAATACTTGAGCCTAGTATAGACATCTTTTACCCTTATTCCAAAGACTCGGTTGAAGACATGAAGATGGTGTAAAGAGAAACTGATGATGTTTTGAAAACTTGTAAATCCAACACAAAGAATGAATGTGAGGCCCAACATGATGAAACTTGGCCCATGTATTCCTTGCATCTAAACTTAGCCCCATTTCAACCTTCATAAAGATCTTATGATCCTAAAGATGATAAATTTTGATTAGTTGAGTCAATTACTTGAGAGTAAGCTTATGGTTTTGGTTCATTTGTGCAAGTATGCTTAACTTTATCTTGAGTTGTTTGTTTGAAATTTTGCAAAAGTACTTTATTTCTTTTATGTGAGCACCATTCTCACATACCATGAGTGTAAACACAAACCCTAACAAATTGAGTGAAGTGATGAGTGTATATCCTTATGAGTTAATTCATACTTATTTTATTCATGTTGAGATCCATTTCACCAAAATTTACTCATTGTCTTACTTGTTGAAACATTTTGTTACCATTTGTTAACTTTTGAATTCCATGAGCTAAAATGCTTATAGCATAAATCGTTAAAGCAATATTTATATTAATGAAATTTTAAGAAAAATGGTTAAGGGCTTAGTTGCTTAAAATTCTTAGTTTAATTTTTGTATTTGTTAGGGACTAACAAAGTTTAAGTGTGGGGGTATTTGATAAGCCTTTATTTGAGCATTATTTTATACTATTTTATACCCTTTATGCTTATCCTTTAATGTTAAAATGCCAAAAAATTAGGAGAAAATAATATATTTTGTGGGAATTTGCAGAAACAAATAGAGCTTGAAATTATGAAAATTTTGGCGAAAGAATCGTCTCAATCATAGCTGTATTGAAGAAGATATGATCGAAACATGGGAGGCCACCAAATTGTGCAAGGAATTTTGGTAAGGAGCTACCGAATCCAGCCCAGACCACTAGCCAACCCAACAATGCACAAGGCCAAAACCCAGGCTCGCGACCCAATCTTCGCGAATTGATAAGTCCTCAAATAAGCATTATTTTATATTATTTTATACCCTTTATACTTGACTTTTAATATTAAAATAATAAATAAATAGATAAAATAATTTATTTTGTGTTATTTTGGTTTAAATAAATAAAGTTTGTAATTTGGAGTATTTTGGCGAAAGAATCGTCTCGATCGGAATTATAACGAAAATATTATGGACGAATTTCGGTGAAATATTACTAAGTTAATTAATTGATTGATTTTGCAGCCCAAAACAAATCCTAAGCCCAACAGAAAAAAGAAAAAAAGAAAAAAATAAAGCTTGGCCCGCCATCCATCAGGCCTGCATCACGCGAGACCCAAGTAGCTGCCAGGCCCATGTGTCCTGGCCCAATCCGCTCCAGCTTTCCCTTCAGCCGCGCCTGCAGCTACTTACCGAACGGCCATTGTCCCCTTCGGCGCGCGCCCACCTGCCGGCCCACCACCCCCCTTTCAGCACGCCCATGCCGAATATTCCTCCCTTTTTCAGCTGTTTCTGACAGCCCATTTCCAGCAGCATTTCTTTTGTTTTCTTAACATTTTTTCCCCACAAACACCACCCAATCTCATCATTTCACTTTTTAATATTTTTATTGTAACTTTTATTTGTTTTTATTTATTTTTTTTAGTGTAATTAGCTTTTCCCCCCTATAAATAGGGGTTCAATTCTTGTATTTGGGGAGTCCCCCATTAGCTCCATTTCTTCCATTTTTCTTAGTTTTTAGTTTTCTTCTTTTAGTTCTTTTGCTTCTCTCTTTTGAGAGACATTTTTGGGGACCATTTTAACTTCTTGTAGATTTTCTTATTAATTAGCTTTCTTTTAATTCTTGTTCTTAATTTATGTTATTCTTATTTTTCTTAATTTCATTTCCTCTTTACTTTGTTCTTGTGATATTTCTTTGAGATCTCTTAAACACATTTTTATGCTTCCCTTAAGAAATACCTAGGCCAAGTAATTCTAAGGCAATTCAAGAGTTTTAAGACCGAATTCCTCGTATTTCTTCTTCCATCTTCACAAGTTTCCTGCCGCTGTTCGGTGATTCTTGTGAAAATCCATACTTCTCTACTTAAATTCTTGTTATTGTTATTGGTTTTACTTATAATTCAATATATGTGTTGGTATTTTCTTTTTAACATTTGTAAGTAAGAATGCAATCTCCATGTGTTTTACTTTTTGAGTTTCTTTTACTTCATATGTTTTAGTACTTAAACTTCAATTCGAAACTAAATGTTGATCCGCTGTTCGGGGCATTTAGGATAGAGTTGAAGAGATTTAATGTTTGATCGCTGTTCGGCGCATTAAATCACTTACTTAAGGTGAATCATATTGTAAGTAATAATCCGCTGTTCGGTGCATTTATAATATGAAAAATGTATGCATGTATTTGAGATGATTAAGGTATGATTTCGTGATTGGTTCAATATGAGCATGATGTTAGAGTGTTGGTAAAAATATGTGTTTGAAGAAAATTCACTAGTACAAAGGTTAAAGTAGAAGTAAAATTAAGTATTTAATTATTTTTACTTGTTTTATTTATTTTATATTTACAACTCTTTTCAAAACCCCCCTTTTCAATTCTTTATTCTTTATTCTTTTATTCTTTTATTCTTTTATTCTTTTATTCTTCTTTTCTACTTTTAGTTTATTATTCATTGATTCTTTCATCTCTTTATTCTTTTATTCTTTAATACTTTTAGTTTATTATTCTTTGATTAGTTAATTCTTTAATTCATTTATTCTTTAATTCTCAATTCTTTTATTCTCTAATTCATTAATTCATTAATTTGTTAATTATTTAATTATTTAATTCATTAATTTATTCATTATTCATTTATTCATTACTCTTTCCCACTAACACATTATTAATGTTCCCTAATTTCCCCGGTTAAGAACGATCCCTATTTACCAATACTACATCTACACAAAAAGGGTTTAAATTGCACAACACTCAAATTACGTGTTTAATTTAATGCGTAGTTTGGGCGTAGTCAATTTTTGGCGCCGTTGCCGGGGAAATTGAAAATCATTTTTAATTTGTTAGTGTATGTATATAAATTGTGCATATTATACTTGTTTATAAATTTTACTTTTGTTAATATTATATTTGTTTATAACATTTACTTACTTGTTTATATTTTATTTATCCATCTTATTTTTGTTTTTATTATTTTTGTTTATAATGTTCATACTTTACTTATTCATAGTTTCTAATATATACTTGTTCATAAATGTTCATAATTTTTTGTTTTTATTTATATTTGTTCATATTCAAATTGTTTATGTAAATTTAAAATTCTATCATACTTGTTCATAATTTAAGTTTATTTGTACTTGTCATAAATGCATATTGTACATATTCACTTTTCCTTACTTTTAATTTTTTTTCTTTACACTTTCTAACTTTTTCTTTAATCCATTAACTTTAATTTTATTCCATAAACTTTTTCTTTATTACATAAACTTTTTCTTTATTCCTTTAACTTTAAATTTATTCATTAACTTTTTATTCCACTAACTTTTTATTCCATTAACTTTTTATTCCATTAACTTTTTATTCCATTAACTTTTTATTCCATTAACTTTTATTACATTAACTTTATTACATTAACTTTCTTTTAATTTTATTCCATAACCTTTATGTTCCACTAACTTTATGTTTACACTTATTTTATTTTTATGTAATCAATTATTTGTTTATGTCTTGTTAAACTTTAAATTTTAAATGAAAAAAAAAGAAAATTCGGAATAAAAAAAATATATTAATAATAATAATAATAATAAATTTTAAAAAAATCGAAATAAAAAAAAATTAATTAAAATAAAAAAAAAATCTTATCTTAGCTTTATGTTAGTATTAATTCATACTTGTAAATAAATGTTGTATATATGTTACTTGTTACCTTTTATACTTGTTCATAACTTTTATATTTCATAGTATACATGCATACTTGTTCATAATAGATTTTCATTTATATTTGTTTATAATTTTCTTACTTGTTATATTATTCTTGTTCATACTTGTACATAATGTTCATTCTTTTTAATTGTTCATAAATGCTTATGGTAAATATTCACTTTTCCTTATTTTTATTTTTATTTGTAATTAAAAAAAACATAAAATTCGTAAAAAAAAAATTAAAAATTAAAAAAATTTCTTTTTCTTCATTTATTTAATTTTTAAATTCAGAAAAAAAAATTAATTAATAAAAAATAAAAAATTTCTTTTTCTTCATTTATTCGTAAAAATATTCATTTATCTTCACTTTGTGTTAGTATAAATCTAAATTGTTAAATAAATCTTATACTTATGTTAGTTTGTTAATGAGAAATTGTTTTGTAAATATCATTACTTGTGAATAAAACCATACTTGTAAATAAATTGTTCATACTTGTATAAATTGTTCATACGTAAATTGTCATGTTATATTTGTAAATTGTGCATAAAAAACATACTTGTAAATAGTTATTGCATTCATGCATTAGTCTCAGCTATATGTAGATCACTTGTGCTTCGAAGTTTAGATTTTGATCTTTATCGGCGATGACTCTTTTGTTAACTCTCACCCACGGTAATTGTTAACACTTGAGTCATCTTAATTCCTCTGGAGTAAGAAATTTTCGAGGGTGATGTCTAGGACAAGAGACGATACTCATAACGGGTTTTGGGTCTAAGAAAATAGCCCTGCCTCTTATGTGTATTCTTTCTAACCTGGTCACTTTTGAAGTTGCCCAAACAGTTGAATTAATCCAAGATATTTACTTGGGCCGCACGGACGTATAAGTCTCCATTTAAACTTTGAGGCTATGTGAACCATATATATCTTTGACTTCCCCCGACATGTAAATATTGTTTATATCTTAATTTACATTATTTGTCATGACAAAGTTAACTTGCATCTTTCGTTTAACTAACTTGCATCTTTCATTCTAACTTGCATTTCATCTTTCATTTAACTTGCATTTTTAACTTCACTTGCATATTTAGTTTCACTTGCATTGCACTCTTCCTCTAACTTACATCTTTAACTCACATTGCATCATTAACTTTAATTTGCATATCTAACTTGCATTCTTAATTAACGTACATCTCTGACTAACTAACTTGCATCTCTGTCTAGGCTAGATGGACGTTAAACTTCAAGCGCTTGTTGGGAGGCAACCCAATGTGTTCCCGGGATGTGAAGGAGTCATCAATACAGATTTGCTATCCTCTACCCTTCACTCTCTTTTATTTTGTTTATTTAATGTTTTCCTATTATTTTCGTAAATCATCTTCCTTACTTTGATTCTATGTTTAATTACTTCGTATTTTCCTACATTGAGGACAATGTAGAATTTAAGTGTGGGGGAATGGTTTACAATTTTAATTGTTCAAAAAACAAAAAAAAAAAAATTGAAAAAAATTATAAAAAAAAAGGGTGAAAAAAAAAATGAAAAAAAAAAAATATTATTGTTTTTTTTGAATCTTTTTGTTTTAACTTAGTGTTTTTATGAGTCTTAAGTTGCCATTTAACTTGTCAATGACATAAATGAACAGAAAGGAATATGTTATGGCCATAAAGATAATCACTACAACTTGAATTTGTTTGTTAATATTTTGTGATTAAGTGTTATAACTTGAAGATAATGCATGTAAATTGGCACATAAACGAGCATGATAAGATAAGTATGAATCATATGAACCTTATGTGAGCTTTAGAACTTTATATACATCTTTGATGAGTGATTCATAAGTTCTTTGTTTAAATTGATATACATATGCCTCATAACTACTTGCCATAGCTTTTAATGAACTCTAGAGTACTAGAACTTATTTTATGTGATTTTCAAAGCTTTTAAGTCAATAAACTCTCTGATTTTGGAAATGATTAAGGCATTAGGGTTAACACCACAAATTCAAACATCCATGTTCCCTATTTTGTGCGCACAAGTTGCGACCCCCCTAGTTTTAACCCTTTCGAGCCCATATTAAGCCTTTCTTTCATCACCATGATTATCTAAACACTTGAGCTTAGTATAGACATCCTTTACCCTTGTTCCAAGAACTCGGTTGAAGATATAATGATTGTGTAAAGAGAAAATAATGATGTTGGAAAGACTTTTATGTGAATTATTTGGATTTACCGACTCATGCTTTGTTGTATCGTTGACACATGTTATTACCTTGATATAAAAAAAAAATTCAAAAAAAAAAATCAAAAAAAATCAAAAAAAAAAAAAAAGAAGAAAAAAGAAAAAAAAAAGTTGAGTCTCGATCAAGGTAATAAGGTTTGGTTATGTAATGTTTGAGTTAAGTCCCTTACATTTGTAAATCCGACACGAAGAATGATTGTGAGGCCCAACATGATGGAATTAGGCCTATGTTCGAAGAGATGGATTACTGACATCATTGCACTAAGGTTGGGAAGCTATGATACGTTTTGGGAGTCTATTGAGTATTGGAACGAATTGAGCACCACTTATCCTATATTTTCCTTGCCTCGAATCTTAGCCCCATTACAACCTTCGTAAAGACCTTATGATCCTTAAGATGGTAAATTTTGATTAGTTGAGTTAATCACTTGAGTAAGCTTATGGTTTTGGTTCATTTGCGCAAGTATGTGTTGTTTTTATCTTGAGGTGTTTGTTTGAGATTTTGCAAAAGTACTTCATTTCGATTATGTGAGTAATTCTCACATACTTTGAGTGCAAACACAAACCCTTACAAAATTGAGTGAATTTATGAGTGCATATCCTTGTGAGTTGATTCATACTTGTTTTATTCATGTTGAGATCCATTTCACCATATTTACTCATTATCTTACTTGTTAAAACATTTTGTTACCATATATTAACTCTTGAATTCCATATGCTTAAACGCTCTAAGTGAAAATCTTTTATGCCATGATTGTAATAATGAAATATTGAGACAAATAGTTAAAGGTTACTTGTTTGAGTTCGTAGTTTAATTTTAGTATTTGCTAGGGACTAGCAAAGTTTAAGTGTGGGGGTATTTGATAAGTCCTCAAATAAGCATTATTTTATATTATTTTATACCCTTTATACTTGACTTTTAATATTAAAATAATAAATAAATAGATAAAATAATTTATTTTGTGTTATTTTGGTTTAAATAAATAAAGTTTGTAATTTGGAGTATTTTGGCGAAAGAATCGTCTCGATCGGAATTATAACGAAAATATTATGGACGAATTTCGGTGAAATATTACTAAGTTAATTAATTGATTGATTTTGCAGCCCAAAACAAATCCTAAGCCCAACAGAAAAAAGAAAAAAAGAAAAAAATAAAGCTTGGCCCGCCATCCATCAGGCCTGCATCACGCGAGACCCAAGTAGCTGCCAGGCCCATGCGTCCTGGCCCAATCCGCTCCAGCTTTCCCTTCAGCCGCGCCTGCAGCTACTTACCGAACGGCCATTGTCCCCTTCGGCGCGCGCCCACCTGCCGGCCCACCACCCCCCTTTCAGCACGCCCATGCCGAATATTCCTCCCTTTTTCAGCTGTTTCTGACAGCCCATTTCCAGCAGCATTTCTTTTGTTTTCTTAACATTTTTTCCCCACAAACACCACCCAATCTCATCATTTCACTTTTTAATATTTTTATTGTAACTTTTATTTGTTTTTATTTATTTTTTTTAGTGTAATTAGCTTTTCCCCCCTATAAATAGGGGTTCAATTCTTGTATTTGGGGAGTCCCCCATTAGCTCCATTTCTTCCATTTTTCTTAGTTTTTAGTTTTCTTCTTTTAGTTCTTTTGCTTCTCTCTTTTGAGAGACATTTTTGGGGACCATTTTAACTTCTTGTAGATTTTCTTATTAATTAGCTTTCTTTTAATTCTTGTTCTTAATTTATGTTATTCTTATTTTTCTTAATTTCATTTCCTCTTTACTTTGTTCTTGTGATATTTCTTTGAGATCTCTTAAACACATTTTTATGCTTCCCTTAAGAAATACCTAGGCCAAGTAATTCTAAGGCAATTCAAGAGTTTTAAGACCGAATTCCTCGTATTTCTTCTTCCATCTTCACAAGTTTCCTGCCGCTGTTCGGTGATTCTTGTGAAAATCCATACTTCTCTACTTAAATTCTTGTTATTGTTATTGGTTTTACTTATAATTCAATATATGTGTTGGTATTTTCTTTCTAACATTTGTAAGTAAGAATGCAATCTCCATGTGTTTTACTTTTTGAGTTTCTTTTACTTCATATGTTTTAGTACTTAAACTTCAATTCGAAACTAAATGTTGATCCGCTGTTCGGGGCATTTAGGATAGAGTTGAAGAGATTTAATGTTTGATCGCTGTTCGGCGCATTAAATCACTTACTTAAGGTGAATCATATTGTAAGTAATAATCCGCTGTTCGGTGCATTTATAATATGAAAAATGTATGCATGTATTTGAGATGATTAAGGTATGATTTCGTGATTGGTTCAATATGAGCATGATGTTAGAGTGTTGGTAAAAATATGTGTTTGAAGAAAATTCACTAGTACAAAGGTTAAAGTAGAAGTAAAATTAAGTATTTAATTATTTTTACTTGTTTTATTTATTTTATATTTACAACTCTTTTCAAAACCCCCCTTTTCAATTCTTTATTCTTTATTCTTTTATTCTTTTATTCTTTTATTCTTTTATTCTTCTTTTCTACTTTTAGTTTATTATTCATTGATTCTTTCATCTGTTTATTCTTTTATTCTTTAATACTTTTAGTTTATTATTCTTTGATTAGTTAATTCTTTAATTCATTTATTCTTTAATTCTCAATTCTTTTATTCTCTAATTCATTAATTCATTAATTTGTTAATTATTTAATTATTTAATTCATTAATTTATTCATTATTCATTTATTCATTACTCTTTCCCACTAACACATTATTAATGTTCCCTAATTTCCCCGGTTAAGAACGATCCCTATTTACCAATACTACATCTACACAAAAAGGGTTTAAATTGCACAACACTCAAATTACGTGTTTAATTTAATGCGTAGTTTGGGCGTAGTCACGAATCCAGCCCAGACCCTCAGTGCGGCCCAAAAGATAATTTCGGCACGTGGCTGTTGACTTGGCCTTGACGATTTCGACGCACGTGTACCGAAAGAAGAATCCCACTCCGCGCCTGATCCACTGACACTTCAGTGCACCTGCCAGCCTATTTCCACCGAACATGCAACCCATGCCATGCACTAACCGCCTCGCCCACTGCAGAATCCATGACTCCATTTCAGCAACTCCCTGCCGAATTCCAGCCACTTCATGCCCTGCACCTTCTGCATCAAATCTGCCTTATTTGGGTAGGTTTTTCAGCCCCTTTCCACTGAACTTTAGCCTTTTCCCATCATTTCATCATTTAATCTTTATTGTTTTTTTATCATTTAATTTGTATTTTATTTTATAGATTTTTAGTGGCACTATCTCTATAAATAAGGGGTCATTCTCATTGTTTGGGGACTTTTCTTTTAGAAACATTTTGAGCCTTCCTTAAGCAAAACCTAGGAAAAATATTTCCGATGCAATTTTAGAGTTTAAGTCCGAAATTCCCGTGTTTATTCCTCCATCTTCACAAGGTTCCGTACGCTGTCGAAGAATCGTGTGAATAACAATTCATTGTTTCCATCCACCCTAAAAGTGCAACATTTGCTCTCTATCTACTTAAACTATTATTATTGTTATTGGTTTGATTTAAAATTCAATTATCTATTTGGTATTTTCTTTTAACGTTTGTAAATATAAATACAATCTCCATGTGTTTTATCCTCTGAATTTCAGTTACTTCACACATTTTAGTGCTTAAACTTCAATTGAACGATAAGTGTTTATGACTGCTATTAGATGCACTTAGAATAGGATTGAAGAGATTTAATGTTTGACGCGCATTAAAAAAAAATGTAAGGTGAATCGTATTGTAAGTGTTTATGACCGTTGTTCAGTGCATTTATAAATATTGAAAAATGTATGCATATAATTGAGATGATGAAGATATGATTTCGTGATTTGTTCAATATGTGCAAATGCTAGAGTATTGGTAAAATTTGTGTTTGAAGAAATTCTATTGTACAAAGGTTAAAGTAGGAGTATAATTAATTTCATAATTATTTATACATGTATTTTTACGATTACACTTTGTTCAAAACTCCCCCATATTATTCTTTTATTCATATTTACTAACCATTATTTAATGTCTCTAATTTCCCCAGTCGAGAACGACCCCTATTTACTAATATTATATCTACACAAAAAAGGTTTTAAAATAAGTATTTGAATTACGTGTTTATTTAAATGTATAGTTAAAGTGTATTAATATTCCTTCCCTTAGGAGCAGCGCTGGTGTCCACCTCAAGAAGGTTCCATAAATACAAATGTGGATACATTGTGGAATCCTTAGATTAAGAATGCTGGGATTGGTGTGGTATTAGGAACGCTAGTGGTGCCTTTATGGCTGGGTACTGCAATTTCAAAGGGACAATTTTGTAGCAGATAGCGGAAGTTGAATTATGGGCTCTAATGGTGGCTTGCAAGCTAGCAATAACCATGGTTACCATTATGCTTTCATGAAGTCTGACAACAAGGAAGTAGTGTTATGTACCAAAGGGAACATTTAGCGTGGCATATGGGAGCTGTTTCCTATCCTATCAAGACTCAAAGCTCTTTGTAGCAATTTCCATAGGATAATGTTACACGGATTCTGCAATTAACAAATACGGCATCTAATATTTTAGCTACCCAATCTCCAAGGAAAATTTACGTACGAGAGACTTGGATTAATCAAGCCCCTTCTTCCCTATTGCATGTTCTTTTCAACGACGACCTCCTTTACACTCCCAGTCGGAAACCGCCATCAAAGGTCTAAAACTTCAAACCTTCATATCTCTTTCATTTCTCAACAAAATTGGACAAACTTCATATCAAAATCCATCTACTCAACCTATGGAATCGAAATCCAAGCTCGGAATTTAGAAATGATGCCTGGATTCCAAGAGAGAAGAATGATATAAAGATGAGGAAAATGAATTTGCGGATGACAACAATCTACACCCAAAATATCCTACTCTTCCCCTTTCCCAAAACACCCTTCCCCAAAATAGAAGTCCAAGTGTAATCCTAAGGGAAAATGGTCAAAAGTACCAACATTATTCGGAAAAATCTTGGAACACTTCCCAACAAATCCCGTTTATCTCGTAATTTAGGTTCGGGTCGTAGCAGTTCATCTAGCATGTGGGGATTATGCATTCAGTATATGGGTAGTTGTTCATCCATCATGTGGAGATCACTTATCCATCACGTGGGTAATAGTTAATGTTCTAAATGGTGGTCTGGACGGCTGCCTATGCGCTGGGCGGCACTTCATTACCACCCATATAGAATTTGCGGCAGATAAACGCGGGAGGTGGATTACGCGACACATATTCGGGCTCAACGGCTCCTGGGTGCTCATAGGTGGCTAGGAAACAACTAGGCTAGCCTCTGAAAATTTGAACCAATTTCATCCAAACTCACTCAAATTTCAACATAATTTCACTCAAATTATGCATCTAGTATGTGGGGATTGTGCATCCAACATGTAGGTAGTAGTTCATCCAACATGTGAGGATTGTGCATCCAGCATGTGGGTAGTGTGTCATTCGCATTGGGGTAGCTATGATTTTATTTGTGTGGGGCCGTTTCATAAGTACTTGAAAAAAATTGAACTTTGAATATAATTCAACTCATTTTGATATATATCAAATTTATTAAAATATCAAAAACATAAAATTATGTTACTAATTCATTACAATCATAGTTGTTCTCAACGAGTTTTCATTTTTTTTGAAATCGTTGCATAATAATTTCGGTATCTATACTCTTAAAAATATCTTTCTCGATATATAGAATCAAGAAACCAGTCATCCATAAATCCCCCATTCGGTTTCGCTAATTATTCTTCACAGAATTCATAGCATAAAACACGTGATCTACACTTGCAGTTGCAACTTGTTGAATTAGTGCTAGAGTCAAAAGTAAGTACACTAATGGGTATGTCAATTTTTTTTTTTGGCTCAATGATCTTTTTTGGAAGATCAGTGATTCCTTTCAATTCTCTGAAATACTTGGATTCAAACATGCCACACAAATAAGTAATTCAATAGTCGTTTCCTTAAGTCGATCATTTAACTCTTGGAGTTGTATATCAATGACACCAACAAATAAATCTATACGATAATGTAAATTTATAATGGATGGCGACTTACTTTTGGATTGCCCTTCGATATAAAAAAATAACTTCCTACATAAAAAACAAATTTATAATTAATAATTTTGAGCAAAATAATAATAATTAATTAAAGAGCCTCTGTTGATGCAGAAATCGTCCGGTTCCGTGAAATTCCTTCTCGATCTCTACACACAATAACGAAAATCAAGCAGGGTTAAGGTTGAATCACGAGCGCGGGGGGGGGGGGGGGGGGGGGGGGGGGGGGGTGATTCAACCGTAAACGCTCCGATGCTTAAGTCATTCTGAGAGAATAAACCAACAGAGTATTTGCAGGAGTTTTTGATTACCTCTAGAAGTGAGATGAGGTCTTCTATTTATAGGGAAGGCTTGAGAGTTACCGGAGCGTCTGATTAGTTGAAGGAGATATAATTAAATATGTGATTCTACCGGGAGAAAACACATATAATTAACTATATAAATAATAATAAATGACTCGCATGAGATCATTTATTATTGGCATTGATCTGATTAATTAATATATTTAATTCATAAATATATTAAATTAATGTGGAGATCATATGATGTCGTCGTCGTCTATACTAAGGGTAATATAGAAATTATGAGAGTTATGGGTCATGTGGCAGCCGCATAATTTTCAGGTGATTTATGATTCCACAAATGCCCCCACATCGCTTAGGAATTCAGGGAATCCTAAGGGATTTAATTTTTATTGTGGTCCCGATAAAATCTTTTTTTTTGTGAGTAGGACTCCGCTTTGCTTCATGCGATTGAAATTCTGATTGACATTAACCTTGTCCCAATGAGAAGCTTTTGGGCTTGAAGTCTTGCTTTTAGTTGTCTTTTAGAGCCCATTTGCCGATTAGGGTTTGGTTGTTTTCTTTATTTAAACAAGGGCTGGTGGCCTCTTATTTTTAATAAAGAAAACTAAACCCTAATAGAAATTCACTGCTGGTGAAAGAGAGCTGATAACATTGACTTGTTGTGGTAGAAGAGCTCGAGCTACAGCCTTCTGGGTAAAACAAATTCCCTTTTCTCTTTACACTGCTTGTTCCTGCTTCTCTTTATTTTACAATTTATTATTATTTTTTCTTTGTAAAGAGACAAGGCTGGTGAAGGCAGGTGAGGAAAAACATGTGTGCAGAAGTCGTCTGTCAAGTGGGTCCGCGTGCAGGGGAATGACAACTGTCAGTAGTGGGAGGAAGTGACGCCTAACAGCGTGTCGCGTCGCGCGCGCATGGGTGACGAGGACGGGCGAGTGGCGTCTGATGGGTGACGACGACGGGCGACAGCTGATTGACGGGTAGACAGGGATGGGACGTCAGGACCCACATGACAGTATTGTTGGTTGACGCAAGGATGGGATAGGAGGGTCCCATCCATCTTCTCTGCAGCTTTTTTTTTGTTTTTTCGGCTGTTGCTTAGCAGCATTTGTGTTTTTTTTTCTTTTGCCCTTTCCCTGTCAATTGACAGGCTAGGTTTCTATATATATATATATATATTGTTTTTCACCACAAAGTTCATTCTTTGAACTTTTTCTTTGGCCGTAACATGCAAGTCACAGATTTGCTTTTGTATGAATACAATATATATATATAATATTTTAATATATATTTTATATATTATTTTTCTTTTGTTCAGTTTTGATTTTTTGCAGATTCTGAGAGCTGTGGATGTCTGATTGCAAGGATTCAAGCGGCGATACGCTCTATTATTCGAGCCGATCATTTCAAGATGTAGGACGGCATACTTCTGTTGTAGTCTTGAAGACCTCACTTTGTGGAGTACCATCCGGTGACATGTCCGGGACTTGTTATAACTTTCGACTTCAAGAAATGGTAAACTTGACATAAAGATGCTCATCTAGTTGACATGCTTGTAGTGCTTTGTGGATGGAAGAACTTAGCGCATCGACGCACTTGTCATCTTCAAGTGCGGGCGGAGCTAACATCAAGGCCTTCAACGGGGGAGGTACAGCAGAATGCGACGCGAGGTGTAGCAGAGTGCAAGGCGATGTGCAGCAGGGTGCAAGACGAGGTGTAGAAAAGTACAAGACGAGGTGCAATAGAGTGCAAGGCAAGGTGTAACAGAGTGCCAAACGAGGTACAACAGAATGCAAGGAGAGGCATGGTGCAACTACAAGGCAAGGTGCAGCAGAGTGGCAGACAAGGTGCAACAAAGTGTAATGCGAGTCATGATGCAACTACAAGGCGAGGTGCGCTACAAGTGCGAGGGGAGGTACAACAGAGTGCAAGACGATGTGCAGTAGAGTGCAAGACGAGGTGTAGCAGAGTGCCAGGCGAGGTGCAGCAGAGTGTAAGACGATGTACAACAGAGTGAAAAATAAGGTACAACAGAGTGCCAGGCGGAAGGTGCAGCAAAGTGCAAGGCGAGGAATGCTGCAAGTGCGAGGCGATGCATGGTACAACTACAAGGCGAGGCATGCTACAAGTGCGAGGTGAGGAGTCCCATCACTTGGAGTTTGGCGTGTCACAACCTAGCAGAGTGCAAGACGAGGTACAACAGAGTGCTAGGTGAGGTGCAACAGAGTACAAGACGATGTGCATCATAGTGCAAAACGAGGTGCATCAAAGTGTCAAGCGAGGTGTAGCAGAGTGCAAGGCGAGGAATGCTGCAAGTGCGAGGTGATGCATGGTGCAAATACAAGATGAGGCATGCTACAAGTGCGAGGTGAGGAGTCCCATCACTGTGAAATGTCACAATCCAGTATGAGGCTTGTTCCAGCTGCAAGGAAATGTGTGTTGCAGCTACAAGGCGAGATGTGCTTCATCTTCAAAGAAAGGTTTCCCATGACGCGAGGTGAAGTGCATGTGGTGCCACGAAGTAACTGAAGCTTTCCAAGGAGTTGCTTTGGATGGCGGATAACCTTCCAGAGACTTGATCTTCAAGGCCCTGTTGAGCTCAAAATGGGGTGTAGCAAGGCGAAACATAGAATGGAGGATCGATCATACCCCCCTGCAAAGCTCGAGATGTCGTACATCATCGCCTAATTGAAGGAAGAGAGCTTGGAGATGCCATCATCTAGACGCTGAAGCCAAGTGGCATGAAGACACATGACACCAAACCATTGTTTCGTCTTGGAGTTGAAAGTCAAGCTGCTTTGTAGCCGTTGCCGAGTCAAGCAGTGGTGAAGTTACTTTTATGAAGCCAACTATACCAAGCAGGCGATGTTGAGAAGGTTTCCCTATTATTTGAAAAAGGTCGTGGGCGATGTGTCACTGGAAGTCCACGATGGGATGATCGAAGGTCCTCCAAGGCTTGCTCATAGTTTGAGGGAGAAGTTCTGAGGTCGTGCTGCTCCTGATGATGAGCTTTATGATTCTTCTTGCTTGTACCTTGATCATAGAATTGAATACATGTTTGAGCATTCAACTTGTGAATTTCCAACTTCTTTAATTTTCATTAATAGAAGCCTTCCATTCTTTTTTGAGTGTTTGTGATTTTCGCAGATTTGACCTTTGTGTAGTAAATTTGGTCTTCTAATTTCGTTTTAGCTCTGAATTGAGTGTCGTTGGTGGCGTTGGAAAGTTGACTTCCGTACCTTTTTGGCACCATCAAGCTCTCTTATAGGAAGTAAAATTTGAGCTTTGTACGTTCGAATCAATCTCGAAGTTGTGTGGTGGAATTTGTAGTTGCACACACTAAGACATTTTCCTAAGATTTGTCATGACATGACCCGGCTATTGCTCCCCTTGGTGGGGTTGGGAAGCGATATTTAGTAGCTTTTCCAATTCTATCAAGTCAGTTTGTTGGGTATGAGTGACAAATCGTTGGGAATGTGCTTGAGTAGTATGTACCTCATTGTTGGCCAATCGCATTGAACTTAGTCGTCAAGTTGCTTGAGGTGGTAACTTAGCTCTTTGAGGTGAAGGATGTACTTTCCCTTTGGAGAGGAGTTTCAAGGTCCTTCAAAGGTGAAGTCCTTAAGTGTTCCGCCAGTGGTCGCCTTTGGTGCTTCACAAGGCGCAAGTTCTGATAGGGTTGCGAGCTGAAGGCATTATGGCTTTAACGAACAAGGATGTTGATGCGTCACATAGCAATTGTTTTTGACGCGTCCCGGGACAATTTCTTTGATGCGTTGCAGGGGTGATTTCCTTGATGCGTCGTGAGGCAATTAACTTGATGCGCCGTGGGGCGATTCCTCGTTGCTTCGTGAGCAATGTGTTGCTTCGTGTGAGAAGGATTGGCTACTTCATGGGTCGAAGGCATTGATGCTTTATGAGCAAAGGACTCGATGCTTCGAACGAAGGTGTGTTGACACTCATCGAACGAATACGTTGACGCTTCACGAGGTGAGTGCGTGGATTTCTTCATGGGAGAAGCGTTGACACTCTTGATCTAAGACTTTGATGCTTCACAAGCCAAGGTGCTGGCACTTCATGGACGAAGTCTCAGTTGCTTCGCTGGGTGACCACTTCGGCGCTTCACGAGCGAAGGTTTGAAGTGCTTTGCTTAGAAGAGGCATGGAGTGCTCCGTATGGCAAAGGCTTCGAGTGCTTCGCAGGATGAAGGCTTTGAGTGCTTCGCATGACGAAGAATTCGAGTGCTTCGCGTGGCAAAGGCTTCAAGTACCTTGCGTGGCAAATGATTTGTGTGCTTCGCGTGGCGAAGGTCTGGGTGCTTTGCGTGACAAAGGCTTTAGTGTGCTTTGCGTGACAAAAGTTTAGTATGCTTCGCATGGCGAAGGCTTGGAGCACTTCGCATGGCGAAGGCTTGGAGCACTTCGCATGGCAAAGGCTTGGAGCACTTCGCATGCGAAGGCTTAGAACGCTTCGCATGGCGAAGGCTTAGAACGCTTCGCATGGTGAAGGCTTGGAATGCTTCTCAAGGCGAAGGCTTAGAGTGTTTTGCGTGGCGAAGGCTTAGAGTGCTTCGCGTGGCGAAGGATTGGAGTGCTTTGCGTGGCGAAGGCTTAGAGTGTTTCGCATGGCGAAAGCTTAGAGTGCTTCGCGTGGCGAAGGCTTGGAGTGATTCGGGTGGCGAAGGCTTAGAGTGTTTTGCATGATGAAGGCTTAGAGTGCTTCACGTGGCGAATACTCGGGTCGTGTGCTTTACTTGGCAAAGGCTTAGAATGCTTCGCATGGCGAAGGCTTGGAGTGCTTCGCGGGGCGAAGGTTTAGAGTGCTTCGAGTGGCGAAGGCTTGTAGTGTTTCGTGTGGCGAAGACTCGGGTGCTTTGCGTGGCAAAGGCTTAGGGTGCTTCGCATGGCGAAGGCTTAGAGTGCTTCACATGGCAAAGGCTTGGAGTGCTTCACGGGGCGAAGGCTTCGAGTGCTTCACATGATGAAGGATTCGAGTGCTTCACGTGACAGAGGCTTCGAGTGCTTCGCATGGCAAAGGCTTTGTGTCTAAGCTGCACTTATACTCCAAGTGTACAACTTTTTTTTTTTTGGAGTCGCTTGGAGGTGTGTCATGGGACATGATCCAACACTTGTATGGTTGAATCTGGTGCCGAAAGTTGTCTCCTAGACCATCGTCACATTGGATTCCTTGGAGGCATTGATCCAGCATCTTTTTTACGTCTCCAACATGTAGTATGCCTTAATGAGGGAGAGAGCAGCGTCAAGTGGGGTAGTGTGGACTTCATGGGGTTACCATTGCCGTAGTGTGCAAGCATGTTGGTGAGTATGTCCCGTCATCCTCACTACAGCAGCAAGGACATCTTGAGCCTTCGTTGACTTGTCCACCTCTGGGATTCCTTTGAGCAGGTTGCTCTTATCATATGTCATTGTGAAGAAGGCGGTAGGCCTGTCAGATCGTTTCATTATTCGAGTTCTTTCCTTAGACGAAGAACGATGAATGATGAATAATGAATGATGAACAATAATGAAGTTTTTCTTGAAAAAGCTGGAGAGCATGCATTGAGTATTTCTCAATTCGGCTCTCATTGAAAGCACCATTTGTTGATGTAGAAATCGTCCGGTTCTATGAAATTGCTTCTCGATCCCTACACACAATAACGAAAAATCAAACGGGGTTAAGATTGAATCTCGGGGGGGTGGTTCAACCGTAAACGCTCCGATACTTAAGTCAGTTTTCTAAGAGAATAAATCGACAGAGTGTTTGTAGGAGTTTTTTATTACCTCTAGAAGTGAGATGAGGTCTTTTATTTATAGTGGAGACTTGAGAGTCACCGGAGCGTCTGACTGGTTGAAAGAGATATAATTAAATATGTGATTCTACCGAGAGAAATCACATGTAATTAACTATATAAATAATAATAAATGACTCGCGGGGAGATCATTTATTATTGGCATTGATCTGATTAATTAATATATTTAATTTATAAATATATTAAATTAATGCAGAGACCGTATAATGCCGTCGTCGTCTATACCAAGGGTAATATCGACATTATGAGAGTTATAGGTTACTTGGCAGCCGCATAATTTTTAGGTGATTTATGGTTCCAAAACCTCATTATTATATTAACTAAATAGGATTCATACTACCATTATATAATATATATATATATATAAGCTACTTTCAAATCCCATTATTATGTACACATTAATTATTGTTTGATTATATATATTGGTTGTTGAAAATTTGAAATAAAGACAGTGGGAGCTTTCCGATAAAAACAAATATTGGGGACCATGAAGACTAAATGTAGAAGTTGAGGTGGAATTATCATTTAATAGTTTGTTTTACCACAAAAAAAAAAGTCAGTAAGTGTAGAGGCCCTCTCTAAGCCTATGCTAGCTCCGCCCTTATTCGCAGTGGGAGCATATCGGTGGCGGACGAAGATCACATGGGTAGGCATGGGAGGACACATCAAGTGAGCTATTTCATTAGCATGTGTCCTCTTCACTACTTGCCACATGCTCGCTAGTTGTTTTGCTAATTGTAAATAGTGCTTGTGGAGGGTGGTAAAGTGGTATGGCCCTAGGCGTAGAACTATTTGAGGGTACCATCTACCCATGCAAGTAGCATATGTAGCTTTTTGGAAGATCAAGCGGCGGCTCAGTGATAGCCTTAAGTACCTTGGCAGTAAACAGCTCTGAGTGTCAGTGGTCCTTGGTTGAATGTGTTTCACCACGATAGAGGAACGAAGAAACCTTGCTTGTATCGTCGTTTATCGACAAAGTAGTATAATGTTGATCTGGTCATAACTCTCTTAGCCTCAACATGACCACCCAGAAAGATACCTTCGTGGGAGTATGCGATGTAGGCACACAAGGACTTGGTCCATAGGGGCTTGCTTGGCATCGTATGACATGACAGTCCCCGAAGGGACATTGATAACCGTGCCCGGTCCTGCTCCCGTCTCGCAAGTCAACTGAAGTTCGCAATTTACCCTCAGCACTCACCAAACAAGGGATAATCATACATGTGCCCACTCTTGCCTCCACCTCTCGAATAGCCTCGATCATCGCGCCACCGTCCCTTTCTCATTCACACTCTACCACCATTTGATCAAGTTTGAGAGGATTGGGGTTTCATGATCCCCCTGTTCCTATGTTTTTCTCACAAAAGTCACAAGCAAGATTCATCACCACGTGATCTCACACGACTCACACACTGAACAGAATCCATGTGCTCTCTCTCTGTCTCTGTTCTCTCACTCCTTCCCAGGAATTGATTAAGCTACTTCACTCAATTAATCAAATGTAACCCGTGCTCTGCTCAAACCACTCAATTGCATAAACAATTCACCAGTGCTCTGTTTTTCATTTCAAAAACACCCACTAGCTTCAATTTCCAATTCAACACACTAACACACACACACACACACACACACACACACACACACACACACACACACACACACACACACACACACACACACACACACACACACACACACACACACACACACACACACACACACACACACACTATGCACTTACCACCTCTCTACTAATCTGATCCTAGAGCATGGCAGATGTCATTTGGTGGCATCAATATGGTTGTATTAGCCCAATTTCCGTCCCATTCTTTAATCAATTGTCCAATTACCATTTTGCCCTTCTTTGACAATTTACCAAAATGCCCTTCACACTTCTAGGCCCGTAACTTGGTCATCCGAACTCCGATTGATGCATGTCGCATGTCTATGGACTCAGCGTCTCGAGATCTTCCCAATGGTCTTCAAATTTTGTGAGAAAAGTCCAGGTCGTTTGAAAAGTCAACAAATTGCCCCTTCATAACCAAATTACCAAATTACCGTTGAACTTCCGAACATCATAACTTTCTCCTCGAATGTCGGAATCGGACGTGCCACCTGTCTAAGAACTCGTGACGTCCCGAACTACGTCATAGTCATCGGTCAAAGTCCGTTTGACCGCTCAAACAAAAATTCAACTATTCGCCCGATTCTAGGAGCAAAATCGTCATTTTCTTCAAAATTTCCCAAATTTTCCTTTTTCGAATGTCCGGGTCGTTACATCGTATGCGTCCTTACCATTGGAGCCGTAAAGCGTAAAATGTAGGGCATACTCCAAAGCTTGATCCTTAAGGGTGATTAAGGCTTAATCCAGCTCCAAAACCTTATTTGTTAGATGCGTCACCCATGAAAAAGGTCCATATGAGGCACCCTGATACGGTATTCATACTCGATGGACCACTTGAAAAGGCAATCTTAGGTATTGAGTCGTGGTAGCACTTGAAGCAGGGGTGTATTTGTCAGGACCCACCCCGGTTTCACCCCGAAACCCGAGGTCAATCCCGCTCCCGTCTGACTCCCCGACACAACACCTAAGTAAAACTCACTCAAATCCAATCAGACGCAGGAGTAATTAAACAAAATATTCCGACGTTATCGTTTACAGAACCTAGTACAAAAATACAAAGAACTAAAACCCGATAAAGTATACGCACACGGAAGATTGTAAGCTATTCCGGGATCCCTCACGTCGTTTCTATGCCTCGGACACTGCCTCGACGTCAAGACCCCGCGCTCGCTCCACAACCTGGAGGGCAATTTAAAACAGAAGGTGTGAGTGGACCAGAAAGTACAAAAAGTGCAGAACCATTTCATATAAAAACCGGGGTTTTAGCCCTCCGTTTTGAAAACCACATGCATAACTAATATTTATGAACACCGTTATAAATCAATCTACCATAAACCGCATCATAAGAAACAGAAACACTATAAAACAGTTAGAAAAACCACAGCATGTGAATCATAAAACCATATCAGAAATCATAACATCACATCAGCATTTTCCCGATCAAACCTGCTGGACCTATCCGAGTCTTTAAACTCCCGAGTCTTTAAACTCAATCCAGGCCTTAATCATATCCGAGTCTTTAAACTCCCGAGTCTTTAAAATCAACAGGCCTACGGGGGAAATATCAATATATCCGAGTCTTTAAACTCCCGAGTCTTTAAACTCAATCCGGGTCTTTAAACCCAATCCGGCCGGTCCCCCGTCACATATATCTGGGTCTTTAAACCCAATATCCAGATCCAGCAAATCCAATCCCAAAACCATTTGAAAACCATTTACCAATCCACATCCAAACCCGAATCCGAAATCACTGGTCCGATACCCTTCCGGTATCCAGAACCGTCATTCCGAACCCAAATCCGGAATCCACCTTTCCACTTGGAACCAACCCTTTTCCGAAATCCGTTTCTAAAACCGAAAACCTTTAATCATTGAAATCATGTTCCAAAATCCCTTTACAATCTTTGAAAACCATTTATCATTTGAAATCCCAAAACCATGGTATTATTCTCAGAAATCGACATTTCTCGTAAAACGTGCCAATTACCGTATTTCCTCGAAAAACGTGTAACAATGCAAAACCAACATAACATATTTGATAAACATAGAATCATGATTAAAACCATAAAACAAGTATTGAAAATAGTTATGCATGCTCGAGTTTAGAGAAGGGGTCCACTCACAGTACTGAGCCCTACTCGCGTCCCGAACGTCCAGCCCGTTCCTCGGCTTCCTCGGGAAATCCCGATCCTGTCAAACACCGTCAAAATACGTCACTAATACGTCTACAAACACTCACCTAAATTCCCTCAAAAATCCCTGAATCCTAAACGTAAGAACCCGGGACCCTAAACCTTCACCCTCGCGGAACTAAACTCAAACGACGTCCGATTGACTCGAAACCAACTCCATTGAACTCACCAGAACTCCTGGACCAAAAGCCATGTTGACCACTTCTCCATCCGCCGCCGCACGCGCCCCCACGCGCCGCCCAAAGTGGCTGCGCGTGGCCCTCACGCGCCAGCTACAGTGCACCGTCAACAACCTCCACGCACTGTGCTGAACCGGCTCTGCAACTTGGACCGGCGAGACTCAATCTCCGTTGTCCGGCCACCATTTCATCCCCTTTCTTCTCCTGCAGCTTCGTCCAAACACCACGAATCCATTCCCTAACTCCTCTAACCTCGACACAGTCCCGTCATCGTCGATTCAAGCTCGAACCAGACGGCCACCAAACCCCTGTTTCACAATTCCTCTACTCCGGTCACCTCCTGTCACGGTGGCGACACCAGACGATCCCTAAGGCTTTACTGAACCTAGAACCAATCTCCGTTACCCTCGACTCACCCCAGAAGTCCACGACTTTGGGTTCGAAGTTCACGGCCGAAACAGGGTAACAGAGACTCCTCTTCGCCTGAGCTCCGCCGTGTACGCCCCCGTCACGGCGACCATCACAAACCACTCCTAGGACCTCCCTGAACATCACCCCGACCTCCTATCCTCTCGACTCTCAGCCAAACCTCACGACTTTCCAAATGAACTTTCACGGGAAAACAGAGCAAGGAAGCTTACCTTTCGATTGCAGCTCCGCCGTGCGCACCGCTGCCTACCACGGTGCTCGTTGGACTCCTTGCAACCTCCTCAGCCTCCCCTCGCCTTGATTTGCCTCACCTCACGGCGTAGCCACCACCTCGAACTCTCAGGCTCCCTGTTTCCCCCAAAACTTCTCCGCACCTCCGCCGTGCCGCCGTGCACGATTGCATCACCAATTCACGACCACCAGCCTCCCTTCAGTCTCTTGTTCCTCCCTCACTCACCAGAACTCATCACCAGCCACGATCACTCCCCAATTCCTCCTCACAAACTCACTCTGTTTCTCTGTGTTTGTCGAAGAACAGCCACGGGTAAGCACGAGTGCACCCCAATTATTTGGGCTGAGACCACACAGGATTCTCCCAGAATCCTCTAGCTCCCTGCCATGTGTCACCATCCACTCCACTCCTTATCCCACTTGGTTAAACTCCAGCCGTCCATCTCCTTTCTCTCTGCACAAATCCCCAGAAACCAAAAAGACCAAAATACCCTCCTGTTTTACTCATTTTTACGGTTTTACCAAAACTTCCTAGACCCGTAACTCTCACCTCGTAAGTCCGATGAGTACGTGCCGCCTGTCATCGAACTCAGGACGTCGAAAGCTACCTAACCATCCTAGGCCAACCTACCAAAATTCGATTATTCAAAAAGTCAACTATATTGCCCAAACTAGGGGCAAAATCGTCATTTTTTTTTTATATCGGGACCAACTAACCACGGATTAACCTTACTAATCACACCTTAGTTGGTCTACTAAGTCCGGTTCTCGGGACGGGTTGTTACAGTATTAATCATGTTTTCAATTGTGTGCACTTGAAAATATAGGCAGAGTTTTCTAGTTGATGCACCAAGGCTAGCACTGACTTCTCCATACCGGGGTATTAGGTCTCTGCCCCTAGTGACTGGTAGGTGTAGAAGATTGAGCGCTATTCAAAGTTGTGGAGTATATCCTAGTTCATGTAATGTTAGGACGAGTGCCTTTGAGTGCCTTGAAGAATGAAAGATAGCGTCCATGGAATGCGAGATGAGGGATTTAGGGTGGCTGCTCGACTAGTTCTACCTCATGTTGCATTTTTCTAGTATGGTAGAAGTTTTGGTTAGGCTACTTGTATGTTGGGTTGCCTTTATGTTCCTCACTAGCATGTCATTAATTTATACTTTGATGGTCTCCCCTCAAGCGGTCTCTGTACGTTCTGTTAACACATAATTGATAGGTTTTCCATGTATGTTCTAGGCCGAAAGGCATGACATGGTCGCAGTACCTGCCTTCATATGTGATGGAAGTTTTGTTTTGACTAGTTGGGTGCATATTCAGCAGTTTGTGGTCAGTAGTAACACTGACTAGCTAGTCGATCCTCCCCTTAGGTTCATGGGTGTGCATGTTTTTGTATGATATGGATCTAACTTGTGGTATTGCACCCTCCGCATAACATCATAGCGCTTTAGAAATGTATGATCCCATTTTTGGGTAACTGGTTCAGCCTGGAGGTTAGTGTGGGATGGTTGGTCATCGTGCTAACACTGATGTTAGGCATGTCTGAGAAGGACTACGCGACGATGATGCCTACTATGGAGGTGCTGAATTCGATTTGCTCAAAGACCGAGAGATAGAGTATGTTGGCTAAGTTGCTACCGTCAACTAGCATTCTAGGTGTCTCACATGTGGCTATCTGAACCATAACTACTAGGGGATTATTGTATGTTTACTGGGTCTTGACCTTCGCCTTCGGAAGAAGTGATGGGTAGGATTCGGTCTTTTTTTTTTTGTCTAGTAAGTACAAGTGCTTCTACAGACAATGGTGTGGTTGCTTTCCTATTCCGCGACCCTCGCAGAACTCTTGAAATTTCAGTTGGAGGATTCTGAGAGTGCTTGTCATCCAATGATGTTAGTTACAAGGCATCTAGGAAAAGAAGCAATTGTTAGGGCAAGAGATGACTCCTTGATAAAAAAAGGCCTTTATTTCGCCATTCAGTTGGTTACCCTTATCGATGTTGTAGCATAGCTGGGGTGGTATCGAAAGTACGTGGGGTCATATTTCCTCCCTTGGAACTGACAGCTAGTGCGTCGAAGTGTAGGTAACCCTTTTTTGATGTTGTAAAAGATCCAGTACTAGTAGTCATGATGAGTGTATAGTTGGAGTAGCTCTGAGAATTGCCATGGAGGTAGCCACTTTTATTGTTGGCGGTGGCCAATTTTTCGCGCAAGTTGGCCATAGTACCTTCTTCTCATTTGACCATGTTCTCTACCATAATTATCTTTATCCGATTATGAAAATTAAGTGGCAATCCTCCTTACAACATTGGGTTGTTTAGCATAGCTATAAATTTGTACGGTGCCAAGGTCATTGGCTGCGTAAAGGCAATTGAAGCAGTAATGGGTCAGTTCCCTCAAGGAAGTAGAGAACATACGACATCAAGTAACCATGTTGGTGCTTTAACCTTCCATGGTGTATGTGAAACTATCAAGATGTTTAAAAGGATTGGTGGAGCCATTGTAAGAGGAAATCTCCGGCGCTATCCCTGGGGCAGTACCCTCTATCGAGGCGATCTCACACTTTCCAACTTGCTGTTTTGTGAGCTCTCTAGGTGGTACTTCTTTATAGGAGGAAATTTTCAGTGGTACTTCCTCGCATGAGGTGGCAAGAGGATCTTCTCAGTACTACATCTGTGCAAGACTTTTCATGAGGAACTTTTCGGCAGTACCACTGCACTTGAGTTTGCAGGAGGGACTTTCTGGCGATACCACTGGACAGGAGTTCGCATGAGGAACTTTCGTGGTACCACTGCACGGGAGTTCACATGAGTAACTTTCTGGTGTTACCATCGCTCAGGAGTTCGCAGGAGAAACTTTCTAGCGGTACCAATGCACATGAGTTTGCAGAAGGAACCTTCTGATGGTACCTCTCTTGGGTGTAGTATGATTTCTTCCTCTGTGTATCTTTCTGAATGGTAGTGTTGGCTGAACGGTACCACCTACTATGGCAGTTCTCCTACTTCTCAATTCGCCATTCACGAGTTCCCTGAATAATATTCTCGTAGGAGAAAATTTTAAGTGGTAACCCTGGCTGAGCAGTACCACCTACTAAGGCGATCTCTCACATTTCTTTGCCCATCGTTCATGACTTATTTGAGCCTTGTTTTCAAGTTATCTGGGCTAGGATCCTTCAAGTCGACCACTAAAGCCTTGCCCTTACGGGGTACCCATTTTTGTAGTGCTCTCTTGCTGCGAGGAGTAAAGACTTCTAGGTCATGGGGGTCAGATTGAGGTAGCATGTTTCTGGTGCTTTCAGCTGCAAGGAGCAAAGGCTTTTAGGTCGCCCGGGGGGGGGGGGATGTCAGTTTCAGGTGCTTTCGGCTACGAAGAGCTAGGGCTTCTAGGCCACTGGAGGCTATGTCAAGGCAACACATTTTCTGGGTATTTTTACTAAGGAAAGAGCTGTAGCTAATCGTCTCCTTCCCACAGATGGCCCCAACTATTGATGGGCGGATCAGACCCGACAACTTGAGAGTCCCCTGAGGATGGGATAGCTCCTAGATTTTGTGAATGAGATGGTCAAATTCCTCTCTTAGCAATGGAAGGTTTCTTGGAGTGTATGTCCTTGAGTCCTTCCCTATGAGTGGATCTTTTTACACCTCATATTGAAATACTTAAGAGGAAATAAGATAAAGAGATGGAAAAGAATTTCAAGCTTGAGAGGCCAGTGTGGCTCTGGACATTTGATCTCCGATGCCTAAGTAAGAATGTGCTTAGAGAGAATGTAGAGAATATGTGGAGAGTAGAAAAATCAGTATAAATTTGTACTGGAAAATGCTCAATCCCTAATCAAATGAGAGGCGGTAGTGGGTTAGTGCCACATTTATTTACACATAAATAAATGTTGACATGGACTGCTAACTGAATTGCGTCCCATCGCTGGACTTATAATAACAAATGTAGTTTTCCACAATAAAATATCAGACATATTGATAACAATTAACATTTAAAGAAGCAACCATCGTGTTACACATTCGACATTGAATCATACGGATACAGAAACTATTTACCCTATGCTTACACAATTACAATTTTATAGCATTCCGTTTAAGTTATGGAAAGGACAAAAATATAATGGTGTTTAGTCCGGACGTAAAATTCACACAATTCCATAACGCGGATGGTGTCTGCCTGAGATCAGTGACATTCTAGAACAAGATCGGTGTCATTGGCCATTTTTTGGATAAAGATTTCAGTTGGTTCAAGGCATCCTCTCGGTGTCTCGTGCCCGAGTTGTTCTCTTTCATTATCTCCAAATCCAAAGAGTTGCCCGGTGTTGGTAATGGCAACGGTATGGTACAGCCCAGTGCTAATTTGAGAAACATGATGAGCTCTTAAGCTATCAAGGATTCGAGGGCTCAAGATTTTATCGGATATTCCCCTATCTGGAAATCCGAGGCTACCAAACGCCATCCAACCGCAACCATATACTGAACCATTGTCAGCGAGAACAAAAGTCTTTCGCTTTCTAGCACACACCTAGAGATCGGATACAGTAAGTGTTAAAGCACACCTATGGACTAGAATGAGATGTTCCACATTAATAGGGAATAAGAAAAGAGAGAGATGCACAAATTTGATTCTTTTCAGCAGGTATCTAATCTTCGTCACACCATAGGTTTCAGTACTCCATTTGTTGTACTGCATATGTTCTAAATCTAGAAAAACAATTGACGCAAAAACAATCACAACTTTATAAGAATGAAGAGCAAACCTGCACAGCGAGGTGGCTTTTAAGTTTGCTCAATAGTTCTGGGGTAGTCTTGTCAATCTCATCCCCATGGCCTAATGCACCGCAGTAGCCTTTGCCCCAAGTATATACCTACAATTTCCATACAGAATGTTAGAATGTTGTGGTCAGAATTCAAATACATGGCAAGCATAAACAATAAAATATGGAAAGTTCATATTTGGCTCAGGGACTAACAAATCCATTCGAATCATGTGCCACTGCATGCTCGTCACCTGCAGAGACTCGAACAACGTGAATACCCTTTCTTTTAAATGTCTGCATTGCTCGTGGCTGGAACTCATCATGCTGCTCACCATGGCCAAGACAGAAGTTAGAACCAGAACCAAAAGAGTAGACTACTCCATTGTCAGCTACAGCTAAGACGTAAGTTGGACCAGCAGCGATCTGAACTATGAAGCCTATTCCCTTGGGGAGTTCAATCATTTTGGGAGTTGGACTATCTATGATGTCTCCATGACCAAGTTGACCATGTGTGTTGGCCCCGCATGTATAAACATAACCTTGTCTTGTAAGGAACGCAGTAAAATTAAGCCCTGTAGCAACCTGGAAAAAGTTCTAGCTTTTTAATGTCAAGACCAAAACATGCAATCAATATTTAATTACATGTAGGAAGACCAAGGGAAAACAGAAATTGGAGTGAATGAAGTTCCAAAAAATAACTCAGAAATACAATCATATTCATAGAAATCAGATATAAAGAAAAAGAGGGTATATCCTGAGGATGGCAATAAAGAATAAAATGCATTGGCAACAATGGAATAATGGGAACTCAGTCCCATCATATACAAAATCTTTGAAGATGAAAATGAGAAATGTATACATGGAAAAAGGGTCAGAATCAGATCTCTAAGCCAAAGGATACATTACAAACAAAAGTATTTAGCTTCTCTTCTAATACTAGAAACCTGGTGCAAGAAGCTTCCTAGTTTTTTCTTCCTGAGCAAAATTGGCAGAAAGCCTAGAGCATTTATCAGAAGAGTGTATGATATCCATCAATTCTAAAATTGTTTATCTTTTAAAACAGATATGTATCATCAATTATATTAAAACAACATGGATTAGAAATTACCTGCTTGCAAGGAAGTCCCTTCAATGCCTCAACAAGCCTAGGCCTGAAGATTGGCCGGTTTGTATCTTTATGCCCACAACAAAATGACGAGTTATCCCCACACGTGAAAACCTGTGTCAGTAATCAGTATGGCATCATTGACTATGGAGAGCAAAGTATCAAAGTTGACCTCACAAATATAATATGTCAGGTTCTAAACATTGGCAGACGATCATGCACAATATCAAAAACTCTTCGAATATGGATATGCAGCTTCTATAAGAGGGGCAAGACAAAAAGCACACAATTATTGCAAGACTAACATACGAGTTCATATTAGTTTTGAACTTTTTGACTGTATAAGACATGTTCAGTAAAAATGTAGTTCGGGAAAGCATTGTGCATGTGTAGATAGCTGGATACACTAAAAGTAGAACCCTGACCAAATCCTAAACCAGGTTTCAAGAGGGGATCACACAGGCTTGAAAATCTCCACAGTAAGCTATGCCTATCACTGCCAAGTGCCCAACAAGTCAAGGGTATCACTTTCAACTTTGTCAAGGAACAGTCTCTATCATTGGCTCCTTTGTCATGTCAACTGCCAATAAAAGTTTCTAAACCCTTATCTCAATTTATTCACTTAAAGTTAACCCATCTTTTACCAAAAGTTTCATATCCTCATCAGACAACGCATTCATCATTCACTTTGGAAACAGCCTCCATGCTATTGTTATTATTATCTTGATAATGATACGGCAAGAACCCTTTCCTCACTACACACACTTATTTTTTTCAGTTCAGAAAAAAGTAGAGGGAGATTGTAATGAGGTGTGACGGCAGGTACTAACCTCTCCAGATTTCATAACAAAAGCAGCATGGTTGTGGGAGGCGGAGACTTGGACCACATGTGCCGAAGATGGAAAATTAATCTGGGTAAATGCGACACATTGCTTAGTCTCGAGACCATGACCAAGGACACCACACAAGCTGGAACCACATGAGTACAATAATGAGTTTCTGATCAGCAATGTATGATAGCTTCCAGTTGTGATTTGCATCTGTTCATAAAACGAATTTTAATTAACCATAAATTTTACTTTTAGTCAGCATGTACCAGAAAGGACAATGACATCATATAAAAGAAGCATAAAACAAGAAAGGAATAATCAGCATGAACCATTAGGTCAAATATAGCTAGAAAATCATTAAACGAAAATATTTAAGACGAACCTAAAAACATCCAGATCTTTCTTTTCTTGGAAGATGAACTAAATTATACGATTTTCTGCTGACAAATTGAAGTTCTTTCCCTCAACCTAAAGGTTGCAGATAGGACAGTCTAGCTATGAAAGAAGAAACACAAATGATGTTTCTTCTATTTGACAATTCTAACTTATTTGATTTTGTGCTGAGTGTTCCCAAAGGTCAAGAAATGGAAACCAATTTATAATCTATAACTCAATTTTTCATTTTATTTAGAAAGTAATTACAATACTACCTCATACTATGCAGATACGATGTCAAAATTGAAGAAAACCTACTGACTGAAGTGAAGTTATTAGAGGCAAAAAGATAATAGCACATAATTCAGAATTCAGTTAGGTTTCATTCTTGGTCCTTGAAATTGCATGCCAACCAATCTCCAAGTAGGAATTTAGAGAGGCTACAAAAAGAGAGATCAAATTTCTAACAACACATACTGGGCGACTGATGATCAACTAATGAATTAACACAATGGTGTTCTTTCCATAAACCAGTACTCAATGTTGCAGATAGTCAGTCATTTATAAGCAACTAAAATTGATAATGAAATAGTACATTGCCTGAAGAGGTCTTCACCATGTCAGACGATTTCTCCACCGATTGCAAGAACCTCAATACCCGCTTCCATTTCCCACCACACCGATCAAATAGCTCACTCGGAGCATTCCTTTGCATTTTTGCATACGCAGAATGGGACATGCATAGCTGATACGCAGCATAGTCCACCATGGACCGAAACATTTGAGGGTATAACCCATGACTCCCTCCAAATGTCCTAGAAGTTAACTCTAAGCATAGGAGATCAGTGGCACTCAGTCTTCCCGAGCACAAGATTTCTAAAACCAATTGTGATGGCAAGTCCTCTATTGACACCGGCCTATACCTTTCTGCCATTAAAACTAAATTTCTAATAAATTTATGTGCCTGTATATCCCTTCAATATCTGTTATGCAAAGCAATTGACCTGGACTATGACGAGTGTCAAAGTTTTAGGCGAAATCTGAGGCAATTAAAGCCGCAACAAATGATGAAAAGATCGGAATAGCAAATAGTGTACAAGAAGGGAGGATTAGATGAACAATTCACAAGTTTTTTATACAAAAGTGATTGGAAACAAATCATGAGGTGGCCAAATAATCACAAACAAACCCCTTTTCCACGCTACCGCGTAAACGACGAAAATGAAGCCTTTACCTGCAAATTATTGAGTCAAAACCCATAAAAAAACATTAATTAGCAATCCACAATAGGAGAAAATATTAAGACTGAAACCCCCAGAAAAAGATCGCAAGCAATTGAACGAAATAAAGGATTTAGGGAGAAGACAAAACTTACCAAAAATAGAAAGGTGGGATTGATCTACCTCTGACTCGTTTGTCAGAACAATTGAGAAATCCAAACTGTGAGCTCGTGAATGAAGATGGGGTTTCTACTTTCCACTTTCCAATTGGGGGAGAGAGCAAAAGCACGAAATGAAAGTTAGGGTGTGAGCTCTGTTTACGGAGAATGGGCTGCTCTGCTCTGCTGTAAAGAGTTTCGGTCAATAAAGAGGATTAAGAAATTGATTAATTGAATAGATGTTTAATTGTTGAGTCTCTGATTCGGTGTGTGTGAGAGAATGAAATAAGAATAATAATGGAAGCTTCGGACGAGCAACGGAGAATCTAGTGATTGGAGCGGCGATGGTTTCTGCCGACTCTGCTGTCGCCGGTTCGCCGACACGTGGAAAGGGTACTTGCAACCTTCCGTGTCACCGTAGTATGGAGGAGCACATGACTGTCAAGTCTTTTATAATCACTCTAAAAATTGTTGTAGAACAATTCTATTAAACGGCAACGAACATGACAAAAAATACATTTTTAAATAGATCGGAGATTCCGGTCCGAAGTCTCAGAGTGAATTGACGAGTACCATAAACATGATTTCGTTTTGAATTTGATAAGCCTCCTATTTATAATTTTCATGATCGAATGTCAAACCTCAATGCCGCTATTACAATTTGATGGAGATATTCTGCCAAGATCCCAAATTCCATTTTTATAAAATGCAAAATAAATTTCTAATGTCAAATAAGACTTAGAAAGACGAAATCAATACACAATGTATATAATTGCGTTTTAATATAAACCTTTTGTTTACACTAAAAAAAAATCCTCTCTAGGCCCAGGTCATCGGCTCACGGAATTAGAGGTCCAAAGACACACAAGCCCAGCCCAGCGAGCTCGAACGTGAAAAGGGAAGTAAGCTTGAGCAGTGCTGACAGAGAAAACGAAGAAAAATGAGGTAAGGGGAAGTGTTACCAATAAGATAAACGGAAAAGCGAGACCCACTGAAAACCTTAATTTGCAAGTGGCAAACTCATTCACCGCCTATAAATAGAGAGCAATTCTGTTTCTCATTGGACAACCAAATAACCAATCAACCTCAACAAATAGATCTCCATAAATTTATGAACCTATAAACACCTTTAACTAACGTTTCATGGTTTAAAAACAATTCGTCCTTATGACAAAAACTGCTCCTTCAAATTAGAAAATCAGGATGCAACTTCTCTTCTCACCCCTTTGAGGCTTTTATGCACTTGCCTAACCGTTTTTCTGATAAAAAAATGTCATAATGGTGGGCTTCTCATCCTTGCATAAACATTCTTTCTGACTGCTCAACTGTCATAAGGGTCACCCTCTTCCCAACTGACCAGTTCTTGGACTTTCGGCTAAGGTTCGTGGAAGATCAACCTTCTTTCTAACCGCTCAGTGTTATAAGGGTTGATATTATCGACTATCAGCTTACAAACAGTCATTCCGACTACCGGCTCATAGATAGTCATTCCAACTACCGGTTCACGGATAATCTCTAGCCACTGATCATACGGATAGTCATCCCGACTACCAACATATGGACTGTCATCCCAACCACCAGCTCACGGACAGTCATTCTGACTACCGGTTCATAAACAGTCTTCGGCCACCATCTTACAGATATCCATCCTGACTACTGACATACGAAAGGTCATTGAGGAACTCAAACCTCTCTTTTCGACATCTCGTCATCGCATTTGAGTGCTATTCCATCTTATGGTATGATCTCCAACTGATATTCATCTCAATTGAAGATTTCCCTAATTTCCTACTCCTTACGGGCTTCAAATGTTAAGAAAATAATTTACTGTTTATGCATTTATAATTTCAGTTGTTATTTAATTGCAGTACTTTTACATTCCTGTACTTTTTCTTCCATTTCCATTTCAATACAATCAAATTTTCTTAAGCAGTGATTGGTGCTCGGGAAATACCATCCAAGCGTGGTTCACGACTCACCACGTCGGGACACCATCTTTGTGCATTAGTCTAAATACTTTTAATCTCGATTTGCGGGAACTTGTGACCATCTCCCACTTAACTGCTGAAATAAAAAAGTCGCTAGATTTTAATATCATGGTGGAATAACTTCTGATTTGGGAATCGCTGGAAAGAAAATATTTTAAGTCCTTGGAAAAGGCATATAAAAAAACAACGCAGAGATTTCTTGTCCGCCCTCACAATCGCATTGATTTGAAGGAAAGTTTTCAGGCCGAAAACGGAACCCAATTATATTATCCAGTAGCAATTTCTCTACTGGTGGCACGCCTGCACTTGAGTTAAAAGACCCATTTGCTTCCTGGTCCGCCCATCTAAGGTTCAACCGTGGCTTAAGGCCCTTAAAACTTAGCCCACCCATCATCTCCATATTGCATTAAAGCAAAAAAGATCTCACGAACAGTCCGCCTCCCTCGTTCCATAGAATAAAAGGTTCTGCGGAAGTCCAGCTAGGGTTGCCTCAGGGCATCTCGGGTCCTAAAACGAGCAAAAGATTTCGGTCAGGAACATAACCTGGCACGCCCGGTGGGACTCTTTGCAGTACATGCCCAAACATGGTCTACTTAGCAACACCACGACGCTAAAGGAAGGTTCGTAAAGAATTCTCCTCAAGTGACGGTACCTGAAATAATGACCCTGCAGACTGGAATGGAGCCCAGACCTGAAGGGATGAAAGAATTTGTCCTTAGCTAAGAAATGGATAAAGGGGACACGACTTCAAGGAACAATAATGTTCCACCACTCTTCGAGATCCCGAGACTTGACAAAGGGAAGAGCCAGTTAGAGTTAGGAGCATCAGTTTTTCAACCTTTGTTTCAGATCCCGACCTTCCTAGTGAAAACATGCATCGAGATCCTGGAATCAAGTAGAATTCGACAGGAGTTTACGTTCTTTGATCGTGATTTGATTTCTAGGAACCAGCCACCTAATGGATGGGAAAAGATCAACTCCGCATGAAACCAGCCACCCAATGGCCAGGGAGTAATCAGGCCCATGTTCCCACCAAAGGCTAGAAATGTATCTAACAAATAGAGGAAGTATGACCCCAACGAACCAGGATCAAATGAAGAGTACCGCCATGATAAAAGACCGTCTTAAGCTACAGAACACTAGGCCTTTATGAACGAAATGAACGAGTTAAGGCGCCCGATAACCGGTTAATCAGCACCTCCCCGGAGAATTAGTGTCCCAACTTATAGAAAGCCTTATCCAGCCTATATAGACCAGGACAACCCGTTCCCCAGGAATGTCAAGTCGACAGAATTAACTCTTTAACGGAGATGGCAGCACATCATCCTTAGAACACATTAGGAGGTTCTCATCCCAATGCGTGATTGTTGAAGACAATCCTTACCTCAAGTTACGACATTTCAGTAGCTCCCTATTTGGGGGTGCTTTCTGTTGGTACACTTTGTTGCCAGAAGCTTCCATCTACACTTGGGGGAAAACGGAGGCCAAGTTCCATGAGGAATTCTACATAATCGAGCTTGAAGTTAGTATTAGTGGCTTAACGGCTCTCAGACAAGGCGAACATGAGACCACAGAGGACTTCATCGCTAGGTTCGGTTTCCATCAACAATGCCCAGATGGTAGCTATCGCACAACGTGCACTAAGATTTTCCCTCAAGAAAAATTTTGATGTTATAACCTTTATTGATCTCCAGGAGATAGTAGTATCAGCCATCAAGTTCGAAAGGCTGCTTGAAGAAGAACAACGGCAGAAACACAATTTGAAAGCTCCACCATTTTACAAGAATAGGGTCCCGGTGCACCAACTGGAGCATTGGGAAGAACTAGAGACTTCAGAGGAAGAACAGGAACTGGAGGTAGCCACAACCGAGATCCAGTCCCCAGGGAACGGACCCGCGAACCTCAAGTCACTAGTCAGGCTTGCCCTAGAGCAGAAGCTAGTCATGCCAAACGGTAGCCTATTTGCAAACAAAACACCAGTGTTTGTCTCGTACACATTTGACCTTACCAAAACCGGAGAGATCTATGATGAGTTGGTAAGAGCAAAGGTAATCAAACCAGACCCTAAGTAGAAGTTGCCCAAATAGGAAGACCTTAAGGGCAAATAGTTCCGCAAATGGCATGTATCAAGGCCATGGCACCGCCAACTTCCGAGATATCTTCTAGAGGCTAATTAATCAAGGACACATAGCGTGGGAGCCTACACTTAAGGCCACCATGAAGGTGGACACTGACCCATTCCTAACACCATCGGTCAGCATGGTTAATCTCCACTGGTCTCCGAAAGGGCCCATAGGAGAGCAACCATATGGTAATCATCTCAAACCAACGTCTACCACTAGTGGGAACGCAAAGGGGAAGACCGAGAAGACACTCCTTTGGACATACCTGAGAAGAAATATGATCCTCATGTTCCATATATCAAGGTCTTATCAGACTCTAAAATTTGGAAGTCGGGAGATACCAGAGAAGGGCAAGAACTAAAGGCTAGTTGGTAGACTGGGGGACAACGTGACCAACAAAAATCACCAAAACGATCAGTTCATCTCGGCAAGGCCACCAACATGGCCAAATCGTTGCAAGTCACAATCCAGGAAAGAAAGTGGTATATGCCAGAAAAAAAATGGAAAGCCAACCAAGGAGTTGGGAATAACTGCTAAGAGTAAAATTCAAAGATAGTACGGGGCATACCTTGTCATGCCCTTGGGGTTGAGGAACGCAGGGGCTACTTACCAATGGGCGAGGAATGCCATTTTCACGAGTTGATTAGGAAAAATCTGGAGGTTTATATTGATGATGCCGTAGTAAAGTCTCAGGGAAGGGATAAATATATTGATGATCTCCAACAAGCTTTTTTGAAGATGAGACAGCATAGGCTAAAAATGAACCCCAAAAAAATGCGCATTCGGAGTCAAAGCAAGGAACGTCTTGGGTTTCTTGGTCCATCAAAGAGGAATCGAGGTGGATAAAAACAAAACCAAGGCAATCATGGATTCACTCCACCCAAATATAAGAAACAACTTCAGAGCTTGCTCGGGAAGGTCAACATCCTCAGGAGATTCATAGCCAACCTATCGGGGAAGGTCCAAGCGTTTTCCTCACTAGTATAAATTAAAGAAGGGGATGAATTCAAATGGGAAGAAAAGCACCAAGTCGTGTTTGAAAAGCTAAAAGAATATATGTCCAAACCCCCGGTTCTAATGTCAGCCAAGGTAAAGAGAACTTTGAAACTATACATATCAGCGTCGCAAAGCACTATCGGGAGCTTGCTGGCCCAAGACAACGAAGAAGAAAAATAGCAAGTAATATATTACTTGAGGAAGCCCCTGACTGAATTGGAAGAAGGATATACTGCAGTGGAGAAAGTATGCCTCATACTATACTTCACAACCATCAAGTTAAGACATTACATGCTACCCTTCACTGTCCGGATCATTGCCCAGACGGATTTGTTGAAATACATGTTGTCACGACCTATCGTGTGATAAGAATAGGAAAATCAACTTTGGCGTTATCGAAGTTCAATCTTTTACACTTGGCACAAAAGGCAGTGAAGGGCCAAGCTATTGCCGACTTCTTCACAGAATACCCACACGTTGACATTAGGAAGGAGATAAGCCCGTGGGTCATAATGTTAGCCATATTATCTTGGAAGTTATATTTTGACGAGTCTAAGACCAAAGATTTAATCGGGGCTGGAGTGTGCTTGATAGACCCAGAAGGGGTCCCCATCAATTCTCATTTAAATTGGATTGGGAAAATATAATTAACAATCAAGCGGAGTACAAGGCACTGATTATCATGGGAGCGCGACAAGTAGAAATCTATGGGGATTCAAAGTTAGTAGTCAATCAGATAATAGGAGCCTACACGTGTCAGAACGTATGTTTGGCTAAATACTACTTTGTCGTGACATCGCTCGCTGCAAAATTCATTGATCTGACTATCGAACACATACCTCGGGAGAAAAACTTGGCAGCCAACGAGACGGCCCAAGCCGGATTCAGAGTTTTGTTCCAAGAAGGGCAATCCGAGAAAAGAATCAGGGTGGAAAAAGATCTCTGCCCTCCATATGGGAAAGGGATACCAAGTTAGAATTCATGGATATTGAAGCGAAGCCCGACGATTAGAGAACCCCATTTATCAAGTATCCAAAGTACCCTTCCAACGAAGATATGACTTTTAGAAATAAAGCATGCCACTACACCATGTGGAGACCTACTCTCGTAAGGAAGAATTATGATGGAACCCTATCAAGGTGTATCAAACACAAAGAAGCAATGGTAACAATGGAGGAAGTACATGAATGACTGTGTGGAACACATCAGGCAGGGCCAAAGATGAAATGGCTTATACGGAGACACAACTATTTTTGTCCAGACATCCAATCAGATTGTTATGCATACACGAGGGGGTTTGATGCATGCCAAATACACGCTCCATTCCAACATGCACCTGATGTTTCCCTTAACCTCGTGATCAAGCCTTGACCATTCCGAGGATAGGACATTGACTTCATCGAAAAGATATTCTCAGAATCCTCTGAAAAACATTGTTACATCGTGGTAGCCACAAATTACTTCACCAAGTGGGTGGAAGCTAAGGCTCTCAAACAAATCACCACTCGTAAGTTAGTAAAGTTCTTAAAAGATAACATCCTATGCAGGTTCGGGATACCCGAGACCATCATCACTGATCGTGGGATATCTTTCACGTCTTGAGAGCTGCAAGAATTCAGGGCTCAATTCTCAATCAAATTTGTTCAGTCTAGTCCTTATTATCCTCGAGCTAATGGCCAGGTAGAGGCCAACAACAAGAGCATTCTCATTATCCTAAAGAAGATGTTTGGGTATTATCCCACAGATTGGCACGAGCAATTGATCTACATGCGGGGCAATCAGAACTTCTCTCGTCGACCTAGTTTACGGTCGAGATTTTATGCTCCCGGTTGAGATGAATGTTAACTCATTAAAACCACGAAATCAATATGGTATAGATTCTGAGGGATACACTCAGACCATGTGTTATGAGTTAGAAGACTTAGACAAAAAAAATAATAGACCCTTTGAACATAATCATGGCCAACAAAGCAGCTGTTGCAAGATCTTGCAACAAAAAAGTGAAAGGAAAATCTTTCTAAGAAGGTGATCTCGTATGGAAAATAGTATTTCCATTAGAAACAAAAAATTCTCAGAAGAGAAAAATGGAGCCCGACTTCGCAAGGACCGTTGATTGTTCACAAGGCGAACGAGAAAGAATCTTACAATTTGAGAGATGATGAGGGTATGGTGGACAAAAATCCTACCAACGAGCTCCACATGAAAAAATATTACCCCACGTTTGGGATTCCGAGAGCGGGGTGATTGGTTGAAACATCACGATACAAAATACGTCTACTTCCAGAACAAGTTCATTTCGAGGAAAAGTTACAAACGACTGGTAAAAACCCACCTAAGGAAGCTATATTACAATGACCACTTGAAGGCCCATCAAAAGAATGGGTAAAATCCCAAGAAAACTATCTAGCGGGAAATGGATGGACCTACGACCACATTGAAACAAGCTCGTTTCGCCATTTCAGCAACCATTTTCTCCATAGACCAACCGTCGGGGTGGGGGCGACTGAAAGCGTGGGCTATGTACCCATCGCCATAGCCATTCTTAAAAGCAACCTGTGATATGGTTTCGATGTGTTGGTCGCAGGCCTTCACCATCTGCAGTAGTTCGGAAATTTGGGATTTGAGTACAGCGTGCTTCCCCTGAGCTTACTGAAGCACCAAGCATCTCTTCTAGTAATAACCTTGTAGAGACTGAACCTGTTGCTAAAAGAACAAGGATACGATGGAAAAATGGATGTTTTACCGTTTGTCTAGCTGATAAGCATGCACTAGATCTTGAAGGTGCTAGATTTCTACCGACTGAGATTCTACCAGACGACGGAGGTTAACAGTTTGATTCTCAAAAAAACGTAAAAGATTTTGGGCAGCGTTGGGGGCTGATGAATTAGGTTGAACGTCTGCAAGGTTGGTAGCCATGTTCGAAGTTTGAAAATGGGAACGTTGAGTTTGCATGGGAGTTGGTATGGATTTTATAGGCCATCTGGCGTGGCTTACGTCAGCCCTAAATTATTACTACATGCGAATCCAAATCACCTCAAGAGATCACCTGGGCTCTATTAAACAGTAAAATCAGCAAGGTTTGGGGCCCGGGGTGCGAAGTAAAGTGGTGAAAAGAAAGATATTATTATAAGCAGAAGATAAAATTACATTGAAAATCTAACGCTTCAAAATCTAAAAGCGGGAATCGCTAAATCTGGACCATTGGATGGAGCTTCCTAGCTGCACGAACAACGAACCCCTGATCAAACCTATCACGATAGGAGACCACCCTCAACTGTTGACCCAGGGCGGCTCAGGAAGAAACTCCAGCCCTGAGCTGTTCCACTTCATCTTTCATGGTGGCAACCTCATCGTCCAGCTGCAACATGGTATCTCTGGCCATGCTAACTTTCTTACAGAAGGATATGATCTCGAGTTCGATAAGTGACTATTTCTCAAGATAGAGAGTCAGTGCTGCATCTTCCGAAGCATGACAAGCGTGAAGTTCTCGCCTCAAGTCAATGAGGACCTGCCTCTTATCGTGCTCCCAGTCGGCCTCCTTTTTCTTGTTGCTGAAGGCCTGCAATCTTGTTTTGGAGTTCTCTCTTCCTCCTCCTCATTCGGCTAGCCGCAGTAGCATCCTTGTTTCCCTGACGGGTGATCTTGGTGGAGCACTAGAGCCAGGTGTCGCGGATGGTCTTCAACTGGAATTCTAGTGCCTCCTTACAGGAACAGGGCTGCTCAACCTCCTCCCTTAAAAGTAAAAATTGGGAAAATCGGGTCTTAACCCTTAGAGGCGGTGTCAGGCACTTCAGACGACGTATTGGTCATTAGAGACATTTTTTCTCTCTAATTTTTTGCGATGCTCTCAGGGAAGAGGTATGGAAGATGGACGATTACAGCCGGTATTTATAGCCAAAAGGTCTGGTTGCGTTAATCTCAAGATACGCAGTAATTCTGAGGATTAAGAGTGGGATCAGAATGGTCATGACTTCTACGTATCTCGAGGGCGATTTTCAAACAGGGTTATGCCGCCTAAACCAAAACAGGCAACTCTTAACTAAACAATACAAAAACAAGGAGGCCCGTAGTGGCGAGACCCAAAATCACAATTCCAATAGCCTACCAAGCATGGCTTGGAGGCCCACTCTATGCAATTTGATATTAAAGGAAAGGGCCACTTCTTCGACGGAGGCTTCATAGGCCCCTTTTTCCCCTCTTTGAAAACATTCCCGAGCAATTTCCCTTTGACACTTGGTGGCTTCGTACTACTGCTGAAGTTGCACATAGGCGGCCTCCACCTTAGCAAGTCGAGAATGAAGCACTTCTACCTCCTGAAGCACGTCACTTGCCTCCAATACGAACAAATTCATCATAAGTGATGAGTTAGCTTTGACAAAGACCATCTAGTTCGACCCGAGTGGGAATGTTTATTAGAGGAGGACGTTCTTCCGAACTAGCTGAAGCATGGAACCTTCGAAAATCGTCAAGGAACAACACCAACAAGCAAGAGATAGACAAAGCCACATGGGTGAACCGAGAGAGAGTTTCCACTGCTCGGATCAATTCTCCCATATCAGAGCATTCATCTCCAGCCACGAAAGGGCCTATCACATTTATGGCCGCCTTGAGCTCAGCAAGTCCTGGACTTGAGGAGTTTGCGATACGAGAGGTAAGTGAATCAAAGAAAGCCGCATCGAAATCCATACACTCAAGTTCCATAGAGAGGCTACCCTGCAAGATAAAGGAACCAGTTCAGAATGTCGGAACGGAATGCTTCAGGGAGTAAAAAAGTCAAATAACAGAGACGTGCCAAAAGCATGAATGAACCAGCACCACTTGGGGACAGAGGAGCCAGGAATCCATATAGGACAGAGAACACGACTGTCGATGTTGATGCTGTCAAGGATGGGGTGTCTAGGGAACTCTGATTTCTTACGACTGCCATACAGTCGAGAATGGAGGGATTGCATAGAGCGTCCTCGATTCGAGAAAGGAAACTACTAGCTACGGCTGTTGATAACCATTCCCCACTCAAAATATTTGCACATATACAAGGATTATAGGACATGAGGTAATAAAGAATGGAGCACAGGGGCTGCGAAGAATAGTTCCTCGGAGAACGTGGTTATCTTATGATTTCCTACGTTTGACTAGAACAGAGACAACCAGGTCAAAGCTTGTGGCCCGCTCCAACATCAAGAATTAGCGCGTCCATACCTCCCTAGGGGTAAAGCTGAAATTTTCCTTAAAGTAGGAAATCCACCACGAGTCGAAAACCGTTGTACATGACAACGCCCAAACTACGCATCAAATTAAACACGTAATTCGAGTTTCATGCAATTTAAAACCTTTTTGTGTAGATATAGTATTGGTAAATAGGGATCGTTCTTAACTGCGGAAATTAGGGAACATTAATAATGTGTTAGTGGGAAAGAATAATGAATAAATTATTGAATTAAAGAATCAAATAATAAAAGAATAAAATAATCAAAGAATTAAATAATCAAATAACCAATAAATTAAAGAATAGATGAATAAAAGAATAAAGAATTAAAAGAATAAAAGAATAAAAGAATAAGAGAATAAAGAATTAATAAATTAATGAATTAAAGAATAAAATAATAAAATAATAAATAATTAAAAGAATAAAAGATTAAAAGAATAAAAGATTAAAAGAATAAAGAATTAAAAATGGGGGGTTTTGAAGAGGTTTGTAATCATACAAACAAGTAAAAACATAAATAAATTAATCCTACTTCTACTCTAATTTATGTACAAGTGACCTTCTTAAAACGCATATCTTACCAACACTCTAATAATTACAAATATTAAAACAATAACGAAATTTTACCTTAATCGTCTTAATTACCTTCATACATTTTTCAATATTATAAATGCACCGACAGCTGCTGACATTTACAATATGATCTACCTTTTGTTTTTTACTGAATGCGCCGACAACGATCAACATTAAGTCTCCTCAATTCTACTCTAAGTGCACCGACAACGGATAAAACACTTAACATCAAATTGAAGTATGAAGCACTAAAATGTATAAAATAACTAAGATTCATAAAGTAAGACACATGGAGATTGCATTAAACACTTACAAATATTAGCAAGAAAATACCACACATATATTGAACTATAATCAAAACCAATAACAAAAATAAGACTTTAAGTAAATGGAGAGCAATTGTTACACTTTCAAGGTGGATGAAAACAATCGATTGTTATTCACACGGTTCTCCGACAGCGGACGGAACCTTATGAAGATGGAGGAAATAAACTCGGGAAATATGGACTCAAACTCTAAACTTTGTATTGGAAATATTTTTCCAAAGTTTCTCTTAAGGAAGGCTCAAATGTGTGCCTCAAAGAAGAGTGCTTCAACAAGTGAAATGAACCCCTATTTATAGGGAGAAAAAGATACCAAAAATAAAAAAATACAATAAAAAATGTTGAATAATGGAATGATGAATAATGAGGATTGTGACGATTTTAGGGGTGGTTTTAGCTGTAAAGTGGCTGAAAAGTTGCATAATTTGGGGCAAGTTGCTGTTTAAAAAAGTGGGTTGCAGCTGGGCTCGGAATCAGCAGTGACCTGCTGAAAATCACACTCATAATTCGGTAGGTAGCGGCTGAATGGAGAAGGAAGGGTTCGGCAGGCGCGCGCAGCATTGGGCCTCCGGTTTCGGGACACGCGCGCCGACTGGATGGGAAGCACTTCGGTAGCCTCTTGCCGACGGGTCTGATGGGCTGCAGCGACTGTGGCGCGGGCTTGGGCCGCACGTGTGGGCTGGGGCGACTGGGCTTCATTTGGGTCTGCTGGGTTTGTTTTAAAATGGATTTGGGCTGCAGAAAAAAATGAAAATTAATTTATAACTTAATTAATATTTCCACCGAATTTCGTCAATAATTTCTTCGTTATAATTCCGATCGAGACGATTCTTTCGCCAAAATGCTCCAAATTACAAACTTTATTTATTTAAACAAAAATAACACAAAATAAATTATTTTATCTAATTATTTATTATTTTAGTATTAAAAGTCAAGTATAAAGTGACAGGACCTATCCCAATCCCCCCGGGATTAACGCAGGATGACCCTGCTCCCGTCTGACACAAAGTGTCAGACAAGGGATATTTCCGACCTTTGCCCTCCCGGGCTATCAGAGTATGCCACGATCCGGAGGAGGCATGTGATATCTCGGTCTCTGCTACAGTCCACATCGTATCCAACCTGAAGGGTATTAAAAACAGAAAGACTGTGAGTGGACAAAAATAAAGAGTTTATAAAAACATATTTCATAAAATACCTTTATACCCTTCACTAAAAAGCATGCATGCATAGTAAAACCATTTATCGTTATAAAACACAATTTCCCAATCCACTTGAAATCATGTTTATCCATTATATTTCATATCCAAGAACTTGTCACGGTATAATAGAGCTACGCCCGTGCTAACCGGGTTCTCAAACCCAAGTCTCTCCAAGGTCCACCCAGGTCAATGCTCGTAGATCAATGACCCTCCCTGGAGGTAACGAACCATGCCCACCCTGAGAGTAAGGAACCCAACTGGGGGGCGACTCCACTCAGTCAGTGCTCCGTGACTACTCCGGGGTCCACCCAGGCCAACGACCCTCCCTGGAGGAGACAATCATATATAAAGGATGGGATATGAAAAACCTTTGAAATCATTCTTTAAACTTTTCGAGGATTCATGCCCGGCCCCTATAAGCCGTCATAATCCATAAAATCTTTTCATAGGTTCATGTTGGTTCCCATAAACCGTCATGACCCGTAAATCCATTTCAGGGGTTCATGCCGGTTCCCATAAACCGTCATGACTCGTAAAAACCATTTGTAACATATAGCTCGGCCCTAGGCCCGAATCCACATAGAAACTGGACCTCAAGTCCAAATCGTAAACCAATTTGGCCTCCGGCCCGATTCCGTAAATCAAATGGGTTTCGAACCCGAGTTTACCTTTTCAAATCCAAAACCATTTCATGAAATCATATCGAAAACCATAAGTATGGAAAATCAGTGTAAACCCAGAAACCTCGATTTACGTGCAATCACGTAAATCGCCTCGAAATACATGAAACTATATAAATCACAAGCATCCAAATCAACATCATAAAATCATATTCATAATCCATTTGGAAATCCAAAACCATTTCATTTAGACCAATAAAGACATACAGCCCCGTACAGGCACCGTATAGAGCTGAAACCTTGAAATACGTGCCTATACGTAACCACACATCCAAATGCACTCATGGCATCACAAACAAGTATTTAAAACATATAATAAATATTTATGCATGCACCAATTTAGAAAACAAGGTCCACTCACAGACCGTCCGAGCTACCGTCTCGATTTGCGTGTCATAGGCTCTCCCGAGCCGATCACTATCACCGGGACCCCCAAACTAGTCCAAATTTTAATACAAGGTTACTAACTACTTAATTAACCTCCTACCAAAGCGCCGTAATTTTTCCGAACTTTTAACTATTTTTAAACCAATCCTAAACCTTCCGACACCCCGAAACCTATCGAAACGATATCCGATTGACACCAGACCAGTCCCAAAATCTTCGTTACATCAAATAGAAGATTTCCCGTGTTGAACACTTCCCCAAATTATAGTCCACGCACCCTCACGTGCCCCAAGAAGGTCGAAAATATTGTCATCGTCTCCTACCTCCAGCAGTTACTGTGCTGAACCGGTTCACTGTTCATGCACTGTTCCGAACCGACGTGAACGGTTCAGTGGTTTTCTCCGTCTATTTTGGTCCGATTTCAACCCTAATTAATCCTATAATTCATATCTCTTGATTCCCTATCATTTCTACTCCTTAAAACAACCTAAAAATACATAAATTCCATGGTTTAATCTTTGAACCATACCGTTCAAACCTTCAAAACTGCACCCACGACTTCACAGCCGTCCCAAGCTTCCTAAAACCTTGCTAACACAATCCTAATAACCCATTTAATTCATTGGGAGCAACCAAAATGTCCCATAGCAATAAAAATGGAAATTGGATTGAAAATGGGCTTACCATGAACCTCTCGGGTTTGTGGCTCCACCGCCCACGGCGGCGCCGTCCTGGACCGGCCACCACATCCTCCTATCTTCCCTCACTCCCTAGTCCTCCCAGCTGATCAAAGGTTGAAGGTTGGATGGGTTTGGGTGATGGTTTGAATGAGATCGGGTGGGTTGTGTTTGAAATGAAGAAAATGGAATGGATGGTCGATGCATGAATATGTGTGGGTTGTGCAATGGGTGGGTGACACTTGTCACTCATCCATTGGGCCTCCATAGATATCTGGGCCCAACTAGAGTCCAAAAGTTAGTTCGTTTCGTAATTCGTACAATAGTGCACTTGAACTTCCGTGAACCGTATCTTCGTCGTCGAACGTCCGAATTCGACGTGCCGCCTGTCTATGGATTCGTATCGTCCTTATCTACGTAATGGTCCTTGACCCTCGGCCATCAGACATCCCGGTCAAAAAGTCAACATTTAACCCCTTTTAACCAAAATTACCAAAATGCCCCTAAACTTCTGAACGTCATAACTTCCTCCTCGAACGTCGGAATTGAACGTGCCACCTGTCTATGAACTCGTGACGTCACGAACTACGCCATGGTCATTGGTCAAAGTCCATTTGACCGTTCGATCAAAAAGTCAACGTTTTGCCACGACTAAGGGCAAAACGGTCATTTTGCATCATTCGTTCGATTTCGCCCAACTAATCACCGATTAACCTCACTAATCGTGATTAGTCACTAATCTATTCCTGGAATTTGGGACGGGTCGTTACATAAAGGGTATAAAATAATATAAAATAATGCTTAATTAATGACCTATCAAATACCCCCACACTTAAACTTTGCTAGTCCCTAGCAAATACTAAAAATAAACTACGAATTTAAAATAAGTAAACCCTTAACCATTTGTCTCAAAATTTCATTATTATCATGGCATAAAAGATTTTCACTTAAATCATGTAAGCATATAGAATTCAAGAGTTAATACATGGTAACAAAATGTTTTAACAAGTAAGATAATGAATAAATATGGTGAAATGGATCTCAACATGAATAAAACAAGTACGAATCAACTCACAAGGATATGCACTCATAAATTCACTCAATTTGTGATGGTTTGTGTTTGCACTCGAAGTATGTGAGAAATACTCACCTAATCGAAATGAAGTACTTTTGCAAAATCTCAAACAAACACCTCAAGATAAAAACAAAACATACTTGCACAAATGAACCAAAACCATAAGCTTACTCAAGTGATTAACTCAACTAATCAAAATTTACCATCTTAAGGATCATAAGGTGTAACAACCCGTCCCGAGAACCGGGATTAGTAGACTAATTAAGGTGTGATTAGTGAGGTTAAGCATTGGTTAGGTGGTCCCGATAGGTCCTTGCGGGTAGAATGACGATTTTGCCCCTGGTCCGGGCAAAATAGTTGACTTTTAGTTTGGGTGGTCAATTGGGTATTGGCCAGTGACCAGGACGTAGTTGAGGATGTCACGAATCCGTAGACATGAGGTACGTTCGATTCCGACATCCGAGGAGGAAGTTGTGATGTTCGGAAGGTTGAGGGCATGACCGTAATTTGGGTAAAGTAGGGGGAATAGTTGACTTTTTGTATAATCGGGTTTTGGTAGATTGACCTAGCATGGTTAGATAGTTCTTGTCGTCCTGAGTTCGATGACAGGCGGCACGTATTCATCGGACTTACGAGGCGAGAGTTACGGGTCTAGGAAGTTTTGGTAAAACCGTAAAAATGTGTAAACTGGAGGGTATTTTGGTCTTTCTGCACATTGGGATTTGTGCAGAAAGAAGGAAATGGACGGTTGGGATTTCACCAGGTGGGATAAGGAGTGGAGTGGATGGTGACACATGGCAGGGGGCTAGAGGATTCTGGGAGAATCTTGTGTGGTCTCAGCCCAAATAATTGGGGTGCACTCGTGCAACCCGTGCAGTTCTTCGATACACAGAGAAACAGAGTGAACTTGTGAGGAGAAATTGGGGGAGTGATCGTGGCTGGTGTTGAGTTCTGGTGAGTGAGGGAGAGACAGGGAGGTCAGTGTGAGCTGGTGGTGGTGAATTGGAGCTGTGATCGTGCACGGCGACACGGCGGTGGTTCGGAGAAGTTTTGGGGAAACAGGGAGCCTGTGAGTTCGAGGTGGTGGCTACGCCGTGAGGTGAGGCAAACCAAGGCGAGGGAAGCCGTAGGAGACTGTAGGGAGGCCAACGACCACCGTGGTACGTGGCGGTGCGCACGGCGGAGCCGCAATCGAAGGGTAAGTTTTCTGCTCTGTTTTACCCGTGATTTTCATTTGGAAAGTCGTGAGTCTGGGCTTAGAGTCGAGAGGATTGAAGGTTAGGGTGATGTTCAGGGAGGTTCTAGGAATGGTTTGGGATGGTCGCCGTGACGGGGGCGTACACGGCGGAGCTCAGTCGAAGACGAGCATTCTGGTGCTCTGTTTGGCCGTGAACTTCGAACCCAAAGTCGTGGACTTCTGGGGTGAGTCGAAGGGTTAGGAGTGTTGGACTAGGTTCAGTGAGGTTGTGGGGTGAGTCTAGTATCGCCACCGTGACGGGAGGTGACCGGAGTAGAAGGACCGTGAAACAGGGGAAAAGTGGTCGTCTGGTTCGAGCTTGAATCGACGATGACGGGGCTGTGTCGAGGTTAGAGGAGTTGAGGGATGGATTCGTGGTGTCTGGACGAAGCTGCAGGAGAAGAGAAGGAAGGAAAAGGTGGCCGGACGGTGGAGAATGCCTCTCGCCGGTCCAGTTGCAGCGGCCGGTTCAGCACAGTGCACTCGAGGTTGGGGGTGACACTGTAGCTGGCGCGTGAGGGCCACGCGCAGCCACTTTGGGCGGCGCGTGGGGGCGCGTGCGGCGGCGATGGGGAAAACGATCAACATGACTTTTGGTCTAGGAGTTGTGGTGAGTTCAATGGAGTTGGTTTCGAGTCAATCGGATGTCGTTTGAGTGTAGTTCCGCGAGGGTGAAGGTTTAGGGTCCCGGGGTTCTAGGTCTTCGGTTCGGGGATTTTTGAGGAAATTTAGGAGAATGTTTGTAGACGTATTAGTGACGTATTTTGACGGCGCTTGACAGGATCGGGATTTCCCGAGGAAGCCGAGGAACGTGCTGGACGTTCGGGACGCGAGTAGGGCTCAGTACAGTGAGTGGACCCTTTCTTTAAACTCGAACATGCATAACTGTTTTCTATAATTGTTTTATGGTTTTAATTATGATTTTATGTTTATCGGATATGCCTGGTCGATTTTACATGTGCACGGTTTTCGAGGAAGTCCGGTTTTTAGCACGTTTTACAAGGAAGTGGTTGACTTCTGAAATTGATGCTTTAGTTTCGGGATTTCAATTGATAAGTGATTTCTAATGATTATAAATGGATTTTGGACTATGATTTTGATAATCGAGGTTTTCGATTTTAGAATCGGATTTCGGAAAACGAGATTTGGTTTTAAAGTTGAAAAGTGGCTTCCGGATTTGGGTTCGAAATGACGGTTCTGGATGCCGGAAAGGTATCGGACCAGTGATTTCGGATTCGGGTTTGGATGTAGATTGGTAATTGGATTTCAAATGGTTTTGGGATTGGATTTGCTGGATCTGGTTATTGGGTTTAAAGACCCGGATATCTGTGACGGGGGACCGGCCGGATTGGGTTTAAAGACCCGGATTGAGTTTAAAGACTCGGGAGTTTAAAGACTCGGATATATTGATTTTCCCCCGTAGGCCTTGAGTTTAAAGACTCGGATATGATTAAGGCCTGGATTGAGTTTAAAGACTCGGGAGTTTACAGACTCGGATAGGTCCAGCAGGTTTGATCGGAAAATGATGATTTCATGTTCATGGTTTATGATACGGTTTTATGATTCACATGCTGTGGTTTTTCTAACTGTTTTATAGTGTTTCTGTTTCTTATGATGCGGTTTATGGTAAAGCGATTTATAACTGTGTTCATACCTATTGGTTGTGCATGTGGTTTTCAAAACGGAGGGTTAAAATCGGTTTTCTGATAACTGTTTAGAACCTTTCTTTTATTATGGTCCACTCACACTTTTGTTTTAACTTGCCCTCCAGGTTGTGGAGCGAGCGCGGGGTCTTGACGTCGAGGCAGTGTCCGAGGCATAGAAGTGACGTGAGGGATTCCAGAATAGTTTAAAGTTTTTCGTGTGCGTGTAGTTTATCAGTTTTTATTTTTCCTTGTATTTTCGTACAATGCAAAACGATAAGGTTGGGATATTTCGTTAATAACTCCTGCGTCTGATTGGGTTTGCGTGAGTTTTACTTGGGTATTGTGTCGGGGGGTCAGACGGGAGCGGGATTTACCTCGGGTTTTGGGGTGAAACCGGGGTGGGTCCTGACAATTGGTATCAGAGCATAGGTTTGTCGGGTTTGAGGGGTTTGTTGGTTTGTGCGGTTGTGTTTCAGTTGTTTAACTACTTCTATGCCTCTTTCAGCGTGCGGTTGACGATGCCTCCGAGACGTAGACCCTCTCCACAACCTGAAGAAGTAGCCAGAGAGACGGAGAGTACGACGATTGAGCGAGCCCAGCGGCTCGGAGCTACTACTTTTAGTGGCGGGGCTGATCCTGAGGAAGCCCAGAGGTGGATTACCAGACTTGAGCGTATTTTTGCGGTGATGCATTGTCCGCTGGAGGAGCGAGTATTGTTGGCTACCTTTCTACTGGATGGTGCAGCGTACGAGTGGTGGTATACTCTTGAGTTGTCCGGATGGGATGCCCATAGTGTGACTTGGGAGACGTTTAGGGAACGATTCCTGGAGCAGTACTATCCTCGTTCTTTCCGAGATGCCAAGGAGGCGGAGTTTTTGCATCTCCAACAAGGGAATATGACAGTGGCAGAGTATGAACGGAAGTTCCAGATGTTGTCTCGGTTTGCTCCTGCTTTTGTGGCCACTGAAGCCAAGAAATGCCGTAGGTTTGAGTTGGGCCTGCGAGGTGAGATTCGAGCCATAGTGACGGCCGGATCTTTTGCTACCCTCCGAGACTTGTCAGACGCTGCAGTGCGGGTGGAGGCTAGTTTGCCGGTGCGACGCCGGGAACCCTCTATTCCTGGAGTTTCGAGCCAGCGGACACCGAAAAGAGGTAATTTCGATGGAGCGTCATCGTCGGGCGATGATCGTTTTGGTAGGCCCGGCAGTGTCCAGGGTTCAGGATTTTGGGGTTACCGAGCACCGCCGACTCCGCAAGCTAGTGCGACGTCGGTAGCGTCCACAGGGAGACTGAGCAGTGGACCAGGTTGGAATGTGTGTTTCTACTGTGGGGAGCGAGGTTATTTCCGACGTGAGTGTCCACAGTTGCCACAGGAAAGTGGTGTAGATCGAGGAGTAGCGGAGCCTGGACAGAGTACAGCGTCAGGGACAGCAAGCCCGAGAATAGGGGGTGGCACTGCCACGAGTAGTCCGAGGGGACGTGGTAGAGCATCGGGATCTCAGGCCCGAGTGTTTTCGATGACTCAGCAGGAGGATCAGTTGACACCAGATACGGGGACAGGTACTGGTTTTACTTTTGGTTGTGCTGTACTTAGGTTTGATTGTTATCCAGGGCAGAGTCTAGGAGTTTTCTTAGAGGACTGGAGTGTTACAGCGGATCGATATGAGGTTATTGAAGGAGAGAACCCACAAGCTAGAGTTTGCCTTTAGGACTTTGTAGATTTATTCCGATAGTGGCCGAAGTAACAACCGAGGGAGGAGCCAGCCAGTAGGAAAGTATCTGTGGTCGTACACGAGGATGTGCTCTGTGAATTCTATCGGGTACTCCACATGAGGTATTGTAAAATACCTTTGTTTGCTGTTCATAGAGTTTCCCTTGCGTACACCAGGTAACCGTAGTTGGAGCTGGTGTGAAATACCCAAGGTGGAGATGATAGACAGGAAACCCAGGAGAGGTTGTTGCTGACCTAGTGTTGATTACCGGCTAGGAGACCCTAGGTGTCGGGGACTAGCTGTGGAATTTCGGGGACGAAATTCTTTTTAGGGGGATAGATTGTAACAACCCGTCCCGAGAACCGGGATTAGTAGACTAATTAAGGTGTGATTAGTGAGGTTAAGCATTGGTTAGGTGGTCCCGATAGGTCCTTGCGGGTAGAATGACGATTTTGCCCCTGGTCCGGGCAAAATAGTTGACTTTTAGTTTGGGTGGTCAATTGGGTATTGGCCAGTGACCAGGACGTAGTTGAGGATGTCACGAATCCGTAGACATGAGGTACGTTCGATTCCGACATCCGATTAGGAAGTTGTGATGTTCGGAAGGTTGAGGGCATGACCGTAATTTGGGTAAAGTAGGGGGAATAGTTGACTTTTTGTATAGTCGGGTTTTGGTAGATTGACCTAGCATGGTTAGATAGTTCTTGTCGTCCTGAGTTCGATGACAGGCGGCACGTATTCATCGGACTTACGAGGCGAGAGTTACGGGTCTAGGAAGTTTTGGTAAAACCGTAAAAATGTGTAAACTGGAGGGTATTTTGGTCTTTCTGCACATTGGGATTTGTGCAAAAAGAAGGAAATGGACGGCTGGGATTTCACCAGGTGGGATAAGGAATGGAGTGGATGGTGACACATGGCAGGGGGCTAGAGGATTCTGGGAGAATCTTGTGTGGTCTCAGCCCAAATAATTGGGGTGCACTCGTGCAACCCGTGCAGTTCTTCGATACACAGAGAAACAGAGTGAACTTGTGAGGAGAAGTTGGGGGAGTGATCGTGGCTGGTGTTGAGTTCTGGTGAGTGAGGGAGAGACAGGGAGGTCAGTGTGAGCTGGTGGTGGTGAATTGGAGTTGTGATCGTGCACGGCGACACGGCGGTGGTGCGGAGAAGTTTTGGGGAAACAGGGAGCCTGTGAGTTCGAGGTGGTGGCTACGCCGTGAGGTGAGGCAAACCAAGACGAGGGAAGCCGTAGGAGACTGTAGGGAGGCCAACGACCACCGTGGTACGTGGCGGTGCGCACGGCGGAGCCGCAATCGAAGGGTAAGTTTTCTGCTCTGTTTTACCCGTGATTTTCATTTGGAAAGTCGTGAGTCTGGGCTTAGAGTCGAGAGGATTGAAGGTTAGGGTGATGTTCAGGGAGGTTCTAGGAATGGTTTGGGATGGTCGCCGTGACGGGGGCGTACACGGCGGAGCTCAGTCGAAGACGAGCATTCTGGTGCTCTGTTTGGCCGTGAACTTCGAACCCAAAGTCGTGGACTTCTGGGGTGAGTCGAAGGGTTAGGAGTGTTGGACTAGGTTCAGTGAGGTTGTGGGGTGAGTCTAGTATCGCCACCGTGACGGGAGGTGACCGGAGTAGAAGGATCGTGAAACAGGGGAAAAGTGGCCGTCTGGTTCGAGCTTGAATCGACGATGACGGGGCTGTGTCGAGGTTAGAGGAGTTGAGGGATGGATTCGTGGTGTCTGGACGAAGCTGCAGGAGAAGAGAAGGAAGGAAAAGGTGGCCGGACGGTGGAGAATGCCTCTCGCCGGTCCAGTTGCAACGGCCGGTTCAGCACAGTGCACTCGAGGTTGGGGGTGACATTGTAGCTGGCGCGTGAGGGCCACGCGCAACCACTTTGGGCGGCGCGTGGGGGCGCGTGCGGCGGCGATGGGGAAAACGATCAACATGACTTTTGGTCTAGGAGTTGTGTTGAGTTCAATGGAGTTGGTTTCGAGTCAATCGGATGTCGTTTGAGTGTAGTTCCGCGAGGGTGAAGGTTTAGGGTCCCGGGGTTCTAGGTCTTCGGTTCGGGGATTTTTGAGGAAATTTAGGAGAATGTTTGTAGACGTATTAGTGACGTATTTTGACGGCGCTTGACAGGATCGGGATTTCCCGAGGAAGCCGAGGAACGTGCTGGACGTTCGGGACGCGAGTAGGGCTCAGTACAGTGAGTGGACCCTTTCTTTAAACTCGAACATGCATAACTGTTTTCTATAATTGTTTTATGGTTTTAATTATGATTTTATGTTTATCGGATATGCCTGGTCGATTTTACATGTGCACGGTTTTCGAGGAAGTCCGGTTTTTAGCACGTTTTAAAAAGAAGTGGTTGACTTCTGAAATTGATGCTTTAGTTTCGGGATTTCAATTGATAAGTGATTTCTAATGATTATAAATGGATTTTGGACTATGATTTTGATAATCGAGGTTTTCGATTTTAGAATCGGATTTCGGAAAACGAGATTTGGTTTTAAAGTTGAAAAGTGGTTTCCGGATTTGGGTTCGAAATGACGGTTCTGGATGCCGGAAAGGTATCGGACCAGTGATTTCGGATTCGGGTTTGGATGTAGATTGGTAATTGGATTTCAAATGGTTTTGGGATTGGATTTGCTGGATCTGGTTATTGGGTTTAAAGACCCGGATATCTGTGACGGGGGACCGGCCGGATTGGGTTTAAAGACCCGGATTGAGTTTAAAGACTCGGGAGTTTAAAGACTCGGATATATTGATTTTCCCCCGTAGGCCTTGAGTTTAAAGACTCGGATATGATTAAGGCCTGGATTGAGTTTAAAGACTCGGGAGTTTACAGACTCGGATAGGTCCAGCAGGTTTGATCGGAAAATGATGATTTCATGTTCATGGTTTATGATACGGTTTTATGATTCACATGCTGTGGTTTTTCTAACTGTTTTATAGTGTTTCTGTTTCTTATGATGCGGTTTATGGTAAAGCGATTTATAACTGTGTTCATACCTATTGGTTGTGCATGTGGTTTTCAAAACGGAGGGTTAAAATCGGTTTTCTGATAACTGTTTAGAACCTTTCTTTTATTATGGTCCACTCACACTTTTGTTTTAACTTGCCCTCCAGGTTGTGGAGCGAGCGCGGGGTCTTGACGTCGAGGCAGTGTCCGAGGCATAGAAGTGACGTGAGGGATTCCAGAATAGTTTAAAGTTTTCCGTGTGCGTGTAGTTTATCAGTTTTTATTTTTCCTTGTATTTTCGTACTATGCAAAACGATAAGGTTGGGATATTTCGTTAATAACTCCTGCGTCTGACTGGGTTTGCGTGAGTTTTACTTGGGTATTATGTCGGGGGGTCAGACGGGAGCGGGATTTACCTCGGGTTTTGGGGTGAAACCGGGGTGGGTCCTGACATAAGGTCTTTATAAAGGTTGTAATGGGGCTAAGTTTAGAGGCAAGGAACATATAGGACAAGTGGTGCTCAGTTCGTTCCAAGACTCAATAGACTCCCAAAACGTATCATAACTTCCCAACCTTAGTGCAATGATGTCAGTAATTCATCCCTTCGAATATAGGCCTAATTTCATCATGTTGGGCCTCGAATTCATTCTTTGTTTCGGATTTACGAATGTAAAGGACTTAACTCAAACATTACATAATCAAACCTTATTACCTTGATAGAAACTCAATACATTTTTTTTTCTTTGTCTTCTTTTTTTTAATTTTTTTTATGCATATATCAAGGTAATAACATGTGTCAATAATACAACAATATTTGAGTAAGTAAATCCGCATAATACACATAAAAGTCTTATCAATATCATCATTTTCTCTTTACACAATATTTATGTCTTCAACCGAGTCCTTGGAATAAGGGTAAAGGATGTCTATACTAAGCTCAAGTGTTTAGATAGTCATGGTGATGAAAGAAAGGCTTAATGTAGGCTCAAAAGGGGTTAAAACTAAGGGGGTCGCAACTCGTGCGTACAAAATAGGGAACATGGATGTTTGAATTTGTGGTGTTAACCCTAATGCCTTAATCATATCCAAAATCAGAGAGTTTATTAACTTAAAAGCTTTGAAAATCACATAGAATAAGTTCTAGTACTCTAGAGTTCATTAAAATCTATTGCAAGTAGTTATGAGGCATATATATATCAATTTAAACAAAGAACTTATGAATCACTCATCAAAGATGTATATAAGGTTCTAAAGCTCACATGCGGTTTAAATGATTCATACTTATCTTATCATGCTCGTTTATGTACCAATTTACATGCATTATCTTCAAGTTATAACACTTAATCACAAGGTATTAACAAACCAATTCAAGTTGTAGTGATCATCTTTATAGCCATAACATATTCATTTCCGTTCATTTATATCATTGACAAGTTAAAGGCCAACTTAATACTCGTAAAAATACTAAGTTAAAACAAAAAGATTCAAGAAAGCAATAAACAATTTTTTTGATTTTTTTGATTTTTTTTTGATGATTTTTTTTTTGACAATTAAAATTGTAAACCATTCCCCCACACTTAAATTCTACATTGTCCTCAATGTAGGAAAATACGAAGCAATTAAACATAGAATCAAAGTAAGGAAGATGATTTACGAAAATAATAGGAAAACGTTAAATAAACAAAATAAAAGAGAGTGAAGGGTAGAAAGATAGCAAATCTGTTTTGATGACTCCTTCACAACGCGAGAACACATTGGGTTACCTCCCAACAAGCGCTTGAAGTTTAACGTCCATCCAGCCTAGACCAAATTCTTCATTCTGTTCATCCGATGGGACGTTTCATCACTCTTTCTGACTCCACATCGTGTTCTCCAATTGCCTCGATGTAAGGCTTCAATCGGTGGCCATTGACCTTGAACTTTTTTCCCGTTTCAATGCTTTTGATCTGTATGGCTCCATGGGCAAACACATTAGTAACAACAAAAGGACCTGCCCATCTGGAAAATAATTTACCTGGAAAGAGTCTAAGCCCGGAATTGAACAACAAAACTTTTTGGCCAATGTCAAACGTTTTACTCTTGATCTGTTTGTCATGAAATACCTTAGTCTTTTCCTTGTAGATCAGAGTGTTTTCGAATACATCATTTCTGATCTCCTCAAGCTCACTCAACTGGAGCTTTTGATGCAACCCGGCGTCATCTAGCTTGATGTTGAAAGTCTTGACAGCCCATCATGCTTTATGCTCTAGTTCCACCGGAAGGTGACATGCTTTACCGTACACCAACCTATAGGGTGACATTCCTATAGGTGTTTTGTATGCCGTCCTGTATGCCCAAAGTGCATCATCCAACCGTTGGCTCCAATCCTTACGATTAGGACCCACGGTTCGCTCTAATATCTTCTTGATCTCCCTATTACTGACTTCAGCCATTCCACTCGTTTGAGGATGATAAGGTGTAGAGACTATGTGAGTGACACCATACCGTTTCATTAAAGCTTCAATGGTCTTGTTGCAGAAATGACTTCCTCCATCACTTATTAGGACCCGCGGGATCCCAAACCTGGAAAGAATGCTAGTTCTGAGGAAATCTGCAACAGTTTTAGAGTCATTAGTCCTGGTGGCCTTAGCTTCCACCCATTTTGATACATAATCGATAGCAAGTAAGATATAGAGATAGCCATTAGATTGAGGAAATGTACCCATAAAATCGATACCCCAAACATCAAATATTTCAATAGTTAAAACATACTGTTGTGGCATTTCATCTCTTCGTCCTAAATTTCCTGATCTCTGACATTTATCACAGGCTAAACAGAATGAATGTGCATCTTTAAAAAGTGTGGGCTAATATAGTCCAGATTCTAAAATTTTGAGTGCAGTTTTTCTAGATCCAAAGTGGCCTCCACAAGCATGGTTATGGCAGAACTCTAGGACTGACCTATGTTCAATATCAGGGACACATCTCCTAATCAATAAATCTGCACAGTGTTTCCATAAATAGGGTTCATCCCAAACATAGTGCCTAGCATGCTTCTTGAGTTTATCTTTTTGTGCACGGGTGAGGGTGGTGGGCAACTGCTTGGTGACTAAGTAATTGACAATATCAGCATACCAAGGAGTACTTCCCTCGATTCTGAAGAGTTGTTCGTTTGAAAACATCTCTTGAATCGCCACAGGATCTCGTTCATGTGCTATGAGACTCAAATGGTCTGCCACCACGTTTTCTACACCTTTCTTGTCTTTAATCTCGATGTCAAACTCTTGAAGAAGAAGAATCCATCGGATTAGCCTTGGTTTCGCTTCCTTCTTGGCTAGGAGATACTTCAGTGCTGCATGATCAGTGTAAATAACGACTTTAGTTCGAAATAAATAAGAGCGAAATTTATCTAAAGAAAACACAATAGCAAGCAACTCCTTCTCGGTGGTGGTGTAGTTCATTTGGGCATCATTCAAAGTTTTGGATGCATAGTAGATGGCATAGGGCTTCTTGTCCCGCCTTTGTCTGAGTACAGCACCAACTGCATAATCAGAGACACCCCACATTAGTCCAAAGGGTAAGGACCAATCCGGGGCACAAAGAATGGGTGCAGTGGTTAAAAGAGTTTTAAGCTTCTCAAAAGCTTTCTGATAGCCTGCATCAAAGACGAAGGGTGCTCCTTCTGAAGTAGTCGACACAAGGGCCTTGCAATGTGGGAGAAGTCTTTGATAAATCTTCTGTTGAAACCTGCGTGACCAAGAAATGAACGGATATCTCTCACTGAAGTGGGAGAGGGTAAGTGGCGCACAATATCAACTTTAGATTTATCAACTTCAATTCCTCTTTCAGAGACAATATGGCCTAAGACTATCCCTTGTCTAACCATGAAATGAAATTTTTCCCAGTTAAGTACTAGATTAGTTTCTACACACCTTTGTAAGATAAGTTCTAAGTGTTCTAAGAATGCATCAAAACTATCCCCAAAGACACTGAAATCGTCCATAAATACTTCAATTATTTTTTCGACATATTCAGAGAAAATAGAAAGCATGCATCTTTGGAAAGTACCTGGGGCGTTACATAGACCGAAGGGCATTCTTCGGTAGGTAAAAGTGTCAAAAGGACAAGTGAAAGTCGTTTTGTCTTGGTCATTTTGAGCGATACAGATTTGATTGTACCAGGAATAACCATCGAGGAAACAGTAATAGGAGTGACTTGCTAACCTTTCAAGCATTTGATCAATGAAGGGCAAGGGGAAGTGATCCTTCCTAGTTGCTTTGTTTAGGCGTCGATAGTCTATGCAGACTCTGTATCCGGTCACTGTTGGCTGGGGCACGAGCTCACCTTCGCTGATCGCAAAAACTGTGACTCCACTTTTCTTCGGGACTACTTGGACTGGTGAGACCCATTTGCTATCTGAAATTGGGTAGATGACACCACAGTCCAAGAGTTTGATGACCTCTTGTTTCACGACCTCCATCATCGGAGGATGGAGGCGACGTTGAGCTTCACAAGAGGGTTTTGCATCATCTTCTAGCAAGATTCGATGCACATAGGTTGTAGGGCTGATTCCTTTGATTTTTTACAGAGTCCATCCAATGGTTGTCTTGTACTTCGTCAAGACCCGTACCAATCTGTCTTCATGTGACTCGGTTAGTGCAGAAGACACTATCATGGGCAGAGTGTCGTCCGGGCCAAGATAGGCATACTTCAGGTGGTCAGGCAAAACTATGAGCTCGAGAATGGGGGCCTGAATCACTGAAGGAGGAGTGGCATTAGTACTAACTGGAAGTGACAAGGGTACCTGATGATTCACCATTCTGGGGGCCTCATTTAGGGTCATGACTTCATCCCAAATTCGAGGCTCTAGTTCGTAATCCGTATCTTCAACCAAGGCGTCCCCCGATTGCGTTAGGCCAACTCCTTCCTGGATTATCATATTGAGCGTGTCTTCTCGAATTGACTCAAGATGTTTTTCTGTGAAAGAAGTGCACACGTCAACAGAAAAAAGTAGTTTGAGTTGTGGAACTAGGGTACCTCATGGCATCGAAAATGTTGAAGCCAATTTCCTCTCCATCGATTTCCGTAGTTAATGTACCATTGAATACATCAATCTTCGTCTTGGCAGTTCTCATGAATGGTCTTCCCAACAACATTAGTGGAGCTTGATTCGTTAGGGAATCCTCCATGTCTAGGACATAAAAATCCGCGGGGAAAATGAGCTGGTTAACCTGCACAAGAACATCTTCGACGTATCCTTTAGGATACACATTAGAACGATCGGCTAATTGAATGATAACATCGGCATGCTGTAGTTTACCTAAACCTAGGGCAACATATAGTGAATATGGCATAACATTAATGGATGCACCTAAGTCTAGCATGACTTTATCAAAAGACTTGTTACCAATCACGCAGGGAACAGAAAAACTCCCTGGGTCCTTCAACTTTGGGGGTAGCCGACGTTGGATTACAGCAGAAACTGTTTCACTCACCATCACAACCTCCTTCTCCCTTGTCTGGCGCCTTGGAATGCATAACTCTTTCAGAAATTTTGCATATTTTGGCACTTGTTTGATGCACTCGATCAAGGGCATGTTGATTTGCACCCTTTTGAAGATCTCCAAGATTTCCTCATCGGATTCATCCTTCTTAGATTTGACAAGCCTACTTGGAAATGGTGCATGCACAAACGGGGAATTAGTAACAACCGAACTTGAAGGGATTGGGTTATTACCTTGTGTGTGGGTAGGTTGAACTGGTGGTTGTGCCGTGGTGGTCTTAGTTGCCACCTTGTGCTTTTCAGCCTCAGAAATGGCTGGATCTGGCTCTATTTCTCCGAGCACTTTACCACTTCGAGTGATAATTGCATTGGTTTCAGGTCTTACATTCGGGTTAGGTGTAGGTTGAGGTGGAAGCACCCCGCTAGCTTGGATCTTACCCATGAATTCCACGACCTTGCCCATTTGGTCCTTGAGATCAGCGATGTCTTTTTGTTGATTTTGCTGACCTGTGACAAGAGCCTGAGTTGACGCCATTAGTGTTTGCTACCCTTGGGAAAGAGCAACCAGAATTTTATCATAATCAGGATTAGAAGACGAAGAAATATGATTATTTGCATGATTATGAGAAAAGTTATAAAATGGGTCCGGGGGCCTTGGTTGCCATGTGGGCCTTGGGAAATGGTTTGGGACACCGTTTGGCCCGGTCGACATGTGCTGAGGGTTTAGGACATTGTTCGGATCTCTCCAACTGTAACCTTGGGTCCTTGGCCTTCCTTGAAAGCCTCCAATGGCGTGTGCCATTTCAGTTCCGGAGTCTTCCTCCCTTGCAGTGTAGGGACATTGCTCTTTAAGATGGCCTTGAGAGCATATGGAACAAACTGGGGCTACCTGTTTCTTTAGTTCTAACATATTCGAAAGCATAGAGGTGATCTTATCTAACTTCGAATCATTTATAGCATGGGAACTTACCTCATGTACCTTTCTAGAAATAGGATCGGCACCTTCGTATTGTGCATCGTTGAGTGCACGGCTTTCAAGTAGTGCACGACCATCTACTAGGCTCCGAGCTAAGAAACTTCCATTAGCTGCAGCATTGAGTAGTCCTCTATCCCAACCCTTGAGTCCTTCGTAAAAGTAGGTTAAAAGATAGTCTTCTGTGATCCCGTGAGTAGGGCATGAAGCACAAAGTTCCTTAAACCTCTCGTAGTACTGGCTGAAATTCTCATCATGTTCTTTCTGCTTGATTCCAGTGATCTCTTTTCTTAAGACCGTAATCTTTGAGGCAGGGAAGTACTTGGTAAGAAACTCCTGAACCAACTTCTCCCAAGTGTCAATATGATTGGGTGGGAGACCCAAAAGCCATACCCGTGCTCTTTCTTCCAAGGACAACGGCAAAACTTTCAGCTTCATGATTTCCAAGTCTGCATCATCCAGACACATACTACCAATGATGAATTGGGAACTCCGTTAAGTGTTTGTGTGTATCTTCATTTCTGATTCCACAGAACTTGGGTAGCTGATGAAGGACTCCACTCTTAAGCTCAATATCTTTCTTGTTGGTTCTAGGCTCGGGATACTGGATGCAGAAGTTTGTAGTGCCATTTGTGTTTGCACATGTCTGCTCCCAGATACTTAGGTTTCGTGCCATGGCTATTGGTGTTCCGAAAGTCTGTTCTTATTCTGAATTACTCTTCTCACTTATGGACTCACCGATTATTGGGGATGGAGGTCCGAATGAGCCGATTTGTTTAAGTGTGTCTCTGAATGTTGTGTTGCTTGGTGAAATGTCAAGTTGTCTTCTCAACCGATCAAGCTTAGATTGATGAGCGCGCATTCATAAGTTCCTACCTGCATAAAGTATCACATAAATGGAAACCAAAATTAACAAAAAGTTACATTAATGGAAAGAAAATGCACAAGTTCCAAATGCAAACTAATAATGCAATAAGTAGAGTTTTAGAGTGTCATGAATAACTTTCCCCTTCCGCTTCTCATAGTACTTTCTCGGGCGTACGGCCTGTGCGTACTGATAACCATCATTCCACCATTCAACATTAATCATGGCCAGTTGAGATAGATGTAATGCGAGAAGTAAGAATAATTTCGAGAACACCCCGAGGCTAGCTTGGCATATACTCCATTGGAGTTCTCTTTCTTAATCCAAAACTTGTCACTAGTCATAACTCTCCTAGACACCATGATCAATCCAAATGACGATTTAGTGAATTATCAAACCCAAGTATTTACGAACTCCGCCCCAACCTCATGTCCATAGATTCAAGTCTATGGTGTGTGGTGATGAAATCCACACATCATGAAGGGTTTAAGGAGAAAGTAAATAAGAGGGGCACTACCTATTCCCGAAAGTAAGATTTTGAAGAAAAAAGGGCTCTGAGATTCATGCAACTCTAAAACATTTAATAGGAAACAATATTTACACTTTAGGAAATTCAAAGATAAATAAAGTTTCTTACTCTTTTTTTAAAAAAAAAAATTATTATTATTTTTTTAAAAAAATTTATATATATTTTTTATATTTTTTTTATTCCGAATTTTTTTTTAGTTAAAATTTAAAGTTTAACAAGACATAAACAAACAATTAATTACATAAGAATAAAATAAGTGTAAACATAAAGTTAGTGGAACATAAAATTGATGGAATAAAATTAAAAGAAAGTTAATGGAATAAAGAAAAAGTGTGAATATAAAGTTAATGAATAAAGAGTAATGAAATAAAATGTAATGGAAAAAAGCTAGTTAAACAAGTATAATGGAATAGTGTAAAAAGAAAAGTTAAACACATTTATAATGTAACGCCCCGGAAATTCGAAAAATGTAATATTGTAAAATAATGAATTAAATGACGTTTTTACCCTTGTGATTCGTATGGTCAATTTGTTGACTTTTTGATTGGGGGGTCGAACAGACGTTGACCAATGACCGTGACGTAGTTCGGGACATCACGAGTTCATAGACAGGTGGCACGTCCAATTCGGACGAACAAGGTGAAAGTTATGACGTTCGGAAGCTCAGGGGCATTATCGTAATTTGGACGTTATAGGGGAAAAAGTTGACTTTTCGTTTGACATTTGGTTTTCACATGACTCGAAGACCGTTAGGTTCGTCTCGAAGCCCCGAGTACAACGACAGGCGGCACACGTGAAACGGACATCGGACGACCGAGTTACGGGTCACGGAAGTTGGAGGGCATTTTGGTAATTATTGCCCTGAGGGCATTTTGGTCTTTTTACATGGCGGTTACTGTTCACCACCGTGAAAAACAGAGTGCACACGGCCTGCACGGCCATGCCGTGAATGTCTTGAGCGTGCAAATTGTTTAAGGTGGTAGTGGATTAATCAGATGATTAGTTTATGTGGATTGAGGTAGTGGGAGCATGACTGAGTGGCGTGAGCAGGTTGCAAGCATGGGCTGGGATTAAAAATGGCCATGGTTTCTGTGTTTACGGGAAACCATTTTCAGAGACCTGAGTTGGTCTCCCACGAGCTGTTGGCCACACCGATCTACTAACCGTGTAAGGGAGTGGAGAGAGGATTCATTTGGGGTCATTTGTGCATCAGTGTGAGGGCTGAGATTGAGAGAAACCGTGAAGAACCATTTTCGGGTTTTTTGGGGGAAAACTCAGAGTTCGATTTGTACGGGTTGAGAGACCAATCTAAACATTGAGGGAGTTTTCAGGGAGTGACAGAAACACGGTCGTGCAAGAGTTGAAGAGTTTGGCTAAGGATTGCTCAGGAACTCAAGTTCCAGTTCAGAGAAAAACCAGTTTGGAGGGAAATCGAAGATCAAATCGTGGGGCCTTTTGAGCGAAACCAAGGGCCGTATTAGTCTTCTGGGAGCAAAAGGAAACCGACCACATTGATTTCGAAGGACATCACTCACGAATTGGCCAAGAACTGAGGCCCCTGGTTCTGAGAATTGTCGAGCTTGAGGACGACGACTTCCAGGTGAGTTCTGGTCAAATTGGTTGTGCAATTGTGTTCGTCTAGGTTCCCTTAAGCTACTGGTGAAGTTAATTTGAAAATGGGGCTAGTTTGGGTGAGTTCCATGAGTCGACCCGTTCGACTGTTCGAGTCTGGGTTGGATCGATTTAACGTTAGTCGAGGTTAATCGTTAATACAGACCTAAAATTAATGGATTAGAGAAGGTGATAGGATTGAAAACGGGAAGAATTGATTGAGAATTGAGGGCTAACTTATCGGGTTGAGTCGCGGGTATCAGACCCGTTTAACAGGTTTTTCGGGTGAGGGAGAAGACACTATAGCTTGGCGCGTGGCCTTCACGCGCAGCCACTTTGGGAGGCGCGTGACGGTGCGTATGATGTCATCTCCGGTCACGGTCAACATGAAACTTATTCCTTTCAGTCTAATTAACATTTTACCTTTAGGGTTCTAGTTGATCGGGAGTTGTTCGGGATAATTTCGAGGGTTCGGAAGTTTAGGTCCTTAAGTTTAATTACGCGGGAAAATCCGGAAAAATTAGAGAAAATCATACGAGTTATTTGAGGATGATTGTAACCCTCCTTGTACGTTTTTACAGGCCCGGACATTTCCGAAGCTACTGAGGAGCGCACGGGGCGCGATTGACGCATCCTAAAACCGTGAGTGGACTTTTGATTCCTAAACCGAGCATGCATGGCTATTTTTACTCATCTATCTTATGTTTTCATATATGATTTTATGATGATGATATGGTATTTCGGTTTTATGTGATTTCACGCTTTTCGAGATGATTATCGTATTTCACGCATTTCGAGGTTACAGATTTCTCCTATGCATGAATGATGTTCTGATGAAGTATGTGGATATGATTATGCATGCTACGTATTTATAATGTTTTGATTATAATTGTGAAGTAACTTTCGGGAATTGCATGTTTTGGAATTTGCATGTGAATTCGGACATAAGTCCTGTTATGGCAAGATATGATTTCGGAATGATTTTTGGAAAACGGAGCATGATGAATCCTAGTTTATTGTGTTATTAAATGGTTTTGGATTTAAAGACCCGGTTAATGGATGACGGGGGCGGGCCCGGTAAATTGAGTTTAAAGACTCGTGAGTTTAAAGACTCGGTTATTGTGATACCCCCGAGGCCTATTGATTATGTTTTGAGTTTAAAGACTCGTTGATATCCCGGGAAGGCCTGATATTAAGTTTAAAGACTCGGATGGATCCAACGGTTTAATTGTGATTGTGGATTCACTTTTCACTTGATTTGCGTAATTGACGTTTCAAATTGATGGTTTATGGGTTATGGTAATCTTATATTATTTTACATGAGTTATGACGATTTTTCTAAAATGTCTTACATGTGTTTCGGGAAGAAAAGGGTTTTCGAATGTTTAATACGCGTTTTTTTTATATAACTAGTTATGTATGTGTGTTGTAAAACTGGAGGGCAAACCCCGATTTCCTTAAACTGTTTTCTGTTAACCTTTGTTTCGGTCCACTCACACTTTGTTGTTTTAACTACCCTCCAGGTCGTGGTACAAGTTCGGAGGCTAGCGCCGAGGCAGGGGTAGAGGCATAAAGTTTTCCGTTGCGGAGTAGTTAGTTCACAGAGTAGGATTTGTTCTTTAACTTGTTTTGTAATATTATGCTCTGTGAAAATGTGGACTTGACGTCCAGTCGGATGTATTTGTTTAATCTCCCTGGTCTGATAATGGGTGTGATGTAATATTATTTAGTTTTCCGGTCTTTTGGATTCGATTGTCAGACGGGAGCAGGATGCTTCCCGATTATCGAGGCGATAATCGGGGTGGGTCCTGTCAATTGGTATCAGAGCATAGGTTTACGGTTCGTGTCTGGCACTTGGGTGTGCCTCGATTATGGTACTAACTTATGCCTCTTTTAGAGAAGGACGGTCGGCCATGCCTCCGCGACGTGAACCCCCTCCACGACCTGATAGTGATGCCGAGAGTGCTTCGATCGAGCGAGCCCAGCGTCTTGGGGCTACAGTGTTTAGTGGTGGAGCGGATCCCGAGGATGCCCACCGTTGGATTTCTCGGTTCGAGCGGATTTTTGTTGTGATGCACTGTCCTCCTGAGGAGCGAGTTGTATTGGCCACCTTTTTGCTTGATGGATCTGCTTATGAGTGGTGGTATACTCTAGAGTTATCGGGTTGGGATGCCCGTACGGTCACTTGGGAGACCTTTCGTGAACGGTTTCTGGATCAGTATTATCCCCGTTCATTCCGTGATGCTAGGGAGACCGAGTTACTGCAGCTCCAACAGGGGAGCATGTCGGTGGCTGAGTATGAGCAGAAGTTTCAGATGCTAGCCCGTTTTGCTCCTACCTTTGTATCTACTGAGGCTGAGAAATGTCGTAGGTTTGAGCTTGGCCTACGGGGTGAGATACGGGCCATTGTGACGGCCGGAGCTTTTACTACTCTTAGGGAGTTATCTGATGCCGCAGTGCGGGTTGAGGCTAGTCTCCCGACACGTCCACAGTACTCTCGTGGTGGACAACGTCGAGAGCGTTCATATCCTGGATCGTATGGTCAGAGAGCCCGAAGAAGGGACATTATGGTGGAGCTTCATCTGCAGGAAATGATCTTTATGGCAGGCCTGGTAACTATCAGAGTCCCGGATTCAGAGCGCCTAGGGTACAGACTACTCCGCAGGCGAGCGCGACTTCGGTTGCTTCCACGGGACGGCAGAGTGGTGGTTTTGCTCGAGATGCTTCTAGTGTTATCTGTTTCTTCTGTGGCGAGCGGGGCCACTATCGGAGGGAGTGTCCATCTTTGCCACGGGGTGGTGGCGCAGGTCGGGGTGCAGCAGAGCAGGGACGGAACACAGCTGCAGTTTCTGGGACTGGGAGTACTATAGGAGGTGGTGCTGGAGCGACTAGTGGACAGAGGGGCTGGGGCCGTGGGCGAGCAACTGGACCACAGGCCCGAGTTTTTGCTGTTACGTAGCAGGAGGCTAGGGCAGCACCTGGTGTTGTGACAGGTACACTCACGATCTTTGGACATGATGTTTGTGCTCTAATTGATCCTGGATCTACTCATTCGTTTATATCGCGGGATTACGAGTTGTTGGCGGGTAGAGAGGTGTCCGCACTGGACTGTGACTTGGGTGTGAGTACGCCCACAGGAGATGTATTTGCGGTAAATCAAGTGTTGCGGGAGTGTCCCGTGATGGTAGGTGACATCGGTTTGGTAGCAGACTTGATACTCCTGGACTTGCACGACTTTGATGTCATTCTGTGGATGGATTGGTTGACGCTCCATCATGCTTCTATCGAGTGTGTCGATAAGAAGGTTACCTTTCGGAGCCCGGGGTTATCGGAAACCACCTTTCAGGGAATACAACGAGCAACTCCTGTTGGAGTAATTTCAGCCCTGAAGGCAAGTAAGTTGTTGAGGAAAGGGTGCCAGGGATACTTAGCTCAAGTGATGGACGCACGAGCTGCACCATTGAGAGTGGAGGATATACCGATAGTACGGGAGTTCCCGGATGTCTTTCCGGAGGATCTACCGGGATTGCCACCGCATCGAGATGTCGAGTTCACTATTGATCTTGTTCCAAGTACGCAGCCTATATCTCAGACTCCGTATCGTATGGCACCAGCCGAGTTGAAAGAACTAAAGGCGCAGTTACAAGAGTTACTTGAGTTGGGGTTTATTAGACCGAGTGTCTCCCCCTGGGGAGCCCCAATGTTGTTTGTGAGGAAAAAGGATGGGAGTTTGCGACTCTGCATCGATTACAGGCAACTGAATAAGGTAACAGTCAGGAACAAATACCTGTTGCCTCGGATCGATGACTTGTTCGATCAGCTGCGAGGAGCGCAGTACTTCTCCAAAATCGATCTTCGTTCTGGGTATCATCAGTTGCGGGTTAAGGATGAGGATGTACCCAAAACAGCCTTTAGAACCCGTTATGGTCATTATGAGTTCCTTGTGATGCCTTTTGGTTTGACCAACGCACCCGCAGCGTTTATGGATTTGATGAACCGAGTGTTGCAGCCATACTTAGATCACTTTGTCATCGTGTTCATTGACGATATTCTAGTTTACTCGAAGAGTGCGGATGCGCACGAGGAGCACTTAAGGATGGTGCTAGGTACCTTAAGGGAAAATCAGTTGTATGCGAAGCTCAGCAAGTGTCAGTTTTGGTTGACGAGCGTGAGTTTCTTGGGGCATGTGATCTCAACTGACGGAATTAGTGTGGATTCTCATAAAATTGAGGCAGTGGCGAAGTGGGAACAACCAAAGACCGTCACTGAAGTCCGAAGTTTCTTGGGTTTGGCTGGCTACTACAGGAGGTTTGTAGAGGGTTTCTCTACCATTGCTGCCCCGTTGACACGACCGACGCGGAAGGGAGTCCAGTTTGTCTGGGATGACGATTGTGAGCGTAGTTTTCGGGAGCTAAAGGAAAGGTTGACATCTGCTCCTATACTGACCCTTCCAGACGACAGCGGAGAATTTGAGGTGTACAGTGATGCATCCTTACAGGGTTTGGGATGTGTACTAATGCAGCATGGGAAAGTGATTGCCTATGCTTCGCGCCAGTTGAAGCCGCATGAGCGTAATTATCCTACGCACGACTTGGAGTTAGCTGCTGTTGTGCATGCGCTGAAAATTTGGAGACATCACTTGTATGGTGCGACTTGCAGGCTGTTCACGGATCACAAGAGCCTGAAGTACTTGTTCACTCAGAAGGACTTAAATATGAGGCAACGACGATGGCTGGAGCTAATTAAGGATTATGATTGCACGATTGAGTACCACCCTGGAAAAGCCAATGTGGTGGCTGATGCTCTAAGCCGGAAGTCGACGCATTCGGTAGCACACCTACGGACGGTTCATTTGCCACTTTTGGTTGAACTCCGCAAGACTAGCATTGATTTGGGACTGGATAACCAAGGTGTCTTGCTGGCTAACTTTCATGTGAGACCACTCTTAATCGATCGGATCGTTGAGGCTCAATCTCAAGATCCTGTCTCGTGTGTACTTCGGATTGATGTGGAAGTCGGTGATCGGCAAGATTTCACAGTCAGGGAGAATGGAGCTTTGCTAAAAGAAGGACGTTTGTGCGTGCCCGATGTTGAGGCACTGAAGAAGGAGATCTTGGACGAGGCTCATAGTTCGGCCTACGCGATGCATCCTGGTGGGACCAAGATGTATCGTACCTTGCGAGAACACTACTGGTGGTCGGGTATGAAACGAGAGATTGCCGAGTTTGTCAGCAGGTGTCTGATTTGCCAGCAAGTGAAGGCTGAGAGACAACGACCTTATGGAGCCTTGCAACCACTACCTGTCACGGAATAGAAATGGGATCACCTAACGATGGATTTTGTGTTTGGACTTCCTAGGACACCCAGAGGTCACGATGGAGTTTGGGTGATTGTGGACAGGCTTACGAAATCAGCTCACTTCTTGCCCGTACGCGAGAACTTCAGGTTGACACAGTTGGCTCAATTGTTTATCGATGAGATCATCCGGTTGCACGGTACTCCGGAATCAATAGTTTCGGACAGAGACCCGAGGTTTACTTCTCGGTTTTGGCAAAGTCTACAGGAAGCCTTTGGGACGAAACTTCGTTTCAGTACTGCATTTCATCCTCAGACTGACGGCCAGCCTGAGCGGACTATCCAGATATTGGAAGATATGATGCGAGCTTGCGTTTTTCAATTTCAGGGCACTTGGGAATCACACCTAGCCTTGATGAAATTTGCCTATAACAACAGCTATCAGGCGAGCATTGGGATGACTCCTTACGAAGCCTTATACGGACGGCAGTGCAGAACCCCATTATGTTGGACGGACGTGGGTGAAAGAAAGCTGACTAAATTCAAATTGGTGGAACTAACAACGGAGAAGGTCAAACTCATCATAGATCGGCTCAAGGCAGCCCAAGATAGACAAAAGAGCTATGTGGACCATCGGATTCGAGATCTTGAGTTTGCGGTCGGAGATCGGGTATTTCTGAAACTGTCCCCTTGGAAAGGTATAGTGAGATTTGGCAGGCGAGGAAAGTTGAGCCCTCGTTACATCGGACCTTATGAGATCACTGAGAGGATTGGCCCGGTGGCCTACAGGTTGGCACTACCGCCAGAACTTTCGAAGGTCCACGATGTTTTCCACGTGTCGATGTTGCGGAAATACGTGTTCGATGCATCTCATGTACTGGAGGAACAACCTATTGAACTCCGAGAGGACTTGAGTTTTGAAGAACAGCCGGTACATATTTTGGACCGAAAGGATAAGGTGCTACGGCGGAAGACCGTTCCTCTGGTAAAGGTTCTATGGAGGAACCAGAATGTGGAGGAAGCCACATGGGAACCCGAGGCGCAGATGCGAGAACAGTTCCCCTATTTGTTTCCTTGAAATTTCGGGACGAAATTTCTTAAGGGGGGGAGATTGTAACGCCCCGGAAATTCGAAAAATGTAATATTGTAAAATAATGAATTAAATGACGTTTTTACCCTTGTGATTCGTATGGTCAATTTGTTGACTTTTTGATTGGGGGGTTTAACGGACGTTGACTGATGACCGTGACGTAGTTCGGGACGTCACAAGTTCATAGACAGGTGGCACGTCCAATTCGGACGAACAGGGTGAAAGTTATGACGTTTGGAAGCTCAGGGGCATTATCGTAATTTGGACGTTATAGGGGAAAAAGTTGACTTTTCGTTTGACATTTGGTTTTCACATGACTCGAAGACAGTTAGGTTCGTCTCGAAGCCCTGAGTACAACGACAAGCGGCACGCGTGAAACGGACATCGGACGACCGAGTTACGGGTCACGGAAGTTGGAGGGCATTTTGATAATTATTGCCCTGAGGGCATTTTGGTCTTTTTACACGGTGGTTACTATTCACCACCGTGAAAAACAGAGTGCACACGGCCTGCACGGCCATGCCGTGAATGTCTTGAGTGTGCAAATTGTTTAAGGTGGTAGTGGATTGATCAGATTATTAGTTTATGTGAATTGAGGTAGTGGGAGCATGACTGAGTGGCGTGAGCAGGTTGCAAGCACGGGCTGCGATTAAAAATGGCCATGGTTTCTGTGTTTGCGAGAAACCATTTTCAGAGACCTGAGTTGGTCTCCCACGAGCTGTTGGCCACACCGATCTACTAACCATGTAAGGGAGTGGAGAGAGGATTCATTTGGGGTCATTTGTGCATCAGTGTGAGGGCTGAGATTGAGAGAAACCGTGAAGAACCATTTTCGGGTTTTTGGGGGGAAAACTCAGAGTTCGATTTGTACGGGTTGAGAGACCAATCTAAACATTGAGGGAGTTTTCAGGGAGTGACAGAAACACGGTCGTGCAAGAGTTGAAGAGTTTGGACTAAGGATTGCTTAGGAACTCAAGTTCCAGTTCAGAGAAAAACCAGTTTGGAGGGAAAATCGAAGATCAAATCGTGGGGCCTTTTGAGCGAAACCAAGGGCCGTATTAGTCTTCTGGGAGCAAAAGGAAACCGACCACATTGATTTCGAAAGACATCACTCACGAATTGGCCAAGAACTGAGGCCCCTGGTTCTGAGAATTGTCGAGCTTGAGGACGACGACTTCTTGGTGAGTTCTTGTCAAATTGGTTGTGCAATTGTGTTCGTCTAGGTTCCCTTAAGCTACTGGTGAAGTTAATTTGAAAATGGGGCTAGTTTGGGTGAGTTCCAGGAGTCGACCCGTTCGACTGTTCGAGTCTGGGTTGGATCAATTTAACATTAGTCGAGGTTAATCGTTAATACAGACCTAAAATTAATGGATTAGAGAAGGTGATAGGATTGAAAATGGGAAGAATTGATTGAGAATTGAGGGCTAACTGATCGGGTTGATTCGCGGGTATCAGACTCGTTTAACAGGTTGTTCGGGTGAGGGAGAAGACACTGTAGCTTGGCGCGTAGCCTTCACGCGCAGCCACTTTGGACGGCGCGTGACCGCGCTTATGATGTCATCTCCGGTCACGGTCAACATGAAACTTATTCCTTTCAGTCTAATTAACATTTTACCTTTAGGGTTCAAGTTGATCGGGAGTTGTTCGGGATAATTTCGAGGGTTCGGAAGTTTAGGTCCTTAAGCTTAATTACGCGGGAAAATCCGGAAAAATTAGAGAAAATCATACGAGTTATTTGAGGATGATTGTAACCCTCCTTGTACGTTTTTACAGGCCCGGACATTTCCGAAGCTACTGAGGAGCGCAGGGGGCGCGATTGACGCGTCCTAAAACCGTGAGTGGACTTTTGATTCCTAAACCGAGCATGCATGGCTATTTTTACTCATCTATCTTATGTTTTCATATATGATTTTATGATGATGATATGGTATTTCGGTTTTATGTGATTTCACGCTTTTCGAGATGATTATCATATTTCACGCATTTCGAGGTTACGGTTTTCTCCTATGCATGAATGATGTTCTGATGAAGTATGTGGATATGATTATGCATGTTACGTATTTATAATGTTTTGATTATAATTGTGAAGTAACTTTCGGGAATTGCATGTTTTGGAATTTGCATGTGAATTTGGACATAAGTCCTGTTATGGCAAGATATGATTTCGGAATGATTTTTGGAAAACGGAGCATGATGAATCCTGGTTTATTGTGTTATTAAATGGTTTTGGGTTTAAAGACCTGGTTGATTGTTGGATCTGGTTTTGGGTTTAAGGACCCGGTAAATGGATGACGGAGGCGGGTCCGGTAAATTGAGTTTAAAGACTCGTGAGTTTAAAGACTCGGTTATTGTGATACCCCCGAGGCCTATTGATTATGTTTTGAGTTTAAAGACTCGTTGATATCCTGGGAAGGCCTGATATTGAGTTTAAAGACTCGGATGGATCCAACGGTTTAATTGTGATTGTTGATTCACTTTTCACTTGATTTGCGTAATTGACGTTTCAAATTGACGGTTTATGGGTTATGGTAATCTTATATTATTTTACATGAGTTATGACGGTTTTTCTAAAATGTCTTACATGTGTTTCGGGAAGAAAAGGGTTTTCGAATGTTTAATACGCGTTTTTTTTATATAACTAGTTATGCATGCGTGTTGTAAAACTGGAGGGCGAACCCCGATTTCCTTAAACTGTTTTCTGTTAACCTTTGTTTCGGTCCACTCACACTTTGTTGTTTTAACTACCCTCCAGGTCGTGGTACAAGTTCGGGGGCTAGCGCCGAGGCAGAGGCAGAGGCATAAAGTTTTTCGTTGCGGAGTAGTTAGTTCACAGAGTAGGATTTGTTCTTTAGCTTGTTTTGTAATATTATGCTCTGTGAAACTGTGGACTTGACGTCCAGTTGGATGTATTTGTTTAATCTCCCTGGTCTGACAATGGGTGTGATGTAATATTATTTAGTTTTCCGGTCTTTTGGATTCGATTGTCAGACGGGAGCAGGATGCTTCCCGATTATCGAGGCGATAATCGGGGTGCGTCCTGTCATATAATATGTAAACATTATTCACAAGTATGAACATTTTTAGCCCTCATCATTTGGCCCAGAAGCCCACGGGCTTATGGGTACCCGATAGGCCCGATGACAAAAAGCCCGACCCGGCTCGATATGGGACGTGGGCCGGTCCGGCTCGCATGTTGATGGGCTGGACTTGGGCTTAGGGTATTCAAGCCCGTTAGGACAGATAGGCCCGAGCCCGATAAAACCCGGTAAGCCCAGCCCGACCCGCCCATGTAAACCCGACCCATAAACCCGAAAATATAAAATAATTATAAATTAAGAATTGATACCCAGTCCAATCTTGTTACTACTATCATAGCCAAAATCCAAAACTCCAACCAAATCTCAACCTAATGTCATTTAAAAGCCCAATGCCCAAACCAAACCCAAACCCTAACCCTAAATTCAAAAAAACTCACTAGGTCTCTGACTCTCTTATCGACCTCTTTATCCTATCTCGGCTTTATGGTCGAAAAATTAAGTCAATTCTCCAAATCCAATAGTACTCCTCCTTAGTTTATTTCAATATTCGATAATAATATTTAAGCTCAACTCACCTTTTTTTTTTTTACAATTAGGTAGGTACAAATGGGCTTAGTAGGCCCGGCCCAAGTGGGCTTAGTATGCCCGACCCGTAAAGCCCGATAAAAGTCCGGCCAGACAAAGGGCATGGGCTTTCATATTTATGATCAAGCCCGCCCGACCCGGCCCGGTATTTTTTAAATTATGAAATAAGCCCAGTCCGGCCCGGCCCAAGCCCAAAAATTTTGGGTCAGGCTTGCCCGATACGGCCCAGTGACGAGGCCTAAACATTTTATATATAAACAATTTTTATACACATTAAGAATGATTTTTAATTTTCCCGCAATGACGCCAAAAATTGACAACGCCCAAACTACGCATCAAATTAAACACGTAATTCGAGTATTATGCAATTTAAACCCTTTTTGTGTAGATGTAGTATTGGTAAATAGGGATCGTTCTTAACCGGGGAAATTAGGGAACATTAATAATGTGTTAGTGGGAAAGAATAATGAATAAATTATTGAATTAAAGAATCAAATAATAAAAGAATAAAATAATCAAATAATTAAATAATCAAATAATCAATAAATTAAAGAATAGATGAATAAAAGAATAAAGAATTAAAAGAATAAAAGAATAAGAGAATAAAGAATTAATAAATTAATGAATTAAAGAATAAAATAATAAAAGAATAGAGAATTAAAAGAATAAAAGATTAAAAGAATAAAGAATTAAAAAGGGAGGGGTTTTGAAGAGGTTTGTAATCATACAAACAAGTAAAAACATAAATAAACTAATCCTACTTCTACTCTAATTTATGTACAAGTGACCTTCTTAAAACACATATCTTACCAACACTCTAATAATTACAAATATTAAAACAATAACGAAATTTTACCTTAATCGTCTTAATTACCTTCATACATTTTTCAATATTATAAATGCACTGACATCGGCTGACATTTACAATATGATTTACCTTTTGTTTTTTACTGAATGCGCCACAACGATCAACATTAAGTCTCCTCAATTCTACTCTAAGTGCACCGACAGCAGATAAAACACTTAACATCAAATTGAAGTATGAAGCACTAAAATGTATAAAATAACTAATATTCATAAAGTAAGACACATGGAGATTGCATTAAACACTTACAAATATTAGCAAGAAAATACCACACATATATTGAACTATAATCAAAACCAATAACAAAATAAGACTTTAAGTAAATGGAGAGCAATTGTTACACTTTCAAGGTGGATGAAAACAATCGATTGTTATTCACACGGTTCTCCGACAGCGGACGGAACCTTATGAAGATGGAAGAAATAAACTCGGGAAATATGGACTCAAACTCTAAACTTTGTATGACAGGACCCATCCCAATCCCCCCGGGATTTACGCTGGATGACCCTGCTCCCGTCTGACACGGAGTGTCAGACAAGGGATACTTCCGACCTTTGCCCTCCCGGGCTATCAGAGTACGCCAGGATCCGGAGGAGGTATGTGATATCTCGATCTCTGCTACAGTCCACATCCGATGTCAACCTGAAGGGTATTAAAAACAGAAAGACTGTGAGTGGACAAAAATAAAGAATTTATAAAAACATATTTCATCAAAGACCTTTATACCCTCCACTAAAAAGCATGCATGCATAGTAAAACCATTTATCCAATCATATATGTTAAAACATCCATAAATAGGGTCACAACCCCAAGTTCCGTAAATACAAGTCACACGGGCTCCTACCCAAAACCCATTTACAGAAAACCAGAACATAGTAAACATATGTGGGATCTCAGCCCAAATCCATTTATCATCATAAAACACAGTTTCCCAAACCAATTGAAACCATGTTTATCCAATATATTCATATCCAGAACCTGTCACGGTAAAATAAAGCTACACGTGTGCTAACCGGGGTCTCAAACCCAAGTCTCTCCAGGGTCCACCCAGGTCAATGTCCGTAGATCAATGACCCTCCCTGGAGGTAACGAACCATGCCCATCCTGAGAGTAAGGAACCCAACTGGGGGGCGACTCCACTCAGTCAGTGCTCCGTGACTACTCCGGGGTCCACCCAGGCCAACGACCCTCCCCGGAGGAGACAATCATATATAAAGGATGGAATATGAAAAACCTTTTGAAATCATTCTTTAAACCTTTCCAGGATTCATGCCCGGCCCCCATAAGCCGTCATAATCCATAAAATCCTTTCCGAGGGTTCATGCCGGTTCCCATAAACCGTCATGACCCGTAAATCCATTTCAAGGGTTCATGCCGGTTCCCATAAACCGTCATGAACCGTAAAAACCATTTGTAACACAGAACTGGGTCCTAGGCACGAATCCACATAGAAACTGGACCCCCGGTCCGAATCGTAAACCAATTGGGCCTCTGACCCGATTCCGTAAATCAAATGGACCTCAAGTCCGAGAATTACCTTTTCAACTCCAAAATCATTTCATGAAATCATATCCAAAACCACAAGAATGGAAAATCAGTGTAAAACCGAAAAATCTCGATTTACGTGCAAGCACGTAAATCGCCTCGAAATACGTGAAACCATATAATTCACGAATATCCAAATCAACATTATCAAATCATATTCATTATCCTTTTGGAAATCCAAAACCATTTCATTTAGACCAATAAAGACCTACAGCCCCGTATAGGAACCGTATAGGGCCGAAACCTCGAAATACGTGCCTATACGTAACCGCACATCCAAATGCACTCATGGCATCACAAACAAGTATTTAAAACATATAATAAACATTTATGCATGCACCAATTTAGAAAACAAGGTCCACTCACAGACCGTCTGAAGCCGCGTCTCGATACGCGTGCCATACGGCTCCCCGAGCCGATCACCGTCACCGAGATTTCCAAACCTGTCCAAATTAATTTAGAGGGTTACTAACTACTTATATAACCCCTCACTAAAGCCCCGTAATTTTTCCGTATTTTTAACTATTTTTAATCTCGAACCTAAACCTTCCGATGCCCCGAAACATATTGAGACGGTGTCTGATTGACTCGAAACCAGTCCCAAAATGTTCGTTACATCGAATAGATAATTTCGTATGTTGGAACCATCCCCAAAAACCCTAGCACGCGCCCACACGCGCCACTAGAAGTTGCCTGCGCGTGGGCCTCACGCGCCGCTACAGTGCCCGTCGTCTCCAGCGATCGAACTGGTCCAACCGGGCCGGTCCGGTTTTCTCTTCAATTCCGGTCTAACTAGACCGACGTGACCGGTCCAGGCCCCTACACTCTTCATTTTTCGTCCGTTTTCTTCCATTTCAATCCTAAAAATCCTATTTTCTCCTTTCCAATCTATTCCAATTAACACAACTAACCAAAACCTCCTAAATCCTAACCAAAATTAAAGGGTCTCACGGCCCTGTTTTTCCCGACCACCCTCACGGCTCCCTCCGCCGTAAAGCACCCTCCAAATCCTCTTAAAATCATCCTAGCAACTCCCTAATCATCTTCTAAACATCCAAAAGCATCCCTAACATCCAAATCTAAAAATAATGGAAATTGAACATAACCGAGAAAATGGCTCACCTTGCACCTCGGCCGTCCACGGCGGTTGCTGCCCGGCCAGCCACCACCACTGCTTGTCCTCACTCCTCCTCTTGGTCTCTCTGTTCTGGTCAAAAGGGGAAGGATGGTTGGATTGGGCTTGGGTGTTCGATCGGGTTTGTGGGGAAAGAAGAAAAATTGATCGATGAAGATGGATGGAAGATGCATGAATGGAGGAATGGTGGCCAGTGGATGGGTGACACTTGTCACTCATCCATTGGGCCTCCAGTAAATATCTGGGCCCACTAGAGACAAACTGCACTTTTTGTCTCGTAAAACGTGCCATCGTGAATAGTAACTGGGAACTTCCGTGAACCGTAACTTCACCGTCGAACGTCCGAATTCGACGTGCCGCCTGTCTACGGATTCGTATCGTCCTTATCTACGTAACAGTGCTTCGGCCCTCGGCCATCGGACCTCCCGGTCAAAAAGTCAACATTTGACCCCTTTTATCCAAAATTACCAAAATGCCCTTAAACTTCCGAACGTCATAACTTCCTCCTCGAACGTCGGAATTGAACGTGCCACCTGTCTATGAACTCGTGACGTCACAAACTATGTCACGGTCATCGGTCAAAGTCCATTTGGCCGCCCGAATGAAAAGTCAACGTTTTGCCACCACCAGGGGCAAAACGGTCATTTCGCATCGTTCGTCCGATTTCGCTCTACTAATCACGGATTAGCCTCACTAATCGTGATTAGTCACTAATCTAATCATGGAATTTGGGACGGGTCATTACATTGTATTGGAAATATTTTTCCAAAGTTTCTCTTAAGGAAGGCTCAAATGTGTGCCTCAAAGAAGTGTGCTTCAACAAGTGAAATGAACCCCTATTTATAGGGAGAAAAAGCTACCAAAAATAAAAAAATACAATAAAAAATGTTGAATAGTGGAATGATGAATAATGATGATTTGTGACGATTTTAGGGGTGGTTTTTGCTGTAAAAGTGGCTGAAAAGTTGCATAATTTTGGGCAAGTTGCTGTTTAAAAGAGTGGGTTGCAGCTGGGCTCGGAATCAGCAGTGACCTGCTGAAAATCACACTCATAATTCGGTAGGTAGCGGCTGAATGGAGAAGGAAGGGTTCGGCAGGCGCGCGCTGCATTGGGCCTACGGTTTCGGGACACGCGCGCCGACTGAATGGGAAGCACTTCGGTAGCCTCTTGCCGACGGGTTTGATGGGCTGCAGCGACTGTGGCGCGGGCTTGGGCCGCACGTGTGGGCTGGGGCGACTGGGCTTCATTTGGGCCTGCTGGGTTTGTTTTAAAATGGATTTGGGCTGCAGGAAAAAATGAAAATTAATTTATAACTTAATTAATATTTCCACCGAATTTCGTTAATAATTTCTTCGTTATAATTCCGATCGAGACGATTCTTTCGCCAAAATGCTCCAAATTACAAACTTTATTTATTTAAACAAAAATAACACAAAATAAATTTTTTTATCTAATTATTTATTATTTTAATATTAAAAGTCAAGTATAAAGGGTATAAAATAATGTTTAATTAATGACCTATCAGTACACCCATAGAAGGCTTTCATGGCAATTGAGAAGACCACTAGAACATTTTATAGAAAGTCCTGAGCGGTGTTGGCTAGTTTCGGATTAGAGGTCCCCAAACGAAACAATGTCCCAGCATTCACGCCTCGCACGTGCGACACAGGGACAGCCTGATAGAAATCGAGCTAATGAGCACAGTAGTTCGGCTAGTACACTTCAAAGCTAAAAGGACTGTCTATTTGTCTTAACACCACCATTCAGAAGATCTCGAAAAAAGGTGCAATTCATGGAGTCACGAGCTTGAACTCTACCGTGAGATGGATTTGCCGACAAACAAAAAAAAACCTCCTTCTCGGAATCATGGAAATCTCCTAACCACACTAGCATCCCAATGTTCTTGGGGGCTTGAAAATAGAGTAATAAAGAAGGATATGTAATTTCTAGTGGAAAATGAGAGGAGAGGCAAACGCATCAGCAACTGAGTTAGAACCACATCATCGGGGTATTCGATGGTAAAACTTTGAAACTGAGGGAACTCCCAGTTCAACCATACTAGGACCATCCAAAGGGAACCATTCAGAGAAACTACCTTCGCGAGATAAAGAACTATAGAGTGTAGAACGTTGTACACGTGGTTAGAATCAGGGGGCCCAGGGCTATGTTCGAACGAGATGCCAACGCTTTGTCTAGTGGAAATCACTCCAGCGTGGGACTCCTAATGGTGTTAGGAAACATAAACTAGTCCAGCCACAAGCGGTAGAACTAGATTTTCTCATAGACAGAGCCCAAGTAAGGACCGAAAAGCTCGAAATTCTTAAAATCATTTTCAGTCTTGAGCCGTCCGTCCCTATCAAATGGACAGAAAGCAGACATGAATTGGGAAAGAAAAAGCAATAATGGAACACCATGACTCGCATCAAAGTTGGAAGAAAGAGAAAAGGTAAAATCAGCCACGTCTCTTGATGGGGACAACCCAAACAGAATAGCCATATCCAAGAGCGTCGGCGTCATAGGTCTGATTCGAATATCAAACGTGTTGGTGCTATAGTTCCAGAAGTATAGAGCCGAGCGCAAAAGATCATAATCAGCGGTGATGAACAAAGTAGAAAGGCTCACCAAATGATATATGTCGTTACTCCAGTGTTCCTTCGGATACATTTGCTGCATCCTCTGAACCCACTGTCCCCAAGGACGCGCAAAACCCGTATGAGCTAGACAGGGGAAGAGATGCTTCCATGCAGGGTCCAGGTTCTCTCATGGAAATGATCTTCACTGATATATAGGAGAAGCTTGGAAATCTTTTAGGTGAAGGTTGAGAGTCATCGCTTTGTCTGAAGGAAAGCCTTTCTAGTGGAGGCCAAGAGCTAGACGACGACCTGAATTAGTGGTGAGACAGGGACCTTGAACGACCTCATCATCAACCTCGAGGAACTCTAAGATATCACAAGAATCTCTTGAATGGGGTTCAAAACCCAAACCAGAGACCTCAGGTGTTGTAACGGTGGGCGACGAGACAGGGAGTCGAGATAATCGTTCTTATCACTTTGTTGCGGGGCCAGTTTGGAAGCCATGATTTTTCCAGAACCAGGGAGAAACGATGGGTTTTCAAGAAGAAAGACAAAGTTATGGAGAACTACAGTTAGAATTGTCAAAGGTACATGTTGAGCGAGGAGAAGGGCAGAAGGTGTGGTCGTGTGAATTTAAAACGCTTTGTACTAAAGCACTTCAAATTCAGGGGGCAATGTTTACACCCGAAAAAATCCCGTATAGGCCCAAGTCATCGACTTATGGAATTAAATGCCCAAAGATACACAAGCCCAACCCAGCGAGCTCGAACGTGGAGAAGAAGTAAGCTTGGGTGGTGCTGAGGCCAAGGGTATCTTGGTGGCTCAGTCGGTGCTAATGGGGTTGGAGTCTCATCAGATGCCCCCACCGAGGTTCACTCCACCTCCCTCTCTACCTCAACTCGATCGAAAGATCACCAAGATGCTGGCTCGGCATGGTGAGGGGATTGATCTTAGTCTCTTCACTTAAGATCGTTTGGACACCGAGCATTTCGTCGCCTCGTCTTCAACCACTATCTATTGCGCGCGGGAGATGGTGCCCTTTATGAACGGTGTTTGCTAAGAGGCATAATAAGGATTGTAGAGCTGACCCAAGTCCATGATGCGAAGCCTACGCAAAAGATGAAAAAGGCTATCATGTTGCTCTCAAATATGTGTTCCCTTGTTGTTTTTGTTTATGTGTTTTTGCTTGCTCATGAGTTTACTCTGGCTGATCTGTGTGCACGCTCTCGGTGAGGTGTACTTGCAATTTGCCAATGCTTAGAAGTGAGTTAGCTCAACTGTCAAGGAGAGAAAAATATTGAAGGAATAGTAGGAGAAGTTGGTGCCCAAGCTTAGCGAGGCTGAGGTGGCCATCTAGGCCGATGGTAACCTAACTCAGCAGCTGGAGGCCAAGAAGAGGAAAGTGGCTGAGCTTGTGTCAAGCAAGGAGGAGCTGAAGGTTGAGCTTCTCGTTAGTCAAGATGAAATGAAGGCCAAGTTGGCGTTGGCGAAAAAGGATGTTCACCGACATTGGAATGAGCTTAATTGAGTGAAGGCAACTCAGGAGGCTGACCTTCTCCGAGTTCGAGAAGAGGCGGTAGCCGAATTCAAACTATTGACCGAGCATAAAAAGATCAAGATGGACTACACCACCAAGTGTGAGAGGCAGTTTTATAAGAACTTCTTCCATGACCTCAGGTTACCGATTAAGACTCCTTGGCTCGACCGAGATATTACGGCGGAGGACTTTGAGTCCGACTTCGAAGAAGGCAAATGTGGTGATGAAGAGTAGGCCAAGTAGTAGCAAAGTGATTTGGGGGATCCTCAGTTGACCGAGCAGGAACAGCTAGTGCAAAAGTAGGCAGAGCATGACCCAATGCAAGAGTAAAGTATTAGTCGACGAAGTGCCTTGGAAAATTTTTGTTTTTCAGTTTATGCTATCGGTAGAGCACCCTTTTTGTAATGTTTTTTGGACCAAGTTAATAGTCGGCATGAATGAAAGTGCATTTGTTCTGTCTGATTTGTTTACCTATTTTTCTTGTGAGATTTTTAGCCGACTCATATTGATAGGCCGAGTAGGGTGCGTAAGCAGAGAGTAGTTGGTTGCTTTGTATGTTTTAGGCCAAGTGTTAAGTTAAGTGGTAGGCCGAGTTTGCTTATACTCCAACGCGATATGTTCAAGTTGAGGCCAAGTTGAGCTCAAGTTGAGCCTAGTCATCGATCCATGCGAACAAAGTGTGAGGTTTTTGGAGAAGATTGACGGTCGATTTGCGAGCCATGAGCACCAGCGACAATGGAGAAAGCAAGGTTCTCTTTGCCTTGTTAAGACGAGTCTATCTGAGGTAGTCTCATTGCTTAGGTCCAATGGAATCGTCGTCGGCAGCGATTAGGCTACGTGGCTTCTTGGCTGCAATTTTGCTTCCATAATGTGTTTCGACAATCATAGGTGTCAGGGATGAGATTGTCTCGACTTGGGGAAAGGTTCGCATAAAGTGGTGAGGCTAGATTTAGCCAGGACTAAGCGCAGTGATGGCTGGTGTTTGGGTGTTATCATTGTCTCGAGGAAGAGGGCGAAGGCCGGGGGGGGAGAGAGAGAGTAAAATGATGAGATTGGATTAGTGAATTTGGTAAAATGAAAATAAAATAAAGACAATTAATATAAATAAATTTAAAAGGAAATAAAAATAAAAGAAAATTTTCATAATTAATATAAATAAATTTAGAAGGACAATTATCAACTACCTAGTAATCTTATTATTTAACGGAAGTTAACGTAGATTTAACGAAAGCTAGAGTGATTGAACGGAATTGGGGCATACATAAGCCATATTCAAGGGGTTAATTGGGACACGATTTAGTTCAAAGAGAATATAGTGAATTCAAGGGGCAAATGAAAGAAAAAGCCTAAATTATAAGGACATTTGCCAAAATTATGGATTTCAATGACAGTTACAACCGTTTAGCTAAACCAAAATTTCTGAGGACACACAAGCACTACTCTTTCAATAATATTGTTATTATTATAATCTGAACATGTATTTTGATAATAATACAGCACCCACAAGTCAAGCTCTGATTACCAAAAAAAAAAAAAAATAGTCGGGGTTCATCAAAACAATAAGAAAAAAAGTGGGGATGGGAAGGTGGGAGGTCTTCATCATAGAATACAAACATGAATAATCACAAACTCAAACCACACGATCTGGTGATACACAAGCCATACAGGCATTGTGCTCTTCAAATCAAGATGTTGGGCACATGACAAGCCTGGCACATGCCTGAACAAGATGGGCGAGATACAAAGAGATTCTAGCTTTCAACTATTTTGCCCTGGAGATACTTCAAAACAGCTTTGGTTCCTTTATCTAACACCGTCCTGCGGATGCTGTTCAAGTACATACAAGAAATGAGAAGGGGAAGCACATGGAGGAGGAACAAGAAGGAATTTCAAACTCCGGTAATCATAGAAATGAAGTATTTTCTACAAAAGTATAATTCTTTTATCATGGGATGCACTTTGCAGCAGTAAGTCTGCTGACATGTAATGGCTGGACTCGATGGAGTATTGCTTGGCTTATACCCTAGGTTTTGATCTATCATTTGGCTTCTTAATGGTAGGTTTGGAGAAGGAACTCCAGAGTACCAACAGTTTAGGGTATAGTAATGCCTACAAACAATTAATAAAGGGATTTGTAGGCCACATGAGCAGCTATCAAGGGAGCACATGTTGCATAAGCATCACAAACCCACTAAACGAGGGATATCCAATAAAACTTATCATCTAATTATTCACTAATCCCTCTAAATGCATGGCTTTGGTGTTTGTTTTTCATCCCATAATGAGGTTCCTAAGTCTATTAGGAATAACAGTCTTAAGCGGATGGAAATCCTATAGGAGTTTGTTTCCCAATTGGAAAGATAGTTATATCCAACTAGGATTAGGATTTCTAATTGAAGGCCATTATTGTGGCTATAAAAAAGGGGGCTGCTGTGCTAATTTGAAGGTGTCCAATCAGCTAGCAGGAAAGGAATAACAAGGATCCCCCAGAATCCACGGAGATTTGAATCCACGGAGATTTGAATCCACAGAGATTTAGGATCAATCTCCTTGATCCTATGCTATCCTAAGTCAAAGGAATCTCCTTGATTCCTTCCTAGAATTGCACATATATTCCTGTAGATACTTTCCTAGTTTAGGTCTATGATTTCCTTCCTAGTTTAAGCATGTATTTCCTACTTAGTATTACCTAGCATCAGTATATAATTGTCTTCTACACTGTAAAGTTATTATTAAGAAATACAAGGAAATTTTCTACCACTTTATGGTATCAGAGCCTTTAGACTCCACCGAGCAACAAAACCTCCCATTTTCTTTTTTATCCTCCTTCAAAGAGAAGTTGACTCCTTCGACGTGACAACCAGCCAGTCATTGAATACTTGCAGGAGGTTCGCCTCATTTCAGACGAACTCACTGCCATCGATGCCCCTCTTTCAGATGATGATCTCCTCCTCTATGTCTTCAATGGTGTTGGCTCTGCCTTCAAGGACATCTCAGCTGCAGTTCGCTCTCAAGACACATTTGTCTCGTTTGAAAACTTGCACGACATGCTGGTTCAACATGAGGCAGCCACATCTCGTGAAGCCCCTGCTTCCCCTCACTCTGCCATCATGGCCAATGTAGCCCAAGCCACACGTGGCTCCTCCTACAACCGCCCTCACTGCGGCCCTTCGAACCACCGCACCCCCACCCTGTCCTTTGACAGTCGCGACCCTGTTTCTCAGCGCTCGGGCCAACCCCAGACCTTCCCTCGCAAGACCAACAGCAACCAGGGCGATGGCTACTGTGGTTTTTGCCAATGGTGTGGCACCCAAGGGCACAATGCCAAGCGTTGTCCCCAGCTACAATGCCCCTCTGCTGTTCCACCAGTGGCCAATCCCACCTTTCCCGGCCCCCCCTCCTCCCCATCCCCCTGGCTCCTTGATTCAGGCGCTTCCCACCATGTAACTGCCTCCCCACATCACCTCTCTGCTGTTTCCGAGTACCAGGGGCCAAACGAGATCCTGATTGGTAATGGGACAGGGCTTGACATCACCCATGTCGGCTCTGCCACTCTTCCCTCTCCCTCTTCTCACACTTATCTCTTACTAATGTATTGTGTGCTCCAAAAATAACTCGTAACATCCTCTCTATTTCCAAGTTTAATCAAGCTCACAATACTTTCATTGAACTTTTTCTCACTTGTTTTCATGTCAAGGACCTGAGCACGGGGCCGGTTCTTCTACAAGGCCCGAGTAAAGATGGCGTCTACGAGCGGTCGTCTACAACCCTACAGCAGCCTCAAGCACTGGTGGGCGTAGTGGTCTCTCCCAACCTCTGGCATCGTCGTCTTGGCCATCCTCACTCCAAAGTCCACACCATCCTTCGTCAATCCTCCATCAAACTACCCTCCAACGTACCACAAACCTCGTGTCTGTCATGTCTATGTAACAAAAGTCACAAGTTGCCGTTTGGCCCCTCTACCCTTAAGAGTCACCGTCCTCTTCAATTAATATATACTGATGTTTGGGGCCTTGCCCCCTACAATTATGTTGATGGTTTTTCATATTATATCATCTTCGTCGACCATTTCACTAAATATACATGGTTATATCCTCTCAAGAAAAAATCAGATGTTTTCTCCACTTTCATTGACTATAAAACCCTCGTTGAAAAATATTTCCAGCACCCTATTCAAACACTCTATACCGACGGCGGTGGTGAATTCACAAAGCTAAAACCTTTCCTTAACACTCACGGTATTAATCACCTTCTCACTCCACCTCACACACCCCAACACAATGGCATGGCCGAACGTTGCCATCACCGCCTTGTTGAAACTGGCCTCACCCTTCTCCATCAAGATAACCTTCCCCTTTCATACTGGACTTATGCCTTCAAAACAGCAGCCTATCTCATCAACCGTCTCCCAACTTCCACTCTCAAACACCAGTCCCCATACACGGCTCTCTTTCACCTTCCCCCAAACTATCACCGCCTCCGCGCATTTGGCTGCCTCTGTTTTCCCTGGTTACATCCTTACAACTCCAACAAAATGCAACCCCATTCCACTCCCTTCCTTTTCCTTGGTTACTCTCTCAACCAAAGTGCATATATGTGTTATGACACTTCTTCCTATCGTCTCTGTCTCCCGCCATGTCAAATTTGACGAGTCCACCTATCCGGGTCTCCAACTGTCCTCCCAAGTCCCTCCTGCCACCCCAGAAAATATCCAAACCTAGTTCTCCTTCCTGCCCGCCGTCACCTATATCATTGCCCCTGTCTCTACTGCCCCACCAGTGCCCCTGCACCAGAAGGCCCCTCGGACACGTCCTCCCCACCAGGTCTTGACGCAACAACTGCTCCAGCAACAGTCCAGACCGTCCCATTGCTCAACCCGCCACCCAACACCATCACAGAAAGCAGCCAGCCACCACAGCCACTGCTGCTCCTCTTGTCACTGCCCCACCACCTCCTCCTCCTCCTCGCACATGCACACGGTGACCCCCCCAGCCACCTTCAACCTTAGCCCCACCACCACCAGCGGCCTCTCCCCCTGCGCCACCTACCACCACGGCCCCAGCTCTTCCAGCCCCCACTCATCCCATGCTCACCCGCAGCAAGACAGGTTGTGTCCCCCCTGTACCTAGCTATGCTCTCACTGCCACTGCTCATCCCCTCCCTAACCTCCCTACACCCACATGTGTATCCCAGGCTGTGAAACATCCACAGTGGCGCGCAGCCATGTCCGATGAGCTCAACGCTCTTATCCGCAATGGCACCTGGACCCTTGTCCCCCCACAACCCAACCAAAATATCATCGGCAATAAGTGGGACTTCGGATCAAATGTTACCCCAATGGCACCGTGGACAGGTTCAAAGCCCGCCTGGTGGCTAAGGGTTACCACCAGCATCCAGGAGTAGACTACTCAGCCACTTTCAACCCCGTGGTCAAGCCCACCACCATCCGGATCATTCTCCATCTCGCTGTGACCCAGGACTGTCCCATCCGTCAGCTGGACGTGAATAATGCCTTCTTGCAAGGCACGCTCCATGAGACTGTCTACATGGCTCAACCAGCCGGGTTTGTGAATCCCCACAACCCAACCTATGTTTGCCAACTTTGGAAAGCCCTATCAGGCCTCAAACAGGCCTCACGGGCCTAGTACCAAGAACTGCACTCGTTTTCTTTTGGCCCAGGGCTTTGTAAATGCCCTGCCTGATGCTTCCCTCTTCCTACTCAGGCAAGGTTCCCACACCATTTATTTTCTGGTTTATGTTGACGACCTTATTATTACAGGAAGCAACCCAGCTCTCATATCCAGCTTCATCACAACCCTGGCCAGCCAGTTCTCGGTCAAGGATATGGGCCCTTTGCACTACTTCCTTGGCGTGGAAGTCATCCCTACCAAGGACGGCCTGTTCCTATTGCAGCATCAGTACCTCCAGGCCATCCTCACTTTGGTGCATATGGAAGGAGCCAAACCTGTCTCTACCCCCCTCGCTGTTTCCCCACCCCTCCACCTCAAAGATGGCTCCCCTCCCGCAGATGCCACCCTTTTCGTCGAGTTGTGGGCAGCCTACAATATCTGAACCTCACCAGACCTGACATTTCCTATGTTGTCAACCGTCTCTCTCAGTTCATGCATGTTCCCACAGATCTCCACTGGCAGGCCTTTAAGCGTGTGCTTTGCTACCTCAAAGGCACACTCCTCTTCGGCCTACACCTCCACCGCCTCGCATCCAACCAACTTCACGCAGTCGCCCACTTCTTCAGCACCCTCACTGCCTTTTCTTATGCGGATTGGGTAGGTGATCAAGACGACCGCAAATCCACTACAGCCTACCTCGTCTACCTCGGCGGCAATCTGATTTCCTGGAGCTCCTTCAAACAGCGGTCGGTCTCCCGCTCATCCAAGGAGGCAGAGTACCGCGCCGTCACATCCACCACCGTAGAACTCCTCTAGGTTCAGTCCCTCATGCGTGAACTTGGCCTCCACGCCACTGGAAGCCCACCATCTCCTGCGACAATATCGACACCACCTTTTACTGTGCCAACCCAGCTCTCCATTCCAAGATGAAGCACAGACATTGACTTCCAATTCGTCCGTGACCAGGTCACCCGTGGCCTCCTACAAGTCCATCACGTGCCCACTGATGATCAGCTCGCTAATGCACTCACCAAGCCGCTGCCCAGCCAGCGTTTCCAACTGCTACGCACCAAGATCGGTGTCACCGATGGCTCCACCGTCTTGCGGGGGCGTAATAAGGATCCCCCAGAATCCACGGAGAATGAGGATCAATCTCCTTGGTCCTATGCTATCCTAAGTCAAAGGAATCTCCCTGATTCCTTCTATAATTGCACATATATTCCTATAGATACTTTCCTAGTTTAGGTCTATGATTTCCTTCCTAGTCTAAGCATGTATTTCCTACTTAGTCTTACCTAGCATCAGTATATAATTGTCTTCTACGCTGTAAAGTTATTATTAAGAAATACAAGAAAATTTCTTACTACTTTAAGGAAGACTGTGTTAAACCACTCAAGGTGTTAGAGTGAGAGAATATGGACCGACCAAAGTTTGTAAGGGAGAGCAGGGCGACAAGGGTGCTTTGTTTGTGTCTTGTTCTTTCTAGTTGTTCATCACGCCTTTATTCTAGGCTTGGTAATATAATTTGTTGTACCCATTATTGATATAGTGGAACTTTTGATGTTGCTGCCCTGTGGACGTAGGGTACATAGCCTAACCAAGTTAATTATTGGTGTTGTTTATCGTCTTAATTATTTTCTTCGATTACCGAAGTTTATTTGTCTTTCCCATTCTTAAACGAAATCACAGCATTTAGTCCTTTGAAATCCCTCCTAATATTAAGTTCTTCATTTTAACTAATTTAGCCCCTAAATCCCTTGAATACACAGAACTTCCTCATACAAAAATAGCCCAAAGGAAAATTGAACCTAGGGCTTCCTTATAAATTCCTAGTGAAATATAGGAATTGATAGCAAGAATCACCCAGGGTACTATAAGCTTTGGGACTCAAAATCCCCAACTGGTCTTATGCTTCTGCCGACTAGGTGATTCCCGTACATCTTTAACCACAACTCCCAGATAATAAAGGGGTTTGGCAGCAAGCCAGTGACGATACATGACTGGCCTAAATTCTATCTTTGAGTGAATTTTTATTACGTGAATAAAACTGTGTACACACTAAAAAACTAACGAACGGCAACAAACTTTCCAAGGAAACTTATAGTAAGGAGTGAAGAGAGGTAGCATACCTTCTTAATGGATTTCCATCAAGTCTCAAGGCTTGTAAACTTGATTCAAGGAGACCCTGATAACAAAAAACGCTTTACGTTAGAAAAAAGTGCCAACTAGGTGACCTAGTAGGCTACCACTGGATTCATGTTTACTGATACGACATAGATATAATTTGACATTCGGAAAGAAGAGGAGAATTAATATTACTTCAAAACCAAGATCCAGAAGAGAGAAATATTAATAATTGCATAAGCTAGGGGAAATCAATTGAAGAAGAAAACATACAGTGACATTAGCCACAGAAGAAACTATTCAAGTGATTTCACCTGGATTGAACCAACCAAACAGGACCATACTTCTGGTGATTTAAGAATTCATAATTAATTATCACAAAGACACTGAGCTTCATGGGGCAAAATAAGTGATTCTTCCTAATTCATTGATCTAGAAGTACACAATAACTTCATAACCCTATTTATAATCTGATATAGATTGTATCCTACCATAACTCATAGGACTTCCATAATTATATAGTCTAGGGTTCGAAATGATAAAAATCTCTGCAAAGGAATAAAGCAGTATATATTCCACCCTTTTCATATAGTCAATCATACGAGTCTCTGAAATCTTTTGCTCTATTAGAAGAACAACATGGTAATTCTTTGTAGCTTCTAGTCGCTATCTAAGAAATCAACTCAAAAGGAAGGTTTTCATAAACTGACCAATTCTGGAGGAAGCGTAGATATGTTGTTGTCAGATAGGCCAAGCTCAATCAGTGAAGTAAGATTTTTAAACTCCTGCATGCCAATATTAACAAAGACAATCAAGAAGTATCAACTTTTTATTACTTTCATTTTCAACTTGACAAGCTAAGGAAAAAAAAAAAAAAGAACCACTGGTTATTGACATGAATGCAAAAGAAAATGCAGAAAAATCCCTAAGAAATTCTGATCCCACCCCCACTCTCTGATCCCATCATGACTCCAACATTATCTCCAAACTTCAGTATCAAAAACACTTTAAACTCATAAAATTTCTGTCAATGAGATAAGTACTATTCATGATCACGAAACCTCTAAAGCTATCTCCTCACAAGTCTTCCAAATTTATACCTGTTACATGTACAGATTTTTTCTCAGTGAAGGAATATCTTACCACTGGAACTGATTGGAGGGAATTTTGGCTCAAGTCAAGGATCCGCAGCTTCTGCAAACTCAAGATATCTGACGGGACTTCTTTTAGTTGCATCCGCCTATCAGGGGAAAATAGATATATACAGAAGATGTTATTGTAAACTCCAATATCTACAAGAAGACATGCATGTAACAAACACATATATTCTCTATATGAGTAAGCGCGTGTGTACAAATTCACTAACCTCAGGTAAAGCTCCTGCAAATGTAGTAAGCTAGAAAATGTGGGATGTTCTGGTAATGAAGATGTGCTACCACTTAGATCTAGAACCTGAAGCATAGGGGCTGCTTGAAGCCCATCCGGTGGAATCTACAGGTCAAGAAAGAAGGAGGGCAATCATCTGTTAGTTCAGTATACATTGTTTGCCCTACTGTCAAAAGCTTAAGCTTCTGGAATACGTCGGTAGTACATGGAAATGGTAATAAAAGTTGGGTTTCATGAATGGAATTTTTTAGAACTACACTAAAACTCTTATTATCTTATGAAATTATACTGACAAGACCAAAAAAAGACTAGTACCAAATATTACCTGTCTAAGTGGATTATTGTCCAGCTTCAAGCACACAAGATTAGGAAGTGACCTTAAAATTGCACCTGGCCAGTCATTAATCTTGTTCCTGGATAAAACGAAGGTCTGCATATTTGGATTAAGTATAAGGATGACTTACCATACAGTCAAATGAACATGCCAATTTAACCAAGAAAATAAATCAGCGAGTCAGTAGACAGCAACATGCAACCATTTTGGCAGCCAGTATAACCAATCAGACATAAGCGCTTGTGGTCAATGACTATTTCATTAAAACCACGGTATATATTTGGTCAACAGACAGTACTAGGTAGGGAGAAAAAGAATATAAACTCTTGGAAGCTCTGCACAACCATGTTTATATAACGGTTATAACCTCAAGCAGCTGGAGCTCCAAATCGCCTGACTAATAAGAAAAAATAACACTAGGACCTTCTGGCAAAAACTAACTAATTTGAAAATCCAAAAGTTAAATCGATCACTAGCCCACTAAAACTCCTTGTATATTCTGAAATTTTTCCATCAAACCTGCCCCTCTTCTCCTTACGTAGAGTTCCCAACACAACAATCTGTTTTAATCTCAAGGTAACATTTGCATCCCGAGAACAAAATTCAAAGCTTACTTTTCTCCACGATTTCAATTAAAAGGAGAAGGGGACTACCTTTGTTTCGTTCGACTCCTATCGAGGAAGTCTCACTCATCTTTCCCCTTTTTCCTGCACTGTATTGCTTCTAAACTTTAACATCACTTAGCCTTACTCCTAGACACCCATGGACCTTCATAAGGCTACCACCGAATTAATGTAGATGTTTACCTGAAGGGAAACACATGATGAAACTTCAAATGGGAGCTCTTGGATGGAATTGTTAGAAAGATCAATTTTTATAACCCCATTACACTCCCATACTTCTGATGGGACAGCAGTCAAACCCAATCCCTCCATAGAAAGTTCCTGAAAATCATTAAGTGTCCAGTATCAGCAAAAAAGATTAATGAGCTGAATTCTTCTTCATACTAAAATAACGGGAAGATCCTCAATGGGTGTACATGAAGAGCCTTAGACATGAACCATATGTGGGGAACAGGTCAAGTCATAAGTGCAAGTACTTTCAAGCTAACCACACTTCCCCACCTCAAAAAGCAAAGATAAATAATGTCAAGCTACAAAATCCTCTTCAGAAAAATTAAAGAGTAGCACCTTTGAAGCTAAAGATAATCGAGCTGCCATGGCAATCACATCCTCTTTTGATGTACTTGTTGGTTCAGCATCTATATTACACATTTGAATTAAATTACTTAAGACGGTAGTTGTTGAAAAGTATAAATCATGGTGGTAAATATTTGGAACATTAACAATGTCAAAAATTTCTACGACATTGTATGCTTATAATTAGTCTTCCAAATAGAAATATCAATAGGATGTTTGATTCATTCCAAATTTCATATACTCAGACTTGTATATAATCCCTTCATGGTGGAGAGGAATGACATAAATTTTCAACCAAGCCTTATACGCTACTTGTTAATCTACAAGGTTGAATTACACCTATACTGTCTGCAGTTGCCTGCCTCTGTACAAGCTGAGGCTGCACGTGAGGGAGGATATTAGATTGCTATACATTGTTCATCCATGCACTAAAACCTTAAGCTTATGGGTTCCAGTATTGACTAACATCCACTAAAAGAAATTTACAGAATAAGCTGTTCCAGAAAGGCAAAATTATTCTAATGCACGAGTTGTCGAATGAAGATACCTTCATTCTCAGAAAGTCTACTACGAAGATACTTCAATAACGCAGGAGTTGATCCAGAAACCAATGAGCTGTGAGAGGAAAATATATGTTGGATAGAACACTTACTCAACAGAAGCATTAAATAAAAAGGCCAATAAGGAGCCTCTCACCTTCGAGGACTTCGTAAAGGATTTCCGGTAAGCAAAAGTTTTCGCAAGGAAGTCATCTTTCCTAAACCAAAAATAATAAAGAAAATTTATTATCACTTGCCATAAATATTGTTAAATTTGACCTAGCATCCATAGATGAGTAAACAGGTCAGAATTAGAGTTTTGCTGAGTTTAATATAAATAAACATTCCATTTGCCCATCCATCCACCTCCCACCATGTTTGTGTGAAATATGGCATTAGAGTCTTGTATTTTTTAAGTTGAATAAAAATAAACTATAAAAGTTGATCATCCTTTCATTTGTCTATACACATGTGGGAAATATAGCTAACACTAGTGCACTAACTAGTGCTGCTTTAAAAATTTAGGAACTCTTTATCAAACAAGAAGTTAGCACCAATTCTTTTTATCATAGTCTAAAACTTTTAGGAGAAGCATGATAAGTGTCATTTTCTTTGAAAAGATTTTTAAAGTACTACATGGTAATAGGATCTCTCTAAGAAAATATTTTAAGGCACGAGTAATGTAATTAAAAGGAAAATAAGGCTATATTTGTCTTTCCAGAAGGCATACATTGCAAGTCCATACTTTAACGAACAGTTTTCTAAATGGGTCAAGGAGAGCAGAATTCTGACCCCTTCATAAAACTCACGATGTTAAAGACACAAGATAGTTTTAGCGCATCACAAATGATACAGAATTTGGAAATGCTATGAATGTATACCACATATAATTTAATACAAATATACAACTAGCCAATCTTACCCAATTCAGGGGGCAACCCAGACAATGAATTGTTTGAAAGATTCAACAATGAAAGATGTAGCTTGCATGCCTCCACTGGATACTCCTTCAACTGCATGCACATGAAGTAGTTAGCCGAAAACTTAAAACAAGATATTCAAGCATGATGTAGAACATGCAGTGCTATTGAGAACCCAAATATGGCCTTATGGAAATTATTGAAGTCAAAGTCCATCAATTCTAGCTGAATTAGGATCTCAAATAGTCTTTATTTCCTAACTTAGCTAGGATGATCCATGTTTTGTGATATTTCTTCTCCCTTTCCTTAGGCCTTTCACAGTATCCAGAAAATTTGAGTTTGATTCCACACTCCTACCCTTGGCCAAAAAAATTGAGTGTAAAAGGGTTGATTCTTATATGTGAGAGAAATATATTGCTCGCCCGAGTTTGATTCCTATTGTGTGGGCCATCTTAAGAAAGCAACAAAAATGTGATGACCAATAAAAACAAGTTGGTCACCACCATTAATAGATAAAAGTCACCTATATTACACTGACTGGTGTAGAATTAGTTTTATAAGAATCAAACTCAAGTGGCCTGATTCTTATATATAGAAATCCAACTCACTTGAGCAACTGTTGGAGGCCTTAGGTTGGCCTGATTCTTATATATAGAAATCCAACTCACTTGAGCAACTGTTGGAGGCCTTAGGTTGTTTTTAAATAGGATGAGGGCATTTTTCTGAAGTCGAAAAATCAATAATATACTGATTTTCTATCTAATTTGTAATCTAGCCTTGTGGATTCACAGTGTTATTCTTTATACTTTTTAACATTTTTCCACAGCGCCTATGTGCATCTGGGATGTGTGGTATTTATATCATGGTGGCATCCTTTCCTTGTAAGCTGGTTTGTAAGGAAGATTTTTACCCATAAATCTTAAAAGATATCAAATCAAAGTTGGTGTACCACATGCATGTGTCAGGTTCATATCTCAACCCTGCATCAGCATGGAGGAGGAAATCAGAGTATCTCCAATTATAGGACAGAGGGAGAGTATTAGCAAATAAAGTGGTATGAATTTCCTTGTTTATTAACTGAATAATACTTTACAATAGGAGAGTCCTATATATACAGTTCCTAGGTGAGTCTAAGTAGGAAAACAATTATAAACTAGGTAGGAAATCGTGGACCTAACTAGGGAAGTATCTACAAAGATCCTAGGACAGTTTTAGGAAGGAATCGGATGAATTCCTTTGACTTCTGAGATCTGGGAATCAGGGAGATTGATCCTCAATCTCCTGGGATTCCTGTGTATCTTTATCACGCCCCCGCAAGATGGTGGAGCCGTCTGCGACGCCAATCTTGTCACGGAGGAGCTGGAACCGTGGGCGCGGCAGGGGTTTGGTGAGGGCATCTGCGAGTTGATCATCAGTGGGAACATGGTGGACATGAAGAAGGCCACGGGTGACCTGATCACGGACAAACTGGAAGTCAATGTCCACATGTTTCATCCGGGAGTGTAGAGCAGGATTGGCACAGTAGAAAGTGGTGCCGAGGTTGTCACAGGAAATTGTGGGTGTTCCTGTGGCCTGATAACTGAGCTCCCGCATGAGGGATTGAACCCAGAGTAATTCTGCAGTGGTGGAGGCAACAGCTCTGTATTCAGCCTCGGTAGAAGAGCGGGAGACTGACCGTTGTTTGCGTGAGCTCCAAGATATTAAGTTGCCACCTAGGTAAACAAGATAGGCTGTGGTGGACTTGCGGTCGTCATGGTCACCAGCCCAGTCGGCATCTGAAAAGGCACTGAGTGTGCTGAATGAGTGAGCAACAGCATGGAGATGATGGGTGGCAGTGCGGCGGATGGGGAGACCATATAGAACAGTGCCCTTGAGATAGCGGAGAACACGTTTTAGGGCCTGCCAATGAAGATCCGTGGGAGCATGCATAAATTGGGAGAGGCGGTTTACAGCATAGGAGATATCCGGGCGGGTTAAGTTTAGGTACTGCAGGCTGCCCACCACTCTACGAAAGAGAGTAGCATCAGTTGGCGGGGATCCATCATTGAGAAGGAGAGGTGGAGAAACAGCCAAGGGTGTGGATACGGGTTTGGCCCCCTCCATATGCACCATGGTGAGAATATCCTGCAGATATTGATGCTGGGAGAGAAAGAGACCGTCAGAGGTGGGTAGAACCTCCACGCCCAAGAAGTAGTTCAAGGTGCCGAGATCCTTGATGGAGAACCGGGTGGCCAATGTGGTGATGAACGTCGAGATGAGGGAAGAGTCACTACCTGTAACAATAAGATCGTCAACATAAACGAGGAAGTAAAGAACTTGAGAGCCTTGCCTGTAGAGGAAAAGAGAGGCATCAGATTTGGCATTGACAAAACCGTTGGCCAGAAGGAAAGAGTGAAGCTCTTGATACCAGGCCCGGGGTGCTTGTTTGAGACCGTATAGGGCCTTTTTCAGTTGGCAGACATAAGTGGGGTTGTGGGGATCCACAAATCCAGCAGGTTGTGCCATGTAGACAGTCTCGGTAAGGGTGCCTTGCAGAAATGCATTGTTGACGTCCAGCTGTCGTATGGGCCAACCATGGGTCACACTGAGATGGAGAATCAGTCGAATAGTTGTGGGCTTGACCACGGGGCTGTAAGTAGCAGTGAAGTCCAGGCCTGGGCGTTGATGATAGCCCTTAGCCACAAGTCGGGCCTTGAATCGGTCCACTGCACCATTGGGCTTCCGTTTGATCCGGAAGACCCATTTGTTGCCAATGACATTCTGGGTAGGCTGAGGAGGGACCAGGACCCATGTGCCATTGTGGATGAGGGCATTCAGTTCTTCGGACATGGCAGAGCGCCACTGTGGGTGTTTCACAGCCTGGGAAACACAAGTGGGTTCAAGGAGAGGAAGTGGGTGGGCGGTTGCCGTGAGGGCATAGTTGGGAATTTGGGGAAGACAGCCAGTTTTGCTGCGAGTGAGCATGGGATGAGTGGGTGCTGGTGGTGGAGGGGTGAGGGGGGAAGAGGAAGCCGTGGGGGCTGGCTGGGGGGGCGGAGGAGCAGGGGTGGGGGCCGGCCGTGAGGACCGCCGGGTGTATGTACGAAGAGTAGGTGGTGCAGGGGGCGGAGGGATAGGAGGTGGAGGGGAGGCCGTGGTGCTGATGGTGGTTTGTGGCAGGTGCTGTGCTGGAACTAAGGCAGGGGCAGATGCAGCGTCAAGAACAAGTGAGGAGGATGAATCCAAGTGGCCTTCAGGGGAAGGTGTTGACTGTGCAGGCACTGGTGAAGCAGCTGAAGCAGGCACTGGAAGAGTAGAGACAAGAGGCTGGTAGGAGAGCCATTGATGGAAGGCATCGGAGGAAACATGAGGGACAGCGGACGGGAGACTTAGACCAGGGTAGGTGGACTCATCAAACTGGACATGACGGGAGACATAGAGACGGTGAGCTGAAGTATCATAGCAGAGGTATGCACTTTGATTTAGGGAGTAGCCAAGAAAGAGGCAGGGAGTAGATCGAGGCTGCAGTTTATTGGAGTTGTAGGGCCGGAGCCAAGGGAAACAAAGACAGCCAAAGGTTCTGAGACGGTGGTAGTTGGGTGACTGTTGGAAGAGGGCAGTATATGGTGATTGGTTGTTGAGAATGGAGGTAGGAAGCCGGTTGATGAGGTAGGCGGCTGTTTTGAAGGCATAGGTCCAGAAAGTTAGAGGTAGGTTGGCTTGATGAAGGAGGGTGAGGCCGGTTTCAACAAGATGACGATGACGTCGTTCAGCCACACCATTGTGTTGGGGAGTGTGAGGGGGGGTAAGAAGGTGATTGATGCCGTGGGTGGCAAGGAAGGGTTTGAGTTTGGTAAATTCACCACCACCATCAGTGTAAAGGGTTTGAATTGGATGTTGAAAGTATTTTTCGACAAGAGTTTTGAAATCAATGAATGTGGAAAAGACATCAGATTTTTTCTTTAGAGGATAAAGCCATGTATACTTTGTGTAGTGGTCAACGAAGATAATGTAATAAGAAAAACAGTCAATAGAAATGTGAGGGGCAGGACCCCACACATCAGTATATATTAATTGTAAAGGACGATGACTGTGAAGGGAGGAGGTGCCAAATGGCAGCCTGTGACTCTTATTACAAAGACATGACAAACATGGGGACTCTTTAAGCTTGGGAGACAGATTGATGGAGGATTGACGAAGGACGTTGTGGAGGACTTTGGAGTGGGGATGACCAAGACGACGATGCCAGAGATTGGGTGAAACAGCAATGCCTACCAGTGCCTGTGGTTGATGTAAGGTTGCAGGTGACCACTCGTAGACACCATCCTTACTCGGGCCTTGAAGGAGAACCGCCCCCGTGCTTAGATCCTTCACATGAAAACAAGAGGGAAAGAGTTCAATAGAGGTATTGTGCTGTTTGGTAAACTGAGAAATAGAGAGAATATTTCTGGTGATTTGAGGTGCACAGAGAACATTATAGAGATGAAAAGATTTATTGGAAGGAGAGGATAGAGTGGTGGAGCCGACATGGGTGATGTCAAGTCCTTTACCGTTACCGATGATGATCTCGTCTGGGCCCTGGTATTCAGAAACAGCAGACAGATGGTGAGGGGAGGCGGTCACATGGTGAGATGCACCAGAATCGAGGAGCCAAGGTGAGGTGGTGCCCGGGTTGGTTGGATTGGCTACCGGTTGGGCACCAGAAGTTTGTTGAAGTTGTGGACAGCGCTTGGCGCTGTGCCCCTGTATGCCACACCATTGACAGAACCCTCGATAGCCGCTGCCTTGGTTTGGATTGGACCTGCGATTGCTGGTGGAGGGCTGGGAGGATCGGTTGGAGGAGTAACCACGGTTGTCAGAAGAGCCTCGTGGCTGACGGTTATAGGAAGTGCCACGGGCAGTGTTGGCCGGATTTGCAGTGATGGGGGGTTGAGGGGAAGCAGGGGCTTCACGGGTGGTGGCAGCCTCATGCTGTACCAGCATATCGTGCAGGTTCTCAAAGGAGACAGGAGTGTCGCGAGAACGAACAGCAGCAGAAATATCCTTAAAGGCAGAGCCGACGCCATTAAGGACGTAGAGAAGGAGATCATCGTCTGAGAGGGGGGCATCTATTGCAGCCAGTTCGTCTGAGAGAAGACGGACTTCCTGCAGGTAGTCAGTGACAGGACGATTGTCACGGCGAAGGAGAGTTAACCGCTCCTTAAGGCCTAGAACACGAGCTCGAGCCTTGCTGGCATAGAGCCGTGTGAGGCGGGTCCAGGCTGCCTCTGAAGTTTTGGCAGCAGCGATCAGGGTTACTACCTGGGGAGAGACAGAGCCAAGGATCGCATGGAGGATGAGCTGATCCTGGCGAAACCACAGAGCACGGGCTAGGGTCTCAGTTGCGGGTGGGCAGGGACGGGTACCATCAACATACCCCATGAGATCGTAGCCGAGGAGGAGAGCATTGAATTGTGCTCGCCACGGGAAGAAGTTGGTGGCGGTCAGTTTCACAGGGAACTGGGCGGCGTTGATGGAGATGAGAGATGAAAAGGGAAAGGTGGTGTCGGTGGTTGGTGGGGGAGTAGGGTTAAGGGTGGCGTTGATACCATAAAGTGGTATGAATTTCCTTGTTTATTAACTGAATAATACTTTACAATAGGAGAGTCCTATATATACAGTTCCTAGGTGAGTCTAAGTAGGAAAACAATTATAAACTAGGTAGGAAATCGTGGACCTAACTAGGGAAGTATCTACAAAGATCCTAGGACAGTTTTAGGAAGGAATCGGATGAATTCCTTTGACTTCTGAGATCTGGGAATCAGGGAGATTGATCCTCAATCTCCTAGGATTCCTGTGTATCTTTATCAGCAAAGACCCACAATGCCTAGGTAACAATGGGAAATGTGGTTTATGTACACATGAGCACCTTTTCCTCGTAAGTAGGTTTTCCAAGGATGAATTCCATTCCATGGATTGAAACTAGTCCTAAGTTCATTAATGTAAAAACTCAGGCTTCAAACTGGAATCACAAACAGTTGAATAGTCCATATTAATTTTTATTACAACATTTGTTAACAAGTGACGCACAATGCAGATCTTAAGGAGTTGTAGTTCTGCTATCATGTTGCAGAAAACACGATGAAAGAGTTCCAAGTAGATAAATAATGCTATTTACCTGTCTTCTAAAAGTATAGAACTTAGATTCTGATGCATCAGAGTGATCTTAAAATGATGGCCATTAAGACGTTACAGATGACACTGTCAAATCAGCTTTATACAAATGACAAATAAAATATTAGTTATATTGAGACGCAATGAAAATACTTAAAACCTTTGACCCAAAAAATATACTTAGAGACTCATCTTTTTAGCAGAATTTCTTTTAAAAAAAAAAAAATCATCACGCTCTCTGGACAGTATAATCAAGAAATTGGTTGATCCTCCTAAATAAATTCACTATATTAATGGAAATAATTAAAATGAAATTCTATCTACCTGGTTTGACTGAAGATCTAAAGTTCCTAGATGAGCAAGTGCGCCCATCTCCACTGGTAATGTAGACAGTGCATTATTCCTAAAATTTGATACAGAAAGTGCCAGATAAATCTCAAGCATGCAAAAGTTATTTTTATATACCATATGGACCTTTATAGTTAAAAGATGGTGTAAAACAAGTTAAAAGATGGTGTAAAGATGGTACCCCATATGGATCTCAGCAAGGGATGTACAGCCCCTTATTGAAGTCGGCATTGATGAAATTTCTGCAAAACTCGTAACACAGACAATTTATTGGAATGTGAACCAATTAGCTTTCATCAAACCAAACAATAAATCTTTTAAGTATCTTAATTGAAAATTGACTCACTGTTCTGGTGAAGGTCAATACGAAGGAGACGAGAAAGGCTTCCAATATTCTCTGGTATTCCACTCAGCAGATTTTTAGCTGCATGGGTTCCAATAACAAAACAATGTTATACTATATCCAAGGATATGCAAGTAGAGGCAAGCACTCAATTATAAAATTTATAGACATTTACATGCATTGAGTTCTGTAAGCATGGTCCACGATCCAATCAACTTTTCAGATAGGTTTGTTAGTTTGTTACCCTGGGACAGGCAGATGATGTAATTAACATTCAGGCCCCAAAACTACTACTAATTATGGCATTCTGTTTTTAAATGGCACTAACTGCTGGTCTCCGGAGCTAAAATTACAATGTTGCACATACCTCAATTTCTAGTTTCATCATTTTTGAACAGTTTGCCAGATCTTCTGGCAAGCTGCTGATTACATTATTTGACACCTGAGAAAAGAGTACCACAACTTACCTTTTATCAAAATTGGATATGATGTTAAAAATAACTGAAAGGAGCCAAGTTAACTTTAAGATGAAAAAGAAAAATCCGAGTTTGAATTTGAAATAAATTTGGGCAGAGGACAACCAGCTAAACAACCAATCCACAAGGTAGCATGCCTGTTTCAAATTTTACCACCAACATGGTCATGTTATCACATCCACATTCCACCCAAGTAAAGTATTACCTTGAATTCTGATAACTGTAAGCACCCTCCAAGTGAGTTTGGGAGTTCTTTAAGCTGATTGTTTGAACAATCAAATCTGAGAGTATCGTAAAACAACTTGATTACTGTAAAACTTGAGGTAAATTCACTTCTAAGCTATAGATAGACGTAATGATAACATAATATGAACACAAGTCAATTTATACTTATATGACCATGTGTTTGGGAGTTTTTTTTTTTTTTTTCTATTGTTACATCGGCCAGCATCAAAATTTTTTATGGTTTCTTGCTAAAATTGGCCCAAGTTTATCCGGGTTATGGAGGAAATAGTCAGACTTCATGCAATTTCCAACAATATAAAGCATGCACAAAACCATTTCTTCTTTCTTTCTCCTTCATTTCAAATCCAAGTACAAGAAAGGAAAAAAAGACATAAGGAGCATGCACGCATAAATGCCCATCAACGTACAAGTCTGGAACACAAAATAACAAACAATTAAAGCCTACTGGCCTTTTTTGCCATTCTTCAAGAGGAAAAAGAATGTGGAGACTGGAGAAGAAGAAACCTTACTTTACAAGAGAAGTTGCTGATCCAATTTCCACAGGCAGCTCTCGAATTGAGTTAAAGGATACGTCTAATGATTTCAGCATGGTAAGCCTGCCAAATAGATTTGAGATTTCAAAAAAACATAAGAAGAAAACATAAGGCAAAATCTCTAAGAACACAGATTACAAAGACACTTTGAAATAGCTATAACTCACTCTCCCATTGCAGCTGGAAGCTGCGAAAGTTTGTTGTGGCTCACATTTAATACAGTCAATAGGGGCAAGTTTCTCAGCTCTTCTCTCAAAGATTCAATATTATTATGAGCTAGAATGAGCTTTTGGAGCTCCATGGCCTGAAAGCAAGCAATGGGCCCATTATTCTGCTTGAAAAGCATTTAAATTGACGAAGTAAGAGCATCCATTTCATAATTTTTCAAGATTTTAGGGGAAGAAATCTTAGAAATAAAACAATTTACCTCCCACCACTTCTCATCGTCCCCAACTGCACTGGTACTTTTATACACCTCATCGGGTACATCTCTGAAAATCAGAAAAAAATAAAAAGCTCCCATTTGAATTCAATGATCTTCAATGTGATGGGCAGAAGATAATGATCGCAAATGGTGGTGGAGTAGGAAAATATTAACTTTTCCTTCAAATGGCGCTCAGTATAATCTTACCTGAGATTGCGGTTTGAAAGGTTGAGCGAACCAGAGCTTCTAGCAGCTTTGATGACCCGATCCATCGATTCAACTGATGAACTTCCCGCGATGTCTTTACTTTTAGATCTGCATTCAAGTCTTCGACCACAAAAATATCTGCACTCAGGTCCTTTGTTCCTCGACAAGAGCTTGATAACTAAAAAGGAAGGGAAATCAAAATCAGTGTCCTGGCGAAAATGTATTAAAAAATAAGATACTTTTACAAATGTACATATTATATAGGTTTTATTGGCTTAACTTCATCCGAATTTGAACATTTATTCCATTTTATATCTTGAAGTCGTTATTCCTCACTTAACTACATGAAACGATCTATTAGGACCACTCAACCCCTTTTCTATCCCTGTTGTCCCCTTTACCGTAAAAAAACCTATGTGACACCTACGTGGATTAAATTGGAAAATAGCATCTGTGGAACTTCATAATTGATCCTTGTAATTTTGAATTTCAAATTGAGAAACCGTAAAAACAACATGACACAGTTTTTCCTTCCCCTAGGCTTCGACGTTGCCCAGGTCCTTCTTCCCCCATCGGTGCGACCCATATTCTAATTATCCACTCAACCTTCAAAGAAAAATAGATGGAGAAGCTTGAAGCTAGACGTTGCTATTGCGGGGATAAATGTAAAATCTTGCCTTCGTGAACTGACAGAAATTCTAGGAGGAGATTCTAAGTGTGTCCATGTTCTATGATAATGAAAAATCAAAAAATTGTGTTCTTTGCTGAAATTATGATGAATACGCAAGTCTGTTGAAATTAGATTTTAGTATTTTAACTTTTAGATGAAAAATGTTCAAATTTCATTCAATTGCTGAGATTGTATGTAAGTTTATGATAATCAAGTATGTTTTGATGCAGAAAAGCAAATGTGGGTATTGAGAATGGTTTGATCCTGAATTGTGTCATCGGTGCAAGACAATCACACTTGGATTGTTGAGGAAAACTCGTAAATTGGAAGAGGATTTGAAAAGGTACAGAGTTAGGACAACAAAGCTTTGGATTGCCCTAGTTGTATCTTGTCTTGTGTCGATGTTTAAGAAGACAGAAGTTTAGGTTTATGGATAGCCTAACAATCCAATTTTAAAATCGATGCTAAAAACCTGACTTGTAATGGAAATGTAATTTGAAAATGTTGTCAGGGCCCACCCCTAATCCCCCGGGATTAAGGGCTAAACCCCGCTCCCGTCTAACTTACGCATGACACGAGAGCCAAACATACGTCTAACCTCCGTGTGACACGTAAGTCGGACAAGAGAGTTCCAGTCTGACCCTCTCTACAACTTCCGAACTTCCCAGAGTGCGCAGAGTCTACTGTGGAACGTCCATGTGATGTCTCCGTCTCTCAACCAACAGCCCGCACCGTATCAACCTGGAGGGTATCGAAAACACGAAAAGATTGTGAGTGGACAAAAATAAAGTTTAAGTTTAAAAACAGTTATCAGAAAACACATACAGTTATACCCTCCGTTTTAAAGACCAATGCATGCATATCAATTTCATATCACAAAACCATGTACGAAAAATCAAACACATTTTTCCTTTATCTCAAATCTCGGGCCTCGGCCCAAAACCACCGAAAACCATTATAACCAACAAAAACCATTTTTATAAACCATCATTTCCATCCATCGAACCTGCTGGATCTATCCGAGTCTTTAAACTCCCGAGTCTTTAAACTCAATAACCAGGCCTCAATAATCCGAGTCTTTAAACTCAACAGGCCTACGGGGGAAATATCAATATATCCGAGTCTTTAAACTCAATGCGGGTCTTTAAACCCAATCCGGGCCCGTCCCCCGTCAATCATAATATCCGGGTCTTTAAACCCAATAACCAGATCCAGCAAATCCAATCCAAAACCATTTCTCAATCCACATCCAAACCTGAATCCGAAATCACCGGTCTGAAGCCCTTCCGACGTCCAGAACCGTCATTCCGAACCCAAATCCAGAACTCATATCCATTTTCTTTCCAGATCCGAGTCCGCAACCATCATTCCGTAAGCTAGCATCCGGAATAACCATTCTGTAAGCTAGCATCCGGAATAACCATTGCAAATCCAAACCTGAAAATCCATTTCAAGTCCCGAATGGAATCCCGAATCGTCACCCGGAATTCCGATTCCAAAACCCGAAATCACATTTCCGAAAACCATTTTTGAACTGGGCCTTAAGCCCGAAAACACTTTTCCGAAAATCCTTTTACTTTCTTTGAAATCAAATCGTATTTCAAATCCCGAAATCAATTCATTAAACCAAGTTCAAATCACGATAGTTATCAAAACCTCGTAAAACGTGAGAATCGTCATTTCCTCGAAAAACGTGCAAAAACCATAAATCATCACAAGCCATAAACAAATCATAGAATCACAGATGAAAACATATAAAAACATATATGCATGCATCAAAAGTTAGAAAGAAAAGTCCACTCACAGACCATTCCGATGTCGCCTCGATACGAGCGCACTTACGCCATTCTCGGCCATTCTGCTACTCTCGGCTTTCCCGAACCTGTCCAAAGTCCATAACGAGGTTACTAACTTCTTCACAAAAGTCCTACTCAAATCCCATAACTTCCCCGAACTTCTAAGCGTACTTTAAACGGGACCCTAGACCTTCGATCCCGCGAAACTAACCCGAAACATATTCCAATGGATTCATCATAACATTTAGACCAAAAACCATGTTGGAAGGTTCCTCAGAATCCTCCCCACGTGCCCCCACGCGCCTCCCAAAGTGGCTGCGCGTGGGCCTCACGTGCCTCCACCAGTGCACTGTTCATCATCGTCTTCATTGAACGAACCGGTTTGAACCGGCGTTCCTAGTTCTCTGCAATTCCTCCATGATTTTCCACCATTTCAATCCCATCAGTTTCGTCCAGTTCCCAGCAATCATTTCCCGTCCTAAAATCTAGAAATCAAAGCCCTAAACCCGTCGTCTTCAACCTCGAAATAAAACAGCCCGATATCCCTGTTTCGGTCCCCGACCACTCAGACATTCCCCCATCACGGCAACCACCCTAGACGACTCCTAGGAACCTCCTGAGTCTCACACCACTCACCAAATCCCTCGACTCTTACCCAGAAGCCACGACTTTTGATTTAAGCAAATCGGGAAAAACAGGGGATTTGAGTCTTACCGTCGAATCGTCCTCCGCCGTTCGCACCGCCGTGTACCACGGTGTCCACTGAGTCCCCTGCAGTCGTCCTAGCTCCTTCTCAACCTGGGTTGGACCAACACACGGCACAACCACCACCAACTTCCCACGGCCCTCTCTGTTTTCCCTGAAAATCGAACCTCACAACCACCGAGTTTCTTGCACGATTTCACTCCCAGTCCTAGTCACCAGCTTCTCTTCTTCTCTCTGTCACTCTCACAACTCACAAAACTCTCACACACTCACTGAATCGATCAAAGTCCTCACCGCCTCACCTCTCTGTTTTATGTTCTTCAAGACCAAACACACGGTTGAAATCAAACAAAATGTGCCCGTGTGTATTTTAAACAATCCTAGAAACCTCTAGTGTCCATCCACGTGTCCCCTTCTCCATGGTCATCAGCACAAATATCCAATCCCACTAATGCCAAATGCCCTTATCTGATTGGTCCTAAGGGGAAAAGACCAAAATGCCCCTAGATTTAAAATTACCATTTTGCCCTTCAACTTTCCAGACCCATAACTATTCTGTCCGACGTCCGATGACAGCGTGCCGCCTGTCGTTGTACTCAGGACGTCGAGAGCTATCTAACGGTCCTCGGTCTACATGAAAATCAAAAGTCCAATAAAAAGTCAACATTTTCCTTCATTTAGTCAAAATTACGGTAACGTCCCCAATCTTCCGAACGTCATAACTTCCTCTTCGGATGTCGAAATCGGGTGTGCCACCTGTCTACGAATTCGTGACATCCTGAACTAAGTCACAGTCACCGGTCAATATCCAATTAACCGTCCGAACTAAAAGTCAACATTTTTGCCCGTACTAGGGGCAAAATCGTCATTCGACGCTAAAGTCCAAAAGTGCCCAACTAACCACCGATTAGGCTCACTAATCCTTCACTAATCACCATCTTATTCCTAGTGTCCGGGACGGGTCGTTACAATGTAATCTATGATTTTTTCTAACAATGTAACGATGGTTATTTAAGCCTTTCTGCAATATAATTCCATGGATTTTTCTATCAAATTGAGTCAATTAATATGTTACATGGTGCAAATTTGGTAGTACATGGTGCAAATTGACACATATATTAGTAATGCAGGGTTCAATGTGATACACAATTAGTAGTACTTGGTGCAAAGTGGTACACTTTTAGAAGTAAAGGATGCAAAGTGATACACCCTTAGTAGTATAGGGTGCAAAGTGACACAAGAATATAGTAGTACAACATACAAGTGCATTGAACATGACTCAACTAATCCTGAAATATTTAAGGAAGAGAACTTGAAAGTGAAAACATACATCATTACACAAACAACAATTGAAGTAGATGAGATATAATAGCATTGTCAAATAGTGCATAAGTATGCCATTTTCTCTGTTACATAGTGCAATTAAACACAAAAGATGTAGTACAAGGCACAATTAAATACAATATCTATAGTCCAGGGTGCAAAGTGACACAAAAAAATCCATTACACCAATCAGCTTGCACCCACCATCCTACACCTAACAGTCTTGCACTTGATGCTAACACCAAACCTAACAGAATACACAAACCAGCCTGCAAAACCCTATGCCTCATTGTTGATGCTACCTCTTCTTCCTTGCTAGAGATTTGAACTTGAGTTTCTTACGAGGAGAGGGTTCAATCAATGGCAGAAGATTTGGTGTAGGTTGTGCTTGTGGTTGAGGAGATCCAGTGATTTGAGACAAGTCTGGCATAGCTGAAGAGGGTTGTGATTGGGTATGGAGTTAAGGTTGGGGTTCTAGATTAGGTTCTATTTGGGGTTGGGGTTTTGATTGGGGTTGGGGATTAGGTTCTAGTTGAGTTTGGGGTTCAGGTTGAGTTTGGGGTTCTGTTTAGGTTTAGGGCTGGGATCCTTCTTGTTGACGTGCACGAGATCCACTTGCCTTGGCTTATACCCTCCTTCCTTTAGTTTCAATTCTTTTTCTTCTCAAACTTTCAGCCTTTTCAATAATAGGCTCATGTAAAATAAACATCAAACCAGCAATCTAACAAGCATCCAAATGAGGTAAAGAAGAATTCATAACTAAGGTGATTTATACCTTGCATTTGTTAAGCCTATGTCTCAATTGGCCACAATTGTTGCATTTCATCTCAGTGTGGAACCTGCCAAGCTTGGTTGGATTTTGGGGTAGGTTTGCCTCACCAGTAGACTTCTTCCTCCTTTTCCTTAGTCTGCCTGGTTGCCTGTAGTATGTTGGGGTCTTCAAAGGAGGCAAACCCAAGGAATGCCATTGATCTTCACTTATCATTGGCTCAATGATCTTGTTATAGCATCTCATGTAAGCCTCCTTGTTGTAGCATTCATGGAGATAAGCTTATGGTTTCCCATGCCAAAAAAACTATTGATGCACAAGCATGGGGGCATCAGATACCATATAGGTCTCATTCTCTACATGAACATTTTTTCAATTTCAACTCCACTCTAAACTGCCTCCTAGTTTGATTAGTGACTTTGAAAACTTCATTTCATGCATGCCTTGCAAGATACCATTGTCCCTCTTTCTATTTCTTCCCCAAAATCTGCCTTATCCTTGGACTAGTTTGGTAACCCGCTCTCCTCACTCAATTAACAACTGACTGCTTCCTTATAGAGTACAACATCATCAAATACGTCCTGATTTTCTCAAGTAAGGTTATTATAGGCTTGTCCCTTACTGGCAGTATGGCCTTGTTGAATGCCTCATTGAGGTTGTTGAGTAGAATATTACACTAGGAAGCTGTGTTGAAATGTGACTTTGTCCACTATCTTGGATCCATCTTACTTAACCAATCATGGTCACCAGGACTCTAAGTAGTCATTTCCTTCATCTCAGTGTGGTACCAAGCCACAGTGGTTCATCTTGAGATCTTTTCGAACTGCACCTTCAGTGTTAACCCCTTGTGAAAGGCATTCAAGTTTGCATACATATGTCTAGTATAATGTAATAGGACCCATCCCAATCCCCCTGGATTATCATGGGATGTGCATGCTCCCGCCTGACACCACATGACAGATTAAGAGATAAAACTGTAACTTGCTCGGGGTTATCCAGAGTGCGCTAAGATTTGTGGTGTGCGCTACGACATGTTATGTCTCTGTCTCTACTACAGCCCACATCCGCGATCAACCTAGAGGTGCCAAAAACAACAAAACGTGTGAGTGGACAAAAAAAAGTATTTGTTAAAACCATTTTTGAAAATATACTTTTCACCATCCATTTTATAAAGCATGCATACATATCACTTTAAAGCCATTGCTTTTTAAATAAAACAGTAGCATATGAAAACCTATAAAATCAAAAGCTTTCCTTTTGAAACCAACATATGTGAAAACATCTCGACACAATCAATTAGTCAAAAACCTCGGGACCCATTCTCATTTCTAACTTGTGGGATCTCAGCCCATCATCATCAGTCATTTTATCAAATCCCAGCAACGCATGCCCATAAGCTCAAGGACCGCTCTGATCCAAGCATGTCGCCATGAACACATCACCAGCCGACAATCTCCAGATCATCGTGAACATATCAACGATCGATCTCATATAACGTCTGCCCTCCTGAGTCGAGCCTCCCTCGGTGATAAGCCTTGAATTAAGCATCATTTTATACCTTTTATGCTTATCTTTTAATGTTTAATTACCAAACAATAGGAAAAAATAATATATTTTGTGAGAAATATATAGAATTGGATAGAGCTCGGAATTACGAGAATTTAGGCGAAAAAATCACCTTAATCGGACTAAAATTGAAAAATTTATGATCAAATGAAAGGAAGCCACCAAAAAATGCTACGCAATTCGGTAGGGAGCTACCGAAGTCCACAAAGATAGCCCAGAAACCTTTCAGCGCAAGCCTCCTGAATTCTGAAGCCATATTCAGCGCGCACCTACCGAACTCTCTTCCAAGCTTCCTTACCGCGTTAACCTTGCCATTGACCACCGAATTTCAGTCCAAATTTCGGCTGATGCCCACCGAAACAATTCCTGAAGCATTATTTCGAATTTTAGGCCATATTTTGGGATAATTCTAACTTACTTTCACACTTATTCTCCATATTCTATAAGGATTTAAATCCTATTTCCTTTTGTTCTATTATTTTCACCCCTTTTACTTGTAGGAAAGGTTTTTAATAAATTTTCTTATATATTTAGGAAACCTTTTCCTTTTAGAATAAAATTGTAAACTCCTATTTATTTGGGGATTAATTTTCTCCTATAAATAGAGAGGTTTAGGTTATTTGTAAGAGGTCGCTCATTCTTTGTATCAAAACTCTACTCAACCAATTTTCCCCTTTCATTATATTCAAGATTTCTAGTGTAAGAATAATTATACCATACTTCACCTTCTACAACTTCATCTGTGACTAAGTTGAGGAGCTCTCGTTTGTCTCACCAAAGAGTGCCCAATCACTTCGTATCCATAGGGAGCCCCGAAGAGAAAAAGTGTAACACAACCTCTTTACCTTTTAGTTATTTTTTTATGCTTGAATTTTGGTTATATGAATTGATTTCTAATAATATTCTTGGTTTTATGATTTCTATTGCTTCAATATTCTATGCCTTCTATGATTCTAGTTTTTGTTATGTTTGTGTGTTCGCACTTAATGCTTGGCTAGATATAGGGAGCCCCGAGTCTAGGTCATGAAAAGTGTCGTCGGGAGCCCCGAACACGTACTTAAGAGAATATGCAAGTAACTCTTAAGATTAAGATTATAGGATTTCGTAGGTTGAAGTTAATACAATCATGAATGAGTTAGGTTAAAGATGAGTTAACCATGTGTATATAATACATTAAGTTAGTTTAGATTTAGTTTAATTACTTAGGAATTTAAAATCAATCTTTACTCCCAATTAACCAATCAAACGACAATCATGCTTAGATACCCTCAATCCCCGGTCCAAAACTATCCCTATTTACCAATGCTACATCTACAAAAAAGGGTTTTTAATTGCATATGTTTCCTTAAATGTTGAGTGTGACCTAGTGTTTACTTTAATGCTTAGTTTTTGCGTATCAATTTTTGGAGCCGTTGACGGGGATTGAAAAATCTCTTATGTGATTTTGTTTGTGTAAATATGTTTATAATGTAAATATCTTACTTGTGTATAAATACTATATTTGTTTGTAAATACCTTTTTAACGTCCCTTACTTGTAAATATTCTCAGTTTGTTATGTATATTCTTTTGTATGTCTTGTCCTTTCTTTATGTACATATTCTCACCTAAGTCTCTTAAAGGAACATTCTATATACACTTCACTTAATCTAAGACCTATGAACTAGACTTGGGGATGCCCTAGTCAAGGAGATCGTGCATGAACTCGACCCTCAGATTCAAGATGGATTGAAGCCTTACTTAGAGACAATTTGTGAGCACGACGTGGAGCTCGAAAGAGTGCATAGACCTCGCATCGAATGAGTTGATTAAAGCACTTCATCTAAGCTGAAGACGTTAAACTTAAGCGCTTGTTGGGAGGCAACCCAATGGAGGAGTCTACAACAGATTTGCATTCTCTTCCCTTATCTTTTATTTTTGTGTGCTTTTATTTTTCTTAGTTATTTTTGTTAAACTCTATCTCATACTTGATTCTATGCTTTTTAATTTCTTTGTTTTCAAAATGTTAAAAAAAAATTGTTACTTCTTTCAAAAAATAAAATAATAATAATTAAAAAAATGTGTGTTTTAAGTTTTTTTTTTTTTCTAAAAGTCTTAGGATGCCCTTAACCTATCAATGATAATAATGAAGAAAAAAAAGATAAGACATGGCTAAAAGATGATCACTACAACTTGAATTCATTTGTTAATCCTTTATGATTGAATGTTTATGACTTGTAGTAGATGATGCATATTAAACTGGTACAGAACGAACATGTTAAGATACGTATGAATCATATGAACCCAATGTGAGCCTTGGAGCCTTATATATTTCTTTGTTGAGTGATTCATAGAAGTTCTTTGTTTAAATTGATATACATATGCTTCATAACTGTTTCTCATCATTTTTAATGAAATCTAGAGTACTAGAACTTATTTCCATGTGATTTTCAAAGCTTTTAAGTCAATAAACTCTCTGATTTTGGACATGATTAAGGCAATAGGGTTAACACCACTTATCTAAATATCCATGTCCCTATTTCATTGCACAAGTGTAACGACCCATCCCGAATTTATTGGATTAATGAAGGACTAATCATGATTAATGGGGGATTAGTGAGACTAATTGGGAATCAGTTGAGGATTATCAGGTGATCAAGGTAAAATTACGATTTTGCTTCTGGAAAGGGTAAAAAGTTAACTTTTGATTTGGGAGATCAATGACACGGGGACCAAGGTCCATTACGTAGATCAAGACGATACGAGTCCGTAGACAAGCGGTGTGTCGAAATTGGACATCGTGCTGGAAAGTTACGGGTCATGAAGGTTTTAGGAACTATTCTCGGTTGTACGAGAGACGAGACGGATAAAGTTCATTTGTCCTGTAGTGGGCCCAAATATTTGTGTTTAGACCCAATGGCTCATCCATTGCTCACCAACACACATACATGCATCTACGATTTTCCCTTCTCTATTTCCATCCAACCCGTACCCACTCCCAAACCCATTTGATCTTCTTGCTTCTAGATCGAAAAGAGAGACAGAGTGAGGGAGTGAGTTGGCGAGACTCAGAGACGAAGGCAGGGAGGCTGAGCCGCCGTGGACGGCATAGGAATCACGAAAAACAAGGTAATCGTGGGTCTTGAAATTGGGTTTTCAGTTTTGGAAGTTTGGGGTTGTTTCTAATGCTTGGGTTGTGTTTATTGGGTCCATACGAGTGTTTGGGGATCGAAATGGAAGAGGAAGGACGTCTGGGCAGCTCAAGAAGGAAGCTGGAAAGCTTGGCCTTGAGTGTTCAATCGTGACAGGTAATTTCTAGCCATTTTTTCTCGATTTTGAAGTCATAGGTAGGTTCTAGGGATGAGACGATCAGAATGGTCGAAAAATGGGAAGTTTTGGTGGTCAAGGGAGGAAAAACGGACTGGGTCGGGTTCGAGGGTCGTTTAACCCGTTATAGAGAAATGAGTCAACTTGTCTGAAGGTTGACGATGATGACGTGGCAGTCCGCGTCATCATCTATCAGAGGCTATTAGTCCACGTGGCAAACCAGGTGCTACCACGTGGCATGCTGTCAGGTCCAGCCAGCACTAACGTGTTAGACACGTGGACTAATTAGAGGTTGGCACGTAGCACATGTCTGACATGACAGGTGTCAGACCTATCAGGCTGATATCAGCGTGATGTCATGATGACGTCAGTCGTTGTCCATTGATCAATGACATCAGCGTTGATCGTTGACTTTTGTTGACCAAAACTTTGACCCGCGCGTAGGGGCGCATGGGTACGAATTTCATGGTGAAACTTCTCATGTTCAAAAGGTTTCGACGATCTGAATCCAATTGTGGTGGTTTCAGGTCGATCGGAGGTTGTTTGGTAGGTTATTTAGAGATTTTTAGCCTTGAAAAACTTGTTCGGGACACATTTACCGTACCAGGATTTGTGAGGGTTTTTGATATGAACTTATAGAAGTTGTTAGTGACCCTTGGGTATGGTTTGGACAGGTCTGGACGTCCCAGAGATTCTGGATTAGCTTCGGATCGACTTACGGCGCGATTTTCGGAGTGAGCAGTGTGGGCCGATGATGAGTGGACTTTGCTTTCTAAATGATGCATGCATATATGTTTTAATGTTTTATAAACATGGTTTGAAATGTAATGATTGCATAGTGATTTGAATGTTGATTTGTGAATTTGATCATGGTTTGGAAATGAATGATTTATGGATTTTTCGTGAGAAGGTAGATCGGGCTTGAGGCCTTATTGAAATGTGTTGATACCATATCAACCAACCACGCTCTGTATAAACGACCGGTCGGCATCTAGCTTCGGATCTCACTCGGCAAATGAGGTCCCTCAGCCCCCTTTTATAGGCACATGGCCCACCTCAAGATGCGCATTTTCGATCTGAACGGTATGGGTGACAATGGGTCTTGTCGTGTCGGGTTCGTGTCGTGTCATAAATTCTGTTTTACCCATTTATGCCCAACCCGAATCCGACCCGTTTAATAATCGTGTCAAGAATGTCCAACCCGAACCCGACCTGTTAATGACCCGTGTAACCCGTTTAACCCATTTAATAAACAGGTCATACTCAAAACCCAATTAACCTATGACCCGTTTGACCCGTTTAACCCATTTAACATGTTTAACCTATTTAAATTATAAGATTTAATAGATATTTAGGTAGGTAAATGGGTAGATATATGGGTTAGTAATGACACGTTTATTAAATGGCTCAATATATAAGCCAATATACGGGTTAACCTGTTAACCCGAAATCTACCCATTTATTAAACATGTTAACATGTCATTATATGGGTTAACAGGTTGACCCGAAACCCACCCGTTTAATAAACGGGTCATAACCGGTTGACCCAAAAATTACCCGAAATTATAATCATGCGGGTTGACTCGGATAAATTTCCTGTGGGTTTCGAGTCGTGTCAAAATTGCCACCCTTACTGAACGGTCACCAAGCCTATACGACATTATTGCCCCATACGACACCCACATCCGGATACCCCAATTATACTAATATATGTGTATTCTAAAACCAAAAAAAAACAAAAACACATAAAACAGTTTGGGCTGCTCAACCGACTTTAGTTCTCTCCCAAACACTGAAGTTCACGAGCCAAGTCTAATTGGCATCCGTGGCTACTTAAGACCGTCCAGCAGGCCTAGACCCTAAAGCCTATCAGGACCCATCTCGCCAACGCCCGACCATTCGGCAATGCTTATCATGACATGCTCGCAATACCCAATCGGCAAGCAGGCACATTGCAAACAATCGGGCACCCTCGCGACATTCCATCCTAGCCAACGCTCGACCATTCGGTAGTGCCTGGCACGATATGTTCGCAATACCCAATCGAAAAGCAGGCACATTGCGACCGATTGGGCACCCTCACGACATTCCATCTCGCAAACGCTCGACCATTCGGCAGCACCTAGCATGACATGCTCGTAATACCGAATCGGCAAGCAGGCATATTGCGACCGATCGGACACCCTTGCAACATTCCATCTTGGCCAACGCTCGACTATTTGGCAGCGCTTAGCACAGTATGCTCGCAATACCCAATTGGAAAGCAGGCACATTATGACCGATCGGGCACCCTTGCGACATTCCATCTTGTTAACGCACGACTATTTGGCAGCACCTGGCACAACATGCTTGCAATACCCAATCGGCAAGCAGGCACATTGCGACTGATCAGACACCATCGCGACATTCCATCCTGGCCATGCTCAGCCATACAGTAGCACATGGCACAAGACCCCAATTGGCAAGCACGTACATTGCGACCAAGACAGTCCCTCCTCTCGGTAGCTTGGTTCGGCGCCCTTCCACTGTTCACATCAGTTGGCCACCCCAACTCCTTGGAGCACCAAGTTGCTGCCACACCAACGCTCTAGCACACCAACTCCCTGACAACTGCAGGCTAGGCACCACCTAGCGCTTGCCCCTGATCTCCAAGGATACACAGTTGAATCCCAGCCACAACATAGGACCTGCTCCAAAACAGTGACTCAACCACCACATTCATGACTACTATAAATATCTCTAGATCCTTCACAAAGGTAACTGACTCCCGACTACTAGTATCATTAGACTCACACCTAGGCCGTTCGGTATAGACTTACTAACTTAAGCATCGGAGCCCACTCGGTCGGCACCCTACCAGTGTCAAGTATCTAATCTACCCTACAGGTACCCTACCGAGAGGAAGTCTAGAGAACGGCGATGCCTTCAGCGAGCCCAAAACATCGCACGACTGGTCCTAGATCCCCTAACGGGTCTCATCACGTTGGGTTCATTTTAGGATTCAACAAAATAAGTTTGGGCTTGTGGCCCAGTTGAAAGGTAGAAAGATAATGGACTCCGGCAGTGAGTCCATTGGAAACCATGTTTCGGGCCAAAGGCCTTATTGGGGCTTCAGACCCCGTTTTTATGTGATTTTTGGAAATTGGTTTTGGGTTGAGACCTTGTGACACGACCTATCCCAATCCCCCCCGGGATTAACACGGTATGTGTCATTCTCCCGTCTGATATGAAGTGTCAGACAAGGGATAATCTGAAACCTTCAGCCCGACCCGGCCTTTAGAGCGCTCCAGAATCCGGTGGAGGAGTGTGATGTCTCGGTCTCTGCTACAGCCCGCATCCGTGATCAACCTGAAGGGCGTTGAAAACAACAAAACTGTGAGTGAACGAAAATAAATAGTTTGATAAAACACATTTCATAAAAGACCTTTATACCCTTCACTAAAAAGCATGCATGCATTCGAAAACCATTTACCAAACCATTTACTTTAATAACCATTATTAGGGTCTCATCCCAAAACCAAAATCATACGGCCCCCTGCCCAAATCCATTTACACAAACCCATAACATATCAACCATATGTGGGAACTCAAGCCAAAACCATAGAATACAGAAATACCATTTCTAAAATCCAATTACCATTTCATAAATCCAATAAACCATGTTTACCAAATATCATATAACCAATCCTGTCACGGTTTCCAAAGCTACGTGCGTGCTACCCGTGGTCTCAAATCTCAAGTCTCCCCAGGGTCCACCCAGGTCAATGTCCGTAGATCAATGGCCCTCCCTGGGGGTTATAATCCATATATGCCTTCCTGAGAGTAAGGTACCCCACGGGGGCTACTCCACTCAGTTAGTGCTCCGTGACTACTCCGAGGTCCACCCAGGCCAACGACCCTCCCTAGAGGAGACAATCCATAAATACAAGGATGGTATATGAAAACCCATTTCGTAAGCATTCTCAAACCTTTCAAACCATTCAAAGGATCCATGCTGGGTCCCCATAAACCTTCATGAAACCAGAAATCCATTTAGGGTCTCCGAACCAGAAATCACAATTATAAAGCATAAAGGGGACTCATGCCCGATATCATAACCAATTGGGGCTCAAGCTCGATCATGTAAACCAACTGGGCCCCCGACCCAACGCCTTATTAAATCAAATGGACTCCAAGTCCGAGAGTTCATAAATCAAATAGGTCTCATACCCGATTCCATATTTCCAAATTCGAAATCAATCCACGAACCAATTGGGCCCCTGACCCGATAATGTAACTAAAACGGACTTCGAGTCTGAGGGTTTCCAAATCATATAAAACATATAAAACATTTATGCATACATCACAATTTAGAAAGTAAGGTCCACTCACAGACCGTCCGAGCTGCCGCCTCGATATGCGTGCTATACGCCTTCCCGGGCTAATCACCGTCACCGGGACTCCCAAACCTGTCCAAATCACACTAGTGGGTTCGTAACTACCTTATTAACCTCTCATTAAAGCCCCATAATTTTCCCAAATTTTTAACTATTTTTAAACTCGATTCTAAACCTTCGGACACCCCGAACTATATCGAAACGATGTTCGATCGACACGAAACTAGTCCCAAAATATTCGTTACATCGAATAATCACATGTTGAAAACTTCCCCAAAAGATGACCCACAAGTCCTTACGGGCCGCCCAAAGGGGCTGCACGTGGGAGCCGCACGCCTGGGCACTTCATCCCTGTCCTCGCGCAAACCGGCTGGTTCGGTTCAATCTGCAAATCCGGTCCGGCTAGACCGGCGTGACCGGTCCAAGCCCATAACTCCATTTTTGATCCGTTTTTGTCCATTCCAAATCCTATAGCTTCCTCTCCTCAATTCCTACCTATCTATTTGATTGAACCAAAGAAAACTAGCCTAAAACCTATTAGTTCAATAATCCATTTAAACCCAAAATTCCATTCCAAGTTCTAGGCATAACCAAGGGCCAAACCTTCATTCTAAGGGTTCCATTAAGTTCCTAGGGTGCATAAAAATATGTTTGGGGGTTCGATTTGAGCATACCTGGCCGGAAACCAAATTCGGTGGCCAGCTACCGAAAACCCTCTCGGTCGTCAGTCCGGGCCGCTCAGCCATCCTCAACCACTGTTCCTGGTCCCACATGACTCATACAACCCCCACGACCATCATCCGATCATTAGAACCCATTCACAACGTCCAAATCCCAAAATCCAAAATTTGAAATATAAAGGGTACGGGTTTACCTTGGTCGTGAACGCCACTACCGCCTACGGCGGCCCTACAGCCTGCCACCATCTCTCTCTTAGTCCAACCATCATCCTCAACTCCTCTCCTGGTTTCTCACAAAATAAAAAAGGGAAGGGTAATGGTTTTGGGGTTCATCGGGTTTGGTTGGATGAAACAGATGAAAGGCAAAGAAAGGGAAGGGATATGCATGTATCTGTGCAATGGGAGCAATAGATGAGTGACACTTGTCACTCAACCATTGGGCCTGGGGAAAATATTTGGCCCACTGAATGACAAATGCCAACCGTCTCGTAAAATGTGCAATAGAGCCTCAAACCTTCCGTAAATCATCACATTCCCGTCGAATGTCCGATTTTAACGTGACGCCTATCTACGGACTCGTGACGTCCCGATCTACATCACGGTCATTGGTCCTCGTATGTTTGACTCCCCGAGTCAAAAGATAACATTTTGCCCAATCCAAGGGCAAAATGGTCATTTAGCGTCGTCCGTCCGATTTCGCTCAACTAATCATCGATTAAACTCACTAATCCTCCATTAGTCACTAATCTAATCCCAGAATCCGGGACGGGTTGTTACACCTTGTGCAAAATAACTGTTTTATGGAAATATGTCTCCACTGTTTTTATTATGACCATTCTCTAATATGATGGATATGACTCCGATAGGAAGGAATGTGTTTACCCGGAGAAGACTCGATGAGATGATGGCTATGACTCCAGCAGGAATGTGTTTCCCTGGAAAGGACCTTATGAGGTGATGGATATGACTCCGGTAGGAATGTGTTTCCCCCGGATAGGGCCTCTGGTAGGAATGTCTTTCCCTAGAGAGGATCCGGCTGAATATGATTTTGGTAGGGATGTGTTTCCTCCGGAGAGGTCACGATGACACTACCTGCATGAGTGTCGGGTTATTGCACTAAGACGTCGAGTCAGGGACTCCGAGCCAAGTACCGTACCTAGATGTCGAGTTGCGGACTCTAGAGCCAGGTGTAGATCAGTTATATAAATCCAAGTTGCACGCGTGTCGATAAAAATCGTGACATTGATAACAATGGATGATTTGACAGTATGAGATCGATGTTGGATATTGACAGATAGAGATGGGTGATTTCCAGGATAGAGATGGGTGATTCCCCGGATAGAGACGGATGATTAGACAGATAGGGATGAATGACGAATATGAGGATGGGTCCTAAGGTTTTTGATTGATTGATTGTGTCCAGATGATTTAAAACATGTGTTGGTTTTAAGATAAAAGTACTTGTTTTCCATATGTACTCTTTTATTGGAAAGTGCTATTTTTAAATTGATATGCATGCATGCTTTGGAAAATGGAGGGTGAAAAAGTTTATTTGGTAAAAGGTTTTTAATAAATGCTTATTTTTGTCCACTCCCACGTTTTGTCTTTTAGGCACCCTCCAAGTTGATTGCGGATGCGGGCTGTAGCAGAGATCAAGATATCACATGCCGCCACAGATCCTTGCGTACTCTAGGTAACCCCGAGCAAGTTACGGTTTTATCCCTGGTCTGGCATGTGGTGTTAGACGACAGCAGGCACATCCCACGATAACTTTGAGGGATTAGGGATGGGTCCTATCACTAATTGGTGCCACGTGTCACCTTCTAACACTGCCACATCACATGATGACATCATCTGCTGATATCATTAATGAGACATGTCACTGACACGTCAGCTCTAACAACCTGACACCCTGCCATATGGTACCACCAGATTGGTCCACGTGGTCTGACATGCTGACGCAGACCTGACAGTCCTTGAATAGGCCTAACAATTTGCCACGTGGCATCACCTGATTTACCACATGGACTGACAAGTCTGACAGGGTGATGATGTGTACTGCCACGTCATCATCGTCAACCTCCAGGTGGGTCGACCCGTTTCTCTATAACGGGTTGATTTGACCCGTGATGAAAAATGGGTCGATTTGACCTGCGACCCTACCCGGCCCTATCTTCTTCATTTCTTAAGCATTTTCCACCATTCTTCTTCCTACATACTCGCCCCTAACCCATAAATCGATCTATGGCCTCAAAATTAAGAGAAAGCCCTAGAAATTACCGATCGAATCAAAACCTTTACTGCTAGTTTTCCAGCCTCCATCAAGGGCGGTTTCGTCGTCCTTTCTCGTCCTTTTCGACCCCTACAGGCTCGTAAGAGCTCAAAACACACAACCATGGCATCAAACGAGCCCCCAAACATCTAAAACCAAAAATCCAAATCCAATGGGTTTTAGGTTTACCTTTCTGTATCGTTTTCCTGCCAACTCATGACGGCTCTGCCGTTCTTGACACTATCATCTCTCCTACCCTCTCTTTCACTCTTTGACTCTCTCTCAGGCCACCATCAATAGCTAAGGTTGATGAAAATAAGGGTAAATAGTGGGTTTTCGGGTTAATTCACAAAATGAAAGGGAATGGGAGGTGATGCATTTATGTATGGGTTTGGGCTACCAGCAAAAGCTGAGGATGATGGGGAGAAGAAGATGGGGTGGGTTTTCGTGTTAATGCACAAAATGAAAGGGAATGGGAGGTGATGCATGTATGTATGAGTTTGGTCCAAAGGATGAGTGACACTTTTCATTCATCTATTGGTCCAGGCTAGATCTTTTGGGCCCCATTAAGGATAAACACAAAAGTTAACCATCTCAGTTTTCGTGTAACTGTGAATAGTTTGTACAATCATTCTTGACTTGTAACTTTCCCGTACGATGTTTGATTTTGACGTGCCACCTATATACGGACTCCTATTATCTTGATCTACGTAATGGACCTCGGTCCACGTGCATTTGACCTTTCGGTTCAAAAGTTAACATTTTCCACCCGTTCAGGGGCAAATTCGTAATTTCACCTCGAACGTCCGACAATCCTGGACTAATTCCCGATTAGTCTCGATAATCCTTAATTAATTCTTGATAATCCCGTATTTGGGACGAGTCCTTGCAATCTTCCCCACTTAAAGAATTTCGTCCTCAAAATTCGAACCAACTCAATAAACTGCGGAAATCCATTCATATCTCCAACCTGAGGTGCACCTCTCCACGTGCACGTCCAAAATTTATCTGTGGTACTCATACCTAAAGTAAGTGCCACTCGACGTCACTAACATCCAATATATATCCGTGGTACTTAATTCCACATCCAAACTGCGGAAATCCATTCATATATCTCCTGCTCAATTCTTGAACCTCGCATCTCCAAGTCTCGACTTTCATGTCTCGAATGAGACATCAATACTCGTCAATCCCACCTCTCATCCACGCATGTGCACTCAGCATCCAAATTGACAAGCCAATCAAACAGTCATATTCATCTAAGCTAACATCTCGTTTAGTAGGAGCATCACCAATTGTCTCCCAGTCGACGGTCTCCAACCGTAAATCATATTACCATTCACCAAGCTGAAATCTTTGCTCACACTGAGCGATCTCCAATCATCTGCCACTAAACAGTCTCCAACAATAAACCATATCTATGACAACTATCATGACTAGTCAGTCACTCATCGGCTTCACTCTTTCCATTCAAGTTCCTTATCCTTATGCCTGACTCACACTAGAGTCCTCTCACGGTACCTCATATCACTCAGAGGCCAACGCTGCGATCCTGACTCTTCTTGAGTCCCAATCTGGCATCTCACTCACTAGAGTGCATGCAGACCACATTAAATACTTTGCTCTTGCTGCAATAATCACGACTCAGTTCACTAGGGTTCCTCTAGCCCATCATGGCGTTGAGGCCCATTGTAACAACTCGTCCCAAATTTACGGGATTAATTAAGGATAATGAAGGGATAATTAAGGATTATCGGGACTAATCAAAGATTACTCAAGAATTTTTCAGACAATCGGAGTAAAATGATGATTTTGCCCTTGGGAATGGGAAAAAGTTGATTTTTGACTTGAGTGGTCAAATGCACGAGGACCAAAGACCATTACGTAGATCGGAACGTTACGAATCTATAGACAGGTAGCACGTCCAAATCAAACGTTCGACGGGAAAGTTAGGATTCACGGAAGGAAAATGGTACTATTCACGTAAACCAAAAAAGTGGACAAATGGCATTTTTGGATTGGGTTGAGAATCTGGGTGGACCAATCAGTGAATGACATCATTAGCCTAAAACCTAAACAATTGGGATATTATTTTCATCCTCCTTGTTCTTCCTTAACCCGAAACTCTCCCAAATGCAAACATCTAAACACTACCCCACTTCACCCTTCTATTTCTCATCATCTTCATCATTGGACGAGTGTGTGAGAGTGAGTGAGACTAGAGGAACAAAGGGGGACAGCTGAGCACGGCGGAGGTAAGAAACCTGAAAACGTGTTTTGACCAAATTTTGGAAAGTCAATTTTTGACGTTTGTTGAGTGATTTGATGGAACCTATCGTGTTCTAGGGACTAAGGTGACTCAGTAGGAGTTGGTTTTGAGGAAGGTGGTGGCCGTAGTTAACCGGAAACCCAGCTGGAAGTTCATGGTCACTGTTCATTGTTAGAAGGTGAGATTTTAGTTCGTTTTTGGTGTTTTTTATTACATAGATCCATTGCTGGGGTTTAGACGAGTTCTTAGGAAGAAACATGAAGGAAAATGGTCCAGAAATGAAGGTTTTAGGAGAGGGTCGGGTCGCGGGTTTGGGCAACTCGTTATAGGGATCCATCGAGAGGTCAGGGACGATGACGTCATCTGCTAACCCTGTAAGGTTGTCAGATACGTGGCCCAATCAAGAGTCGGCACGTGGCAGTTGTCAATGCCTTGTTAGCTTGACATGTCAGTGACGTGGACCAATCAGGTGATGCCACGTATCAGTGACATGTCAGACACGTGGACCAACAAGTTGCTGACACGTAGCACTTGTTGGGATGGGACTGTTCATGGTTTTTACGTATGAACTTATAGAGTCCGTTAGTGACCTTTTAGTGTGATTTGGACAGGTCTGGATGACCCGGAGAGGTTGGATTAGCCCGTAGAGGCTTACAACTCGAATTTCGAGGCGCAGCAAGGACGGTCTGTGAGTGGACACTTGCTTTCTAAATATGATGCATGCATAACTGTTTTATATGTGGAAATGGTCCCAGTTGTGGTTTACATATATGATATGTGGAAATGGTTTATGAAAGTTATACTTTAGGCATGAGACCCAGTTGTGGATTTACAATGGTTTTATGGAAACAGAATGGATGAAACTATATTTCGGGCGTGGGCCCTTTTGAGATGATTTGTGAAATATTTTCCATAGACCATCCTTATGTGTGGATTGTCTCCTCCAAATGTCAGGGACACTGGAGTAGTCACAGAGCATTGCCTGAGAGGGGTCACCCTATAGAGAGACCATATAAAGGCTCACGTAGAGAGGCTCAGGATAAGGATTGCAGAGGTTAAAACCTCCCCTCAGGGAGGGTCATTAACTTAGGTGGACCTTGGGGAGACTCGAACTTGACACCTCCGAGTAGCACGTGTAGCTTAGGACCTTGACATTATGATATCTGGGATGTCAAGCATCTGGGATGTCAAGCATCGATGTCAGGCATCTAGGATGCCGAGGATTGGTAAACTACATTTTCTTGGATTGGTTGGTTAATGTTAACGAATTTGGGCTGTGACCCAGATACATGGTTTTGGGCTGAGTTCCCACATGGTTGGTGTTACGGTTTTGGGCTAAGGTCCTAATGATTTTCGGAAGGAAATGACTTTGCTTGAGAAGCATGTTTCACTGAGGTTGAGTTAATTGGTTTTTGTATGCATGCATGCATGCTTTTTAATGGAGGGTATAAATGTCTTTTCTGAAATGTGTTTTATTAAACTATTTGTTTTCGCGCACTCACAGCTTTTTTGGTTTTTAATACCCTTCAGGTTGATTGCAGATGCGGATTGTAGTAGAGACCGAGACATCACACTCCTCCACAGATCCTAGCGCTTTCTAGAAGCCCCGAGAGGGTAAAGGTTTGGGTTATCCCTTGTCTGGCACGTGGTGTCAGATAGGAGCATGGCAGATCTCGCGTTAATCCTAGGGGATTGGGATGGGTCGTGTCAGAGTGGTATCAGAGCGGGGTGACAGCTTGGAATTAGTGCACGGTTTGCTCTTGCAGTGTGCGCTCGTGCAGGATGTGATGTCTCTACGTGGTGGCAGCCTGTTATCAACTTGAGAGTTAGGGTAAGAGTAGAAGAGTCTAGTGGAAATGAATTGTGGGTAGGTTACATTTGGCATCTTATGCCGTAGTTATGCCGTGGTTGGGCAGTGCTAGACCCGCAGAGGGTTGGATATGACGACTTGTTTGAGTAATGACCGAAGGATGGTCTAAAAATTTGAGTCAACTAATTGTTTTAGATTTAACGACTTCTCGAAGTCAAGACCGTTGGACAGCTAAGTTAGGGGTTGTGTTGCAGAGGGCAGCTAAGGTCGTGAACGACCAAAGTTGAGACTGTTGACAGTTGGGTGACGTTCGAGGAACGTTCTTTTCTTGTGTGGTTTTGCCCAGAGTTGTGAGTAACTTGAGAGACAGAGTTCTTTCGACAGGAGCAGAGGTTTGATTGCCAGCTTAGTACGAGCAGAAGGTGTGACTCAGTTGTGATGTGCTCGTGTACACTGTTGACCAGACGATGAGGATTCGTCGGTTTATGTTGTGCCTTGGGAGTGTGACCCGAGTGACAGTTGTGACATCTTAGGTAGAGAGGAGTTGGAATCCAAGGTTTGAGTGCTTCTGGATGATGCAGGAACGTCATGGAAATTAGTGGATTTGGGGAGCTAACGTTAATTCTCCGAGACTTGAGTAGCAGTTGGACGAGTCTAGTAGTGATTGAGCGGGACAAAGAGGATCTCGAATGGCTCAGTGAGTTATATTTTGCTTGGTTACTTAAGGTGCGGGACACCTGGTTTGGTGACAGGTTCCCTAGTGGTGGTGAGGCGTTTTGAATGAGTGTGGTACTCGGGAGTTGATCCCATAGAACTGGGACGTACGAAGTTGGTTGTAGTGGGGTGAACCGAGACAATTCGGTTTGGTTAGGGTTGAACTTGAATTGGATTGGTTTTCCAGGACACACATGGCGTGCTGTGATGATCTTGAAGGATTAGTGGACTACTTGTTACTCTTTAGTTGAGTTTTGAGGAAACTGGGTGCAGTTGTCAGGACCCACCCCGGTTCCACCCCGAAAACCGAGGTAAATCCTGCTCCCGTCTGACAAACCAACACAAAGGCCAAAGTAACTTAACGAAAACCACCAATGTACATTGTCAGACGCATGAGATTTAATACAACCCAGAGTCAAATAGCTAGACAGAGCATCGTACTAAACAAAGGAAAGTAAAACCGATACACAAAATACACACACAACGGAAAATTTAAACCACTCCGGGGTCACTCTCAAGTACTCTATGCCTCTGACGCTGCCTCGACGTCAACACCCCCGCGCTAGCTCCACGACCTGGAGGGCAATTAAAAACAGAAGGTGTGAGTGGACCATAAAGAATAAAAGTTTCGAAAACCGTTTTATAATCAAACCAGGGTTTTAGCCCTCCGTTTTGAAAACACACATACATAACCCATTAGATGAAAACAGTTAGAAATCACATAAGGATCATCATAAAAACAGAATTGAAAACAGTTATAAAAATCACGTCATAAGCATCATAAAACCATATCAAGCAATCATTATCCGATCAAACCTGCTGGACCTATCCGAGTCTTTAAACTCCCAAGTCTTTAAACTCAATCCAGGCCTCAATAATATCCGAGTCTTTAAACTCCCGAGTCTTTAAACTCAATAGGCCTATGGGGGAAATATCAGTATATCCGAGTCTTTAAACTCCCTAGTCTTTAAAATTAATTCGGGTCTTTAAACCCAATCCGGGCCTGTCCCCCGTCAATCACAATATCTGGGTCTTTAAACCTAATATCCAGATCCAGCAAATCCAATCCAAAACCTTTTGAAAACCAATTCTAAATCGGTATCCAAACCCGAATCCGAAATCATTGGTCTGAAGCCCTTCCAGCATCCAGAACCGTCATTCCGAACCCAAATCCGGAATTCCACTTTTCAACTTTAAAACCAAATCTCGATTCTCGAAATCCGATTCTAAAACCGAAAACCTCGCTTATCGAATCATATCTTAAATCCATTTATAACCACTGGAAATCACTTATCATTTGAAATCCAAAAATCATAGCATCGAAATCAGAATTCAAACCGTCCTCGTAAAATGTTCTGAAAACCGAACTTTCTCGAAAAATGTGCAATTATGTAAAACCAACATAGCATAGTCCATAATCATGAAATCACATGTAAAACCATAAAATAATTATAGAAAAGCAGTTATGCATGCTCAAGTATAGAGAAGGGGTCCACTCACAGATACCGGGAACGTCACTCTCGTCCCGTGTGTCCCGTACGTTCCTCAGCTTCCTCGGGGATTCCCGATCCTGTCAACAGTCACCAAAATACGTCACTAACACGTCCACTAAAATCCTCCTAATTTTCTCCAATTTTCCCAAACTTCTTAACATAACGAACCGAGGCCCTAAACCTTCAACCTTGTCGAACTAACCTCAAACGACGTCCGATTAACCCAAAACCTATCCCAAAAGATCCGTTACAACCTCTAGACCAAAAACCTAGTTGACCACTTTCCCAGAAACCACCCCACGCGCCTAAAGTGGCTGCGCGTGGGCCTCACGCGCCTGCACACAGACTACTGTTCATCGTCTTCCTCAGCTACTCGACAGGTCTGAACCGGCGAGAGCGGTTCTTTGCCGTCCGTCCACCATTTCTGCTCCTCTTTTCACCAATCTCTCCGTCCTCTTCCCAGTAATCGATTCCCCTACTCTAAACACTCCAACACAGCCTCTAATCCGTCGTCCCTAGCTCGAAACAAAACCCGTTCAAAGCCCATGTTTGCACTCCCGGCCACCCGTGTCACCTCCCGTCACGGCTTCACAACCAGAAGCTCCTTATGAACTCACTGAGTCGACTAGCACTCACCAAAACCTTCGACTAAACCCCAGACTTGACGACTCAACGTCTGAACAAAACGGGAAAACAGAGCATCGAAAAGGATTGAGAAAATTACCTGCACACCAACCCCCACCGTGAGCTCCGCTGGGTCTGTTCGACTCTCCTCCGTCCTCACAACGCCACCACGGGTCCAATTTGATGATTTGAGCAACACACGGCAGCACCACCACCAAACTCCTTCTCTGTTTCTCTCTGAGAACTCACACCTCACACTCTCAAGTTTCCTCACGGCACTCTCACTCAAAATCCCTCCTCAACTCTCCCTTAATCTCTACTCTCACTCACCAGATCACCAGAACACACCAACACACACGACCAACTCTCAATTTTCTCTCAATCTCACTCTCTGTTTCTCTCTTCGTCGAACACGGCTACACACACAAGCACGACTACCCCTTTAATTTTTACACCGTGCAACATCCTAGAAACCTCTAGCCAAACCCCACGTGTCACAGCCCTGTGGTCCCATACCAAAATATCCCAATCTCCACTGTACACTTGGCCTTATCTGATTGGCCCAATTCCCAATGCACCAAAAGACCAATTTGCCCCTACTTGTAAGTCAAAATTACGATTATGCCACTACCATTCTAGACCTGTATCTCGCCCGTTCGACATCCAATGAACACGTGCCGCCTGTCGTTGAACTCAGGACGACGAGATCTACCTAACGATCCTTGATCTACGTGTCAAAACCTCGTTACACGAAAAGTCAACTTTTCCCCCTATTTTACCCAAATTACGGTAATGCCGTCGACCTTCCGAACATCATAACTTCCTCATCGGATGTCGGAATCGGGCGTGCCACCTGTCTACGGACTCGTGACGTCCCTAACTACATAACGGTCATCGGTCAATACCCCATTGACCACTCGAACTAAAAGTCAACTTTTTGCCCAAACCAGGGGCAAAATCGTCATTCTACTCTAACGAACCAAAAGTAGCCAACTAACCACCGATTAAACTCACTAATCCCATCTTAACACTCTGCTAATCCCGGCTCCTGGGACGGGTCGTTACAACAGTGGTTAGTCGTGTGGTGGTTAGTCCTTAGTTGAGACTAGAGGAGACCAGGGAGGATCTACAGGGTCTTATTTCAGAATTTTACCAACAGAGTTGAGGACTTGACACCTAGGCTGTGGATCAAATTGGAATGACTTGAAGAGCATACGGTGTTTGGTGACACCATTACCAGTATGTTGGGTGCGTATCGGTCTGGTGGACTAGTGTTGGCTTTGGGTCATTGGCTGAGAGGGTAGTGTGGATCCTAGGTGGATCAAGTGGTGTTTGAGATGATTGAGGTGATAGAGGCTTGGTGGACTAGTTGTTGGTCGAGTGGTTAGAGCTCGAGTGGTCTGAGGGTCAAGAGAGAGAGTTTGGGATTGGCAGTGGCCAATTAGGACGATTGAAATTGGAGTCACTCAGAGAGGGTGAGTGTTTTGAATATTGGGTAGAGGTTACCCCATGGTAAATGAAGCAATACTTGGAGTATCAATTAGGAAATGATGAATAACCGAAGTAAGGGGTGAACATGAGTGGTATCGCTCCAAAGGAAGTGTTGGTGAACGAGGGCTGGTAACAAATAAGTTGGGGATTAGTACGTCTTGGAGGACGTTATTGGGATTGAAAACTCTTCAGGTGTTGGCGAGGTGACTGGGAGACTCAAGATGTATGCTGAGTTAGAGTGTATGATCTGTCTAGAACGGGATTGGACAGATAGGCTCCAGAATTGAACCGTGATTGGTTCCCAGTCATGTAGTAGACGGTTTAGATACAAGTATGTTGCGATTGCATGGGGTATGCGCTAGTGGTATTTTTGGTGGACGTGTTGGTAATCAGCTTAATTTCAATATTGTAGTTGGTTTGTTGAGAACGTGGACTGGACATTGAATATTGTGCACTAGAGCAAAGTGATTATGTGTAGGTTTAGTGAGTGTATGAGTCAGAGCTCAGAGCCGTGGATGGCCAGTGGAACCCTAGAGTGAGTGGTGTTATCACTGCTGGAGAAAATATTCGATGGGGTCCAGATTGAGTGAGATGTCGGTTTTTGTATCCACAGGTTGAGTGAGTTGGTGGTTAGTGTGACCACATGTTAAGTAAGATTTCAGCGTGGATCGCTGAGAGAGATGAGATAGTGCGATGGGACTCTGGTAAGAGTCAGCCTTGACTACGGAACACGAGTCAAGAATCACAGTGTTGGACGTTGTGCGTGGGATTGACGCTAAGTGATCGCTTAGTGAAGCGAAGGATTTCTTAGTGAGAGCAAAATGTCAGCTTGATGTCAGTGTGGATTGATGACTGAGAAGAATCGTCAGGATGAAAAGTGCAAAGTGTCGGCGTAATAGTAGAATTGTCAGCGTGGTATCGATGTAGGTGACTAGTATGTAGGACCTACCGGTGAGTTGGATTATGGTCAACGTCGAGTGACGTTGGGAATTGATGAGTATCATGGATATTGGTGAGACGTGGTTGAGTACAGACGAGTATCATGAATATTTGTGGGACGTTCGGTACAGACAAGTGCTATAGTTAGTTAGTGGACGTGTTCGTGTACACGTGGGTACATTGAATGTAAGGCTGAACATGAGCTTGAATATGAGGCCTGAATGTGAGGCAGGTTTGGATTCCCATAATTGGATGTGCACTTAGGTTAGTTTGAATTTCGGGGACAAAATTTATTAAGGGGGGAAGATTGTAACAACCCGTCCCAAATTTACGAGATTAATTATGGATAATTAAGGATTATCAGGACTAATCGGGGATTAGTCGAGGCTTTTCTGACAATCGGAGTAACATGACGATTTTTTTGACGACCCGTCCTGAATTATCGGGATTAATTAAGAATTAATGACGGATTAGTGAGACTAATCGGGAATTAGACGAGGATTAGCGGACGTTCGGGCGAAATGACGATTTTGCCCCTAGAATGGGCGAATCGTTGACTTTTCATTCAAGCGGTCATATGGACTTTGGCCAATGACTATGACGTAGTTCGGGATGTCACGAGTTTATAGACAGGTGGCACGCCTGATTCCGACGTTCGAGGAAGATGTTATGATTTTCGGAAGTTCGGGGGAATTTTGGTAATTTGGTTGAATAAGGTAAAATAGTTGATTTTTGACCCGGGAGGTCCGATGGTTGAGGGCCGAGGACCGTTACGTAGATCAGAACAATACGAATCCGTAGACAGGCGGCACGTCAAATTCGGAAGTTCGACGGAAAAGTTACGGTTCACGGAAGTTCCGTGGTACTATTGCACGAATTACGAAACGGATGCCTTTTGGAATTATGTGGGCCGGATCTTTTTAAGCAGGCCCAATGGATGAGTGACAAGTGTCACTCATCCATTGCAGATTCCCTTACATTCATGCACCCCCCTCCCTTATCTGTTCCATTCATCCAAACCAACCCAAAACTCATAACCCGTGCAACCCATCCCTCACAAACACCCCTCAACCTTCTCTGATGAGCATGAACCAAGAAGGAAGCAAGGTGAGGAGATTGAAATGATGATGGTGGTGGCAGGATCGCAGGCCGTCGTGCACGGCGACCATGGAACCGTGAAGGTATCGTTTTGGCCCATTTTTCCTTATTTTTGATTTGTAACGTTATGGACCGTTTTAGTTGATTAGAATAGGCTTATTAGGCTTCTAGGAAGGTTTTAAGGAGGTTTTTGATGGGGTTTGACAGCTGAGGAGCCGTGGGAGGAAAATGGAAAACTTGGACCGTGGAGGACAAATCGAACCGTGGGGTTTTTGTGGGTTTTTCATGTTTTAATTCAAATGTTTAGATTCCTAGGATGAAAATATTGAGAATAGGATCGAAAAGGAAAAGATTGGACGAAAAATGAGGGAGGAAAGTGGCTGAACCGGCCACGCCAGTTTGACTGGACCGGCTTCACAGGACCTGTCGGTTCGGACCGGCTGCTGAAGGACAGGGATGATCTATAGTGCTGGACGCATGAGGCCTCTGCGCAGGACCTTTTTGGGTCGCGTGAGGGCCCGTGAGCCCATCTTTGGGGAAATTTCCAACATGTGAAATCATCTATTTGATGTAACGAACATTTTGGGACTGGTTTCGTGTCAATCGGACATCGTTTCGATATAGTTCTGGACGTCCGAAGGTTTTGGTTCGCGTTTAAAAATAGTTAGAAATTTTGGAAAATTACGGGGCTTTAGTGAGGGGTTATTTAAATAGTTAGTAACCCTCTAAATTAATTTGGACAGGTTCGGGAATCCAGGAGGCGACGATTGACTCGGGAGAGGCTTATGACAAGCGTATCGAGGCGCGACATCGGACGTTCTGTGAGTGGACTTGTTTTATGAATTCGATGCATGCATAAATGTTTTATAATTGTTTTAATACATTTTTTGTGATGCCATGAGTGCATTTGTTGTGGTAGCCTAGGATTTACATATTTGTACGTATTTCGAGATTTCCGGTTTTATACAATGCTTGTACGTACTAGGTTTTCCACGAGGGTTTAATGAATGGATTTTGGATTTAGAAATATGAAATGGGCCACGAGACCCATTTGATTGGAAACTCTCAGACTTGGAGTCCATATGATTTGATGAGGAGTCGGACCGAGGGTCCATTTGAGTTATACGATCGGGCCGATGGCCCCGTTGGTTTACGATTCGGGCTTGAGGCCCATTTGAACTATGATATCGGGCCTGAGTCCCAGTTGGTTATAATATCAGGCTTAGGGCCCCTTTGGTTGTGAATTCGGGCTTAAGTCCCCGTTGATTTATGGTTTCGGGCTTAGGGCCCAATTAGCTGTGGTATCGGGCTTGAGGCCCTGTTGATTGTGAAATCAGGCTTGAGTCCCAGTTCGATTTATGAAATGAGATTTTGGGTTGAGACCCTATTGGAACTGTGGATTTAGGCCGAGGCCTATGAAATGGATTTGAATCGGATTCGAGGAATCCTATTGAGATGAATCGGGTATGAGACCCAGTTGAAATGTGTTTTGAGAAAGAAAGAAAGTATTTGAAAAATGTATATGAACCCTCCATATGATTATATGGTCTCCTCCAGACGTCGACCTGGAGAGTCACGATCCACATACCATAATGGGTATCCACATAGGGATCCCATTCCAAGAATGGAAGTTATGATGTGGCCCCAGACCAGATTTCGGAGAGATGTGCGGACTAGATCCGGAGATAGAACTCGGACTAGATCCAGAGATAGAGCCTCCCAGATGGAGAATTCCTGGGTTAAGACTCAAAGTGAGACCCCGAGTAGTGTGCACACTAGTATAGATATGATGAATCGTGACATATATCGGGGATGTGTTCCCTAGGGGCTGTATGCCCCGAGTTGATATCTTCTCGGAAGTGCTGCAGATGGGTTACACGTATGTTGATACGTATGTGGCTTTATGGAAATGGTTTGGGGTGGAGACCCCATATTGTATGTTTTGGTATTTCACTGAGAATGATTTGGGCTGAGTTCCCACATGTATGGATTTACGGGTTTTTGTGATTTCGGGTCAGGGACCCATAAATGGATTTATGGTTCATGACGGTTTATGGGGACCAGCATGAATCCTTGAAAGGTTTTATGGGTCGTGACGGGGGATTTGGGACGGGTCTTGACAATTTTGCCCCTAAGAATGGGCAAAAAGTTGATTTTTTACCCAGGTGGTCAAATGCACGAGGACATGGGACCGTTACGTAGATCGGGACGTTACGAATTCGTAGATAGGTGGCACGTCTAAATCAAACGTTTAACGGGAAGATTAGGGTTCACGGAAGGAAAATGGTATTATTCACATAAACCGAAAAAAGTGGACAAATGGCATTTTGGATTAGGTTAAGAATTTGGGTGGACTAATCAATGAGTGACAACTGTCCCTTATCTGATTAGCCCAAAACCCAAACAATTGGGATATTATTTTCATCTTCCTTGTTCTTCCTTAAACTGAAACCCTCCCAAACCCAAACACCTAAACACTACTTTACCTCACCCTTTTACTTCTCCATCATCTTCAACATTGGACGAGTGTGTGAGAGTGAGTGAGACCAAAGGAACGAAGGGGGACGGCTGAGCACGAACCCGAAATTTTGTTTTGACCCAATTTTGGAATGTCGATTTTTGAAGTTTGTTGAGTCATTTGATGGACCCTAACGTGTTCTAGGGACTAAGGCGACTCAGTAGGAGTTGGTTTCGAGGAAGGTGGTGGTCGGTGTTAACCAGAAACCCAACTGGAAGTTCATGGTCACTATTCATCATTGGAAGGTTAAATTTTAGTCTGTTTGTGGTGTTTTTTATTACATAGATCCATTGCTAGGGTTTAGACGAGTTCATAGGAAGATTCAGTAAGACAAATGGTCCAAAAATGAAGGTTTTAGGAGCCGGTCTGGGCAACCCGTTACAAGGAACTGTCGAGAAGTCAGGGACGATGACGTCATAAGCTGACGTCCCTATCGGGCTTCCAGATACGTGGCCCAGTCAGGAGTAGACACATGGCAGTTTTCAGTGCCCAGTCAGCCTGACATGTTAGTGACGTGGACCAATCAAGTGATGCCACTTTTCACTGACATATCAGACACGTGGACCAACGAGCTGCTAACACATGGGACCTGTTAGGATGACGTCACGGCTGACATCTGCATGACGTCAGCGTTGACTAACTGTTGATCTGACCGTCGACTAGCGTTGTCTTTGATCAGCGTGTGGGGGCGCGTGAGCGCAAATCTCAGGTAGATCAGAGATCATTAGATTGGCTTAATTGAGGTTTTTAGTCTCGGGAAGCGTGTTCGGGACCCTTTCCTGGGCTGTGACTGTTCATGGGTTTTATGTATGAACTTATAGAGTTCATTAGTGACATTTGAATGTGATTTGGACAGGACCAGATGACCCGGAGAGGTTGGATTAGACTGGAGAGGCTTACGACACGAATTTCGAGGTATAGTAAGGATGATCTGTGAGTGGACACTTGTTTTCTAAATATGATGCATACATAACTGTTTTATATGTTTTATATCTATGATTTGAAATGCCTTGAGTGCATATGATTGTGGTATTTGGTATTTACATATTTGCACGTATTCCGAGGTTTATGGTTTAAATTGGATTTATACGTGCTTGTGTGTTCAATAGTTTGATTAATGAAATGATTTCAGATTTGGAAATATAGAATCGGGCTTGAGACCCATTTAACATATGAACTATCAGACTTGAAGTCCATTTGATTTAATGAGGTATCGGGCTGGAGGCCCATTTGGTTTGTATTATCCGGCTTAAGGCCTAGTTGGTTTATGATATCGGGCTTGAGTCCCAGTTGTGGTTTACGTATATGATATGTGGAAATGGTTTATGAAAGTTATACTTCGGGCATGAGACCGAGTTGTGGATTTACGATGGTTTTATGGAAACGAAATGGATGAAACTATATTTCGGGCATGGGCCCCTTTGAGATAATTTGTGAAATGTTTTCCATATTCCATCATATACCATCCTTATGTCTGGATTGTCTCCTCCAGACGTCAGGGACACTGGAGTAGTCATAGAGCATTGCCTGAGAGGGGTCACCATATAGAGAAATCGTATAGAAGCTCACATAGAGAGGCTCATGATCAGAATTACAGAGGTTAAAACCTCCCCCAATGAGGGTCACTGACCTGGGTGGATCTTGGGGAGACTCGGACTTGAGACCTCTGAGTAGCACGCGTAGCTTAGGACCGTGACATTATGACATCCTATGACATCTGTGATGTCAGGCATCTGGATGCCGAGGATTGGTAAACTACATTTTATTGGATTGGTAGGTTAATGTTAACAAATTTGGGCTGTGACCCACATACTCTGTTTTGGGTTGAGTTCCCATATGGATTTATGGTTTTGGACTGAGTTCCCACATAGTTGGTTGTACGGTTTTAGGCTTAGGCCCTAATGATTTGAGGAAGGAAATGCCTTTGCTTGAGAAGCATTTTTCATTGAGGTTGAGTTAATTGGTTTTTGTATGCATGCATGCATGATTTTTAATGGAGGGTATAAATGTCTTTTCTGAAATGTGTTTTAACAAACTATTTATTTTCGTCCATTCACAGCTTTTCTAGTTTTTAATACCCTTCAGGTTGATCGCGGATGTGGTGAAACGACCCGTCCCGAATTACCGGGATTAATTAAAACTTAATGACGGATTAGCCTTGCTAATCAGGGATTAGATGAGAATTAACAGACGTTCAGGGTAAAATGACGATTTTGCCCATAGAATGGGCGAAATGTTGACTTTTCGTTCAGGTGGTCAAATGGACTTTGGCTGATGACTTTGACGTAGTTCGGGACATCATGAGTTCATAGACAAGTGACACGTTCGATTTCGACGTTCGAGGAAGAAGTTATGACGTTCGAAAGTTCAAGGGCATTTCGGTAATTTGGTTAAAAGGAAGCAAATAGTTGACTTTTAACCCGGGAGGTCCGATGGCCAAGGGCCGAGGACCGTTACGTATATCAGGACGATACGAATCCATAGATAGGCGGCATGTCAAATTCGGACGTTCGACGAAAAAGTTATTGTTCACGAAAATTTTGGGTCACTATTGCACGTTTCACGAGACGGATGCCTTTTGGCATCAAGTGGGCTTAGATATTTTGATTCATGCATCCCCCATTTCTTTGTTCGTGCATACCAAACCCAAACCAAACCTGATCACCTTCCAACTCCAATCAAACCCTTCCCCCAGAGGATCATGCTTGAGAGACCAGAGAGTGATGGAGGGTCGTGAGGATGATGGTGGCTGGTAGGAGGCAGCGGCGCCGTGGATGGCGGAGGCAAAAACCGTGCCAGGTATTGGTTTTGCCATTTTTCCTTTTTATTTCGATTTTGCACATTATGGACGATTTTGAATGTTTAAGGTGAACTTATTGGGATATTAGGAAGATAATAGGATGAGTTTGGTGGCGGTTCACGACTGAGGAAGCTTGGGGAAGAACTGGGCAAGCTCGAACCGTGAGGAGGAAAATGAACCCGTGGGTTTTTATGGGTTTTAGGTGATTTTGGTTGCACAAACAAGTTCTTATGATCACATTAGGAAGTTTAGGATTAATTAGGAAGAAAACGAACCAAAAATGAGGGAGGAATAGGGCTGAACTGGCACGCCGGTTCAGCTGGACCGGTTGCACAGGACAGGCCGGTTCGGACCGGCCGTTGGAGGACAGGGATGATCCACAGTGTTCTGGCGCATGGACCCACGCGTAGCCTCTTTGGGCGGTGCATGAGGGCATGTGAGCCATCCGATGGGGAAGGTTCCAACATGTAATTTCATCTATTCGGTGTAACGAACATTTTGGGACTGGTTTCGTGTCAATCGGACATCGTTTCGATATAGTTCGGGACGTCCGAAGGTTTAGGTTCGCGTTTAAAAATAGTTAAAAATTCTGGAAAATTACGGGGCTTTAGTGAGGGGTTATTTAAGTAGTTAGTAACCCTCTAAATTAATTTGGACAGGTTCGGGAACCTCGGAGGCGACAATTGGCCCGGGAGAGGCTTATGGCATGCATATCGAGGCGCGGCTTCAGACGGTCTGTGAGTGGACTTATTTTGTGAATTCGATACATGCATAAATGTTTTATAATTGTTTTAGAATATGTTTTGTGATGCCATGAGTGTATTTGTTTGTGGTAGCCTAGGATTTACGTATTTGCACGTATTACGAGATTTCTTGTTTTATATGATGCTTGTACGTGCTAGGTTTTCAATGAGGGTTTAATGAAATGGTTTTGGAATTGGAAATATGAAATCGAGCACGAGACCTATTTGATTTACAAACTCTCGGACTTGGAGTCCATTTGATTTTCCGAGGAATCGGACCGATGGTCCATTTGAGTTATACGATCGGGCCGAGGGCCCCGTTGGTTTACGAATTCGGGTTTGTGGCCCATTTAGTTGTAATCTCGGGCTGGAGGCCCCTTTGACTGTAGTATCGGGCTTGAGGCCCCGTTGGTTGTGAAATCGGGCTTAAGGCCCCGTTGATTTATGGTTTCGGGCTTGGGGCCATATTATTCTTGATATCGGGCTAGAGGCCCTGTTGATTGCGAAATTGGGCTTGAGTCCCAGTTCGATTTATGAAATGAGAATTCGGGCATGAGTCCCTGTTGAACTGTGGATTTAGGCTGAGGCCTGTGAAAATGGATTTGAATCGGATTCGAGGAATCTGTTGAGATGAATCAGGTATGAGACCCAGTTGAAATATGTTTTGAGAAAGATAGAAAGTATTTGAAATGTACAAACCCTCCATATGATTTATATGGTCTCCTCCAGACGTCGACTTGGAGAGTCACGATCCACAGCCCAGAATGGGTATCCCCACAGGGATCCCGTTCCAGGAGTGAGAGTTATGAGTTATGATGTGGTCCCGGACCAGATTCCCGAGAGATATTCAGACTAGATCCGATAGAGCTCAGACTAGATCCAGAGATAGAGCCTTCCAGATGGAGAATTCCTGGGGGAAGACTCGGAGTGAGACCCTGAGTAGTGTGCACACTAGTATAGATATTATGAATCGTGACATATATCAGGGATGTGTTCCCTAGCGGCTGTGTGCCCCAAGTTGGCATCTTTTCGGAAGTACCACAGATGGGTTATACGTATGTGTATGTATGAGGTTTACGAAAAGTAATTTAGGGGCGGAGACCCCGTGTTTCATGTTTTAGAAATGGTTTGGGGTGAAGACCCCGTATTGTATGTTTTGGTATTTCACTGAGTATGATTTGGGCTGAGTTCCCACATGTATGGATTTACGGGATTTTGTGATTTCGGGTTGGGGACCTATAAATGGATTTATGGTTCATGACGGTTTATGAGGACCGGCATGAACCCTTGAAAGGTTTTTATAGGTCATGACGGTTTATGGGGACCGGGCATGAACCCTTGAAAAGTGTTGAAAATGTTTACAAATGGTTTTATGAACGTTTTGATAAATGGTTTTTGAATACATCACTTCTTTTCCAAACATGTTTCTCGAGAGTGAGTTGGAGCTTTGGAGGCTCTAGTGACGGTACGTACCGACGAGTACGACACGTGTGTCGGACGTGTACTATTACTCGGGTATTCTCGTATGGGTGCAATACCCGAGTCGAGGGACACGGTTGGATTCCACAATTGGGTTGTGGAATCGGGTCGATTTGAATTTCGAGGACGAAATTCTTTAAGGGGGAAGATTGTAACGACCCATCTCGAACTACCGAGATTAATTAAGACTTAATGACAGATTAGCCTTGCTAATCGGGGATTAGACGAGGATTAACGGACGTTCAGGGAAAAATGACGATTTTACCCCTAGAATGTGTGAAAAGTTGACTTTTTGCTTAGGCGGTCAAATAGACTTTGGTTGATGACTGTGACGTAGTTGGGGACGTCACGAGTTCATAGACAAGTGGCACGTTCGATTCCGACGTTCGAGGAAGAAGTTATGACGTTCGGAAGTTCGTGGACATTTCGGTAATTTGGTTAAAAGGAAGCAAATAGTTGACTTTTGACCCGGGAGGTCTGATGGCCGAGGGCCGAGGACCGTTATGTAGATCAGGACGATACGAATCCGTAGACAAGCAGCATGTCGAATTCGAATGTTCGACAGAAAAGTTACGGTTCACGGAAGTTTTGGGTCACTATTGCACGTTTCACGAGACGGATGATTTTTGGCATCAAGTGGGCCTTAGATATTTTGGGGCAGGCCTAATAGATGAATGACACTTGTCATCCATCCATTGCCCACCCAAATTGATTCATGCATCCCCCATTTCTTTGTTCGTGCATACCAAACCCAAACCAAACCCGATCACCTTCTAACCCCCATCAAACCCTTCCCCCAAATGATCATGCTTGAGAGACCAGAGAGTGATGGAGGGTCGTGAGGATGATGGTGGCTGGCAGGAGGCAGCGTCGCCGTGGACGGCAGAGGCAAAAACCGTGCAAGGTATCAGTTTTGCCATTTTTTCTTTTTATTTCGATTTTGCACGTTATGGACGGTTTTGAATGTTTATGGTGAACTTATTGGGATGTTAGGAACATAATAGGATGAGTTTGGTGGCGGTTCACGGCTGAGGAAGCCTGGGGAAGAACTGGGCAAGCTCGAACCGTGAGGAGGAAAATAAACCCGTGGGTTTTTATGGGTTTTAGGTGATTTTGGTTGTACAAACAAGTTCTTAAGATCACATTAGGAAGTTTAGGATTATTTAGGAAGAAAACAGACTGAAAATGAGGAAGAAATAGGGCTAAATCAGCCACGCCGGTTCGGCTGTACCGGTTGTACAGGACTGGCCAGTTCGGACCGGCCGCTGGAGGACAGGGACGATCCACATTGTTTTGGCGCGTGGACCCACGTGCAGCCCCTTTGGGCGGCGCGTGAGGGCATGTGAGCCATCCGATGGGGAAGGTTCCAACATGTAATTTCATCTATTCGATGTAACGAACATTTTGGGACTGGTTTCGTGTCAATCGGACATCGTTTCGATATAGTTCGGGACGTCCGTAGGTTTAGGTTCGCGTTTAAAAATAGTTAAAAATTCCAGAAACTCACGGGGCTTTAGTGAGGGGTTATTTAAGTAGTTAGTAACCCTCTAAATTAATTTAGACAGGTTCGGGAATCCTGGAGACGACGATTGGCCCCAGAGAGGTTTATGGCATGCGTATCGAGGCGTGGCTTCAGACGGTCTGTGAGTGTACTTGTTTTATGACTTCGATGCATGCATTAATGTTTTATAATTGTTTTAGAATATTTTTTGTGATGCCATGAGTGCATTTGTTTTTGGTAGCCTAGGATTTACATATTTGCACGTATTACGAGATTTCCTGTTTTATACGATGCTTGTACGTGCTAGGTTTTCAATGAGGGTTTAATGAAATGGTTTTGGAATTGGAAATATGAAATCGAGCACGAGACCCATTTGATTTACGAACTCTCGGACTTAGAGTCCATTTGATTTGACGAGGAATCGGACCGAGGGTCCATTTGAGTTATACGATTGGGCCGAGGGCCCTGTTGGTTTACGAATTCGGGTTTGTGGCCCATTTGGTTGTAATCTCGGGCTGGAGGTCCCTTTGACTGTTGTATTGGTCTTGAGGCCCCTTGGTTGTGAAATCGGGCTTAAGGCCCCGTTGCTTTATGATTTCGAGCTTAGGGGCCAGTTATTCGTGATATCGGGCTAGAGGCCCTGTTGATTGTGAAATCGGGCTTGAGTCCCAGTTTGATTTATGAAATGAGAATTCGGGCATGAGATCCTGTTGAACTATGGATTTAGGCCGAGGCCTGTGAAAATGGATTTGAATTGAATCGAGGAATCTGTTGAGATGAATCGGGTATGAGACCCAGTTAAAATATGTTTTGAGAAAGAAAGAAAGTATTTGAAATGTACAAACCCTCCATATGATTTATATGGTCTCCTCCAGACGTCGACCTGGAGAGTCAAGATCCACAGACCAGAATGGGTATCCCCATAGGGACCCCGTTCCAGAAGTGGGAGTTATGAGTTATGATGTGGTCCCGGGTCAGATTCCGGAGAGATATTCGGACTAGATCCGGAGATAGAGCTCGGACTAGATCTAGAGATAGAGCCTCCCAGATGGAGAATTCCTGGGGGAAGACTCGGAGTGAGACCCCGAGTTGTGTGCACACTAGTATAGATATGATGAATTGTGACATATATCAGGGATGTGTTCCCTAGGGGCTGTGTGCCCCGAGTTGGCATCTTCTCGGAAGTGCCGCAAATGGGTTATACGTATGCGTACGTATGAGGTTTACGGAAAGTAATTTAGGGGCGGAGACCCCGTGTTTCATTGTTTAGAAATGGTTTGGGGCGGAGACCCCGTATTGTATGTTTTGGTATTTCACTGAGAATGATTTGGGCTGAGTTCCCACATGTATGGATTTACGGGTTTTTGTGATTTCGGGTCAGGGACCCATAAATGGATTTATGGTTCATGACAGTTTTTGGGGACATGCATGAACCCTTGAAAGGTTTTTATGGGTCATGACGGTTTATGGGGACCGGACATGAACCCTTGAAAAGTGTTGAAAATGTTTACAAATGGTTTTATGAACGTTTTGATAAATGGTTTTTGAATGCATGCATATGCTTTTAGTGAAGGGCATAAATGTTTTTTTGATGAAAATGCTTTATTAAAATATTATTTTGTCCACTCACAACTTTTAATGTTTTGAATGCCCTTCAGGTTGATAGCGGATGCGGGCTGTGGCAGAGACGAGACATCACACTCCTCCTCCTATGATTCTGGCGTACTCTAGAAGCCCTAGTGAGGGCTACAGATGGAATTTTCCCTGGTCTGACACTTTGTGTCAGACGAGATCAGGCGCGTCCAACGTTAATCCCAGGGGATTTGCGACGGGTCTTGACAAAGTGGTATTAGAGCAGGTTTTCCCGCGAAGAGTGCGCAGGTCGAGGATGTGATGTTTCTGCAGTCGAGGATGTGATGACAAAGTGCTATCAAATAGTTGACTTTTGACTTGGGTGGTCCGATGGCCGAGGGTCGAGGACTGTTACATAGATTGGGTCGATATAAATCCATAGACAGATGGCACGCTGAAATCGGAGTTCGAACGTGAAAGTTATGGTTCACGGAAGTTCGGTTTCACTATGCACGCATTAGGAGGCATTGATGAGGTGGCTTTATCTGATTGGGCAGATATTGTAGGTGGGACCCATGGATGAGTGACAAGTGTCACTCATCCTATTGGCCCAAACCCCCAATTTGTGGATCTAAACTAATTAATTATTATTATTATTATTATTATTATTTTATAATTTAATCTACCACCTCTCAATCCTAACCCTCCATCTCAACTAATCTCTCAATCCTCACCCTTCATTCCCTTCCCTCTCTCACTTGATCATCATCTTCTCAGCATCTTCAAACAAACCCGAAAGCCATTCCATTCAATTTTCCATTTTCTTGAACACCACATCACACCGTCACTTTACTTGCATCCATACGTGTGTGGGAGGATTAATGGGAGGCTGAGAGTGACCTGAGGGACTGAGGGGACGGCGGCTCACGGCGGCCCATGGCGGAGGAGGCTCGAAACCATGAGGTAAGCTAATCGATTTTTGGACCTTGAGTTTTATGGAGTTTTGGCCGATGCTAATGATTGGTTCATGTTTCTAGGACCTAGGGGAGTCTAGATGGATCGATTTCGAAGGCTAGGACGGCCTGAGGCCACGACGGCTATTGGTTGCAGGTGGCCAGTCCGTTCTTCAAACTTGGAGGTATGTTTTTCCCCGTTTTTCTTCATTTTAACTACCTAGTTAGGTTCCTAGGAAGGTGATGAAGAGAATAGGATTGATTAGGGGTGGAATCGGGTTGAAATAAAGAGGGAAAATTGGTGAACCGATCACACCGGTTAGACCAGACCAGATTGCAGAATCGAACCGGACTGGCTGGTTCGCCCAAGGTTGAAGATGAACAGTGCCCGGAGCGTGGGCTTCACGCGCAGGGGCTTCAGGCCTTGCGTGGGGGCGCATGGGTCACCTTTTGGGGATTACTTCAACACGACTTTTAATCTACTAGATGTAACGAACATTTTGGGACTAGTTTCGTGTCAATCGGACACCGTCTCGATAATGTTCTGGGCATCCGAATGTTTAGGATCGTAATTAAAAATAGTTAAAAATTAGGAAAAATTACGGGGCTTTAATGAGGGGTTAATTAAGTAGTTAATAACCCTCTATCACGATTTGGACAGGTTTGGAGGTCCCGGTGACAATGATTAGCCCAGTGGGGCTTACAGCACGCAAACCGAGGCGACAACTTAGGACGGTCTATGAGTGGACCTTGATTTCTAAACTGTGATGCATACATAAATGTTTTATGATTCTATGATGTTGATTTGGATGATTGTGATTTATATGGTTTCACGCGTTTCGTGGCGATTTATGTGATTGCACATAAATCGAGGTTTTCAGTTTTACACTGATTTTTTGTACTTATAATTTTGGAAATGATTTCATAAAATGGTTTTGGACTTGGAAAGGTAATCTCGGGTTCGAGACCTATTTGTTTTGGAAACCCTCGGACTCGAAGTCCTTTTAGTTACGTTCTCGAGCTAGAGACCCAATTGGTTCTTGAATCGATTTCGGATTTGCAAATATGGAATCGGGCACGAGTCCCATTTGATTTACGAACTCCCGGATTTAAGGTCCATTTGATTTAACGAGGCATCGGGCGAGAGGCTCAGTTGGTTTACGAATCGGGCTCGGAGCCCAGTTGACTTACGTATCGGGCACGAGGCCCATTTGGTTTACGAAATCGGGCACGAGGCCCATTTAGTTTACAAAATCGGGCACGAAGGCCCAGTTTGTATGTGGATTTGGGCTTAGGGCCCAGTTATGTTTTAAGATTGTGATTTCGGGTCAAGGACCCATAAATGGTTTTTATGGTTCATGACGGTTTATGGGAACCTGCATGAACCCTGGAAAGATTTTTATGGTTCATGACGGTTTATGGGGATCGACATGAATCCTTGAAAGGTTTTTATGATTCATGACGGTTTATGGGGACCAGACATGAATCCTTAAATGGTTTTTCGTATACCATCCTTTATATATGAATTGTCTCCTCTGAGGAGGGTCGTTGGCCTGGGTGGACCCCGGAGTAGTCACGGAGCACTGACTGAGTGGAGTCGCCCCCGTTGGATTCCTTACTCACAGAAAGGCTATGGATTATAACCTCAGGGAGGGTCATTGATCTACGTAAATTGACCTGGGTGGACCTTGAGAGACTTGGGTTTGAGACCCCGGGTAGCACGCGCGTAGCTCTAGATACCCTGACAGGATTGGTTATATGAAATATAAATTGGATAAACATGATTTCATTTGGTTTGCGAAATTGTGTTTTATGATGATAAATGGATTTGGGCTGAGATCCCACATATGTTTACTATGTTATGGTTTTCTGTAAATGGTTTTGGGCAAGAGCCTGTATGGATGTGGTTGTTTAAATATATGTGATTGGATAAATGGTTTTACTATGCATGCATGCTTTTTAGTGAAGGGTATAAAGGTCTTTATAAAATGTATTTATGAACTATTACTTTTTGTTCACTCACAGTCTTTTTGTTTTCAATGCCCTTCAGGTTGAATACGATACGGACTGTAGCAGAGATCGAGACATCACATACCTCCTCCGGATCCTAGCGTACTCTAGAAGCCGGAAGGTTAATGGTTTTAATTTCCCTGGTCTGCCACTCCGTGTCAGACGGGATCAGGAGCGTTCCTCGTTAATCCCGGGGGGATTGGGGATTGGGTTATCGCTCGTTAATCCTGGCGAGCTCGGGAAGCCCCAAGAGGGTCAAGGTTTGGGTTATCCCTTTTCTGGCACGTGGTGTCAGACGGAAACATGGCACATCCAGCGTTAATCCCGCAGCGATTGGGATGGGTCGTGTCATCCATGCTCGCACAACACTGAACCCTCTAAAAGTCCCTCGCCTCTAGCGCACAGTCGGCATCTGGTCCAAGTTTCTCAAAGAAAATCAACATCAAACTCCATCTGAAGATCATACCATGTCCATCACGGATCCAATCCACCTAACATGTGGCTGTCTTTCCAATCGGGGTCCAACACTAGACCTGTCTATCCGATCTCTGCTATCACATACCAACTCAAAAGTTCCTCGGAGTTCTTCGGTCACTCAACCAACTCCGGAGATAATCTAACAGCCCACTACCAATCTATTTCTTGATTAACTCTAAAGGTCAACAGACTTACGTCTTCCAAGACGTACCAGTCTGAATGAAAATTCATGTTGGTTACCTACCTCGACCTTCACGTACCAATCCAACTTACGTCTTGCAAAACCCTCACGTATAGCATTAGCAGACAATCTGTACCCACGTATCGATACATCGTTATCCTGTCCAAAACCCTCACTATCGTCCAAGATAGTCAACTCGAGTAGTAACTAATCTTCTGCACACTCAATGATCATCTCACACAAGATTGATTCCCTTCCTAGTTAATCCCTTCAACAGGCTACAATCCCATAGTACTCAAAAAATCTGAGAGATTCCAATCTCAATCATTGTGGTTAATCGATATTACTTAAAAGCTATATCGGTCCTCCAAGAGTTCACCATATGCTCTCAACGATGATATCATAATTAGGAATTCTACACTGGTTCACATTTCTCGAAATCCATTTTCACCTCAACACGTATGAATCTTTGGTATACCATAATAATACCACTGTTGAACTATGTTGCCAACTCACGATGGCCAACTATCACCACAGTACTATTCATAAGCCCTTTTGGGAATTTCACTTCTGAAGTCAATTAAGGAATCACACATCCGAGCATACAATACATGTGTCCAAATCATGTCCTTCGACCAAGTTCTTGACTTGTACCTAGGTCAAACCAATTTCAACAGGGTATCTGTGCTACACCCTCTAGTCTATCGTAACTCAACCTACCTTTGAGGTAGCAACCTCGGTAAATACTACAAGGAACACCACCAGAAGTGTCGACACATCCGACATCTTCCTCAAGCTTACTAAGCTAACTGGGGACATCTCAACACGTGTCCCATGCCCCTAACGACCAGCCTGTCGTATGGTCCTAGCTTCCAAGCGGTACTCACAAAATGAGTACCCACTAACGACCCGAGGGTAAGACTCTTGTAAAAAGTTGAATACTTATCCTTAGTGATCTCCTCTGGTCTTACCAACGAACTAATCATGACTACTCAGGACTACCTAATATCACCGGTTGCTCGAATACTCAACGGAGGAGTAATAGTAGTCCTTCAATCCATCAGGAACATCATTTGTCCTTGGTCATACCATCTACGTAAATCCACTACGTGATTCCATCACTGCATCAGTCGGAGTACTGATTTCAAATGTCCCAATTGTATGGAATCTACTCCGGTTGCACATAATACTCGTGTTATCCATCTAATGCAGGCATACCCCGGGCGTCCAGTAAATCCAATGCAGGCATACCTTGTGCCTCGAGTAAACCAACCAAACCAGGAGGATACTATGATCTCAACAGGCCACTCGGGGACCCTCTCTCTCCCATTCAACAACCACTACGACGTGTACTTTCATCATCGAAGAATCGGAGCTAGAAGCGTCTCTCTCTCAAGCTCCCCGGGTAAAGCATCTTCTTGACGTCCGCATCTTCTAGACATTGAGGGTGTCAACCCGAACCATCTAGTCGCTGCTGGAATACCAACTAACTCATGTCCTCCCATGATGCCCCACAACACTCGAGCCTCACTACCAAGGCCCGACACACCGACAAAGCCTCACTATTTTAATCGTCATTGCCGCACTAGCCAACGCCAATGCCATCGCACCTAGTGCGAATCGAGCCAACCCAAAACTCTCTCCTCAAACTGAGAAACCATCATCTACCCCTGCACCAATGCAGGAGCCTCACCTCTCGGTAACCCAACACAATGGACGAATCTTCATTTCCTTAGTCGTCGTCGCGCTCAGTGGGAACCAAATCTAAACTAGAATATCTTTGCTCATGACGAGCAACCGTCCAATCTTCATGCTCATGTTGAAGGAACGCAATCTGTACCCAAGTATCGTTAACAATGTCTGCCACGAATCTCGTGTGGATTGGTCTACACCATCTCATGTTATCATTGATATCTATACCCAACGCTTAGGACTTACAAAACCATGTAAGTCACTGATTGGTCAACGCGTATAAGTCACTGATTGATATCTATACCAACGCTTAGGACTTACAAAACCATGTAAGTCACTGATTGATATCTATACCCACGAATCAACGTCTGTACCATCCGCTCAACGCGTATAAGTCACTGATTGGTCACCTCGTGATTCGATCCACAAGTACAACTCTCCTGGGTAACTTGTCCAACTAATCTCAACTTGATCTCAACTAGATGACCCAAGTTTCAAAGCAATCATCGGTCACAGCTCTCAAAAGTCGTCATACAAAAATAACTGGTATCCAACCAACCCGTAACTACCATTTGAGAATCTTAATCACTCATAACTTTACGGTTCTCAGTTGTTGGGCCCAAACGAACCTCAGCCCTCCTCGGGGTCTACTCCACCGAAACACGGCATACTATGCCCAACAGAATTTATTCGAGTTTATTCCCACTTAACTTTTCTATCCTTACCTTCACTATCAGATTAATGAACAGCTGTTCTTATTGTAGAGACATCACATCCGGCACACGCTCAATCACCACAAGAGCAACCTAGTGCTTTGATACCACCCTGACAAGACCCATCCCAATCCCCATGGATTATCGTGGGATGTGCCTGCTCCCATCTGACATCACGTGTCAGACAAGGGATAAAACTGTAACTCGCTCGGGGTTATCTAGAGTGCGCCAAGATCTGTGGTGTGCGCTACAACATGTTATGTCTCTGTCTCTGCTACAGCCCGCATCCGCGATCAAACTAGAGGTGCCAAAAAGAACAAAATGTGTGAGTGGACAAAAATAAGAATTTGTTAAAACCATTTTTCAAAATATACTTTTCACCTTCCATTTTATAAAGCATGCATGCATATCACTTTAAAGTCATTGCTTTTCAAATAAAATAGTAGCATATGAAAACCTATAAAATCAAAGGCTTTCTTTTTGAAACCAACATATGTGAAAACATCTGGACACAATCAATTAGTCAAAAACCTCGGGACCCATTCTGATCTCCAACTTGTGGGATCTCAGCCCATCATCATCAATCACGTTATCAAATCCATTATCAAATCCCAGCAACGCGTGCCCATAAGCTCAAGGACCACTCTGATTCGAGCATGTCGTCGTGAACACATCACCACCCGAAAACCTCCAAATCGTCGTGAACATATCAACGATCGATCTCGTATAACATACACACTCCTGAGTCGAGTCTCCCTTGACTGCTTGGCAGGTGCATCGTGACCTCTCCGTACCTAGCTCGGAGACGAGCGTTACCTCTTGGGTGCTCTTCGGGGAAACATATTCGCAACCGGATGCTCTCTCATAATCACGGAGAATGGTCATTATAAAAAAATAGAAACACATTTTCACAACTGTTGGTTCTCAAATCAAAACAGTGATTTTGTATAGGGTCTCAGCCCAAAATCTGTTTCCACAAATCTCATAAAATCAATGTCCAGTTCCCATTTCACAATCTCAAATCATTTCACAATCGGGCACTTGGCCCGAAACGTGATTTTCAATACACATGGACTCACTCTTGGAGTCCAACATTTTTCCAATAGGGTCACAAGCCTGATATCTCATTTTCAAATCCGAAACCCATTTATTATTTAAATCACTATTCAATTCCTCGTTTGACTATATTCAAAGTAAAACCTTAACCCAACCAAGCCTCAAGCCCGAAATATCGATTTCACACTTCTTCGCGAAATCATACAAAACCTCTAACTAAATCCTCGATTTCAAGCCTCTCCATGAAATCATTCATAACCTATCATTTCAAACTGGGTCTTAAGCCTGAAGGAGCGATTTCACGCACCTCTGTGAAATCCATCCCGGCCCGATATTTCAAATCCACAAAGCATTTCATTTTCAAATCATGATGAAATCAACATAATATGCACACCAGGCATTTCAAATCATAATCATATAACAATCAAACTATATATGCATGCATAATTTTATAAACCATTCCGGGGCTAATCCGCAATCTCCGAAACATGTGCTCTAAGGCACTCCGGGGCTAATTCGCAATCTCCAAGACGTTCAGACCTGTCCAAATCATACCCAAAGGTTATAACCAACCTACACAAGTCCTAATCATAAACCCTCAAAACTCTTGGAACGGTCGTGTCCTAAACACACTTATTGAGGCTAAAAACCTCTAAATGACCTATCAAACAAACTCTGATCAACCTGAAACCACCACCATTGAATTCAGATGGTCGAAACCTTTCAAACAAGGCTAGTTTCACCTCAAATTTGGTGCCCACACACCCTCACGTGCCGATTAAAGTTCACACTCGCTGGTCAACGACGGTCAACACTGATGTCATTTGTTGACGTCATCTGCTAACATCATGCTGACGTCAACCTAATAGGTTTGACACCTGTCAAGTCTGACAACCTGCCACATGGCACATCTTGATTAGTACCACGTGTCACCCTCTAACACTGCCACGTCACGTGATGACGTCACTTGCTGATGTCATCACTAACACGTGTCACTAACACGTCAGCTCTGACAACCTGACACCCTGCCACATGGCACCACCCGATTGGTCCCCATTGTTTGACATACTAATGTGGACCTGACACATCAGCTGCTAACTAGGCCTGACACTCTGCTCGTGGCATCACCTGATTTGCCACGTGGACTGACAGATCCGACATGGCGATGACGTGGACTGCCATGTCCTCGTCGTCATCCTCCAAGCTGGTCGACCCGTTTCTCTATAACGGGTCGATTTGACCCGCGAACCAACCCCGTTCTATCTTCTTCATTTCTTGACCATTTTTCACCATTCATCTTCCTACATACTCCCCATTAACCCAGAAATCGATCTATGGCCTCAAAATCAAGAGAAAAGCCCTAGAAATTACATGTCGAATCCAAACCTTTATGATTACTTTTCCATCTTCCATCCAGGAAGGTTCCACCGTCCTTTCTCGTCCATTTCGACCCTACAAGCTCGTAAGAGCTCAAAACACACAACCATGGCATCAGACGAGCCCCCAAACATCTAAAACCAAAAATCCAAATCCAATGGGTTTCGGGTTTACCTATCTGCACGGTTTTTCGACCAGCTCACGACGGCTCTACCGTCCTTGACACTGTCATCTCTCCCGCCCTCTCTTTTACTCTCTGACTCTCTCCCGTCCTCTCTTTCATAGCACTAACCAATAAATTTGCAAACAATCTTAGTAATCAAATCAATTTAATGGAACATTAAATTATAACCAAATTATCCTTTGCAATTTTCCTAAAGAATCAAAAACCCATCATCATAATCACACTGACCTCGGGAACTGCGGGAGGAAACATATGAGTCATGCCAAATCATTTATCACATCTACTAGTAAGAAATATACAAATAAGCCTCATAACCAGACTTAAGCAAGTCTCACCTCGAATTTCCTTCACAATATATTAAAACTCAATATATAAATTACCCAGGCACTGCATGAAGCATCATATGGGTCTGGTCCAGAAACTGCACTAACGCATCATCTGGACATATCTGGGAACTGCATGTAGCATCATCCAAACTATCATGGTATGTCCGGAACACCACGTAGTACCGTCCGACTATGTCTAGGAACTGCGCTTCTGCACCGTCTGGACTATCATAACCTCTCTCAGGAACTGCACAAGGCACCATCCAGAGCATCACATCATCCCTCGGGAACTGAATGAAGCACCATGTGCGGTACCCACAACACTATTGGTAGATATAATTACCCAAAAGAACAATGTCCAACTTGATAACTGAATCATCATTATTATACTAGTCTTAAGAAGCAGAGCTCAGCTTGACATCTGAGACTAACTAGCACATCATATAACTATTTAAGGATACAACATCTGAATAGCCACTAGGGACACAACATCTGGGCACAACCCAGCAATCCCAAGGAGGGTTTCCCATCATATACATCACATAACAACTCAAGAATACCACATCCAAGTACCAACCAATCATTCACAATAATATGCAAGCATCAAGAATCATGCACCACACATACCAAATTTTCAAAATCAAATCCACATTTCAAGATTTGGGAATAATCGACTTACCCAACTACATGCATTCAAAATTAATATGAAATCTTAAGAAAAATCATCACTAATCCTTTTCAAAACGAGTTCCAAATCATTTTTAGAGTAAGTCTCGTATACTTATAACGTATACTTCGCATCATCCCATAGTCTCGTATGCAAATATGAAAACAAATCATTAAATTATGTTATACACAAAACTATTATTTTACAACAAATTTACTTATAAACCTCGCTCTGATACCAAGTTGACATGGCCAGTTTCAACTGATCCTGCTCCCGTCTGACAGCTCCTGTCAGACAAGGGATACTACTAATCTTTAAGTATGTCCCTATTTTAATCTACTAACCAAACCTAATCCGTCTTTGTGAGGTTACCACCCTCGGCGAACCCGCTAACTCCAAAAAGTGGACTAATTTATTTATTCCACCAATTTTATTTTCTCTATGTTGTTCCATACTTTCCAACTTTTAACATGGTGACTTACAACCAAGTAATAATAATTTATTACCACTTAAACGTCATCAATTTATTACCATTATCAAACCACAAATCTAACCATAAAAAACATCCTAATATTCATCAAATACTTCCAATATATTTCTCAAAATTACTTACTAATTGTTTATGTCCAAATAGGGTTAAAACTAGACCTTTTAGTCATATTCCCCAATATTCATCTTATCACTCTCAATTTATTCACATTATTCTTAATATGTAATTATGAATATTGCCAAGATCTTCACACCATTAAGTAATTAATATCATAAGTATAAATAGAAAACTAATACTAAATACCAAATCCTTTATTCATAATCAAAACTAATGATCAAACCACAATTCCATTAGTTATCCATTCATGGAATAATCTCAACTTCTAGATTTAATGAAGAATATTTATATAAAATCTGATGTCTTTAGATCCACATAACTTTTTCATAAGAGGTTCAATTCATTCCTACTATCGGGCTTAAGGCCCAGTTGGTTTATGATATCGGGCTTGAGTCTCAGTTGTGGTTTACGTATATGATATGTGGAAATGGTTTATGAAAGTTATACTTCAGGCATGAGACCCAGTTGTGGATTTACGATGGTTTTATGGAAACAAAATGGATGAACCTATATTCCCAACGTGGGCCCCTTTGAGATAATTTGTGAAATGTTTTCCATATACCATCCTTATGTCTAAATTGTCTCCTCCAGACGTCAGGGACACTGGAGTAGTCATAGAGTATTGCCTGAGAGGGGTCGCCCTACGAAGAGACCGTATAGAAGCTCACGTAGAGAGGCTCAAGATTAGAATTGCAGAGGTTAAAACCTCCCTCCAAGGAGGATCATTGACCTGGGTGGACCTCGGGGAGACTCGGATTTGAGACTTCCGAGTAGCACGCGTAGCTTAGGACCGTGACATTATGACATCTTGGATGTTAGGCATCTGGATGCCGAGGATTGGTAAACTACATTTTATTGGATTTGTTAGTTAATGGTAACAGATTTGGGTTGTGACCCACATACTTGGTTTTGGGATGAGTTCTGTAACAACCTGTACCTTCAGGAAGGGTATAAATGTAATTTTGTAAAAGATTTGTATAAAAGGACGATTTTGCCCTTGTGAATAGTGTGCTAAAGTTGACCTTTTGATTTACAGGTTGGACGAGTGTTGACCATTGACCGTGACGTAGTTTAGGACGTCACGAGTCCGTAGGCAGGAGGCAGGTCCGATTTGGACAATCGGAGAAAAAGTTATGACGTACGGAAGATTGAGGGAGTTACCGTAATTTTGATTAATTAGGAGAAAATGTTGAATTTTTATTGGACTTGTGATTTTCACGTAGACCGAGGACCGTTAGATAGGTCTCGACGTCCCGAGTACAATGACAGGCGGCACGCTGTCATCGGACGTCGGACGGAATAGTTATGGGTCTGGAAAGTTAGAGGGCAAAATGGTAATTTTTAACCTAGGGGCAATTTGGTCTTTTTCTCTTAAGACCAATCAGATAAGGGCAAGTGGCTGAGTGGGCTTGGATATTTATGTTGCTGTCTATAGGATGATGGACACGTGGGAGAGGCCTAGAGGTTTCTAGGAAAATTTGTGTGTGCACGGCCACAAAACGTTCAAGTTTAAACCGTGTATTTTGGGGCATTTTACACAGAAAACAGGGAGAGGAATTGTGAGAGTTCTTGATCGTTTCAGTGAGGGTGTGAGGTTTTTGTGCTTTGTGAGAGTGATAGAGAGAAGAAGGAGAAACTGGTGGGTGATTGGAAGTGGAATCGTGCACGAAATCACGGCGGTGGTGAGGCTGAATTTTCAGGGAAAACAGAGAGATCATGGAACAGAGGTGGTGGTTGTGCTGTGTCTTGGTTCAATCCAAGCTGAGGAGGAGTTAGGACGACCACAGAGGACTCATTGGACACCGTGGTACACGGCGGTACAGACGACGGAGGAAGAATCGCAGGTGAGACCCCATTCCCCTGTTTTTTCCCGTTAGATTGTTTTCGATAGTCGTGGACTTTGGGCTATAGTCGAGGGTTTTGGAGGTGAGGGTGAGACTCCTGAAGGTCCCAGGAGTCGTCTGAGGTTGGTGCCGTGATGGGGGATGACCTGGGTGGTCGGAGCCCAAAACAGGGCAAACGGGTAGTTTGTTTCAGGGATGAAGCCGATGGGTTTTAGGCGTCGATTTCCAGGTTTTAGGACTGGGTTTGGTTGCAGGGAACTGGACGAAGCTTCTGGGATTGGATTGGACCGAAATGGTGGAAGAATGGAGGAGAACCGGTCGTGCCGGGTGACTCGAGGTAGACGATGCACTGTAGCAGGCGCGTGAGGCCCACGCGCATCCACTTTGGGCGGCGCGTGGGGGCGCGTGGGGAGGATTCTGAACAAACTTTCAACATGAGTTTTGTTCTAAATGTTCTAAGGAGTCCATTGGTGTAATTTTCGGGTTAATCAGACGATGTTACGGGATAGTTTGAGGATTCGGACAGTTTAGGGTTTAACTTTAAATTATGTATAAATTCCCGGAAATTTGGGGAAATTAGGGTTAGCATATTTGACATATTTGTGACCCTATTTGGTGCCTATTGATAGGACGGGAGACGCCTGAGACGGTCGAGGAGCGCACAGAGCGCGATTGACACTTTCGGATTCGTGAGTGGACTCTTTCTTTTCTTACGAGCATGCCTAACTGTTTTTATTTATGTTTTATGATTTAAAGTATGTTTTTATGCTTTTTAATGGTGATTATATGTGGTTGATATGTTTGCACATTTTTCGAGACATTTTCGGGTTTTCGCACGTTTTTCGAGGAAAAACTGGATTTCTGATTTTGATGCTAAGCTTTTGGGTTTCAATCTATAAGTGTTTTCTGATGGTTATAAGTGGATTATGAGATACGATTTTGGTAATCAACGTTTGGGTTTTAAAATCGGATTTCGAGAAACGGAATTTGGTTTTAAAGTCGGAAAAAGTGGAATTCCGGATTTGGGTTCGGAATGACGGTCTGGATGCCGGAAGGGCATCAGACCAGTGATTTCGGATTCGGGTTTGGATATGGATTTAGAATGGTTTTCAAATGGTTTTGGATTGGATTTTCTGGATCTAGATATTGGGTTTAAAGACCCGGATTCTGATTGACGGGGGACGGGCCCGGATTGAGTTTAAAGACTCAGGAGTTTAAAGACTCGGATATTTACGAAATTACCCCCATAGGCATATTGAGTTTAAAGACTCGGGAGTTTAAAGACTCGGATTACATTTGGGGCCTGGTTGAGTTTAAAGACTCGGATAGACCAGCAGGTTTGGTCGGATTTGGATATTTGGTTTTACGATACGATCTTAGCATACTTATCATACTGTTTTATATTGTGGTTTTCTGATACTTGTTAGGCATGCATATTTTAAAACGGAGGGTAAATCATATTGTTTTCCTTAAACTTTTTTATTCTTAACTTGCGTTTTAAACCTTTTATTTCTTTTAGTCCACTCACACTTTTTGGTTTTAACTTACCCTCCAGGTCGTGGTGATAGCGCTGGGGTGAACGTTGAGGCAGGGATCGAGGCATAGAGCTTACGACGTTCTTCCGTTGCGAGATTAGCCTAGTAGGATTTTGTGCCTGTTTTGTATAAACTATGCTCTGAATTACGGTTGTATTATATTTCTCCCTTGTCTGATAGTTATGCTTATGGTTGTGTTGAGGTTATTGTGGTACTTGTGTGATTGTCAGACGGGAGCAGGGTTTGTCCCGGGTATCGAGGTGATATTTGGGACGGGTCCTGACAAGTTCCCACAGGGATTTATGGTTTTGGGTTGAGTTCCCACATGGTTGGGTTTACGGTTTTAGGCTAAGGCCCTAATGATTTGAGGAAGGAAATGGATTTGCTTGAGAAGCATTTTTCACTGAGGTTGAGTTAATTGGTTTTCGTATGCAAACATGCTTTTTAATGGAGGGTATAAATGCTTTTTCTGAAATGTGTTTGATTAAAATATTTATTTTCGTCCACTCACAACTTTTCTAGTTTTTAATACCTTTCAGGTTGATCGCGGATGTAGGCTGTAGTAGCGACCGAGACATCACACTCCTCCACAGATCCTAGCACGCTCTGGAAGCCCCAAGAGGGTCATGGTTTGACTTATCCATTGTCTGGCACCTGGTGTCAGACGGGAGCATGGCGTATCCGGTGTTAACCCTGAGGGGATTGGGGTGGGTCATGTCATCTATGCTTGCACAACACTGAACCCTCTAAAAGTTCCTCGCCTTTAGCGCACAGTACTCGGCATCTGGTCTAAGTGTCTTAGCGAAAATCAACATGGAACTCAATCTGATGATCATACCTGTCTTGCCAATCAGGGTCCGACACTAGACCTGTCTATCCGATCTCTGCTATCACATACCAACTCAAAGTTCCTTGACATTCTTCGGTCACTCTACCAACTCCTGTTGCAATCTAATAGTTCACTAACCAATCTATTTCTTGGTTAACTCCAAATGTCAACAGACTTACATTTTCCAAGACATACCAGTCTGAATGAAAAGTCATGTCGGTTACCTACCTCGACCCTCATGGACCAATTCGACTTACGTCTTACAAACCCTCACTTATAGCATCAGCACGATATCTGTACCCCCGTATCGATACATCGCTATCCTGTCCAAAAACCCTCATTATCGTCCACGATAGTCAACTAGAGTAGTAACTAATCTTCCGCACACTCAATGATCATCTCACACAAGATTGACTCCCTTCCGAGTCAATCCCGTCAACAGGCTACAATGCTATAGTACTCAAAAAATCTGAGAGATTCCAATCTCAGTCATTGTGGTTAATCGATATTACTTCAAAGCTATATCGGTTCTCCAAGCGTTCACCATATGCTCTCAACACATACGAATCTTTCGTATACCATAACAGTACCACCGTTGATACTCTGTTGCCAACTCACGATGGCTAACTATCACCACAGTGCTATTCATAAGCCCTCTCGAGAATTTCACTTCTGAAGTCAATTTGGGAATCACACATCCGAGCATACAATACATGCATCCAAATCATGTCATTCGAGCAAGTTCTTGACTTCTACCCAGGTCAAACCAATTTCAACAGGGTATCTGGGCTACACCCTCAAATCTATTGTAGCTCAACCTACCTTTGAGGTAGCAACCTCAGTAAATCCTACAAGGAACACCACCAGAAGTGTCAACACACCCGACATCTTCCTCAAGCTTACTAAGCTAACTGGGGACATCTCAACCTGTGTCCCATGCCCCTAACGACCAACCTGTCGTATGGTCTCGGATTCCAAGCCGTAACTCACAAAATGAGTACCCACTGGCCAGTCATTGGTAAGACTCTTGTAAAAAGTCGAATACTCATCCTTAGTGATCTCCTCTGGTCTTTCCAATGAACTAATCATGATTACTCAGGACTACCTAATATCACCGGTTGCTCAAATACACAACAGAGGAGTAACAGTAGTCCATCAATCCATCAGGAACATCACTTGTCCTTGGTCATACCGTTTACGTAAATCCACTACGTGATTCCATCACCGCATCAGTCAGAGTACTGATTTCAAATGTCCCAATTGTATGGAATCTACTCCTGTTGCACATAATACTCGTTTTATCCATCCAATACAGGCATACCCCGGGCCTCCAGTAAATTCAATGCAGGCATACCCCGTGCCTCCAGTAAACCAAGCAAACTAGGAGGATACTGTGATCTCACCAGGCCACTCGGGGACCCTCTCTATCCCGCTCATCGACCACTACGACGTGTATGTTCATCACCGAAGAATCGGAGCTAGAAGCGTCCTTCTCTCAAGCTCCACAGGTAAAGCATCTTTCTGACGTCCGCATCTTCTAGACGCTGAGGGTGTCAGCCCAAACCATCTGGTCGCTGCTAGAATACCAATCGACTAATCTCCTCCCGTGATGGCCCCACATCACTTGAGCCTCACTACCAAGACTCGACACACCGACAAAGTCTCACTACTTCAATCGTCATCGTCGTACTAGCCAACGCCAATGTCATCGCACCTAGTGCGAACCCAGCCAAACCACAATTCTCTACTCAAACCAAGAAACAATCATCTACCTCTGCACTAATGCAAGAGCCTCACCTCTCAGTCCATCATTATCAGTCATGTTATCCAATCCCAGCAACGCGTGCCCATAAGCTCAAGGACCGCTCTGATCCGAGAATATTTTCGTGAACACATCACCACCTGAAAACCTCCAGATCATCGTGAACATATCAACGATCGATCTCATATAACATCCATACTCCTGAGTCGAGCCTCCCTTGGTTGCTCGACAGCAGGCGCATCGTGACCTCTCCGTACCTCGGAGGCGAGCATTACCTCCAGGATGCTCTCCGGGGAAACATATTAGCAACTGGAGGCCCTCTCATAATCACGAAGAATGGTCATAATAAAACAGTGGAAACACATTTTCAAAACTGTTGGTTCTCATTTCAAAACAGTGATTTCGCATAGGGTCTCAGCCCAAAATCAGTTTCCACAAATCTAATAAAATCATTGTCCATTTCCTATTTCACAATCTCAAATCATTTCACAATAGGGCCCTTGGCCTAAAACGTACTTTTCAATACACATGGACTCACTCCCGAAGTCCAACATTTTTGCAATAGGATCACAAGCCTTATATCTCATTTCCAAATTCAAAAACCATTTATTATTCAAATCATTGTTCAATTCCTCGTTTGACTATACTCGGAGTCAAACCTTAAACCAACCGTGTCTCAAACCCGAAATATCGATTTCACACATCTTCGCGAAATCATTCAAAACCTCTAACTAAATCCTCGATTTCATGCCTCTCCATGAAATCATTCAAAACCTATAATTTCAAACTAAGTCTTAAGCTTGAAGGAGCGATTTCACGCATCTCTGTGAAATCCATCCCGTCCCGATTTTTCAAATCCACAAAGCATTTCATTTTCAAATCATGATAAAATCGACATAATATGCACACCAGGCATTTCAAATCATAATCATATAACAATCAAAACATATATTCATGCATAATTTTATAAATCACAGTCCACTCACACACCGTTCGCGCTGTGCGCTCCGAAACCTGCGATATAAGCCACTCCAGGGCTAATCCGCAATCTCCGGGACGTCTGGACCTGTCTAAATCATACTCAAAGGTAACAACCAACCTATACAAGTCCTAATCATAAACCCTCAAAACTCCTGGAACGGTCGTGTCCCGAATGTCGAAACCTTTCAAACAAGACCAGTTTCACCTCAAATTTGGTGCCCACACACCCTCATGCACTGGTCAAAGTTCACACTCGCTAGTCAACGATGGTCAATGCCGATCAACGCTAACGACATTTGCTGACGTCATCTGCTGACATCATGCTGACGTCATCTCTGACGTCATACTAATAGGTTTGACACCTGTCAGATCTGACAACCTGCTACATGGCACACCCTGATCGGTTGCACGTGTCATCCTCTAAAATTGCCACATCACGTGCTGACGTCATCACTAACACATGTCATTAACACGTCAGCTCTGACAATTTGACACCCTGCCACATGGCACCACCTGATTGGTCCGCATGGTCGAACATGCTGACGTGGACCTAACACGTCAGTTGCTAACTAGGCATGATAGCCTGCCACGTGGCATCACTTGATTTTCCACGTGGATTGATAGATATGACAGGGCGATGACATGGACTACCATGTCATCATCGTTAACCTCCAAGCGGGTCGACCTGTTTCTCTATAATGGGTCAATTTGACCCGCGACCCAACCCGGTCCTATCTTCATTTCTTGACCATTTCCACCATTCATCTTCCAACATACTTGCGTTGAACCCAGAAATTGATCTATGGCCTCAAAATCAAGAGAAAACCCTAGAAATTACCTGTCAAATCCAAAACTTTCCGACTATTTTTCCAACTTCTATCCAGGGCGGTTTCGTCATCTTTTCTCGTCTTTTTCGACCCTACAGGCTCGTAAGAGCTCAAAAAACAGAACCATGGCATCAGACGAGCCCCCAAACGTCTAAAACCAAAAATCCAAATCCAATGGGTTTCAAGTTTTTCTTTTTGCACGGTTTTTCGGCCAACTCACGACGGCTCCGCTGTCCTTGACACTGTCATCTCTCCCGCCCTCTCTTTCACTTTCTGACTCACTTTCAAGCCACCAACAACAGCTGAGGATGATGAGGAGAAGGGGATGGGGGTGGGTTTTCGGGTTAATGTACAAAATGAAAGGGAATAGGAGGTGATGCATGTATGTATGGGTTTGGGCCAAATGATGAGTGACACTTTTCTCATTTTTCGGCCTTCTTCCCCCGAAAACATCCTTTAGAACACCTACAAACACAAGTATATAAACAAGGGTAAGTCAGTGGAGTCTTGGGGAGGGAAGTGTCCCGAATTTTCTAGACATGCGTCACCCCACTAAATATATTCCAATTAAAAAGAACAAAATGCCCTCCATTAAAAATTACCAAAATACCCCTTTAAGATTTTTGTCCCGAGAAAAACTCATATGATCTCCATTTTTTGCGTGCCGCCTGTTTACAAACTCAGGATTTCGAGACCTACGTAACAGTTTTCTCAAAATTCCTAAAAGATGTCCCGATCAAAAATTTAACATTTTGATTTTTCCAAGGGTAAAATCGATATTTTACCTTTCTATTTTATAAATTCACGTTTTCTCGAGATCTGGGTCGTTACAATCTACCCTCCTTAAAAAATAAACGAAATTCATGTCCATACTCAATTAGACAATTGAGTTGCTCAAAACTTAATCATCATTATAATCCCAAACATAGCTTATGAGCTTACGAATTTCCTTACCAAACTCAACTAAGTATCAACACAAGTATCCATCGCATCACACTATGGCTCTACGCGTAGGCTATTACCACAACAGTTCAGAATCAAAACTAGAATCAATTTACACAACATCAAAACATAAAAACATATATAAGCTTCATAGCACCAACCAATAAATTTTCAAACGATCTTTGTAATCAAATCTATTTAATGGAACATCAAATTATAACCAAATTATTCTTATGCAATCGTTCCTCAAGAATCGAAAACCCATCATCATAATCACACTAACCTCGGGAACTGCGCGAAGAAACATATGAGTCATGCCAAATCATTTATCACATCTACTCGTAAGAAATATACAAACAAGCCTCATAACCAGACTTAACCAAGTCTCACCTCAAATTTCCTTCACAATATATTAAAACTCAATATATAAATTACCCAGGCACTGCATGAAGCATCATATGGGTCTGGTCCAAGAACTGTACTATCGCATCATCTGGACATATCTGGGAACTGCACGTAGCATCATCCAAACTGTCATAGTATGTCCAGAACTCCACGTAGTACCGTCCAGCTATGTCCAGGAACTGCACTCCTGCACCATTTGGACTATCATAACCTCTCTCAGGAACTGCATAAGGCACCATCCAGAGCATCACATCATCCTTCGGGAACTGTACGAAGCACCATATGGGGCACCCACAACATTATCTGTCAGGACCCATCTCAAATCCCACGGGAATAACGTGGGACGTGCCTGATCTCGTCTGACACGAAATGTCAGATTAGGGAAAATTCCCGCTTCAGCCCACTCGGGGCTTCTAGAGTGCGCCAAGATCCGGAGGAGGAATGTGATGTCTCGGTATCTGCTACCGCCTGTTCCTGCGATCAACCTGAAGGGCATTCAAAAACACGAAAGCCGTGAGTGGACAAAACTATGTTTTATAAAACATTTTCACAAAAAGATGTTTATGCCCTTCACTAAAAAGCATGCATGCATTCAAAAACCATTTCTCAAAATATTCACAAACCCATTAGGGCCTTGGCCCAAAACCGTAAAAACAAACATGTGTGGGAACTCAGCCCAAAACCAAATCCATAGGGACTCTGTCCAAATCACGTCATGTGGGTCTCAGCCCAAACCGTTCTACGTAAAACCTCATACATATACATATCTAGAACCCATCCTCGGCATCTCATATGACCAATCAACAATCGTCCCGATTTATCTCAGTATGCGTACTACTCGGGGTCTCACTCCGAGTCTACCCCCAGGATCTACGACGTCTAGGTGGAATTGTCCAAAATCAAGGATCTACGACGTCTGGAGGACGGTATGCGGACCCTGTCCGAGACTATACCATATCTCTCACTCCTGGAATGTGCTCTCTCTTGGAGTCACTAATACGGGAGGGTATATACATTTTTCAAATACCTCTTTCAAATCATAATTCAACTGGGTCTCATACCCGAACGTCTCAACAGGATTCCTCGAATCCGATTCAAATCCAATTTCACAGGCCTCAGCCTAAATCCACAGTTCAATAGGGTCTCAAACCTGAATTCTCATTTCATAAACCAAACTGGGACTTAAGCCTGATTTCACGATCCAACGGGGCTTCAAGCCCGATTTCACAACCAACTGGGCCTCAAGCCCGATACCATAAATTAACTAGGACGCATGCCCAATATCATAGCTCAACTGGGCCTCAAGGCCGAATTCATAAACCAACGGGGCCCCCAGCCCGATGGTTTAACTCAAATAGAGCTCCCGCCCGATTTCTCATCAAATCAAATGGACTATAAGTCCGATGGTTTGTAAATCAAATAGGTCTCATGCCCGATTCCATATTTTCGAATCCAAAACCTTTCCATCAAACCACCACAGAAAACACAACACGTATAGGCACGACATAAAACTGAAAACCTTGAAATACGTGCAAGTACGTAATTACTAATCTACCACAAACACAATGTTAGGACCCTTCACAATCCCCCCAGGGTTAATGAGGGACGATCCTGATCCTGTCTAACACGGCCAGGTAAAATTTGAACCATTAGCCAGACCAGCTTCCAGAGTACGCCAGGATCCAGTGGAGGAGTGTGATATCTCGGTTTCTGCTACAATCCACATCCGTAATCAACCTGAAGGCAATGAAAAATAGAAAAGACTGTGAGTGGACAAAAAACAATAAGTTTAGTAAAACACATTTCATAAAAAACCTTTATGCCCTTCACTAAAAAGCATGCATGCATAGGAAAATCCATTTATCAAACCACATATGTTTTAATAACCAAAACCATACGGGCCCCTGTCCAAAACCATTTATAGAAATCCATAACATAGTAAACATATGTGGGAACTCAGCCCAAATCCATTATTATCCATAAAACACAATTTTGTAAAACCAATAAATCATGTTTATGATAAATCATATATATATATCATATAACCAATCCTGTCACGGTATCTAGAGCTACGCACGTGCTACCCTGGGTCTCAAATCCCAAGTCTCCCTAAGGTTAACCCAGGTCAATGTCCGTAGATCAATGACCCTTCTTGGGGGGTTATAATTCATAGCCTTTCTGAGAGTATAGAACCCAACGGGGACGACTCCACTCAGTCAGTGCTCTGTGACTACTCCGGGGTCCACCTAGGCCAACGACCCTCCCCGAAGGAGACAATTCATTTATATAAGGATGGTATATGAAAAACCACTTGAAAACATTCTCAAAACCTTTCAAGGGCTCATGCCCGGTCCCCATAAACCGTCATGAACCGTAAATCCATTTATGGGCGCTCGACCCGAAATCACCGTAATAAACCATAACTGGGCCCTAAGCCCGAATTCATAAACCAACTGGGCCTCGTGCCCGATATAAAAAACTAAATGGGCTTCGTGCTTGATTTCGAAAACTAAATGGGCCTCGTGCCCGATTTCGTAAACCAAATAGGCTTCGTGCCTGATACGTAAATCAACTGGGCCTCGAGCCGACACGTAAACCAACTAGGCCTCCGACCTGATGCCTTGTTAAATCAAATGGACTTCAGGTCCGAGAGTTCATAAATCAAATGGGTCTCGTGCCCGATTCCATATTTCCAAATCTGAAATAGATTCAAGAACCAATTGTGTCAGGACCCGACCCACCTCGGTCAGGAACCGACTCATCTAGCACCATATTGTCTGCTTTGGGCCTCGCCCTCATGGTTTTATTTCGGGAGCTCATGGTGCAACTTCCAGGGGGTCACCCATCATGGAATTGTACCAGCCTCAACTCGCTTAACTTTGGGGTTCCAATCCCTCCCAAAGCCACTTGAGCTCCCAAAAGGCCTAGTGCTAGATAGGTGTGTGCCTACATCTTTAAGGCACACCACCATCCTCTCCCAGACCATTCCCCATCGCAGGAATGTGGGATTATTCACCGTTCCCTCCAGGACATGGGTCTTACAATCCACCCCCCATAGGGCCCAGCGTCTTCGCTAGCACACTTCCTGGTCGGGGTCTAGCTCTCATACAAAATTGTCAAGACCCGACCCTCCTCGATCAGGACCTGACTCATCTAGCACCATATTGTCCACTTTGGGCCTCGCCCATCACGGTTTTGTTTTCGGGAGCTCATGGTGCAACTTCCCAGGGGGTCATTCATCATGGAATTGCACCAACCTCAACTCGCTTAACTTTCGGGTTCTAATCCCCCCCAAAAGCCACTTGAGCTCCAAAAAGGCCTAGTGCTAGATAGGTGTGTGCCTACATCTTTAAGGCACACCACCATCCTCTCCCAGACCATTCCCCCTAGCAGGAATGTGGGATTGTTCATCGTTCCCTATAGGACACAGGTCTTACAAATTGGGCCTCTAGCCTGAGAACATAACTAAATGGACTTCGAGTCCGAGGGTTTCCAAAATAAATGGGTTTTGAACCCGAGTTTACCTTTTCAAATCTAAAACAATTTCATGAAATCATTTCCAAAACTATAAGCATGGAAAATCAGTGCAAAATTGTAAATCTCGATTTACGTGCAAGCACGTAAATCGCCTCGAAATGCGTGAAACCATGTAATTCACCAATATCCAAATCAACATCATAAGATCATATCCATAAAACATATAAAACATTTATGTATGCATCACAGTTTAGAAATCAAGGTCCATTCACACCCGTCCTAAGCTGTCGCCTCAATTTGCGTGCCTTAAGCCTCCCCGGGCTAATCACCGTCGCTGAGACTCCCAAACCTGTCCAAATCAATCTATAGGGTTACTAACTACCTTATTAACCTCTAATTGAATGTAATGACCCATCCTAAATATCGGGATTAAATATTAATTAATGATGATTTATAATGACTAATCGGGGATTAGTTGAGAGAAATCAGACGAACGGTGCGAAATGACCGTTTTGCCCCTAGACGGGGGTAAAATGTTAACTTTTGATCCAGGATGTCTGATGGCCGAGGGCCGAGAACTGTTGCTTAGATCGGGTCGATACAAGTCCGTAGATAGGCGGCACGTCGGAATCTGACGTCGGAAGGAGAAGTTATGGTCACAGGAGCGAAATTGAAGATTTACGGCTCGGGATTCTAATATAATATTAATTTAATTGGATTGGGGAGATATTTTATGTGGGGCCCTTGGATGAGTGACAAGTGTCACTCATCCCATTGGTGGATAACCCTAAAGTGTGGATCTAAATCTAATTGGGGGCTTGGGATTAATTAATTATTTAAAAATCAAAGCTCTCTCTTCTCTCTGTCCCTGCGGGCTCTCTCTCATTTCTCTCTAAGGAATACGACACAAACACACCCCACAACCCCTCCAAAACTCATCCATTCATGATGGTGTAAACATGAAAGTGAGTGAGGGAGGTGAGACAAGGAGAACGGTGGCCGTGGCTTGCGCTGCCGTGGACGGTGGCCAGAGAAACCATGGAGGGTATGTTTTGGTTTTCAAAATGTGAAGTTGAGTTTTGGTGCTTGATAATTGATGATGATGACTGGAAATGGTTGCTGGAGGTCCTAGGAGTCGATTGGGCTAGGAATGGATGGCAGGGGTGGCCGGAATCGTGGAGAACCGACGGAGGAAAGTTCGACCGGTTCAACCATTTGATTGGGAGGTATGATCCTGGCTTGTTTTTCATGTTTTTAATTCCTGAATAGTTTAGGAATGATTATAAGAAGGTTTAGGAATGAAAATGGGTGAAAACAGACCAAAATGGGAAGAGTTACGGAAGAAAATCGGGACCGTCGGTTCTGTTGGATCGGACCGGGCTGAACTGGTCTGAACCGATTCGACAGAGGTTAGGGATGATGAATAGTGCTCAATGCGTGGGTTTCACATGTAGGGAGTTCAGGTCCCGCGTGGGGGCGCGTGAGGGGCCTTTTGGGGAAACTTTCAACACGTGAAATCATCTATTTGATGTAACGAACATTCTGAGACTGGTTTCGTGTCGATCGGACACCGTTTCGATATGTTTCAGGGTGTCCGAAGGTTTAAGATCGAGTTTAAAAATAGTTTAAAATTCGGAAAAATTATGAGGCTTTAATAGGAGGTTAATGATGAGGTTAGTAACCATCTAGTTTGATTTTGAGAGGTTTGGCAGTCCCGGTGCTAGTGATGGGGCTCGGGAGGGCTTTTGGGACGCGTATCGAAGCGGCAGCATAGGATGGTTTGTGAGTGGACTTCGTTTTCTAAACTGTGATGCATGTATAACTATTTTATATGTTTTACATACGTGATTTCTATGATGATGATTGTGGCACTGGTGGATTATAAAATTGCACGTATTTCAGGGTAAACTCGTATTTACACGTATTTCGAGGTTTACGAGCTTATACTATTGCTATGTGAATGTGAATTCAATAATGATTCTGTGGCATGGTTTTGGTTTTGGAAAGATGAACTCGGGCATGAGACCCATTTGAATTATGTGATTGGGCCAGGGGGCTAGTTGGTTTACTAAATCGGGTTGAGACCCTTTTCAGTTATGTGATCCGGCCGTGGGCCCAGTGGTTTACAAAATCGGGCAGGAGGCCCAGTTGAGTTTTATAAACGTGATTTCGGGTCTGGGACCCTATGTTTCATAAACGTGATTTCGGGTCGGAGACCCTAAATGGATTGTGATGTTTTATGAGATATTTCGGGCAGGGCCCATTATGATGTTTTCAAATTGCTTTGTAAAACTATTTTCCATATACCATCTTGATACGAGGATATATGATGGTCTCCTCCAAGTGTCTGGGATATTGGGGAAGTCATGGTGCATTGCCTACGAGGGGTCATTATACGGAGCTACCGGACCGTATAGTGACTCAGGAGCAGGAATGCTATAATTAGACGTCTGAGACGTCAGACATTTGGGATGTCAAAGATATTGAACCGGAGAGACCCCGGGTAGCACGTGTTGCTTATAATCGTGAGATATAATGTTTGGGACGTCAAACGTCTGGGACGCTAGGCATCTAGGATGCCGAGGATGGTTATGTGGTAAATATGGACTTTTGGATCTTTGAAATGTTTTCTCAGTTGAATTTTTGTTTATGGTTTTGGGCAGTGGCCCCTTGGTTTTGGATTTACGGTTTTAGGCTAAAGCTCTAATGGCTTATTTGAGTAAATGTTTTGATTAATGATTTTCGATGCATGCATACTTTTTAGTGAAGGGCGTAAATATCTTTATGAAATGTGGTTTTATAAACTTATTGATTTTCGTCCACTCACAGTTTTGAATGGTTTTAATGCCCTTCAGGTTGAATACGGATGCGGGATGTAGCTGAGACCGAGACATCGCACTCCTCCACCGATCCTGGCGAGCTCTGGGAGCCCCGTATGGGCTGAGGTACGTATTATCCTTTATTTGACACTTTGTGTCAGACGGAAGCCTGAAGCATCCCACGTTAATTCCGGGGGATTGGGATGGGTCGTGTTAAGTGGTATCAAAGCGAGGTTGTTGCTATTCAGTAGTTCTTGTGGTACGCGCAAGTCGAGGATGTGATGTCTCTACGCGGTCAGCCCGTTATCAACCTGATGGTAGGATGCCGATTTAATATTTTTGGGATTGAGTAGTGATTAGAGTGTGATTGGCTTGATTCTCCATGTGTTAGTGTGATTCGACCCAAGTGGGGTTGTGTGTGATGAATTGGTATTGTGGGACCGTTGGTTCGGTCATGTGACGTTAGTTTGTGGTGCTTCTGGGAACAGCTGGGTTCGGGGAACCCCATTTGAGTAGTGGTCAGAGAATGTGAACCCTAGTAGCGATTGCTGGTGTGAGAGATGGTAGTACATGAGTTAGCTGATGACCTTAGTAGTGGAAACCCAATTGAGTTTATGGTAGGATTGGATTGACGTCTATACAATGTCAGGACCGCAGGGTCGATCAGATTGTGGCTTTTATTGTAGAGGACAGTTGGGTTCAAGGGAACCCTAGGGTGTGATTGTGGAACCCTAAATTATGATAGATGGATTGGAAAGGTAAACCTTAGTTGTGATTGACGATTTGAAGTGTGAGTCCTTAGTTGTTGAGGATTGGACTACTTTCTGAGTCGGGGTGGTCTATCGAGTCGAACCCCAGATTGTGACTGTTGGATTGGAACTTGTACTGCAAAGAGTGGCTGAGGTCGTGGATGACAATGTGGATGACTCTAGTGAGTCTAGTCTAAACTATAGAGATTGGTTGGCTCGACATGAAGTGAAATGATGGGATTTGATCCACGAGTACGGTTTTGAGATAAGATATGGAATCCCGGGTTAGACCGGATAATAGTGTGATGTGTGGATGCGGAACTCGTTAGCGATGACTGTTGGTCGACAGTCGTGTGGAGATGATTGGCTATCGAGGGTAATTGGTGTAGTTGTAGTAGTTGAGAATCGGGGGACGTTCAGGGAACGTTCATTGTCTTGCTGTGGATTATCAGAATGGTAGTACCCATAATTGTGGGGTACGAGAGAGGCAGAATTCCTTTCACCTGAGCGGAGATGCGGGGTTGTTGCTCGATATGAGTGCTGACTCAGGGTTGTTTGATTCACACACTACGTGGCGGTGATTGTGATGACGATGAGCCACGAGTTGGGATGTGACTTCGTCGTGATGGTACCCATCGTTGTGGGGTACGAGAGAGGTAGAGTTCCTTTAACCTAAGTGTAGGTGTGGGTTGTTGCTCGGTATGAGTAATGACCTACGGTTATCTGATTCGTGCATAGGGTGCTAGTGGTTGTGACGAGGATGAGCTACGAGTTGGATGTGACTCCGTCGTGATGGGCATATGTTCGATATCTGAGATTCGATAATGGTTGAGTGATGGACTGGATGGGATCCAGTAGGGATTGTGATGTGTTAGGATAAGTCCCAACAGTTATAAGGTGACAAGTGATGAATGGATGGAATAGGTACGATTGGGGCATGAGGAGTTTTGTATGACGTAGAAGACGTCATGGGAATTAGTGGATTCGGGGAGTTGTTGTTCACTCCGAAACTTGTGTGGTTGTGTGTTTCTAGTATCACAAGGAAGTGCAAAGAATTCATGGAAATTGGTAGAAGCCGAAGAGAATAATTGGTAGTATTGATGTGAGAGTTTGTGATTGCGAATAACATGGAGACCCGAGAGTTGAACTTGGGAAATTGAGATGTGAGAACGAGATAGTAACAAATTACATCCTTTTGGATGTGCATAAACAGTTATTAGCGGATAGGAGATCTGGGTAATGGATTGATTGCGGACACGTGGTTGTCCAAGTGAGTTAAGGATTTGGGAAGTCCAGTGGTTGGACTTGACTCGTAGTTAGAAGCATGTCGATCTTCCAACATGGTTGGAACTTCAGATTCGAGGAGAGTTATGAGTGAGGAGGCGAGAGGAGAAATTGTTTCAACATTGGTGATGGATATTCTGAAGTCACAGAGGGTGACTTCTCATTTTCTGCCCATGGCAGACAATGGTTGTTGTTACCAGTACGTTGAACGTGTATTGGTTGGTGGACCCGTGAGTTGTCTTGGCTCATCAAGAGGAGTGGGTACTTCGAAGCTTGGTGATTGAGATTCCCATTTTCTGCTTGGTGGCAAATAAGGTTGGATTACTTGTTCTGGTGGGTGCAGTGAATTGTGTTTGCACTCACGTAGGATGGATGTTGATGTCATCGTCTTGGATCATCCTTGATTTTTCCTAGGTGGAATGACAAGGATCGATATGAGAAATTTGAGAGAACCCACAGTTTAGCCATGTTTTGTTTTTGACGGAGTGTTTAGATGTGAAAATAGTTGAATAGTGATGTGACTGACGAAGGACACAATGAGGGTGTAAGACCCTACGGTCAGATTTCAGGTAAATTGTTAGCTCGGTGAGCATGTGTGGATCCTAGGTGGATCAGGACTATGATGTTGTAGACATTGGGCATTGTGACGATCTAGGGTCGTGATGTTATTGGTCGGGTGAATTGGTGATGGATTTGAATTGTGATCTTGTTAGGTGAAGAGCTTATTGCCCTATCGTAAATATTTGGATATGGGAATAGTTGGATTGAACTTCTTTTTGAAGTTGATCCAGTATGAGACGGTACTTGAGTGAGTTGGGATGTTTACGATTTGACTTGAATATTTGACTTTGTGAATGAGTAGGTATCCGACGGGGTCGGATTTGGTCGGCCTTGGATATGTGGACAATGGGATTAGTTTCCTTTCGAAGTCAATCGAATGTGGTATGGAAATCGTTTGAGCAGGTAACCGATAGGTTCGGTGTTAGTGCGTCTCAGTAGACGTGGGTGAGATTGAATGCTCAATTGGCATGAATGGGTACGCCTTGGTAGGAGTGATTCAGATTTGTACGTGTTGGTTTACGTGTTTGGGAGTGATGCTAGTCGGGTGACCATGGGACTTAGAATGGATGATGAGTTGGAATAATCGAAGTGTCTCGTACGGGATTGGATATATGAACCCCAGTATTAAATCATGATTAACTACAAACCATGTAGTGGACTGGTCGGAGGATGGATGTACGTACCCTGTACGTTGTACGAGGATCGATACTGGATAGGCCGAGTGGTGCCTGGTGACGGTACATAGGATGTACCAGTGGTGTGTGGTTAAGCGTGTTGGTAGTCGGTTTAGTTCCGATATCATTGGATTGGTTGAGGACGTGAATTGGACATTGAATACTATGCACTAGGCAGAATGATTTTAACGGACTTAGTGATTGTCTGAGCAGGTGCTCAGAGCCGTGGATGGCTAATGAAACCCTAGAGTTGGGATGTGTATTACTGCTGAGCAGGTATTCGATGAGGTCCAATTACATGCAGGTCGAGTGTGATGTTGGGATATGTATACTCAGGTTGAGTGAGTTGGTGGTTAGTATAACCACGGGTTGTTTTGCGTGGATCTGCTGCTCTGTGACTTTCACTAATGGCGGCATGGATTAGGAGGAAATTTTGGTACGAGGTACCTTGGTGCGACTCTAAAGTGAGTCAGGGTGTGTCGGTGATTTGAATCGTGACCTTGGAGCCGTGAGTGACGGCTGAGCGCGACGTTATGGAACGTGTATTGTTGACATGGTAAAATTCAGGAAATGCGGAGAAACTGTGAAATTTGGGTAACTCTCGATGTGGGAGAGATGTCGAATGGATTTACGACTAGCCAAGTGGTAACGGTTTGGCTGAATGTGTCAGCGTGGGTTGATGAGTAAGATCTTGTGACTCCCAGTGGGAGCAGATGTCAGAGTGTATTAGTGATTGAGAGAAAAAGCTGAATGTGTCCGAGTAAGGATAGAATTGTCAAGTACTCGGATCATGTGATCAACTTCACTCGAGGTGGTCGAGTGTGGTCGTTGCGATGTGAGTTCGTGATGGAACGTCTGGGTGCAGACAAGTATGTTTCTGGTTAGTGGGTGTACAAGTGTACACATAGTGTGCGATTGAATTGTTTTCCACGAGGTGGATGTGGAATCAGGATAGTTGGATTTCGAGGACGAAATTTGTTAAGGGGGGGAAGGTTGTAACGACTCATCCCGAATATCAGGATTAAATATTAATTAATTATGGTTTATAATGACTAATCGGGGGTTAGTTGAGAGAAATCGGACGGACAGTGCGAACTGACGGTTTTGCCCCTAGGTGTGGGTAAAATGTTGACTTTTGACCCGGGAAGTCCAATGGCCGAGGGCCGAGAACAGTTGTGTAGATCGGGTCGATACGAGTCCGTAGACAGGCGGCACGTCGAAATCGGACGTCGGACGGAGAAGTTATGGTCACCGGAGCGAAATCGGAGATTTACGGCTCGAAATTCGAATATAATATTAATTTAATTGGATTGGGCAGATATGTTATGTGGGATCCTTGGATGAGTGACAAGTGTCACTCATCCCATTGGTGGATAACCCTAAAGTGTGGATCTAAATCTGATTGGGGCCTTAGGATTAATTAATTATTTAAAAATCTAAGCTCTCTCTTCTCCCTCTCCCCGCGGGCTCTCTCTCATTTCTCTCTAAGGAACATGACACAAAAACACCCAACAACCCCTCCAAACCTCATCCATTGATGATGGTGTAAACATGAAAGTGAGTGAGGGAGGTGAAACAAGGAGAACGGTGGCAGTGGCTTGCGCCGCCGTGGACGGTGGCTCGAGAAACCAGGAAGGGTATGTTTTGGTTTTCAATATGTGAAGTTGAGTTTTGGTGCTTGTTAATTGATGATGATGACTGTAAATGGTTGCTGCAGGTCCTAGAAGTTGATTGGGCTAGGAATGGATGGCAGGGGTGGTCGGAATCGTGGAGAATCGACGGAGGAAAGTTCGTCCGGTTCAACCATTTGATTGGGAGGTAAGATCCTGGCTTGGTTTTCATGTTTTTAATTCCTGAATAGATTAGGAATGATTAGAGGAAGATTTAGGAATGAAAATGGGTGAAAACGGACCAAAATGGGAAGAGTTATGGACGAAAACCAGGACCACCGGTTCGGTTGGACCGGACCGGGTCTGAACCGATTCGATAGAGATTAGGAATGATGAATAGTGCTCGACGCGTGGGTTTCACGCGTAGGGAGTTCAAGCCATGCGTGGGGGCGTGTGAGGGGGCTTTTGGGGAAACTTTCAACACGTGAAATCATCTATTCAATGTAACGAACATTCTGGTACTGGTTTCGTGTCGATCGGACACCGTTTCGATATGTTTCGGGGTGTCCGAAGGTTTAAGATCGAGGTTAAAAATAGTTAAAAATTCGAAAAATTACGGGACTTTAATAGGAGGTTAATGATGAGGTTAGTAACCCTCTAGTTTGATTTGGATACGTTTGGAAGTTCCGGTGATAGTGATGGGGCTCGGGGGGGCTTTTGGGACGCTTATCGAGGCGGTATCATAGGACAGTCTGTGAGTGGACTTCGTTTTCTAAACTGTGATGCATGCATAACTATTTTATATGTTTTACATACGTAATTTCTATGATGATGATTGTGGCACTGGTGGATTATACGATTGCACGTATTTCGAGGTAAACTCTTATTTACACGTATTTCGAGGTTTACGAGCTTATACTATTGATGTGTGAATGTGAATTCAATAATGATTCTGTTGAATGGTTTTGGTTTTGGAAAGATGAACTCGGGCATGAGACCCATTTGAATTATGTGATCGGGTCAGGGGCCCAGTTGGTTTACGAAATCGGGTTGAGACCCTTTTCAATTATGTGATCGGGTCGGGGGCCCAGTGGTTTACAAAATCGGGCATGAGGCCCAGTTGAGTTTTATAAACCTGATTTCGGGTCGGGGACCCTAAATGGATTGTGATGTTTTATGAGATATTTCGGGTAGGGCCCATTGTGATGTTTTGAAATTGCTTTGTAAAACTGTTTTCCATATATCATCTTGATACGAGGATATGTGATGGTCTCCTCTAGGTGTTTGGGACACTAGGGAAGTCACGGTGCATTGCCTGCAGGGGGGTCATTATACGGAGCTACCGGACCGTATAGTGACTCAAGAGCAGGAATGCTATGATTAGACGTCTGGGACGTCAGACATCTGGGATGTCAGAGATATTGACCCGGAGAGACCTCGGGTAGCACGCTTTGCTTATTACCGTGAGATATGATGTCTGGGACGTCAAGCGTCTGTGACGCTAGGCATCTAGGATGCCGAGGATGGTTATGTGGTAAATATGGACTTTTGGATCTATCAAATGTTTTCTGGGTTGAATTTGTGTTTATGGTTTTGAGCAGTAGCCACTTGGTTTTTGATTTACGGTTTTGGGCTAAGGCTCTAATGGCTTATTTGAGTAAATGTTTTGATTAATGATTTTCGATGCATGCATACTTTTTAGTGAAGGGAATAAATATCTTTATGAAATGTGTTTTTATAAACTTATTGATTTTCGTCCACTCACAGTTTTGAATGGTTTTAATGCCCTTCCAGTTGAACACAGATGCGGGCTGTAGCTAAGACCGAGACATCGCACTCCTCTACCGATCCTGGCGCGCTCTAGGAGCCCCGTATGGGCTGAGGTATTTATTATCTCTTGTTTGACACTTCGTTTCAGACGGGGGCATGACGCATCCCACGTTAATCCCGGGAGGATTGGGATGGGTCGTGTCATTGAAGCCCCATAATTTTTTCGAATTTTTAACTATTTTTAAACTCGATCCTAAACCTTCGGATGTCCCGAACAATATTGAGACGGTGTCCGATTGACATGAAACCAGTCCCAAAATGTTCGTTAAATCAATTAGATTAATTCACATGTTGAAGTCATCCCCAAAAGACCCACCATGCGCCCTCACGCGCCGCCCAAAGGGGCTGCGCGTGAAGCCCGCTCGCCTACTTTTCATCGTCCCTAACCTCGCAATAGACCGGGTTCAGATCGGTTCAGACCCTGTTTAGTCCAACCAAACCGGCGGTCACGGTTCAAAGTTATAAACCCTCCATTTTTAGTCCGTTTTCCAATCTTTCAATCCTAAACTCTTTGTCTCATCATTATCTATCTATTCCTGATTTTAAGAACCTAAAAACAATCCTAAATCGTACCTTAAAGATCCATGGTTGAACCGACCACCTGCGTCGTCTCCGACCACCTCCAGCCTTGGTTTTGGTTCCATTCGACTCGTCTAGGTCCCTAGGTCACAGCCCTGTCCATCAAAAGGGTCAAAAAAAATCTAAAACTAAACCTTGGATTTTCGAAATATAAACTTACCTCACGGGTTTGACTTTGGGCCCTCGCCACCGTCCACGACGGTCCTCCTCCACGGCCTCATCATCATCGCCTCTCTTCTCTCTCACACTCTGATTCACAACTCATGGTCTACTAATGATGTTTGGAGGACTGTAAGCGAGGAATGGATGTTCGGGTTTTGAAGAAAATAGAGAAGATGGTGAAGTTTAATGGTGATAAACAGATGAGGAAAATGATGGAGATGAAGGGTGGAGATGTGAGGAATAATTTGGGATGAATGGCTGGGATTAAAAGATGAGAGTGGGAATTACAAAATAATAAAAATAATATTATTTTAATCTCAAAACCCACCAATCAAGAATGAGATCCACAAATTGGGGTTATGGGACAATGGTATGAGTGACACTTGTCACTCATCCATTAGGCATGAATTAAATATCTTAGCCCACCATGATACAAAAGTAATCTGTCTCGTAATTCGTACAATAATTTCCTCGAAATTCCACGAACCATAACTTTTCTTTCTGACGTCTGATTTTGGTGTGTCTCCTGTCTACGGATTCGTATCGACTCGATCTACAGAACGGTCCTTGGCCCTCGGCCATCGGACCTCTTGGGTCAAAAGTCAACATTTTACCCACGACCAAGGGCAAAACGGTCATTTTGCGTCGTTCATCTGATTTCACTCAACTAATCACTGATTAACCTCACTAATCATTGATTAGTCACTAATCTAATAACGGAATTCGTGACGGGTCGTTACTCAAATACACTCATTGCATCATAAAATATGTTCTCAAACACATATAAAACATTTATGTATGCATTAATTTAGAAAACAAAGTCCATTCACATACCGTCCGAGCTACCACCTCTATATGCGTGCCATACGTCTTCCCGGGTTAATCACCGTCACCGGGACTCCCAAACCTGTCCAAATCATTTAGAGGGTTACTAACTATCTCATTAACCTCTCATTGAAGTCCCGTAATTTCTCGAATTTTTAACTATTTTTAAACTCAATCCTAAACCTTCGGACATCCCGAACTATATCGAAACGATATCTGATCGACTCGAAACCAGTCCCAGGAAGTGGACCACGCGCCTTCACGAGCCTCCCTGCGCATGGGCCTTACGCGCCAGCACAGGTCGTCCCTATCATCCAGCCGACCAGCCGGTTCGGTCCACTCTGTAATTCCGGTTCGGCTAGACCGGCGTGACCAGTCCAAGCCCATTTATCCTTTATTTTTCGTCTGTTTCCTTCCATTTTGATTCCATTCTCTTTGTTTCATCATTATCTAGTTTTCTATGTCCTCAAAACCCACAAAATGATCGAGAAATTACCTGTGTGAATTTGAACTTACGACATTTTCCCGGCTGCCGTCCAGGGCGTTCCCACCGTCCTCATCCTTCATTTTCGATAGCCACCAACTCGTACCCATCCCACAAACATCATCTAACCATCAAAAACCATCCAAAACGTACGAAATCAAAAATCCAATTTTTGAATCAAAACGGGTTCTCGGGTTTAACTGGGTTCTGGGCTTCCTCCGTTGTCCACGTCGCCGTCTCATCGTCCCACTCATCCTCAACCCCTGACTCGATTAGCACAGGTTTAGGGAGGCCTAGGGTCTAGTTTCCCATAGGTTTCGATTTTGGTCGATCGAATGGAAGAAATGGGGAGGTATATGCATGCATCTGTGTTTTGTGGGCAATGGATGAGTGACACTTATCACTCATCCATTGGGCCTATCCAAAATATTTGGGCCCACTTGAGGAAAAATGTCATCAGTCTCGGGATTCGTGCAATAGTTCCTTAGAACTTCCATGAATCATAACTTTCCCGTCAAACGTCCAATTTCAACGTGCCACCTGTCTACAGACTCGTATCGACTCGATCTACGTAACGGTCCTCGGCCTTTGGACCTCTCGAATCAAAAGTCAACTTTTCCCCCTCGTTCAGGGGAAAAATCGTAATTTCACCCTGAACGTCCGATAATCCTCAGCTAATCCCCGATTAGTCTTGCTAATTCGTCATTAGTCTTAATTAATCCTTAAAATCAGGGACGGGTTGTTACACTATTGGTAGATATAATTACTCAAAAGAACAATGTCCGTCTTGATAACTGAATCATCATCATAATGCTAGTCTTAAGAAGCAGAGCTCAGCTCGACATCTGAGACTAACTAACTAGCACATCATATAACTATTCAAGGATACAACATCTGAATAGCCACCCAGGGACATAGCATCTGGGCACAACCCAGCAATCTAAGGAGGTTTTCCCATCATATACATCACAGAACAACTCAAGAATACCACATCCAAGTACCAACCAACCATTCACAATAATATGCAAGCATCAAGAATCATGCACCACACATACCAAATTTTCAAAATCAAATCCATATTTCAAGATTTGGGAATAATCGACTTACCCAACTACATGCATTCAAAATTAATCTGAAATCTTAAGAAAAAACATCACTAATCCTTTTCAAAATGAGTTCCAAATCATTTTTATAGTAAGTCTCGTATACTTAAAATGTATACTTCGCATCATCCCATAGTCTCGTATGCAAATATGAAAACAAATCATTAAAATATCTTATACACAAAACTAATATTTTACAAAAAATTTACTTATAAACCTCGCTCTGATACCAAGTTGACAGGGCCAGTTCCAACTGATCCTGCTCCCGTCTAACAGCTCCTGTCAGACAAGGGATACTACAAATCTTTAAGTATGTCCCTATTTTAATCTACTAACCAAACCTAATCCGTCCTTGCGAGATTACCACCCTCGGCGAACCCGCTAACTCCAAAAAGTGGACGAATTTATTTATTCCACCAATTTTATTTTCTCTATGTTGTTCCATACTTTCCAACTTTTAACATGGTGACTTACAACCAAGTAATAATAATTTATTACCACTTAAACGTCATCAATTTATTACCATTATCAAACCACAAATCTAACCATAAAAAACATCCTAATATTCATCAAATACTTCCAATATATTTCTCAAAATTACTTACTAATTGTTTATGTTCAAATAGTGTTAAAACTAGACCTTTTAGTCATATTCCCCAATATTCATCTTATCACTCTCAATTTATTCACATTATTCTTAATATGTAATTATGAATATTGCCAAGATATTCACACCATTAAGTAATTAATATCACAAGTATAAATAGAAAACTAATACTAAATACCAAATCCTTTATTCATAATCAAAACTAATGATCAAACCACAATTCCATTCGTTATCCCATTCATGGAATAATCTCAACTTCTAGAATATAATTAAGAATGTTTATATAAAATTTGATATCTTTAGATCCACATAATATCACAAAGCAATAAAGACATAAAGTAACTAATAGTAAAGAGAGTGAAGGGTTTAAGAAAACAAATCTCCATTGATGGCTCCTTCACTTCTCTTTCATTGGGTTGCCTCCCAAGAAGCACTTGAAGTTTAATGTCCATTCATCCTAGACTGGATGCTTCATTTACTCGTTTTGAACAGCCGGATCTTGGAGGTGCATCTCCTCAATAGAGTGTTCTTTGAAAGCTTCGTAGTAAGGTTTCAACCGGTGATCATTAACCTTGAAATTGTTCCTAGTTATGGGTGATTGAATCTGGATAGCACCATGAGGAAAAATGTGAGAAACAATACAAGGGCCAACCCATCTAGAACGAAGCTTACCTGAGCATAATTTAAGCCGAGAGCAGAATAGTAGGACTTTTTGGCCAACTTGAAAGGTTTTTCCACGGATCATTTTATCATGCAAAGCTTTTGTGCGTTCTTTGTAGATCCTGCCACTATCAAATGCATCATTCCAAATCTCTTCAAGTTCAAAAAGTTGTAACTTCATATGCATTCCTGCCTCATCAGGGTCCATGTTGAACTTTTAGACTGCCCACTAGGCCTTATGTTCTAATTACATAAGAAGATGACACGCTTTCCCATAGAGTAGGCAAAAGGGTGACATACCTATGAGAGTTTTGTATGCGGTTCCATAGGCCCACAAAGCATCTGCTAACCTTGTACTCCAATCCTTTCGTGAAGGCGTAACGGTTCTCTCGAGTATCTTCTTGATTTCCCGGTTGCTAACTACTGCTAAACCATTGGTTTGAGGGTGATATGGAGTTGATACCTTGTGAGTGATTCCATACTTCTTCAATAATGCGCCAACTGTTTTGTTACAAAAGTGGCTTCCCCTATCACTGATCAATGCTCGGGGTATGCCAAATCTAGAAGAGTTGTTAGTGCGAAGGAAAGGTGCAATAACTTTAGAGTCATTAGTCCGAGTGGCTTTAGCTTCCACTGATTTTGAAACATAATCCATAGTAAGAAGGATATATTCAAAACCATAAGACGAATGAAATGGACCCATGAAATCTATACCCCACAAATCAAAAATCTAGACATTAAGTATAAAGGTTTGTGGCATTTGATCTTTAGGTCTTAGATTACCAGATTTTTGACATCTATCACAAGTAGCACAAAATTCATGAGCATCACGAAATAAAGAAGGCCAAATGAAAACTGTGTCTAACACCTGAAGGGCAGTTTTCATGGAACCAAAATGTCCCCCACATGCTTCAGTATGACAAAATGCAAGAATATAATTATGTTCGATATCCGGGACACATCTCTTAAGTACTAAATCAGAACATTGTTTCCACAAGTAAAGTTCATCCCATAAGTAAGTTCTAGCATTATGTTTAAGCTTATCACGTTGATATCTAGGCATGGTACTCAGGAAAGCTTTAGTGATCAAGTAGTTTCCACAATGATTCCAGATTTCTTTGGAATAACCTGCATAGGGGATTCCCAACGACTATCTGAAATAGGGTAAATAACACCACAATCATAAAGTTTGATTACCTCATTTTTAACTAATTCCATCATAGGTGGATAGAGTCACCTTTGAGCTTCCCGAGTGGGTTTACCATCATTTTCATGAAGGATACGGTGAACACAAGTGGCAGGGTTGATTCCTTTGATGTCTGCAAGTGTCCATCCAATCGTGGTCTTGTACTTCTTGAGTATAGTCGGAAGTTTTGACTCTTAATCAGGTTGCAGAGTTGATGAAATAATGACAGGTAAGGTGTCATTATCTCCAAGGAATGCGTACATCAAATGTTCCGGAAGTACCTTAAGTTCTAGTTCAGGGGCATGGACAACAGATGGAAGCATTTTATTAGTACCAAAAGTGATTGGAATATGAGGATGGGGACTTACAAATCTCGGTATTTCATTTAGGGCCATGACTAATTCAAGGATTCTAGGTTCAAGGACCTCAATTAGTGCATCGAAAATGGTTGCAGTCCCGAATTGGATCAGTCGTGCTCCTTCTTGAATGGTTATTTCGAGTTCATCATCCTGTATATGGTTCAAGTGTTCCTGCGACATAGATTCAATAATGTCAATAGCAAAGCAAGCATTAATACTAGTACTAGGATACCTCATAGTTTCGAAGATGTTGAACTCGATCATCTCCCCCATCAAATTCCATGGATAGAAGATCATTGTGGACATCTATCTTTGTTCTTGCAGTCCTCATGAATGGATGTCCCGGAAGCAATGGTGTGTTGTCTAAAGGACACTCATTCATATCAAGAACATAAAAGTCAGCAAGAAAGATAAGCTGATTAACCTGCACAAGAACATCTTCTACATATCCCCTTGGATATGTGTGAGAACGATCTGCTAATTGAATAATCACATTGTCTTTCTTTAATTCACCTAGATTCATTGATGCATATATATGGTAGGGCATAACATTCATTGATGCACCTAAATCTAGCATGACATTATCAAAGGATTTGTTACCTATTACGTAGGGAACTGAAAAACTCCCAAGATCTTTGAATTTTGGTGGAAGTTTTTGTTGGATAACTGCAGAAACAGTTTCGTTTACCTTAACCACCTATTTTTCTCTTGTTTTTCGTCTTTGAGTGCATAACTCTTTGACGAACTTGGCATAAATGAGTACTTGTTTGATGCATTCAATTAATGGCACGTTCACTTGTACCTTTCGGAATATGTCAAGGATCTCATCATACTTCTCATCCTTCTTAGTTTTTGCAAATCTACTTGGAAAGGGTGCACGAGACAACAAGGTGTTACTAGGAATAAATTTTGAAAATATATGATTTTTACCTTTTCCGTGGCTAGATGGTGTTGGCATTGCTGCTATTTCCTTGTTCGAAATGGTGATCTTATCATACTCATTCTGAACAAATTCGTCACTTTCCTTCCTAGCATCCATAGAACTTGATTTCGGGCCTTCCTTGGGCATAGGTCATGCAAAACCTTCCCACTTCGAGTTGTAGCATAACTAGCATGCTCAAAAGCATTGTTCTTTGGATTTGGAACGATTTGTGAAGGCAACTTCCCGGTATCTTTGACTTGTCCCATGAAATCGGCAATTGGACCAATTTGCTTCTTCATTTCAGATATGTCACGGCCATGAGTGTTCAACGTCTCCTTTGTTTGCTTTTGGTTATCCAGAAGGACTTGAGTTGAAGTGGATAATTGTGAAAATATCTTATAGTAATCCGGGTTAGAGAATTGATGTACTGGAAGAGCTTGTTGCGTACCCATAGGTTGATGAGGCATCGGCGGTCTTGGCATGAATTTTTGTCATGAATACCCTTGTTGGCGTTGAGCTGGAGGGTTCAAACATCCTTCATTGCTGCTCCACTTGAATCCCGGATGATCACGGTTGCCTTGTCCATAGTGGGTAAAGTTATTCAATCGTTGGTTCCCTTGATATCCGCCTAAGGCATTGGCTTGTTCCATTCCCTCATTCAGATTCATGATTTGAGGACAATGATCAGTAGGGTGTCCGTCTAGTTGGCATATACCACATATAGGTCCCTTAGGTTGCATAGCTCTTTTGGCTTCTAATTCCAAAACTTGTTCAAGCATAGATTGGAGCTTTTCAATCTTTTAATCTGAGGCGCCCTTGGAATTAAGTGCACTTACCCCCTTCTTGTGAGACATGCCATAATGGGCATCATTGGTGGACCTACTCTCGAGTAACTATCTTGCTTCAGGCTCATCTAAGTCCATAAATGCCCCATATAAAGTTGCATCAAGTGGGTTTTAGACCATCATAGAAGTAATTCAGTAGGTTAGTCCCTGAGAAACCATGTGAAGGACAAGTAGAACAAAGGACCTTGAAACGATCGTAGAATGAACCAAAGGTTTCGTCTGGTGCTTGGGTAATGGATGTGATCTCTCGCCTTTTTTAAGTGATCATAGAAGTGGGAAAGTACTTGGCCAAAAACAAGTCCGGGAGTTGTTTCCGAGTAGTGATATAATTGGCGGGCAAGTCCATGAGCCAATATTGGGCCCTATCCGCCAAAGAGAAAGGAAAAGCCTTAAGTTGCAGAAGTTCATCATCAACATCACTTGGTTTCATGCTATTGCACACAAATTAGAAAGTTCTAAGGTGTTTGTTTGGATCCTCATTGGGTAACCCATAATAGGTTGGGAGTCAATGAAGGAAACCACTCTTAAGCTCAATGTCTGTTTTGTTTTCCTTGGGTAGAGGAAAAACAATGCAGGAGGGTCCTATGATTCACTCAGTTGAGCAAGTACGTTGACGAAGAGACTTACGTTCATTATTGGCCATCTCAGTTTCAGGTTGACTTTCATGTTGGTGTTTAGGGGAAGAAGAGGACTCAAAATCGTAGTCTTCCTCAAAAGTAGGTTCCAAGATGGGTTCTAAGGTCGAATTTTCAAACTTTATTTCCCTTAACTCACCCCCCAATGTAGGCTGTGTATCGAAACTAGCAAAGCGTGGAGATCTACGAGTTGGAATCACTCACTTTGGCTTGGTCATGCATAGGAACCTGAGATGCAACAAACATAGAAAGTCATATCCTAATCGCGACAATAGATAAGATAACTGGGCAAGCGAGATAGGTAGTCATGAAATGTAGAGAACAAAAAATACACAAACAACACTGTATGTATAAAGAAAATGTTATAGGAAAGTAAGTAAAGAAATTAAAGAGTATAACCAAGAATATGCAAGGTAGATCACAACAATAATATGCAAAAACACAAGTTCAAAAACGTCCAAATCAATGCAACACGTAAAAGTCTACATGAAGAATGGTGTGAATGCATAAGAGGAAAATCATTAGAACATGCATTAGCCATAAGAGTCACGTGTCATTGCATGAAATGAATGGCTTGCACCTTTGATCTCACTTCCCTAGATTCACTTAGTCATAGAGGGTCGGTGATGAAATCCAAGCATCATGAAACCGCAGGGAGGGTATGCAATCTACCAATGCAATAGATAGAGTCTTAGAGTGACATGAATAGCTTTCGCACTTCGCTTCTCATAGTACTTTCCTGGGCTTATGACATGCACGTACTGATAAACATATTTCAATCCCCTCCACCATTCAACGTTAATCATGGCTAGTTGGGATAGATGTAACGCGAGAAGCAAGAACTAATTTCGAGAACACCCCGAGGCTAACCTGGCCAGGGTATATACTCCATTGGAGTCCTCTTGCTTAGTGTCCCACTTGTCACCAATCATAACCCTCCTAGACACCATAACCAACCAAAGGAAGTTTGCAAAATAGAGGTTTACCAAACCCAAGTGTTTAGAACCTCCGCCCCACCTCATGTCCATAGATTCGAGTTTACAGTGTGTGGTGATGAAATCCACACATCACGAAGGGTTAAGGAGAGAGTAAACAAAGGAGGCGCTACCTGTTCCCGAAAGTAAGATTTTGAAGAGAACGGTTTTGAGATTCATACAACTCTAAAACATTTAATAGGAAACAATTTTTTGTTGTTTTTTGAATTTTTGTTTTTTTAAAGTCATTTTTTAATTTCTTTTAAATTTAATTTCAGAATTTTTTTTTTTATAGAAATATTTACAAAAAAAAACATTTCTAACAAAAAGTATTACAATTTATATACAAGTATGAAAATATGTACGAATATAATATTTACATTATGAACAAATATATATAGACGAAATCATACAAGACATTATTTCAATCCCCGGCAACGGCGCCAAAAATTGGTATGCTTAAAACTAAGCATTAAAGTAAACAAAAAGTTACACTCAACACTTAATGAAAACATATGCAAATTAAAACCCTTTTGTGTAGATGTAGCATTGATAAGTAGGGATCGTTCTTAACCGGGGATTGAGGGTACCTAAGCATGATTGTCGTTTGATTGGTTAATTAGGGGGGTAGTTGATTGTTTCTTTTATCCTACGTGATTAACTAATCTAAACTAACCTAATCTATTATTTACATGGTCAACTCATCTTTAACCTAGCTCGTTCATAAATTATGCCAATTCCAAAATCTACGAAATTTCATAACCTTAGTTCTACGAAATACAAGCATATTATCTCAAGTACGTGCCGGGAATTGCCCTAGACACTTTCAATGATCTAGACACGGGACCCCCTATATCTAATCAAGCATTAAACACAACATACAAGTATAACAAAAACCAAGATATTGAAACACATGAAAGATTATTGAAATTCATATGAGATATAATACCAAAATTATATTAAAGATCAATCCAATAAAACGATATTCAATAGAAAAAGACAATTACAGGGTAAGGGGATCGTGTTACACTTTTTATCTTGTGAATTGCCCTAGGGATGCAAAATGGCTCGTCACTCCTTGGTGAGACAATCGGGAATTGCCCTAGATGCTCGTGGATGAAGGTGTTTGTGGTGGAGTAGGGTGTAATTGGCTATTGTTAAAGAAATCTCAAATTATTGAAGAGGGAAATTTGGTTAAGCAGAGCTTTGGTACAAAAGTGGGCGACCCTCTACAAATAATCTAAGCCTCTTTATTTATAGGAGAAAATTAATCATCAAATAAATAGGAGTTTACAATTTAAAATCTAAAAGTAAAAGGATTAAACTAATTAAATTAAAGTCCTAAAGAAAAAAGGTAATAAACATCCTAATTAAAAAGATTTCCTAGATAAAAAGGAAACAAATCCAAGCTTGAATTGGACAATTTTTCTCAAAAAATAAGGAAAATAGGTGCTCGAATTGAATAGGAGTCGGTTCGATGGAAGCCCAACGAAATTAGGAAGGCTTTTCAGAGGTCAAAGGAAAGGCAATGCATAAGGAGGCTGGAGAAACGAAAATTCGGTACATGCGCACCAAACCAATCTGCAGGAATTCGAGAGGCGCGCGCTGAAGGGTTTTCTAGGCTGTCTTTGTGGATTCAGTAGGCCCTTACCGAATTCCTTCAATCTTCTTGGTGGTCTCCCTTGTTTCAATCATAACTACTCCAATTGTTTTGACACCACCCATCTCAATCCCCCCGGGATTAACGAGGGATGTGCCATGCTCCCGTCTGACACGAAGTGTCAAACAAGGGATAACTCAAACCTTAGCCCAAACGAGGCTTTCAGAGTGCGCCAGGATCGGTGGAGGAGTGTGATGTCTCGGTCTCTTCTATAGCCTGCATCCGCGAGCAACCTGAAGGGCATTAAAACCATTGAAAGCTGTGAGTGGACGAAATAAATAATTTATAAAACACATTTCATTTATATCGAAAAGACATTTATGCCCTTCACTAAAAAGCATGCATGTATTCAAAAACCAGTAATCAAACCACTTACTTAAATAAATCATTGGGGCCTTAGTCCAAAACCGTAAACCAACTATGAGAACTCAGTCCAAAACCAATCATGTGGGAACTCATCCCAAAACCAAGTATGTGGGAACTCAGCTCAAAACCGAGTATATGGGAACTCAACTCAAAATCGTGTATATGGGAACTCGACCCAAAACCAATCATCGGCATCCCTGATGCCTAACATCCCAGATGTCACAATCAATACTGTCACGGTTCCAAAGCTACGCGTGCTACTTAGGGTCTCAATCCTAAGTCTCCCCAGGGTCCACCCAGGTCAATGACCCGTTGATCATTGACCCTACCTAGGGGGAGGTTTTAACCTCTAGCAACCCTGCTCCTGAGTCACTATACGGATCGGTCACTCCGTGTAATGACCCCTCACAAGCAATGCTCTGTGACTACTTCAGGATACTACGGGACGTCTGGAGGAGACAACCAACCACTCAAGGGTACTACGGGACGTCTGGAGGGCAACCACTCATGATGATGGTATATGGAAAACCATTTCATAAATCATCTCAAATTGTTCAAAGGGTTATGCTCGGGATTTCCATAAAACCATCGTAAATCCACAATTGGGTCTTGTGTCCGAAGTATAACTTTAATAAACCATTTCCACAAATCCAAATCCATTTAGGTCTCCAAACCCGAAATCATATTTATAAACCACAAAAGGGACTCATGCCCGATATCGTACTTAACTGGGCCTCAAGCCCGATATCGTAAACCAACTGGGCCTCTAGCCCGATATCTCATTAAATCAAATGGACTCCAAGTCTGATAGTTCGTAACTCAAATGGGTTTCAATCTCGGTTCCATATTTCCAAATTCGAAATCATAGCATTGAACCATTATTAAAATCATTATCACGTAGAAATACAGTATAAAATCGTAAACCTCAAAATACGTGCAAATACGGGAATGCTAAATACCACAATCAAATCCAACATAATTCACATATTTAAAGCATAAAAAGCAGTTATGCATGCATTAATTTAGAAATCAATGTCCACTCACAGACCATCCTAACTTCTGCCTGGATACACGTGTCATAAGCCTCCCCGGGCTAAATCATCATCTCCGGAGTTCTAGGACCTGCCCAAATCATACTCGAGGGTTACTATTTACTTCAAATAGTCTAACATTGAATCCCCCAATTTTTTAGGATTTTTAAACGTATTTAAAATAAACCCTAAACCTTCGAACACTCAAAACTACCTCGCAATGGTGTCCGATCGACTCGAAAGTTGTGCCAAAATGTCTGTTACCTCAAAAGGAAAAAATCACATGTTGACCATGCCACGAAATACGAGCCCACGCGCCGCCCAAAGCCACTGTGCGTGAAACCCACACGCTAGTGAACAATGTCATCCCTGTTCTCGAGTGAACCCGATTCACTGTAAATCCAGTTCGGCGGGACCGGTTATCCATTATCCCAATTTCGGCTGCCATTCTTTTCCATTTTTCTTCCTAAAGCTTCGTCTAACCCATCCTAATCGATCTACCATCCCAAAAACGAGAAACCAGGCCAAGAACATACCTGTTCGAATTGAACCTCACTCCCCAGTTTTTCCAGCCTCTGTCTAGGCGGTTCCACTGTCTACTGCCCCTTTTTTTTTTATAGCCACATGCTCGTAAAACTCCCACAAACATCCTCCAATCATCAGGATCCACTCAAAACGTACAAATTCAAAAATCTAAAATTTGAATTTAAAAGGGTTCTCGAGTTTTACCTTTTCCCGTGGCTCCACCGCCGTCCACGGCGGTTCTGTCACCCTCTCGACGTCATTGTCTCATCCTCTCACTTGTCCTCAATTGAATCAAATGGGGGAAGGGTAAATTTTGGGGCTTTCGGGTTTGGTTCAAATGAATGAACAAAGGGGTTGAATGATGCATGTATGTAAAATGGTGGGCAATGGATGAGTGACACATGTTACTCAACCCTTGGCCTGCACAAAATATATGGGGCCCACTCAAGACAAAAGTCCACCCATCTCGTAAAACGTACGATAGTGCCTCGGAATTTCTGTGACCCATAACTTTCCCGTCGAACGTCCGATTTCGACGTGCCACTTGTCTACGAACTAACATCGACTTGATCTACTTATCGGTCGTCGTGCATTGGACCTCTCGGGTCAAAAGTCAACTTTTTTTCCTCGTCTAGGGGCAAAATCTTAATTTTTCTCTGAACGTCCAATAATACTCGACTAATCCCCGATTAGCCACGCTAATCCATAATTAATTCTTAATTAATCCCAAGAATTTGGGACGGGCCGTTACCTGTTTGGTATTTAAACATTAAAATATTATCATAAAAGGTATAAAATGATGCTTAATTCAAGGCTTATTAATTTCTTCAAGTTTGATCTAGATATCTGGGATATACCAACTAATGCGTTTTATGGCTGAATCTAATTCATAGAACCGTCGTTGTGTTCTGGTATAGTATCATCATTCCGACTCGGAGGAGTTGACCTATCTAGTACTCGTCAAACCTAAATATCAAGCTGCGAGCATGAACACGACAATAATGAACTAGGAATAGGCGCAAAAGTTAATATTTAAAGTCCTTGAAGAAGGCATAGAAAATGAATTGCGCAAACCAGATGCCAGTTTGCTCCACAATCACTTGATTAAACGAAGGTTCTTGGGTCGCAATCAGAACACATTCTAACACTGCCTAGGTGATTTCCCAGTTAAAGACGGATGATCAGACGGATATAAGAATGGGTCCCGAGGTTTTTCACTCAGTGACTGTGTCCAATAGTTATTTGTAATTTATGGCAGTTTTATGATAAAAGTACTGGTTTTAAGGGATATGCATGCATGCTTTGTAAAACATAGGGTGAAAGTTTTATTTAGTAAAAGAGTTTGTAATGAATGCTTATTTTTGTCCACTCACACGTTTTCTTGTTTTTGGCACCCTCCAGGTTGATTACGGATGCGGGTTGTAGCAGGGATCAAGACATCACATGCCACCACAGATCCTGGTGTACTCTGACTAACCCCGAGCGGGTGACGAGTTTATCCCTAGTCTGACACGCGGTGTCAGACGGGAGCAGGCACATCCCACAATAATTAAGGGGGATTGGGATGGGGATTGTGAAAGTGGTATTAGAGAACGAGTTTGCTATTAGAGTGCTGCTTATGTGACGGATGTGATGTCTCTACGATAAGGACAACCCGTCATCAACCTGGTAGTGAGGGTAGGAATAGGAAAGTTAGAAGGAAATGAACCTATCCGAGGGTTTTGTTTGGCATAGGTTATGTTGGCATTATATGTCATGGGTGAGCTAGTGTTAGACACTAAGTAAGGCCGAGTTTGTTGTGTTATGTGCCCAGTGGCTGAGGGCTGAGTTACTAGTGGACTAGGTCCCAATGTGACGACTTTCCAGAGTCGAGACTGATGGATCGGTCAGGGTGGACGTGCTGCGGTGAGGAACCGAGGTTATGGGTGACCTGAGTCGAAATTGGTTGGACAAGTTACCGGGAGAGTGGTACTTGTGGATCGGGTCACGGGGCAGACCGATCGGTGGATTATATGCTCATAAGTAGATTGTACCAGCTTTGAGTTACGCTCTCGAGGACATGGTTCGGCCAGTCCTGAGCAATTGGTACAAGTGGTGAGTTGCCACATGAGTGTGGAGTCCCGATGACAGAATGTTTCCTGGATTGGTCAGCAAGAGGTTGTGGCAGACATTTTTATCGTTGGTCGTGGATGAGTCTTATCATTATGTATAGGCTCATGTTCCAGTGACAACAGAAACGATGAGGATTCGACAGTCATGTCGGCAACCCGAAACGTGGCCGAGAGGTGAGGTTTCTGCATTTGGTGCATATGTAGATGAGCGTGGCTCGGTACGAGCTGAGATTTCTAGCTAGATTTGGTTCGTACTGAGTACGATGACGATTGAGGCAGTGAGGCTTCATTAGTTTGTGTTGGGTCTTGAGGATAAGACTCGAGAGATGGTGTGACATCTCAGAGGGAGATGAGTTTAACGGAATCCCAACAATGGCTAAGTGGTTATGGATGACACAGAGGCGTCATAGGGATTTGAGTACTTAGGGAGCTCGGACAAGGGTTGCCTCGAGCTTCGAGCCTTGAGTGGCAGAGATGGGCGTTACGGTGGTAATAATCACTGAGTGGGACAGAGAGGACTTCGAGTGGCTCAGTGAGATAGAGTTCAGTTGGGTTACAAATGGCACAACATATGCCTAGGTGGGTAACAGGCACCCCAGTTATCCTTGGACGGATTGCGCAAGTGTTAGGTGCAGGGATTGATCCCATAGAGTTGGGACATATGAGCTAGTATGCAGACGGGTATGGTGATTGAATCACCTATTGGATATGCATAGACGGTATGATAAAAGGCAAATAAGGCCTTATCTAAGATAGATTGGGTTTCAGGACACGTGGTTGATGCCTGCGTGAGTGACGGCTTGGAGGCCGGGACCACCATGTCGTATGGCCGTTGAGGGACATGGGGCACGTGTTGTGATGTCCCCAGTTAGCTCAGTGAGCTTGGAGTGAGTTTTAGGTTGTGCTTGAGTTCGTGATGTGTTATTGGAGAGTGTTGTAGTTGCCACATCCAGATGAGGTTTTCCAGGTACGTAACTCACGTTGTCGCCATCTTGTCGGGAGATACCGACAAAGTTGAGAACTGGGGATATCACATAAATCTAAAACACAGTTGAAAATATAATTATTGAAAACAAAGTTGGAGCCATCTTGTCGGGAGATACCGACAGAGTTGAGAACTGGGGATACCGACAGAGTTGGAAGCCATCATTATTGAAAACCATCATGATATCACAGAAATCCAAAACACGGTTGAAATCCATTTCAATTAATCGAACTTGCTGGTTCTATTTGAGTCTTTAAACTCAACACCATCGTCCTTACCTCCACCGTTGTGCTCTACCGTGGCCACCACCATCAACATCTCAACTCCTTCTATATTTTTCCTTCACCAGTCACAAGAAAATGATAAGGATCGAAGGTAGGAAGTGGGTGGTTTCCTCACGGTCTCACACATGCTCTGTTTCTCACGGTTTCATGACCACCGTCCACGACGATCCGTCGTGATCATGCCACTACAATCCTCTCACCATCTTCTCTTAGTTCCCTTCACCAACCACGGGTAATCATCGAGGTCTGAGGGGTTGTATGGGGTTGGGTTCTCACGATCACACACACACACACACACACACACACACACACACACACAATTTATGTTTCTCTCAAACCCATGCAACCATTTTGAACAAATGTGAGGCGGTGTCCAAGCTTCCACAACCATCCAGAGAAGGGACAAGTGTCCCATATCCATTGGGAACAAATCCCAAGATAGCCAGATGTCCTAATCTGATTAGGCACAAATTCCAATGCAACAAATGACCAAATTCCCCTTAAGGCTAAATTACCAAAATGTCCCTCAACTTCCGAGACCCATAACTTCTTCCTCGATTGTCGAAATCGGACGTGCCACCTGTCAACGGACTCATGATGACCCGATCTATATCATAGTCATCAGCGAAATTCCATTTGACTGCTCGAATTAAAGTCAACATTTCGTCCAATTCTAGGGGCAAAAAGGTCATTTCGCACTGTCCGTCCGCAATTACTCAACTAATCACCGATTAACCTCACTAATCCTTCATAAATTACTAATCTAATCCCGATATCCTGGATGGGTCGTTACAATCGTAGTACGTGTGAGCCGAGATGCTTATGCATCAAGACGTTTTGGACCAAATTAGGCTATGGATCACGACAAACGCAAATCAAAAAAATCGGAAGGCTTGAGATGGTTAATGATAGAGTTGATTGTGAAGTGAGTTGGTTGAGGATAGTGATTGTGTCGGATTGGTGTCAACCACTGATGACGACTGAGATTAGTTACACTCTGGATGAGAATTAGTGACGGTCGGGTAGAAGTATTTTTGTGGCACATAAGACGATACATTGAGTATCATTCAGGAAGATATGAATAGATGATGCCTCGAGTAGGCTGTTGGCAAGTTCGTTACCACTCCGGATGGAGATAATGTCTTGGTGGTGGATTACCATGGAGTGTTGTTGGACGGTGACAGGTAACCGACAGGTTCGAGATTTGTACGTCTTGGTAACGTGAGTCGGTTGACCTTTGGAATGAACCAAGGAATGAGATTGGTTAGTGAACTAGTTGGATTATCTTTGGAGTTGGTCATGTAACCACAAGGACACAGAGAGGACGTTGAGTATAATGTGATCTATCCAGTACAGAGATCAGGCAGACAGGTTTGAGTGTTGGAACATGATTGGCATGTTATCCATATGATGGACGAATCAGATCCGAGCTGTTTTCGGAGTGTGGATTGATATGTGGTTGGACGTAGCCTGAGTGCAGTCCTTGATCAGGCCTATGAGTAGATGTGGATGCGTCTGTGAGAAGTGCACAGTTGGTAGTGATAGCGCTGGGTGGTGAATATCTAGTTGATATGATATGATCATCAAATTGAGTCCCTCTCGGACATTAGATGATAAGGGACATGAACATGATATAGTAATCGGACGGGGTCCGATGTTGATTGTACATTGAGTACAGGGATCAGACATTGAATATTGTGCCTACGTAGAGGGGTGTTAAAGGGTTCAGTGGTTATGCGAGCATAGAGCTCAGAGCCATGTGGGCCAGAGGAACCCTCTTGATTATATATGTGATTACCCAACTAGGGCAAGTTTTCGATAGGGGCCTAGATACACCCAAGATGGGTGAGACGTCGACATGTGTCTCGATAGGATACGTGAGACGACAGATTGGGACTCGAGATGAGTCAGGATTTCAAGGTCGGTTATTGAGTGACACAAGATACGATGTGGAGACTCGAGGGCGAGTTGAGTTACTCGAGTTAGGAATGAGTGGCCTCTTAGCAAGACGAGATATCCTGATAGGACTCAAGAGTGAGTCAAGATCAGAGTGACGCAACGAAAGCGCAATAGAGCTGGGAGTTGCTGGTTAGTCATGATCGTTGTCGTAGACATAGAGGGTTTTAGAGGAAAGTTGTATCTCTATGGACAGTGGGTTTTGGTTGCAGATCGTTTAGTGATAGAGGATGAGAGATCGCTCAGTGAGAAAAATGATGACGGCTCGAGATAGCAGGATCTAGATGATGTTTGTCGGATCGGATTTTGAATAGGACATCAGCTTTGATTGTCAACTGAGAAGAACCATCAAGCTAAAAAGCTGACTGGGACATCAGCTTAGTACAGCAGACCTGTCGGAGTGAGTGACAGGTGAGATAGACGGGTGTCGGTGTCTCCAGTGAGACTTACGAGCCGACGTGTGAATTCTCGAGATTTAGAATCGAGACTCGGTTGGTGAAAGTTGAGTTGGAGCTTTCAAAGCTCCGGTAACAGTAGGTACCGACGTGTACTGTGGTTTGTGTGGCACGTGTACTATTACACGGGGGTGCTCCGAGTGGGAGATAGGATTGGATTTCCACCGTTTAGTTGTGGAATTGGGTCAGTTTGAATTTCGAGGATGAAATTCTTTAAGGAGGGAAGATTGTAACGACCCATCCCAATTTTACGGGATTAAGTAAGAATTAATTGAGGATTAACGAAACTAATTGAGACTTAGTCGAGGATTATCGGACGTTCGGGGTAAAATTAAAATTTTTCCCTTGGATGAGGGTAAAAAGTTGACTTTTGACCTGGGAGGTCCAATGCACGTGGACCAAGGCCTATTACGTAGATCCAGTCGATAGGAGTCTATAGACAGGCGGCATGTCGAAATCTAACATCGCACGAGAAAGTTACAGGTCACGGACGATTTCAGGAACTATTTACGGTGGCACATTTTACATGGAAAGGTTGACTTTTGCCTTTCAGTGAGGCCCAAATATTTGTCACTCTTCCATTGCTCTTATCCATTCATACATGCTCTACCATTTTCCCTTTCTAATTCGAAGCATCTTGAAACTCAAACCACCCAATTCTCCTCTCCCTTGCTGGATTGATTGAGGACCCCTAAGAGTGACTGAGGGTGAGTCAGGGACTGAGAGACCTCATGGTAGGCGGCAGGACCGCTGTGGAAGACAGAGGAGCCCAGAAGACAGGTAAACCGTAACCCGTAACCCGTAAGCTTTTGAAATTGGATTTTTATTTCTGGACGTTTGGAGTGGTTTGTGTTGATTGGGTTCCATTTTTGGTGGTTGTACGAGTCAATTGGGACAGGAATCGAAGGCGGAGGATGGTAGAGTAGCTCAGGAAAGGAGCTTGAAGTTGGTTGTACGGGTTCATGCTCGAACAAGTAATTTCTAGGCCGTTTTTGTGTGTTTTCAGTCCATAGATCAAGTCTTTAGGTCCACACGATCACGTAGGGACTAACAGCTTCGAAAACGATGGTTGGAGGAGTGTTTTTCAGCCAAGTCGGGTCGCGGGTCTGCACGACCTAGTACAGTGAACCGGGCTGATCCGGATAGGAAATAGGACGCTGATGACGTTATCATCTGATAAGTGTCAAAGGTAGACCAATGGGACTCTGCCGCGTGGCAGTTGTCAGGTGCAGTCAGCCTGACATGTCAAGCCACATGGACCAATCGGGTGGTGCCACGTGGTAGACTGTGAGAGGTGTCATAGGACACGTGGCACTGTCACATCAAACAGTTGTTAGAACCTGTTAGGTGACGTCATATTGACATCAGCGATGTCGTCAACGTTGACTTTTAATTTGACCCTTGCTAGGGGGTGTGTGGGCATAAATCTTGAGGTGGGACTAGTGCCATTTTAAAGGTATCGACGATTCGGATCTAATGGTGGTGGTTTCGGGTCGTTCGGAAATCGTTAAGTTGGTCAAATCGTGGTTTTTAGCCTCGAGAAGCGTGTTCAGGATGCGTTCTCGGGCTGGTACTGATCATGGCTTTTAGGTATGACCTTATAGAGTCCATTAGTGACCATTAGTATGATTTGGACAAGTCCGGAAGTTTTGGAGATGGTGAATTAGCCCCGGGAAGGCTTATAGCATGCGTATCGAGGTGCAGCTTGGACGGTGTGTGAGTGGACTTTGCTTTCTAAATTATGCATGCATATATGTTTTAATGTTTTATAAACATGGTTTGAAATGCAAAGATTGCATAGTGATTTGAATGATGATTTGTGAAATGAATGATTTATGGATTTTCAAGGGAAGGTAGATCGAGCTTGAGACCCCATTGAATTGATTGACCCAATTGAAAGATAGAAAGATAATGGACTCCGGTTGTAACGACCCATCCTGAATATCGAGATTAAATATTAATTAATTAGGAATTTAGTATGATTAATCAGGGATTAATCGAGTGCAAATCGGACGAACGTTGTAAAATGACCATTTTACCCCTAGATTGGGCAAAACGTTGACTTTTGACCTGGGGAGTCATACATACGAGGACCGATACGTAGATTGGGATGTTACGAGTACGTAGACAGGCGGCATGTTAAAATCGGACGTCGAACAGAGAAGATATGGTCATGGGACCGAAATCTGGAATTTACGTTTCTGGATTCGAATTAAATATTAATTAAAATCTAATTGGCTAATATTTTGTGTGGGGCCCTTGGATGAGTGACAAGTTTCACTCATCCCATTGGTCATCTCCCCTAAAAAGCGGATCTTGCCCTCTTGGTTGATTATTATATATTTTAACCCTTCACTCATCTCACATCTCTCAACCTCCAGCCATTCATCTCTCTCAGCCCTCTTATCCTCACCCTCCATCTCCATCATCTTTATCATCTTTATCTTCTGTACGATCAAACCCAAAACCCGAGAAAAACCCATAACCATGAACCCAACCCCTCACACATCCTTAAATCCTCATTATCGCCCTTAGACTGTGAATGAAAGATGGAGTGTGAGGGCAAACGATGATGATGGTGGCATTGTCGTCGACCGTCGTGTACGGCGCTAGTGGCTGGGAACCGAAACCCATGGCTTTTTTTGAGTTCAAAAAATGGAAGGACGAGTTTTGTTGGCAGTTGAACGTGTTGGAGGTTTGGATAAGGTTCTTGAGGTCGAGACGATCGTGGTGGTGGCCACAACGGAGCTCGCGAGGTGAGGTGAGTGAAAAACCCGAGAATACTCTATTTTGTTAAAAAAATGGCAGCTAGTGATTTGTTGGTTAATGATCGATCTGGTTGATCAGTTGAGCTTCTGGAGACTAAGATGAGTCTAGAGGACTTGGAGTCGAGGCCGGAGGTGGTCTGTGGTGGCCGGAAATAGAGGAGGAAGATTGATCGATTGATCTTTGATTTGGAAGGTGAGATCTCGTGTTTTTCTAAGATTTTTTAGTAGGTAGATTGCTAGAGGATGATGAGACGAAGAAATAGGTAGGAACCTCGTTGATTTTGGTCGAGGAATGGCGGAGAGCCGGTCTCACCAGTCTGGTCAAACCAGAAACCTTAGAACCGGCCTGAACCAGGTTCAACGCGAGGACATGGATGACTATGCACCGGCGCGTGGCTTTCACGCGCAGCACTTTTGGGAAGCGCGTGAGGGCGCGTGGGGCCTTGTCTCCGGTCAAGGTCAACACATGTTTTCATCCTTTCGATGTAACGAATATTTTGGGACTGGTTTCGAGTCGATCGGACATCGTTTCAATATAGTTCGGGATGTCCAAAGGTTTAGGCTCAGGTTTAAATACGTTTAAAAACCCAAAGAAATTAGGAGGATTTAATGGAAGGTTATTAAGAGTGTTAGTGACCTTAGAATGTGTTTTGGATAGGTTCAAATATTTCGAGGACGGTGATTTAGCTCGGGGAGGCTTATTGCACACATATTGAGGGTGTAGCGTAGGATAGTCTGTGCGTGGACATTATTGTCTAAACTGCGATGCATGCATAACTGTTTTATATGTTTTACATATGTGATTTCTATGATGATGATTGTGGTATTGTTGATTTACATATTTGCACGTATTTCAAGGTAATTCTATATTTGCACGTATTTCGAGGTTTACAATTTTATATTTTATTTCTACGTGATTGTGGTTTTAATAATGATTCAATGGTATGATCTTGGATTTGGAAATATGGAATCGGGCTTGAGACCCATTTGGTTTACGAACTATCGGACTTGGAGTCCATTTGATTGAATGAGGCATCGGGCCAGGGGCCCAGTTGGTTTACGAAATTGGGCTTGAGGCCCAATTATGTTTTATGAATGTGATTTCGGATCGGGGACCCATAAATGGATTTGGATTTGAGAAATCGGATTTGTGGATTACGATGGTTTTATGGAAATCCCGGGCATAGGCCCATTTAAACGATTTGAGATGATTTATGAAATGTTTTCCATATACCATCCTTATATCTATGGATTGTCTCCTCCAGTCGTCTAGGACACTGGAGTGGTCACGGTGCATTGCCTATAAGGGGTCACTGCACGGAGCGACCGGACCGTATAGTGACTCAGGAGTAGGATTGCTAGACATCTGGGACGTCAGACATCTGGGATGTGAGAGATTGACTCAGGTTGAGACCCAGGGTAACACGCGTAGCTTGGACCGTGACATGACGTCTGGGACGTCAGGCGTTTGGGACACCAGGCATCTGGGATGCCGAGGATTGGTATATAATGGTATTGGATTGAATTGTGACTCATGGCTTTACTGAATTATGTATGTGGATTTCAGATTTATTGGATTTATGAAATGGTATTTTAGTGTTGGTGGTTTTGGGCAGTGGCCCACACTATTTGATTTACGGTTTTGGGCTGAGTTCTCACATACTTAGATTTATAGTTTTGGGCTAAGGCCCTAATGATTTAATTAAATTAAATGGTTTGATTATTGGTTTTCGTATGCATGCATACTTTTTAGTGAAAGGCATAAATGTCTTCTTATTAAATGTGTTTTTATTAAACTATTGATTTTCGTCCACTCACAGCTTTTAATGGTTTTATGCCCTTCAGGTTGATCACAGATGCAGGTTGTAGTAGAGACCGAGACATCGCACTCCTCCACCGATCCTGGCGCTCTCTGTAAGCCCCGAACGGGCTGAGGTTTTGAGTTATCCCTTATTTGACACTTCGTGTCAGATGGGAGTATGGCACATCCCGCGAGAGTGACACGACCCACCCTCAATCCCTCGGGATTAAGGGCTAACTCATGCTCCCGTCTAACTTACGCGTGACATGAAGGCTAAACCGACGTCCAACCTCCATGTAACACGTAAGCCAGACAAGGGATTCCCAAACGAACCGTCCAAAAACCTTCGAACCTCCCAGAGCACACATAATCTACTGTGGATCGCGTGTGTGATGTCTCCATCTCTCGAACAACAGCCCGCACCGCAATAATCTAGAGGGTATCGGAAAACACAAAAAGACTATGAGTGGACAAAAATAAATAGTAAGTTCAAAAAACAGTTCATCAAAAAGATATTTATACCCTCCATTGAAAAACCAATGCATGCATATAAAACGCATTCCATAAAACCATTCCATTGCCGAGATAAGAAAACCAGTATTGAAAACCAGAATCATTTCCTTTTCTTAACTCCGTAATTCAAATCCAGGGCCTCAGCCCAAAACATAAATCCTCATCAAGTACGGGAACTCAGCCCAAAACTCATCAAATCCAAATCATCCGTGCCATTGCCCAAAACATCTGAAAACTAGTGAAAAACTAGTGAAAAACATCAATCAATCAAGTTGCTGGATCTCAAGTGCACCCGAGTCTTTAAACTCAAAACACATGCGCATAATCAGGCTTTCCCGGGATATCAACAAGTCTTTAAACTCAAAACACAATCAACAGGCCTCGGGGGATATCATAATAACCGAGTCTTTAAACTCAAAACATATCAATCTAGGGCCCTCCCCCGTCAATCAACCGAGTTTTAAACTCAAAACCAGATCCAGCCATTTTTCGGGTCTTTAAACCCAAAACCAAGTGAAAACCATAGAAAATCCATATCCGAATTCGCAATAATGATTCCGTAAGCTAGCATCCGGAACCATCATTCCGAACCCAAATCCAGAATTTCTCTTTCGAGTTTCAAAACCGAATCAAGAATCATCTTTTCAAAATCCGATTCCAAAACTAAAACCTCGTTTATCGAAATCCCATGAACAGGGCTTCAAGCACGAAATCACTTTTCCAAAATCCATCGTAAATCATTGAAATAAAATCATATTTCAAATCCCAAAATCAAATCATCAAAACCATGGTCAAATCTCAACATAAATAATAAACTCGTAAAACGTGCAAATACGTAATTATCTTGAAATATGTGCAAAATCGTAAATCATCAAGAGGATAATCATAAACATAAAAATCACGTATAGAAAACATATAAAACATTTATGCATGCATCATAAGTTAGAAAGCAAAGTCCACTCACAGACCATTAGCGTCGCCGCCTCGATACGCATGCACTTACACCGTTCCCTGCCAATCCACTATCACCGGCTTTCCCGAACCTGTCCAAACCCCATAACAAGGTCACTAACTACTTCATAAAGCTCATACTAAAACCCCGAAATTTTTCCGAATTTTTAACTATTTTTAAATGAGCCCTAAAACCTTCAGACATCCCAAAACATATCGAGACGATGTCCGATCGACTCGAAACCAGTGCCAAAATGTTCGTTACATCAAATACTTTAAAAGTCGTGTTGGAACCATCCTTAAAAATAGTGCCACACACCCACACGCGCCGCACAAAGGGGCTGCGCGTGGGCCTCACGGGCCTCATCACTGTTCATCTCCTACCTCAGGTCGACCCAGTTCGATCCGGTTCAGACCGGTCTCTGCAACTCGAACCGGCGTGACCGATTTTCACTCATTTCTTCCTCTTTTTTGATTTTGTTACGTCCTCTAGCTTCATATCATTCTTCCTAATTAATCTAGCTAATTAAAACGTGAAAATGAGCACGAGAAGGTACCTTCCAAACCCAGATCACATGTCCAGTTTTTCCACCTCTGTGTTCTCGTGCACCGGCCACTTTAGGCCTCGATTTTAATCCCTTTGAACTCCTCTGAACCTCCATAGCCTCATTCAAGCAATTAATTTGATTATTAACGGTCACAACGTCGTTTACCATATCCAAATTGAAACAGATAGCTCACAGTTTCGTACCTTCGTTCTCTGTCACGAACACCGTCGTACACTGCCGTGGTGACCACCAGCTTCGTCTCAGCTCCTTCATCATCTTTGATGAACAAACCATAAGCAAAGGAACACATTTTGAAGATGTTTGGATCAATTGATGCTCACGGGTTCATAGTTCCCCTGTTTTGGTTTCCATGATCTCAGGGCCACGGTCGTGAATGGCCTCCCACGGAGGCACCACCACCTATCCCATCCTCTTGTCTCTCACTTTCATTCTCAAAGGATACAGAAATGATGAAGATCGAAGGAAGACGAGGAGAGAATTCCTCATCCTCTGTTTTTTGTTTAGCCTCAAAACCGTGCAAAATATCATCCCCATTTTATTCCTAAAGTGAGGCGGTTTGTGAGACTTCCACAGCCTTCCAGTATGGGACATGTGTCTCAAATCTGGTGGGCACAAATCCCAAGAACAGCCAAGTGTCTCAATGCAATCAAAAGGACCAAAATGCCCTTGTCTCACAAATTACCATTTTGCCCTTAGCATACTTAGACCAAAATCCGAGCCATTCGAAGTCCGATGATAACGTGCCACCTGTCGTTGTACTCAGGGGATCGAGACCTACCTAACGGTCCTCGAAATGCGTGACAAAGGCATATCGTAGAAAATGTCAACAATTTGCCCCTTTTAAACCAAATTACTAAACTACCCTCGAACTTCCGAACATCATAACTTTTCCCTTGAATGTCGGAATCGAACGTGCCACCTGTCTGTGAACTCATGACGTCCCAAACTACGTCACAGTCATCGATCTAAGTCCATTTGACCGCTCGAACGAAAAGTCAACCGTTCGCCCATTCTAGGGGCAAAACCGTCATTTCACACCGTCTGTCCGAAGTCACCCAACTAATCACCAATTACCGTCACTAATCCATCATTAAGCATTAATCTAATCCCGATTTCTGAGACAGGTCGTTACAATCTTGCCCCCTTTAAAGAATTTCGTCCCCGAAATTCTGAATCTCGTACGTCCGCAACTTACTGGGGGAAATTCAACTGATATCACACCTGGGTCTCCTTCCCGGTTTCCATCACCTGCCAATCCATCTTAACTTGACAGTTCCCAGACTGTCACCACATCTCTGCCAAGCAAGCCAACTCAACCAACTTCCAGTAAATCATGCGAGTCTACCGTCAACAAACACAAATCTCAAGTACACCCATTCACAAGACGACATTTACCAGTCTCGGTACTCCTATGCATCAAGATTTGTACAACGTTCCATACTACTTCCGTCAGAAATCCATTCTGACCTCACCGGAGTCACAACGTACTCGTCTATACCCCTAATTCAACCAATCATCTCACTAGTGGTTCTATTAACCACCAACAGAGTCAACCTATGGAAACACCATCCACATTCCATACTATTTCTCTATAACTGGGCCCTATCACAAACTGGTTTAACCGTGCTCACACATCTCAATATCAGGGTCCCACTAGCCACTCATGGCTCTAAGCATCCAGCTTACATCAGTACTGACTCCTACCAACCAGTCAGATCACTTAGGATTACTCGGATCCAGTCCATATCTCAACCGATCAATCATATGATAACCAGAAACATACCTCGGCACAAAGTCGATCACCAACATCTCTATCAAAGCATCACGATGCATGTCCAATCGCATCGGAACACATCTTAAGTACATGCACCAATCACAACCAACCAAAATCACGATGCATACCACCAAACACACGCAACAACAATCCTACGAACTTTGAATAAAAAAAGATATTTTAGAATACCTCAAACACAGCTCGTAGAGTATATCCTCACGTACTTCCAACGACATCCTACGGTACGTCCATTAATCAACCACATCGGCATCACCCGAGCTCTACTTCACCCAAAGTCCATCTAAGACACCATAGTGTACCCGTCACCCCCACAGGGTATCTCCAGGGCACACAAAAATCCTCGTAACGCTACTGAGTCCCACCTACCTACAAGCCAATCATGCTTCATTTTTGCAGTCCGTCGGTCCAATCCTACCACTCGGCTGAACTACAAGTCTTCCAGGGAAGTCCAACCCAAATCCCTTCCGAGTCGCCCGGTCTCCGAGTCTCCTGGCCAAGAGGAACCTCACTCACATCTCAATTACGTACACAGGGAAGACCCATCACAAGATCCAAGTCCACTACCCATATGTATGCAACCACAAACCACACACGTCATACACCACTCAAAAAGGGTCAAGATATTCAACCTATGTCTCACATACGATCCTCCCGATCCACAATAGCTCAAACCTGAGCCAGAAACAATCAAATCCCAATCTTCTCACTCCTAAGTGGATCCCACTTCTCGTTCAAACAATTCTTACAATCAGACCATCAAATCGACTTAAATCAATCCAAAATACCACACGTCTAGATTGTGGTTTCTCTTCAATAACCTCATATCGATCAGTTAAAGGGTTGTAGCGATGGATGTTGGGCAATGAGTGTAGGTTAATTGTATGACTACCATGATGTTTTATGCATGATGGTTGAGATGGCTAATGATATTTGCCTTATAGCTATTTTACACGTATTTTGAGGAGAAGTAGAATTTGATGATTGATTTTCTAAATAGCCTTTGGATTAAAATAACCCATGTTTGTTAAATGATTGCATAAGTATGATAATCTAGTTGAAGGTTTTAGAAGACTTGACATTAATTGTAGAGTCATTCATTTGTTTGTTACTTTCTCGATGCATTTAGAAACTTGATCCTATTAAGACAGGAATACTAATAAAGTATAGAGGTAAATTGTGATGACTTGAATTACAGAAAGAAAGGCAATTCAGTTGTTAAATTTGGATATGAAAACATGTTTAAAATTTCGGGCATGAAATTTTTTTACGGGGGAGACTGTAACACCTCGAACATTCGAAGAAATGAAAAATGATCATTTTTCCCTAAAAGTCAAAATGTTGACTTTTGATTAAAAAAATGTTAATTTTTGACCCACGACATTTTCTAGAAAATTCGAAAAGACCGATATAAAGGTCTTGGCCTCCTGAGTATATAGACAAGAAGCATGTCGAAAACGGAGCTCGGATGAGTAAGTTATGGCTTACAAACGACAAGGGAATTAAGGTAATTTTAGCATGAAGGGCAAGTTGGTAATTTGACAAATTAACATGTGAAACATGTGTGTAAAATCTAGAGAATTCTAGAAGTGTTTTCCCTCCCATTTTCCACCGACCTAAGCCTCTTATAAATGTGTGTGAGTGTGTGTGTGTGTGTGTGTGTGTATGTGTGTGCGCGCGCGCTTAAGGGAGAGATCCGTAGGTGGTGACCGAAGAAAGAAAATACAAAGGAAATCAGCCACCACCGTGAAAGGAGGAGGCAGAGAGGAGAAGGAAGAGCAGAAAGGAATAAAGGAAGGAAAATAAGAGAAAATGGGGAGGGTTGGGGGTGGAAAAGGCACCCTGGCCTATACGGTCATTGAACCCGTGAAAGGTTCAAAAACAGGTTGTGGGCGATCAGGCTGCTTCGAAGGTTTGAAATACGAACTGGGGTTCTTAGGAAGCTTAGTAAACTCCTAGGAGTATTTCCTAAGGAAGTGAAGGCCTTGATGTCAGAAGTGCTGCTAGGCGTGATTAGGTGAGGTTATATGGTTGAAACATGAAAAGTAGATGTGGAAACAACGTTTTACAATCAGGTCATGTAGCGAGTTGCAGGTGACCCGGTTGTAGGGAAACAAGTCGATGACCCAAGGTTGAAGACGACCCCTGTGTGCGCGTGAACACCACGCGCAGAGGCCCTGGGCAGCGTGTGGGCGCGCATGCGGTGTTTTCTCGGGAAGTTGTCAACACGAAAATTGTTCCTTTTTGTCTTATGAATTTAATGGTTCAAGAATCAAGTCACATATGAAGAAGTTGTGCACGTTCAAAGTTTTAGTGTTTTAATTATATTTCTTAAACAAGAATTTTGAGACAATTAAAGAGAAATTGGTTAGTTAGGGAGATTTGATTATTCCAAGGTTATTGGAAGTAAGTTATATTTATGATATATGTAAAATTAAGATGAATTATAAATTTAATTTAAGGGCTGATTCTAAACCTAAATTGGATATGGATATATTGTTGTATATAGCGAAGCTTATGATGTTGATTATATTGAAGAATTTAAGGCATGTGCTAATAAGGATTATGTTGAAGTGATGTGCAGGGAAATACCTATACCAATTATATGTAGCTTTATGTTAAGTTATATTAATAATTAATATATGATTAGGCTTTATGCTTTTCAAACATAATTGGATAATATATAATATATATATATGTGTGTATGATGAAAATAAGTAGTTATTTTAATACTTCCTTTTGTTATTTTCGCTATAATTGTGAGATGTATAGCTAAGAATTAAAGATTGATTCATTGAGGATTTCTATCGAAAATTGGAACTTATGATGAGATTTTGTTCCGAGAAATTTATTAAGGGAAGTAAAACCGAATGTTGGTTAAAGTAATATATTCTGCTACTTGTGGGGAAGAGGGCCGGATGTGGGTGGAATTCCCACAAGGGCGGATATAATTTGATTACCATACTTATAAAAGTTTTGGACCAGGTTGAAGTTAGTAAGATCGCTTGTTTCGCAAGAGTGTTAAAGGGAAGGAAGAACGCTGGCAAATGGTGGTAGCCTGAAATTCAGACACGTCGTGGTAAAGCGGGGTCACCATTTTAGGAATCTAACTTTGCCAATAGGGGCCTAGAGTACGACAATGCTTGATATCCAAACTAGGAAAGGTTTGCATGGCTATATGGCCCTCCTCTTCGTAAGCCCTAAATGTCTACTTTTAGGACTTGCGAGACTTTTGGAAACCTTCGCTAGAAATCCATTTGGCATCATTGGTAGGACCGTCTGCAAATCCTTTTAGGGATGAAGAACCCAAAAATTTCTTGCCCTTCCCAGCTAATTTAGGGGACATGCTTGAGGAGTGGGCAAACCTAAATCTGAAAACTTTTGTTCAAAAGCTTTCGAATTCAGAGGGAAATGTTTACCCCTGAAAAAATTCACTACGGGTAAAAGTAAGGGATTCACCAAATTAAAGACGCAATCCATCCAAGGCCTAAGCCCAGCTAGTGTACAATTTCTAAAACATAGGGAAGCGTGAGCGTGATTAAAGTAATCACATTGAAATTTCACCCAAAATCGTCAGAAGGCAAAATGGAGATGCGACAAAGTCGTTGTGAGGAGTGAGCACATGTGGATGCATGTGCTGGCCAATCTCACTCTCATACTACCTATAAAAATAGAGAAGCCCTCTTCCCAAGAGACAACCAACAGCTCAATCAAACAAATACAAATTAATCAAACTCAATCAATTTCAACAACTACAAACCCTCAAAAGTTTTTTTGTTCTAAAAAGCTCGCCATCATGGCAAAACCTTTTTTTTCGATCCAGGATCAAGATTATATTCTCTTCTTATCCTTTTTCAATTATTATTCTAAGAATAACAAGCTCTCCTTCATTCCAATTTGCATCCCAAGTTTTCCTTTGAAGACTTCCTTAACACTAAACTTTATATCGACTTGCTTTCGTAGCTTGTTTTGAAGGCCACCTAACACCCAACTCAATCTGACTGCCTCTAAACTAGTCTTTGAGAGACTCATACACCCACACCCAGACGTCATCACATGGTTTCAACTTCTCTGCCAATCTCTGCATGATTCCAACGAATATTCTTCCAGTTGATGCTTTCTCAATTAATGTGCTAGCTCATGGCTAGTTTGTAAAAGAGGTAGTTTAACTTTCAACACTTGTAATTTAATATTCATTTCAAGCATCTAAGTGTTTACACTATATTTTTTTATATTTCACCTCTATCTCAATACAATTGATTTCTTTAAGTTTGATCTAAATATCTGGGATATACCAACTAATGCATTCTATGGCTGATTCTAAGTCATAGAACCATTTTTGTGTTCTAATCAAGTATTTTCATTCCGAATTGAAGGAGTTGATCTGTCTAACATGCACTTAACCTAAATAAAAAGCTTCTAACATGAGCACTCCAATAATGAATTTGGACTAGGCGCAAAAGAAAATATTTAAAATCCTAGCACAAACATGATGCCCGCATACTCGACAATCAATTGATTAAATCGAAGGTTTTTTGGCCGCAATTAGAACTCATTCTAACACTATCTAGCAATAGCTTCTACTAGTTGCACGCCTATTTTGAAGGAAGTTAGAAGGCGAAGTTAGTTGGACTAGCCCATTAAGAATAGGACTGTGCCATCATGGCCCAAAGCTTTCAGCCCATCTGCACTAGTTACCAAACACCAACATTTATTGCATACCACTAGAGCGAAGAGAACCCCCCACACATGTGAATTTGCTCCTTTGTAAGCAAGTCATCGAACGGTAATCACTGATCCCGCTACGACAAATTTTGGGCACGAACACGTATGATGTTGTTAAGCCGTCGACAATATACATATAATGTCGATAGGCCATTGACAATATACGTACATACGATGTTGATATGTCGTGGATAATATAGATATGATGTCGATAGACCACTAATAATATACACATGGTGTTTGTACATCGTCTATAATATACATATGATGTAGATAGGCCATTGATAAAATGAACATGATGTTGATAGGCCATCAAGAACAACATATGATTTCACACACATGGTACAAATCCTCTTGGCAATTCCCAATATTCTAAATCTTCAAGGAAAACTCCAAATTTATTGAATAAAGGAACCCATGCGAAGAAAATGAATTGATTTTCAATGTAAGATTAAGCCTAGTAAAAAGAGAAATTCAAAACCAGAAAAACCCAAATCATGGTGCACTAATTTCCAAATGAGAAAAGGCGGAGGTCTACAAATTTGAATAAAAATCTAGTAAAGATAACTATATATAATTAGATATAGATAATGAGGAACAAGGGAACTAACTTCCACGGTTGAATAATAATACTAGTGGACAACGAGATCAATTATATTAATGATATTACAAGGGTACAAACCTCATTTTCATAGTTTCCAACTAATCAACAACCTGAAGCGTTTTCAAAAAAACCAATAAAAGTATGAGTGGACAAAAATAAACATTTTAAACACATTTTTGGATGAAAACAACATTTTCCTTCCAATTATGAAACATGCATACATATAAAGAAAACATCAAGATTCAAAATAAGAAGACACCTGGATTTCAGATGTAAATTCAAGTTATAAACCATGGACCCACAAAATATGAAACATAAAATGCATATAAAATACATGTGGCCCAAATTTTCCTAAAATGTCTGTTTGTAAAATCATCAGGAAAACCTGAACACGAACATCATAAATTAACTCCTGACTTATCCTTGATTTTCCCTGAGTCGCCTCTCGTGCCGAGCAGGCTGACTGGAATAATCCCCCGAGTTGTAGTCATGAGCTACCTGGTTGGAATATCTGCATTGCGCTTAGGCAATCCCTAGGATTTAGGGAGACACAATCGATGATGCCAGTCCAGAAAATAATGCCCCTAAGATCTAGCAAAGACACATTTCATGATGCTAGTTCGGAAAATGTAATCACTGTATATCTCGCGGATAGTCGTCAATGGAAAACAGTTCAACATCAAAGCAAAAACTTTACTTCAAAATAAATTTTTGATTCCAAATCCAATTCAAAACAATTCAACCGGGCCTGAACCCAAAATACTATTTCCACAAAAATTCGAAAAACATCTGTCCAAAAATTGTATCTAGAATAATTATTTGATAAGCCTTGAATTAAGCATCATTTTATACATTTTATGCTTATTTTATAATGTTTAAATACCAAAACATTGTTGAAAATAATATATTTTGTGAGAAATGTGAAGAATTGGATAGAGCATGGAAATACGAGGATTTAGACGAAAGAATCAGCTCAATTGGAGTTATATTGAAGAAGTTATGATCAAATGAAAGGAGGCCACCAAAAAGTTCAATGGATTTCAGTAGGAGGCTACCGAACCCATTTAATCAGCCCAAAAAGGAATTCGGCAGGCGTCTACGGATTCTAAAGCAGATGCTAGTCACACGTGTACCGATGGAGATAGCACTAAGTTCGGCTCGCGCCTCCTGACATCGCTGAAGCTGTTTGGCCAGCGTTCACCGAAGCACTTCAGACCCTTCATGTCGCATTGACCAGCCCGTTGACCGCCAAATTCCAGCCCAATTTTTGATGGGCCTCCACCGAAACTATCTCTATTCAATTCCAGCAACATTTTCCTTCTTTTTTTTGAGGAAAATTATCCAATCCAAGCTTGGATTTGTTTCCTTTTCATTTAGGAAACCTTTTTAATTAGGATTTTTATTACCTTTATCCTTTATGACTTTAATTTAATTAGTTTAATCATTTTTCTTTTAGGATTTAAAGTGTGAAATCTTATTTATCTGAGGATTAATTTTCTCTTATAAATAGAGAGGCTTAGGTTATTTGTAAAAGGTCGCCCATTTTTATACCAAAGCTCTGCTTAACCAAATTTTCCTTTTCATCAATTCGAGATTTCCTAAGCAAAATCCAATCACACCATACTCCATCATAAACACATTCACCCATGACATATAGGGCAATTTCCGAGTGTCTCACCAAGGAGTGTCGAGCCACTTAGCATCCGTAGGGCAATTTCCAAGGAGAAAAAGTGTAACACGACCTCTTTACCTTATGATTGTCTTATGTTATTGAATGATTGTTTTGTGGATTGAAATTTAATATAATTATGGTTTTATATCTTATATGAGTTTCAATAATCTTTCATGTGTTCAAATATCTGAGTTTTTGTTATGCTTGTATGTTGTGCTCAATGCTAGATTAGATGTAGGGCAATTTCCAAATCTAGATCATTGAAAGTGTATAAGGCAATTTCCAAGCACGTACCTGAGATAATATGCTTGTATTTCGTAGAACTGAGATGAGGGAATTTCGTAGATTTTGGAATTGGCATAATTTATGAATGAGTTAGGTTAAAGATGAGTTGACCATGTAAATAATAGATTTGGTTAGTTTAGATTAGTTAAGCACGTAGGATAATAGAAACAATCAATTACCCCCTAATTAATTAATCAAACGATAATCATGCTTAGGTATCCTCAATCCCTGGTTAAGAACGATCCCTACTTATCAATGCTACAATCTACCAAAAAAAAAGGTTTTAATTTACATATGTTTTTATTAAGTGTTAAGTCTGACTTTGTGTTTACTTTAATTCTTATTTTTTGCGTATCATTATTCTAAAACCATAAATGGTCAAATAAAAAATAATAACATTTAGAATCATTATTCAAACCATTTCAAGTCATATAATATCATAAAGCATTTAAAACAGTTAAATATGCATGCATCATAGTTAAAAAATAAATGTCCACTCACACAAATTGTCCAATTGAGCTTAGTCTCGAGCCGTGCACTCCTCCAAGATCCCTAGAGCGATATCTCCTACCAAAGCAATAACTGGAGGTCACTAACGTTATACATAAACCCATATTTGAACCACCAAAATCCTAGTATAACATACGCGTCCTAAATCTAAGTATCGTCACTTTGGACACTTAGAAGTGCCCCCAAACGATGTCTGGTTGACCAGAAACCGAAGCCGTTAGATCCTATCATTGAGAGCTTGAAAATAAACGTAATCGTGGACTGTGAGATGGCCCTACACGTCACCACATCCCTGTGGAAGGCCGGCGGTTGCTCCCCCACGTGTTGCAGAATATTCTTTCCTAATAGAATATTCCGTCACTGAAGGAATATTCTGTCACCGGGGGAATATTCCATATTTTTTGGAAATTTGGCCAGAGAATATGACTTATGTCGTCGTGCATCTTCGCTGATGCCGCTGTCTAGTTTGTCGGAGCCTTGCCGGGAAACTTTATCTTTGGTCTAAACTTTAAACCTTCATAATTTTCTCATTCAAAACCAAAGCAAGTGTTCTAATAATGGAAATTTATCCAATTAACCCTAGGTACTCAAATCCAAACCTAGAATTTCAAGAAGTACTTGGATTTCCTTAAAAAAAAAAAGGCTCGAAAGGTTCGGATTTTCCTTCATTCGGGGTTCTGGCTATTTTGTGGTCCTTTCCTTTCGAATTTTATCATGGTTTTGGTCGCAAGAGCTTAGGGAATATGATTGTGTCCTTGGTTTGAAGCTTCAACGTCCAAAAATCGAAAATGAATTTCTAAGGGTACATGGTTTTTACTGGTTTTCTAGGTTCCAACTTTGTCATTGTCTTCCTTTATCTTCTCATTCTGTCCCTCAATCTCTTAGTCTCTTGCTCCCTTGGTTTGCAGGTACAAGGGGTGAAGATAAAATGGTAGTTATGGTTTGTGTGTCTTTCAAGCCTGAGGCACAAGGAGAAGAAAATGATAATGACCAAATGTGGAGGAAGGTTGGGATGGTGCCACTTGTCACTCATCCCAAGCAACCTGAAAAGATATTTTGACCCACTAACAAACAAACAAGTTACAGATCATCAAAAGCATGTTGTAAGTCTGAACCTACTCCGAAAAACTTTTTAGACCTGTAAGTCCATAATTCGGAATCCAAATCTGATGTGTCGCATGTCCACAAAAATAAAATCCCAAGACCTATGTAACGAACCTAGGTAGGCATTCAATAAGTTCTCCGAACCTAAAGTCAAAGTCCATACCTTAAAATATAGACAAGAGCAAAATAGTCATTTTACCTTAATAATTTTTTAAACTAAAATTCGGGTCATTATAGGAAAAATAAAATGTAAATTCGTTTAATGTTATGAGTATTTAAGGGAAGAACATATTTTTCCTTTAAGGTTAAAATGAAATAGATTTTAGAAGTGGGTTATTTGAGATTGAAGAGAAAGAAGGTCATTTTAGTTAATTTCTAAAAATTAATTCAAAACAAATAATTGGTGGATAAATATTGAAAGTTTTTTATATATTCGGTGGATTCAATGTCCATACTCTATAAGAATTAGACTTATTAGGCTAAATGTATTAAGAATACGCCATTGAGTCTCAAAATACACTAGGAATGACAATTTCCCTCACTTTGCACTAGGAACAGGTGCAACGTCGAAAACGTTGCATAATTTAACTGATTCCATGTATAACACCATTTAGGATAATTACATAGCAGAGTATTTTGGTCATTTTGGTCATATCTACATCTTCTTCCTTCATATTTACTAGCGCATCTTCTTCCTCATTGATGCTTCTTCTTCATCATAGGTGCATCTTTTTGCTCATAGATGTATCTTCTTCCTCGTAAATGCATCTTCTACATCCAGAATCTCACCATCTCCTAAATTCGCTTAAAACCCATAAATCCACTCTCCTTGGAAATCCCTAGGCACCAATGCAGTTCGCAACTCCTCGACGAGCCCCAATTACATTCAACTTAACCTGGAGGATCTAGTGGTTTCCAAGCTAAATGATCGATAGTTTTGTGCATTAGGCTTGTGTCAACATGGTTTGCACTAGTCCATTCCCACGCATAATGCAGAATGGTCTAAAGAGGTTGATGTGGGAGATGAAAACCACCCTCAATGTAACGACCTGTCCCAAATTCTAGGATTAGATTAAGAATAATTACGGATTAGTGGGGCTAATCGGGGATTAGCCGAGGATTAATGGATGTTCAGGGCGAAATTACGATTTTGTCCCTAAACGAGGGCGAAAAGTTGACTTTTGACCCGGGAAGTCCGATGGCTGAGGGCCGAGGACCGTTACGTAGATCGAGTCGATACAAGTCCGTAGATAGGCGACACGTCAAAATCAGACATTCGACGGAAAAGTTACGGTTCAAGGAAGTTTTGTGGTACTATTTACGGCAGTACGCTTTACGAGACGAAAATGGACTTTTGTCATCTAGTGGGCCCAGATCTTTTGAAGCGGCCCAATGGATGAGTGATAAGTGTCATCCATCCATTGCCCCTTCCCTTCTTTCATGCATCTGTATCCCCCTTTCCTATTCCATTTCCTACCAAACCCGAACCCCTTCGAACACGACCCCCAAATCCCTTCCCCCACCTAGTTTCAATTTAAGATGGAAATAAAGAGTGACTGAGGAACGTGAGTGCGTGATGGTGGCTGGAGGAGGACATGACCGCCTTGGATGGCGGCGTTGGCTGAGGAAACAGGTAAAAACCGTGACCCTTTATATTTCAAAATTTCAATTTCGGGGTTTGGGCGTTAGGGGAGTTAGATGTTGGTTAGGATGGGTTTATGGGATTGGTAGGAGGTCTAGGAGAAGGTTTTGGAAGCTGGGGACGGCTGAGCAAGCCTAGAACGGCGGCTGGAAGATTTTCGGTGGCTGGCCCCCGAATTTGATTTTCGGCCAAGTTAACCCAAATAGAACACCCAAACCTCTTTCTGGTGATCCTAAGAACCTATTGGAACCCTTAGGTTAAAGCTTTAGCCTCTAGAAGTATCTAGAACCTAGGTTGAAAGTTTGGGTTCAAAATGGTTTTTAGAACCAATGGGTTTTAGGCTTGGTTTCTTGGATTTAAGGACATGGTTGGGTAAGAAATGAAGAAAGGAAACCATAGGAGTTGGAATGGATGAAAAAGAACAAAAAATGAAGAAAATATAGAACCGAACCGGTTTCGCCAGTTCGCCAGTAAGGGATAAACAGTAGCCGCGCATGGGCTTTAAGCGCAGGGACTTCAGGTCGCGCGTGGGGCATGTGAGGCGTCTTTTGGAGAAACATACAACACACGAAATCATCTATTCGATGTAACGAACATTTTGAGACTAGTTTCGAGTCGATCGGACATCGTTTCGATATAGTTCGAGATGTCCGAAGGTTTAGGATCGGGTTTAAAAATAGTTAAAATTCCAAAAAATTACGGGGCTTTAGTGAGGAGTTATTTAAGTAGTTAGTAACCCTCTATTACGATTTGGATAGGTTCGGGAGTCCCGGTAATGGTGATTGGCCCAGGAGAGGCATTTGGCAAGTGTATTGAGGCGACAGCTCGGACGGTCTGTGAGCGGACCTTTTTTTTCTAAATTGATGCATGTATAAATGTTTTATATGTGTTTTAATACATGTTTTGTGATTCCATGAGTACATTTGTGTGTGTTTACGTATTTGCAAGTATTTCGAGGTTTACTGTTTTATACGGTGCTAATACCAGTTGTGATCTCGATTTAAATGAAATGGTTTTGGTTTTGTAAAGGTAAACTCGGGCATGAGACCCATTTGGTTTTGTCTCAGGCATATGGCCCTATTGATGACCTACGAGTCTGAGTCGTAGTCGCGAAGGGTGTTGAGTGCACCGCAACGAACGATATTGTAACAACCCGTCCCAAATTCCTAGATTAGATTAGTGACTAATCACGATTAGTGAGGCTAATCCGTGATTAGTTGAGCGAAATCGGACGAACGATGCGAAATGACCTTTTGGCCCTTGGGCGTGGGCAAAACGTTGACTTTTCAATCGGACGGTCAAATGGACTTTGACCAATGACCGTGACGTAGTTCGTGACGTCACGAGTTCATAGACAGGTGGCACGTTCAATTCCGACGTTCGAGGAGGAAGTTATGACGTTCGGAAGTTTAGGGGCATTTTGGTAATTTTGGTTAAATGGGGTCAAAAGTTGACTTTTTGACCAGGATGTCCGATGGCCAAGGGCCGAGGACTATTACGTAGATAAGGACGATACGAATCCATAGACAGGCGGCACGTCGAATTCGGACGTTCGACGGCGAAGTTACGGTTCACGGAAGTTCAAGTGCACTATTGCACGAATTACGAAACGAGTTAACTTTTGGACTTAGTGGGGGCCCAGATATTTAATGGAGGCCCAATGGATGAGTGACAAGTGTCACCCATCCACTGGACATTCCTTCACATACATGCATCGATCATTCTTTCTTCCAAACACAAAACACTTACCCGATCTCATTTCCTCTCCTTTGTGCGACCCAAAACCAATCCAACCCAACCCCATATGATCACCTATGAGGCCTAGAGAGTGAGTGAGAGACTGAGGACGTTGCTGGGCGGCCAGAACCGCCATGGACGGCGGCAAGAAGGAGAAATCCGAGAGGATTTCACGGTTAGCCCATTTTCTCCCTTTATTTCGGTTTTGGCGTTTTGGTTAGTTTTTAATGGTTTTAATGAGTCCATTAAGTTGCTAGGGACATGTTAGGAAGGTTTAAGGAAGCTTGGGATGGCTGGGCAGCCATGGGTGAGTTTTGAAAAACTTGAACCGTTTAGTTCAAAATCGAACCATAGGATTTAGACGTTTTCGGTTGCGTTTAAGGATTGGAATGGAAAGAAAACATCAAAATAGGATGAAAGGAACCAAAAAGGAAGAATTAGGATGAAAAATGGGGTGTCTAGGGCTTTGAACCGGTCAATCCGGTCCAATTGGACCGGCCAAACCAGGTAAACCGGCCATGAACAGTAAAACCGGTCTGTTGGAGGTTAGTGCCGATGAACAGTGTTTTCGACCTTCTAGGGGCTCGTGATGACGCGTCGTCCATAATTTGGGAAATTGTTCAACACGGGAAATCTTCTATTCGATGTAACAAAGATTTTGGGACTGGTCTCGCGTCAATCGGACATCGTTTCGATAATTTTCGGGGTGTTGGAAGGTTTAGGGTCGGTTTAAAAATAATTAAAAGTTCGGAAAATGACGGGGCTTTTATGGGAGGTTAATTAAGTAGTTATTAACCTTCTATTAAAACTTGGACAAGTTTGGGAGTCCCGGTGCTAGTGATCGGCTCGGGAGAGCCTATGACACGCAAATCGAGGCAGCAGTTCGGACGGTCTGTGAGTGGACCTTGTTTTCTAAATTGGTGCATGCATAAATGTTTATTATATGTTTTAAATACTTGTTTGTGATGCCATGAGTGCATTTGGATGTGTGGTTACGTATAGGCACGTATTTCGAGGTTTCGGCCCTATACGGTTCCTATACGGGGATGTATGTCTTTATTGGTCTAAATGAAATGGTTTTGGATTTCTAAATGGATTATGAATATGATTTTAGGATGTTGATGGATGCTTGTGAATTATATGGTTCCACGTATTTCGAGGCGACTTGCGCGTAAATCGAGGTTTTTCGGTTTTACACTGATTTTCCATTCTTGTGGTTTTGGATATGATTTCATGAAATGAGTTTGGATTTGAAAAGGTAATTCTCAGACTTGAGGTCCATTTGATTTACGGAATCGGGCCGAAAGCCCAGTTGGTTTACGATTCGGACCGGAGGTCCAGTTTCTATGTGGATTCGGGCCTAGTGCCCAATTATGTGTTACCAATGGTTTTTATGGTTCATGACGGTTTATGGGAACGGGCATGAACCGTTGAAATGAATTTACGGGTCATGACGGTTTATGGGCACCGGCATGAACCCATGAAAGGATTTTATGGTTCATGACGGCTTATGGGGGCCGGGCATGAATCCTTGAAAGGTTTCAAGAATGGTTTCAAAAGGTTTTTCATATTCCATCCTTGATATAAGATTGTCTCCTCCGGGGAGGGTCGTTGGCCTGGGTGGACCCCGGAGTAGTCACGGAGCACTGACTGAGTGGAGTCGCCCCCCAGTTGGGTTCCTTACTCTCAGGATGGGCATGGTTCGTTACCTCCAGGGAGGGTCACTGATCTACGGACATTGACCTGGGTGGACCCTGGAGAGACTTGGGTTTGAGACCCCAGTTAGCACACGTGTAGCTCTATTTTACCGTGACAGGTTCTGGATATGAATATAAGGGATAAACATGATTTCAATTGGTTTGGGAAATTGTGTTTATGATGATAAATGGTTTTGGGCTGAGATCCCACATATGGTTATTATGTTATGGTTTTCAGTAAATGGTTTTGGGCAGAAGCCCGTGTGACTTGGATTTACGGAACTCGGGGCTGAGACCCTAATTATGGTTGTTTTAACATATGTGTTTGGATAAATGGTTTTACTATGCATGCATGCTTTTTAGTGGAGGGTATAAAGGTCTTTGATGAAATGTTTTTATAAATTCTTTATTTTTGTCCACTCACAGTCTTTCTGTTTTTAATACCCTTCAGGTTGACAGCGGATGTGGACTGTAGCAGATATCGAGATATCACATGCCTCCTCCGGATCCTGGCGTACTCTGATAGCCCGGGAGGGCAAAGGTCGGAAATATCCCTTGTCTGACACTTCGTGTCAGACGGGAGCAGGGTCATCCCGCGTTAATCCCGGGGGGATTGGGATGGGTCCTGTCAATGTGGTATCAGAGCATAGGATTGCTTACCAGAGCAGGGTTGCTCATGCTACTCTGACTTTCGGAGCGCATTTTGCGCGATACTCCGTACGCAGGTCGACGATGTGATATTTCAAGTGCCTACAGTTCGTGGTCAACCTGATTATTGGGATGCTGATACGATAGTTAGTAGGATTGAATCGTGGATTGTTTTGGTTCGGCATTTGATGCCTGGGTTGCCATAGTTCTGTCGGGGTTGACAGTGTGGAGCCCTGCGAATGGTGAACATAGTATTACATTAGAGTTTTGGATCGTGAGACGGTTAGTTGGGATCGTCTTTCATGATGTCATAGGGTCGGTTCCGACGACTGGTTGGGAATTATGACCATCGATGTTCGGATATTGTTGAGTTAGATGGATTTAGTGCAGTCTGCAGTAAGAAATTGGATTCGGGGAATCCTAGTTGGATTGTTGGCAGGATTGGATTGACGTCTTTACGGTGTCAAGATCGCAGAGTCAGTTAGATTGTGGAATATACTGCCTTATGCAGTTGGGTTCAGAGTGACCCTAGGTGTGATTGTGGAACCCTATCTTGGGTGTTTGGTTCAGAAATGTGAGTTGACGAGTGACTTGACTTGGACGACTATTCGGATTTGGATTCGTTAGTCGGTCTAGTCATGTTAGCTTGTGTTGGGACTGCACTTCGCAGTCGGGGTTGTACTTACCGGTTAAACCTAGTTGGTTATCGTGCTACTCAGTTGTGGTTTGGCGCAACTAAGGTCATGAGCGACCTGGTAGACGACATTGGTTTAGTTGAGTTGCGACTGGTTAGTGTTTGGTTGGGCAAGTTATTAGGGTTGGTACTTGTCGATGGAATCCCGGAGTGGGGATACGGAGTAGTTGGTACGAGCGGTTGATTCCGTTGGGTGCGGAGTCTGGATATCGAGGTGTTTGGTAGTTAGGTCTGCACGAGTCTGTGGCAGGCGCTACTACCGAGAATGGTCGTAGTTACGATTGTTGGGAATCGGTGACGTTCAGGTGATGTTTCCTTTTCTCGTATGCGTTATCAGGGTGACTGTACCCAGAGTTGTTGGGTACGAAGGAGGTAGAGTTTCTCGTATTCGAGCAAAGGTACGGGATCGTCGTTCGGTATGAGCGGAGATCTAGGGTTGTCAGTTTGCACACGGGGTGCTGATACTGATACTGATGTCTGTGTGCCGATGCTGATACTGATACTGGTGTTAGTTGCTGCTACTAGTGTGGATGCCTGTGTGCTGATACTAGTGCAGGTGATAATGCGTTGATGCTGGTACTGGCGTTGGTGCTGGTACTGGCGTTGGTGCTAGTGCTGGTGATTGTGATGACGCCGAGTCACATCCGTCGTGATGTGCATATGTTCGGTGTCTGTGGTCCTAGAGTGGATCTCAGATAGAGTTAAATTGGTTAGGAGACACGTGGTTGATGTTCGGATATGTTGTTTCCAATCTTGTTGGAACTTCGGAATCGCGAGAGGTTGTGATTGAGGTGACGAGTGGAATGCGGGCTTTCCGCATTAGTAATAGGTATTTCGAAGTCGTTTGGGTGACTTCTCAGGTTCTGCCATGGCAGGTTATGCATGTGTGACAGATGATGGTAGACGTTGTTGGTTGCCACTAGTACACTGATCGTGTATTGGTTGATGGAATTGTGATTTGTCTTGGGTCATCAGGTGGAGTGAGTATATCGAAGTTAGGTGACTGCGATTTCTCATTTCCTGCTTGGTGGCAGACGAGGTTGGTTTACGTGACGTGGTGAATGCAGCGAGTTTGGTTGTATTCACATAGGATGAGTTTTGATGTCAAAGCCTTGTATCATCTTTGATTTTCCTCGGTGGAATGACAAGGATCGATACGAGGTAATCAGTGAGAACCCACAGTCTCGGCGTGTCTCGTCGTTGACTAATCTATTTAGATGTGGGAAATGGTTGAGGACTTTGGATGTCGTGACGATCGGGGATTGTGACGTCTATGGTCGGTTGACGTAGTGTTGGATCTGGATCGTGATTTGGATGATCCAGATAGATGGAGAGTTTATCACTCTTACTTGGATGTTGAGTGGAGCATGATGGGACTGAACTTCTTTTTGAGCTAAATCCCATATGACTTATTACTCACCTGAGTAGTTGTCTGATGAGTAGTTTTCCGACGTGGTCGGATATTGTCAGACCTAGTGTTGTGTTGATGTTGGGATTGGCTTCCCTATGAAGTCAATCGATTGTATTGGGGTAATCGATGGGGCAGGTATCCGATAGGTTCGGATATGGTGCGTCTCGGTAAACGAGAACGAGATTTCGGGTTTTGGAATCAGATTTCTGGATGACGATTCAGGATTTGATTTTGGAACTTGAAAGAGGATTTCTGGATTTGGGTTTTGGAATCGGATTCTGGGTGACGATTCAGAATTTGATTCTAGAGCTTGACAATGGATTTTCTTTTATGGATTTGGGTCCGGAATGGTTATTCCAAATGCTAGCTTACGGAATGATGATTTCGGATTCGAATTTGGACAGGATTATGGATATGATTTCTGAGTTTGGATTCGGGATTTCTTACGAAATTGCGGATTCGGATTCGGATTTGGAAATAGATGAGGGGTTGGAGTTTCGATTTGTCTAATGTTGGATTGGACAGATGAACTCCATTATAGAAACGTGATTGGCTATGACCTAGGTGATTGTAAGCTAATTGATGGGTAGATGTACGTACCTTGTACATTGTTTGAGGTACGATACCGGGAAGACATGTCGTGTCTGGTGACGGTATATAGGTTATACCAGTGGTACGTTGGTGACCGTAGTGGTAGTCGGCTTAGTTCTGATACCATTGGATTAGTCGAGGTCGTGAACTAGACATTGGATACTGTGCAGTGGGTCATGGTATTTCTGATGGGTCTAGTTACACACAGATTGAGTGAAATGCTTTGTGGGTGAGTGTTTACCCATGGTTGAGTGAGTTGGTGGTTAGTGTAACCACGAGTGAGTATAGTGACAGTTTTCGATTGACGACTGTCAAGTGGTGACAGTTTGTCGGAGGTGTCGACGTGAATCGATTAGTGAGGTCTGATGACTCCCAGTGGGAGCAGACGTTAGGATAGGTTGGAGATTGAAGAAGGAACCGTAGATATGTCAGCGAAAAGGTAGGTTTGACAAGTGGGTCGATCATAGGATACTTGGGCTACTCTGATACTGACAGGTGGTGTCAGTTCGGAGCGTCCGACTTCTGCTATTCGACGTGGTCGAATGTAGACGATGCGACGTGAACGTTAGTGGTACGTCTGGGTGCAGACGAGTAAGTATTATTCTAGTTAGTTGGCGTACTAGCGTACACGTGTTGCGAGGTAGATCGAATTATTTCCACTAGGTGGTTGTGGAATCAGAATAGTTGGAGTTTCGAGAACGAAACTAATTAAGGAGGGAAGAACGGCTAGAATTAGGTCGATTGGAATTTCGAGGACGAAATTAATTAAGGAGGGAAGGTTGTAACGACCCGTCCCAAATTCCTAGATTAGATTAGTGACTAATCACGATTAGTGAGGCTAATCCGTGATTAGTTGAGCGAAATCGGACGAACGATGCGAAATGACCGTTTGGCCCTTGGGCGTGGGCAAAACGTTGACTTTTCAATCGGGCGGTCAAATGGACTTTGACCAATGACCGTGACGTAGTTCGTGACGTCACGAGTTCATAGACAGGTGGCACGTTCAATTCCAACGTTCGAGGAGGAAGTTATGACGTTCGGAAGTTTAGGGGCATTTTGGTAATTTTGGTTAAATGGGGTCAAAAGTTGACTTTTTGACCGGGATGTCCGATGGCCAAGGGCCGAGGACTATTACGTAGATAAGGACGATACGAATCCATAGACAGGCGGCACGTCGAATTCGGACGTTCGACGGCGAAGTTACGGTTCATGGAAGTTCAAGTGCACTATTGCACGAATTACGAAACGAGTTAACTTTTGGACTTAGTGGGGGCCCAGATATTTAATGGAGGCCCAATGGATGAGTGACAAGTGTCACCCATCCACTGGACATTCCTTCACATACATGCATCGATCATTCTTTCTTCCAAACACAAAACACTTACCCGATCTCATTTCCTCTCCTTTGTGCGACCCAAAACCAATCCAACCCAACCCCATATGATCACCTATGAGGCCTAGAGAGTGAGTGAGAGACTGAGGAGGTTGCTGGGTGGCCAGAACAGCCGTGGACGGCGGCAAGAAGGAGAAACCCGAGAGGATTTCACGGTTAGCCCATTTTCTCCCTTTAATTCGGTTTTGGCGTTTTGGTTAGTTTTTAATGGTTTTAATGAGTCCATTAGGTTGCTAGGGACATGTTAGGAAGGTTTAAGGAAGCTTGGGATGGCTTGGCAGCCATGGGAGAGTTTTGAAAAACTTGAACCGTTTGGTTCAAAATCGAACCATAGGATTTAGACGTTTTCGGTTGCGTTTAAGGATTGGAATGGATAGAAAACATCAAAATAGGATGAAAGGAACCAAAAAGGAAGAACTAGGATGAAAAATGGGGTGTCTAGGGCTTTGAACCAGTCACTCCGGTCCAGTTGGACCGGCCAAACCAGGTGAACCGGCCATGAACAGTAAAACCGGTCTGTTGGAGGTTAGTGCCGATGAACAGTGTTTTCGACCTTCTAGGGGCTCGTGATGACGCGTCGTCCATAATTTGGGAAATTGTTCAACATGGGAAATCTTCTATTCGATGTAACAAAGATTTTGGGACTGGTCTCGCGTCAATCGGACATCGTTTCGATAATTTTCGGGGTGTCGGAAGGTTTAGGGTCGGTTTAAAAATAATTAAAAGTTCGGAAAATGACGGGGCTTTTATGGGAGGTTAATTAAGTAGTTATTAACCTTCTATTAAAACTTGGACAAGTTTGGGAGTCCCGGTGCTAGTGATCGGCTCGGGAGAGCCTATGACACGCAAATCGAGGCAGCAGTTCGGACGGTCTGTGAGTGGACCTTGTTTTCTAAATTGGTGCATGCATAAATGTTTATTATATGTTTTAAATACTTGTTTGTGATGCCATGAGTGCATTTGGATGTGTGGTTACGTATAGGCACGTATTTCGAGGTTTCGGCCCTATACGGTTCCTATACGGGGCTGTATGTCTTTATTGGTCTAAATGAAATGGTTTTGGATTTCTAAATGGATTATGAATATGATTTTAGGATGTTGATTTGGATGCTTGTGAATTATATGGTTCCACGTATTTTGAGGCGACTTGCGTGTAAATCGAGGTTTTTCGGTTTTACACTGATTTTCCATTCTTGTGGTTTTGGATATGATTTCATGAAATGAGTTTGGATTTGAAAAGGTAATTCTTAGACTTGAGGTCCATTTGATTTACGGAATCGGGCCGAAAGCCCAGTTGGTTTACGATTCGGACCGGAGGTCCAGTTTCTATGTGGATTCGAGCCTAGTGCCCAATTATGTGTTACCAATGGTTTTTATGGTTCATGACGGTTTATGGGAACGGGCATGAACCCTTGAAATGAATTTACGGGTCATGACGGTTTATGGGCACCGGCATGAACCCATGAAAGGATTTTATGGTTCATGACGGCTTATGGGGGCCGAGCATGAATCCTTGAAAGGTTTCAAGAATGGTTTCAAAAGGTTTTTCATATTCCATCCTTGATATATGATTGTCTCCTCCGGGGAGGGTCGTTGGCCTGGGTGGACCCCGGAGTAGTCACGGAGCACTGACTGAGTGGAGTCGCCGCCCAGTTGGGTTCCTTACTCTCAGGATGGGCATGGTTCGTTACCTCCAGGGAGGGTCACTGATCTACGGACATTGACCTGGGTGGACCCTGGAGAGACTTGGGTTTGAGACCCCAGTTAGCACACGTGTAGCTCTATTTTACCATGACAGGTTCTGGATATGAATATAAGGGATAAACATGATTTCAATTGGTTTGGGAAATTGTGTTTATGATGATAAATGGTTTTGGGCTGAGATCCCACATATGGTTATTATGTTATGGTTTTCAGTAAATGGTTTTGGGCAGGAGCCCGTGTGACTTGGATTTACGGAACTCGGGGCTGAGACCCTAATTATGGTTGTTTTAACATATGTGTTTGGATAAATTGTTTTACTATGCATGCATGCTTTTTAGTGGAGGGTATAAAGGTCTTTGATGAAATGTTTTTATAAATTCTTTATTTTTGTCCACTCACAGTCTTTCTGTTTTTAATACCCTTCAGGTTGACAGCGGATGTGGACTGTAGCAGATATCGAGATATCACATGCCTCCTCCGGATCCTGGCGTACTCTGATAGCCCGGGAGGGCAAAGGTCGGAAATATCCCTTGTCTGACACTTCGTGTCAGACGGGAGCAGGGTCATCCCGCGTTAATCCCGGGGGGATTGGGATGGGCCCTGTCAGATATGACGCTCGCCTTTGAACTGGGGATGTGTTCCTTCCGTAGAGGTCACAATGCATGTCCCGTTGTCGAGTAGCCACTAAAGGCTCGACTTCGGAGTACTGACGGTTTAGGATATCGATCGGTGATGTGTGCACCATGATCTAGAGGTGGTCGCGTCGGCTAATACGTTCACGACGACATACCAGGATTGAGAGCGGTGCTGGAAAGATGGTTGCGCGCATCACTATGATTGGAATCGTGATTGATCCTGAGATATCGGGCTTGATGCCCAGTTGAGTGATGAGTTCGGGCTTGAGGTCCAGTTGGTTTACGTTTATGATTTCGGGTCAGAGACCCTAAATGGATTTCTGGGTTCATGATGATTTATGGGGACCGGGTATGGATCCGTTGAAAGGTTTTAAGAATGTTGTTGATATAGATCTTCATATACCGTCCTTTATTTATGGATTGTCTCCTCCGGGGAGGGTCGTTGGCCTGGGTGGACCCCTGAGTAGTCACGGAGCACTTACTGAGTAGAGTCGCCCCCGTTGGGTACCTTACTCTTAGGAAAGCTTATGGATTATAACCCTCAGGGAGGGTCATTGATCTGCGGATATTGACTTGGGTGGACCCTGGGGCGACTTGGCATTTGAGACCCCAGGTAGCATGCGCGTAACTTTAGAAACCGTGACAGGATTGGTTATGTGATATATGATATATTATACGATATATACATACTGGTTTTTGGCTGAGTCCCACATGGATTTGGGCAGTGGCATGTATGATTGGTTTCATTTACGATTTTGGGCTAAGGCCCTAATGGTTTGATAACTGTTTTCGAATGCATGCATGCTTTTCAGTGAAAGGTATAAATGTCTTTTATTAAAATGTTTTAATAACTCTTTGTTTTGTCCACTCACAATTTTTAATGTTTTGAATGCCCTTCAGGTTGATCAAGGACGCGGGCTGAAGTAGAGATTGAGACATCACACTCCTCCGGATCTTGGCGTACCCTAAAGCCCCGAGCGGGCTAAAGTCGAAATTTTCCCTTGTCTAACACACCGTGTTAGACGGGATGTAACACCCCGGAAATTCACAGATTGTAATATTGTAATTTAATGTATGAAGTGACGATTTTACCCCTGTGGATTTTGGCCAATTGTTGACTTTTTGGGTTATGAGTCAAATGGACTTTGACCTGTGACCGTGACGTAGTTCGGGACGTCACGAGTTCACAGACAGGTGGCACGTCCAATTCGGACGATCAGGGAAAAAGTTATGACTATCGGAAGTTCAGGGGCATTACCGTAATTTGGACGAGTTAGGTGAAAAAGTTGACTTTTTGATGTACCGGGAATTTTCACACGACCCGAAGACCGTTAGAATCGTCTCGATACCCTGAGTACAACGACAGGCGGCACGCGTGAAACGGACATCGGATGACCGAGTTGTGGGTCACGGAAGTTGGAGGGCATTTTGGTAATTTCTGCCCTGAGGGCATTTTGGTCTTTTTGCACGGTTACTGTAGCAGCAACCGTGAAAAACAGGGGACACGGCCATGCCGTGGTGTTTGTGGGCGTGCAAATAGTTTAAACCTTATTGGACTGGTTTGTGAGTATTGTTTATGTAGTTTAAGGTATTGGGAGTGAAGTTTGAGGCTGTGCAGGCCACGGGAAGAATTAAAAACGTTGGTTGAGCTCTGTGTGCGGGAGGCAGTGTCCAGTGCGTCTGTGAGTGTCTCCCACGGGTGTTGGACGCCTTGATCGATTAACCGCACAAGGGGAGTGAGTGACAGGTTCATTTTGGTGTCTGTTTGAGGCTGAGAGTTGAGAGAGACGGGGAGAAACAGTGAAGAACAGTTTCGGGTCTTTGGAGGGAAATTTTCCGAATTCAATCTCTACGGGTTTTGAGATCGATCTAAACACTGGGGAAGCTTTCTGGGAGTAGCAGAAACCTAACCGTGCAAGATTCGAAGAGTGTGATCGAGGAATTGCCCAGGAACCCAAGTTCCAGTTCTGAGAAAAACCGATTTGGAGGGAAAATCCGAGTTCAATTTCCACGGCCTTTTGGACAGAACCAATCACTGAGTGAGCTTTCTGGGAACATTTGGAACCTGTCCATATCGAAATCGACGACAACCAGCCACGGAGGAGCTGGGACGGTGACCGCCGTGTGCAGAGGAAATCGCAGCGTTTGGACGGCTACTTTCAGGTGATGTTTCGTTCAATTGATGGTTCTATTTTGTTAGTCTAGGTCCTAGTATGCTTCTGTACAAATTAATTGGACAATGGTGATTGTTTGGAGGTGTTCTGAGGTTGGACCCGTGTAGCTATTCGGGTTTGGATAGGATGGTTGAAGGCTTGTCGAGTTGATTATTGGACTGAGAACTGTAATTAGATGACTTTAGAACATGTTAGAATCAAGAAGGAAAGAAATTAAGTAGAAATAGACGGCTAATTAATCGGGTCACCCCGCGGGTCGCAGACCCAAATTACAGTAAATCGGGCAAGGACGGTGACACTGTAGTAGTGACACTGTAGCAGCGCGTGACTTTCATGCGCAGCCACTTTGGGCGGCGCGTGAGGGCGCGTTGAGCATTATCTCGGATCACGGTCAACATGACTTTTAATCCTTTCATCATTTTGGACATTTTCTGTGAAATAACTATGTTGATCTGAGATAGTGAGGAAGGTCAGTTTAGGGCCGGATGTCTCGGGAAGCGTGTTGGCCGGCTTTCCCGAACCGGTTTCTGTTTCGGACTTTTTGAGGGTATTTTAAGGACCTATATTGACACTTGTGTGTGATTGGAAATGACAGGGAACTTACGTTAATTCCGGGGACAAGTTCGTACGCGCGTTATTCGCAGCGGGAGCGTACTGTGAGTGGGCCCGTTTTTATCAACTCTTGCATGCATAACCGTTTTCATTTCCGTATATCTATATGTGTGCGTGAATCATTAATGGATTTGATTATCTCGATTTATGGCTGTGACACGTTTTACGGTGTTGGGCTGAGGCCCGTTTTACGGAAAATGAATACTGTTTTATATTGTATATATATAGTTACATATACTTGTGGATACGATGACTATCTTGGGTACTGCACTGTATAATCCACCGTATGATACTGTCTCCTCCGGATGTGGTACCCCGGAGCGGTCACGGCGCATTGCCTGCGAGGGGTCATGCTACGGAGGTGCCGGACCGTAGGATGACTCAGGAGCAGGATTGCTGTTATTGGACGTCTGGGACGTCGGACATCTGGGATGTCAATATCGGTTGTGTATGGTGCAGTAGCTGGGTTTATATTACATTTCTGGCTTAATATGATGCTGTGATATATTACACGTATTTATGGTTTTTAAATACTGATGCATGCATGTTTTGGAAAACGGAGGGGTAAAGTATGTATTTTCCTTATTTTACTGTTCTTACAAACCTGAGTTTCGGCTCACTCACCTTTCATGTTTTGGTAATCCCTCCAGGTCGTATTGCTGAGGTTGGTGAGGACCCCGAGGCTGAGGCATAGATTTTGCACTGCGCACTTGAACCCCTGTCGGGTCGGATTACCCGCAGTATTTTCCTTTCTAGTGTCGTGCTCGGATTTGTATTTTAAATTGTATCCCTTGTCTGACATCTGTTAAATTTGGAATATGTATGACTTTTTAATTCGGACCTTTATGCATTTAAGTTTTAAGGCTAAAATCGGGATTTTCGGTTCGGGTGTCAGACGGGAGCAGGGCACGTCCCCTTGTGGTCCCCGGGGGATCGGGGCGGGTCCCTGTCACGGGATCAGGCGCATCCCGCGTTAATCCTGGGGGGATTGGGACGAGTCCTAACAAGTGATATTAGAGTGGGTTTTGCTCTAAGACCGAGGTTTTGCTCTCAGTGAGACGCACAGGTCGAGGAAGTGATGTTTCTACAGTGGTAACAGCCCGTCATCAACATGATAGTTAGAGTAAGAGTAGGAGTATTCAGTGGAATCGAATCCTAGTTAGATTACATTTGGCACGAGGAACGATGGTTTGGAGTAGTCATGACGGACATGGAATAGAGCAACGTGGAGTCAGTGGAGGTTGGACGTTAGGGTCATTCACGATAGAACTGCAAGGATTGGAGATTTTGTTGCTAGGAGCAGTCAAGCGCACGATGACCATAGTTGAGACTGGTTGGAATAGGAACATTGATCCTATTTGGCATGAGGTGCCATGTTTCGGTGTATCAAATTCCGGAGGGATGTCGACTGGCAGGGGATGCCCCAGAGTAGTTGTTGTGTGGCTTGGTAGGATATGTTTGCGCATGTAGCGCTTGTGCAGTGTTAGGCACAGAGTTTGCCCAAGTCCTTGTGGAGGTCAGCAACTGGGCGCCGTAGAGTTACGAGAGGGCGAGATCCTTAGATTGTGGTTATTGGTTGTTTGTACACTAGAAACAGAGTATTATGACTTTTTGAAGTAGAGCATGAGGGACCACTCAAGCTGGACGTGCTGCAGGGAGCAGCCAGGTTCGTGATAACCCAAGTTGTTGGTTGATTGGACGAGTGGTCCCTCATGATGAAATTTGATGTCATCATCTTGGATTCTCCCTGATTCTTCCCTAGGTGGGATGACGAGGAGTGATATTACAGCTAAAGGGTTCAAAGAGGGTGTAAGAATCGAACACCTAGGTTGTGGGTCAAATTTGATTGACTTGGTGCAGGTAGTGATTGGCGTCACTAGATGTGGCGAGTGAGTATCCGAGGTAAGTATGGATTGAGGTAAGTGAGATCGAGTCGTGTGGTAACAATCAGGATGTTCGAGATGATTTGAGGTGATTGTGGCGACCGTGAGGCGAGTAGACCGAGGTCTAGTCGTTATTAGGGTGATTTGCCTTGCTGGTTATGCTAAGCTAGGAGCAGAGGAGAATAGTATTGTGAGGTAGTTGAAGAATCTTTCGAATAGTTGGTAAGATGACAACACAGAAGTTGGATATGTGAAAAGTGTGTACGATCTGTCTTGGTCATGAAGAGGGGGTAGCGAGATTTAGAATGGTGAGTCTTGGTAGACGTGGTTCGTATAGATCACATTGGTTGGTGTGAGTGCCTGATACTAAGCCAGACTTGCATGCTAGTGTACAGAAAGAACATGGGTACAGGAAATCAAATTGGAAAATTGACCCACTTTCCGAGCTGGGGTCAGTTGCTTTGCGAAGCGACTCCTAGGTGACAAGGGAACCTTTCAGTGCAAAGTGTTTTCTCTGCTGAGACAAGTATTTGATTTAGGATCCTATTTACACCCCAGATGGGTGAGACGTCGAATGTGTGTCGACAGGATGAGGAGTAAGACAGTCTGAGACTCAGGGTGAGTCAAGATTTCAGCGTAGGTCGCGGAGTGACGTGAGATACGATACGAGTACTCGAGAGCGAGTCAAGATAGAGTAGCGCAGCGAAAACGCAGTAGAGCCGAGCGTTACCAGCTAGTCACGATCGAGACCATGGGCTTAGAGGATGTTAGAGGGGAAATAATACTCCTCTGAATGATGGATTACGGTTGCGAACTATTTAAGTGACAGGAGATGAGATATAGCTCAGTGGGAGCAACAAGGATAATTGTCGGATCGGATGCTGAATAGGATATCAGCTCCGGTTGTCAGATGAGAAGAACCATCAGGCTGAACAGTCGGCTTGATGACAGCTTAGAGATGTAGCCCTTGGTGGGAGTACGTATTTTAACTTGATGGTTGTAGGTTGGAACGTGTTAGAGTGGTAGGCTAAAAAGCCAATTTGACGTCAGCTTGGTATTGCTGACCTATCAGAGTGCATGACAGGCGAGACGTCGACATTCATCTTAAGTAAGACTTACGAGCCAAAGCATGGCTGTGTCGGACGTGTACTTTTACAGGGGCACTCTCGTGATGTGTGCAACGACCCGTGTAATGGAACATGATTGGATTCCACAGTTTGGTTGTGGAATTAGGTTGGTTTGAATTTCGAGGATGAAATTATTTAAGGAGGAGAGGTTGTAACGACCCGTCCCGAATTCCAAGATTAGATTAAGACTAATTACGGATTAGTGGGGCTAATTGGGGATTAACGGACGTTCAGCGCGAAATTACGATTTTGCCCCTGAAAGAGGGCGAAAAGTTGACTTTTGACCCGGGAAGTCCGATGGCCAAGGGCTGAGGACCATTATGTAGATCGGGTCGATACGAGTCTATAGACATGCGGCACGTTGAAATCGGACATTTGACGGAAAATTTACGGTTCAAGGAAGTTTCGAGGTACTATTTACGGTAGTACGCTTTACGAGACAAAAGTGGACTTTTTTCCTCAAGTAGGCCCAGATCTTTTGAAGTGGCCCAATGGATGAGTGATAAGTGTCACCCATCCATTTCCCCTTCCCTACTTTCATGCATCTGTATCCGCCTTTCCTATTCCATTTCCCACCAAACCTGAACCCCTTCAAACACGACCCCTAAATCTCTTCCTCCACCTGGTTTCAATCTGAGATGGAAAAAGAGAGTGACGGAGGGTCGTGAGTGCGTGATGGTGGCTGGAGGAGGACAGGATCGCCGTGGACGGAGGCGTTGGCCGAGGAACCAAGTAAAAACTATGACCCTTCATATTTCAAAATTTCAATTTCGGGTTTTGGGCGTTAGGGGAGTTAGATGTTGGTTAGGATGGGTTTAGGGGATTGGTAGGAGGTCTAGGAGAAGGTTTTGTGTAACTACCCGTCCTCAAAATTGGGATTAGAGTAATGGTTAATGACGAATTAGTGTGGTTAATCAGTGATTAGTTGGGTACTTTCGGACGGACGGTGCGAAATGAAGGTTTTGCCTCTAGAATGGGCAAAAATGTTGACTTTTAGATCAGGAGGTCAAATGGACTTTGACCGATGACTATGACGTAGTTCGTTACGTCACGAGTTCATAGACATGTGTCACATCCGATTCCGACATTCGAGGAAGAAGGTATGATGTTTGAAAGTTTGGGGGTATTTTGGTAATTTGGTCAAAAAGGGGCAAATTGTTGACTTTTTATATAACATGCATTTTTCACGTATTTCGAGGACCGTTAGGTTGGTCTCGATTCCCTGAGTACAACAACAGGCGGCATGCGATCATCGGATTTCGAATGGCTCGGATTTTGGTTTAATTATGCAAGAGGCATTTTGGTAATTAAGTCTCAAGGGCATTTTGGTCTTTTCCAGTGCATAGGGATCTGTGCCGAGCAGAATGAGGACACCTGGCTATCCTGGAAATTGTGCCTAATTTTTTTTGGACACTTGTCCCCCACTAGAAGGTCGTGGAACCTTTGATAACCGTCCTAATTTGTTTAAAACAGGGATGAAGATGATTATGCACTGGTTGAGAGGAAAACATAGCCGTGAGTGTGATTGTGAGAGGCAACCAGTGAACCCCTCAACCTTGCTGCTCACTTGTGAGTTTGGAGGGGCAGTGAGAGAAGGTAGAGGGAAAAGGATGGTGGTGTGCTTGTGATGGCCGCCATAGACGATGGTTGGACCCGCGGGAAACAGAGAACAGGGGAATGAATTGAAAATCCAAACTCCTTTAAACGTGAGTCTTTAGCTCACTACAATGACAGTGGGGTAAGGTATAGTGAAATTTCAGTTTAAAGTCGAAAATGGTAGTGATCATTTTAGCTAGTGTTGGCTTGTTTGGTTCATAGGATTGTGTTTTGGACTTCAAAACAAATGCAAAGGACAAAGAACAAGGGTTGGAGATGGTCAGAATCGATGGTAGACTGTAGTTGCAGGAATGGGTTCGATTGCTTGCCTTGGAAGGTATGAATCACATCTTAAGCTCACTTTGAAACTAGCTAGATCGATTATTTAGATTGTGACGAAGGTACTAGGCTTAAAATAGATTGAAAACGGGTTGAAAATGGTTAGAAACTGCCCTCGCCGGTTTGGTTGGACTGGGCCGGAACCTGTTTGAACTGGTCCAGCGAGAGGTTGAAGATGAACAGTAACCTGGAGCGTGAGGCCCACGCGCAGCACCTTTGGGCGGCGCGTGTGGGCGCGTGGGACCCCTTTTGGGGAATTTTTCAACACGAATTTTAAAATATTCGATGTAACGAACATTTTGGGATTGGTTTCGAGTCGATTTGACATCGTCTCGATAAGTTTCGGGATGTCTGAAGGTTTTAGGGCTCGGTTGAAAATAGTTAAAAATTCGAAAAATTTCGAGGCTTTACTATAAACTTTGTGAAGTAGTTAGTGACCTTCTTATGGGATTTGAACAGGTTTGGGAAAGCCGGTGATAGTGGATTAGCCAGGAAGCATATTTACACGCGTATCGAGGCGGTGATGCTAATGGTCTGTGAGTGGACTTTACTTTCTAACTTATGATGCATGCATAAATGTTTTTATATGTTTTCTATATGTGATTTCTATGTTTATGATACTTGGATTTGATGATTTACAGTTTTGCACGTATTTCGAGATATTTACGATTTGCATTTTTTACGAGCTACGCTTTTATGCTATGAGTTGATACTGATTTCGATACTATGCTTTTGGGATTTGAATTATGATTTGATTTCAAGGATTTATAAATGGATTTTGGACAAGTGATTTCGATAAACGAGATTTCTATGGTTTTCACTTGGTTTTGGGTTTAAAGACCGGTTGAAACTGGGTTAGGGTTTAAAGACCCAGATATGGCTGGATCTGACTTTGAGTTTAAAGACTCGGTTGATTGATGACGGGGGAGGGCCCTGGATTGATATGTTTTGAGTTTAAAGACTCAATTACTGTGTATCCCCTGAGGCATGTTGATTATGTTTTGAGTTTAAAGACTCGTTGATATCCCGGTAAGGCCTGATTATGCACATGTGTTTTGAGTTTAAAGACCCAGTGCGCTTGAGATCCAGCAACTTGATTGATTGATGTGTTACTTTGGTTTTTTACTAGTTTTCAGATGTTTTGGGCGATGGTCCGGATGAATTGGATTTTTGGATTTTTGGGCTGAGTTCCCGTACTTTGACGAGGAATGATGATTTTGGGTTGAGGCCCTGGATTTGAGTTACGGATTTGAGAAAAAGGATTGAATTCCGGTTTTCATTGATGGTTTTTCTTATCTTGGATATGAAAATGGTTTTCATATGCATGCATTGGTTTTTAAATAGAGGGTACAAATGTAATTTCTTATAAACTGTTTTCTGAATGTATTATTTATTTTTTGCCACTCACAGTCTTTTTATGTTTTCGATACCCTCCAGGTTTGATGCGATACAGGCCGTTGTTAGAGAGAGACAGAGACATCACACACGTGATCCACAGTAGGTTCTGCACATTCTGGGAAGTTTGGAAGTTTTTGGACGGTTTGCTTGGGAATCCTTTGTCCGGCTTTGTTACATGGAGGTTGGATGTCGGTTTAGTCTTCATGTCGCACGTAAGTTAAACGGGAGCATGACTTATCCCTTAATCCCGGGGGATTGGGGGTAGGGCATGTCAAATTGGTATCAGAGCAGGATATGTGTGCTCTGCGTGAGGTTTTAGCTCCAAGAGTAGTTGGTTTGTCGACTTGGGTGTTGTGATACTACTATGGATGTGATGCCTCAACGCGAAACATCTTGTCATCAACCAGGACACACGAGTGTTAGCAAGTAATCGTACGATAGTTAGTGGCTTAGTTAGTAGCAAGGTTACTAGTGATTGGGTGTTGTTCGCCTGATACGCGGTGGGGTGTGATGCTTGCCAGCTTTGAGCTGGAAGGGATAACGTGCTTGACACTGGATTTTCTCGAGAGTTGGACCTGAGGATCGGATGTAGGCCAGAGAGTGTAACCCGAATGGTAACCAGTGAGATACGATTGTTGGTTGGCTAGTAGGCCGATTGGGCCGGTTGGCGATCAGATGACGATAGGATGGAAGTGTGACCCTTTGGTAAGTTGGTTGAGATTGGACTTGTGCGGCTACGACTAGCCGGATGCCTCGAGTTGCGGGGGTAAAGGAACCTGCTTTTAGGATTTGAGGGATTCCCCCTAGCGTTGGTTACTGGTTGACGATTGTGTAGACGTTACGATAAGGGATGTTCGTAGTCGGGTGTGACGACCCGAGTGGTGTGGTTGTTGTAAGGTAGTAGAAGCCGTGGGTTTTGATAACCCGAGTGTTGAGGATTTGAGGAACCCTGTTGGGATGGCTGGTTTGGAAATGTGAGTAGTTTAGTGAAAAACCCCAGAATACGTGCTTAGTTGGAAAACCTGCATTAGGGTCGTGGTTAGTTAGTTGTTGTGAGCTAGTAGATGTTCTTAGACAAGTTAGTCGGTTCTGGTGACCCTAGTGAGGATGTTGACTCGGAAAACCCTGAGTTGGGCGATTAGTCTGGAAAATAGGAGTTGGTTAGTAGTTGTGGCTTGGACCAATTTCCGGCAGGATTTGAGGTGGTGTTGCTAGGTGCAGCCGAGGTATTGGATGGGTTGGTGACTGACTCAGGTCGCGTCTAATGAAATTATGGAGATTGGTCGGCTTGGCTCGATTGGTCGAGTTGATGCTGAGACCATGAAGGGTTGAGTTGCTCAAAGTTATGGAATGTGAGCACTCGATAGGAGTTTATGTGTCATGAGTTGAGATGCTCTTGAAGAGTAGGATGGGCACATCATGAATTGAGGTGGTGGCTAGTCGTGAGGTGCTGGTGTCTGGTAGGAGGAACGGCTTACCGAGTTGGGATACGTGATGACCATTGGTAGGTTATGTTTCTGTACGAACGGTCAGGATGTCGTTAGGTAGATCAGAGTAGCATAGCGGAAACGGGGTGGGCCTTTGCTTCGTGTTGGATCGGGCTAGGTTGGTATGGTTGGGTTGACCATCTGTGAGGTTGGTTTTCGTGGACTCATCCTGAAGTGTTAGAGATGTCGAGTGTGTTGGACTATGTCGGCATATGTCGAGGTTGGCATTTGGGTGATGCTGAGGCCCGTACTTGATGATTCCCTGAGATTGGTGATTGACGACTTCGAGGATAGTGACTCAGAAGTCCGAGGTGAGTAATCGTTGATTGTGATCCCGAGAATTGGAAACTCGTACTTGAGTGATGCTTGGAGTCGGACCTCGGGGAGGTTGATACGCGAGAATTAGGATATGTGCTTATTGCTATCCTTTTGGATGTACATAAACGGTGATAACCGACAGGCGAGTTGGTTTGGTTACAGACACGTGGGTGTGATCCGTAGGAGTTGTGGATTTTCTTAAGTCCCGTAGAAGAGTTGACGATTTGACGGTTAGTCTGGAGGTGGTATACTCGTTGAGGATGAAGTCTCATGGTTAGAAAAGATGGACATAGTTCCAACATGGTTAGAATCTCGGAATCAGGAGATGATGTGGTTTAGACAATGAGATGTTGTGTGGATTCTGAGTTGGTGTTAGGTGTTGAGTGATGGATGCTCTGGAGTCTATTTGGGGACTCATTGAAGGATCTTTAGGAATTGTGACCCCCCTTAATCGTGGACTCGAGTGGATGTGTTGAGGAATAGAGAGAGTACTTGGTGACGCCCTATTTGACATGTGTGGCAAGTGCTATGGGATTGTGTTGAGTTTGATTAAGGTAGGATGACTTGTGATGTCATAGTTGTGGATTATTGTGAGTTTCGTTGTTGGATAACGGAGGAAGAGAATACAGAGGATGATAAGGAGTGACTATAACTGATCGATATGAGGTTATTGAAGAGAACCCACAATCTTGACGTGTCTTTAGACGTGTGGTAGTCTTGATTGATTAGATCCGATGTGGTGATCTAATCATTTGTTGGGAATTGAAGGCGAAGTAGTGAGACAGTAAGTGGGATCCACTCAGGAGTGAGTGGCTCGGGGCTGGATTGCTTCTGGCTCAGGATTGAAGTATGGTGGATCAGGAGGATAAGATGACAAGACAGAGGTTGGATATGTTGGACATGCAGATAAGGAGATTGCTTTGTCATGTAGGAGTGAAGGTGGCTGGATATCTTGACCATCTTGGAGCTGTGCAGGACGTGTGTGGTTCGTCTCGCATACGTATGGGTATTGGATTTGGATCTAGTGCTGGGTCTACCCTCTGTTCTGCGATTGGATTAGATGTTTTGGATGATGTTCGGGAGACACGGAGTAGATTTGAGTTGGTTTTCCCCAGCAGACATGTAGTTCAGCCTAGTGGTAAGATTGGACCGATGGACTGCAAAAAGTGAAGCGTGATTGGCTTGTAGTCAGGTGGTAGTCAGTGTGGATATGTGGATGTTTTGTGTGCCCCGGAGAGGTACTATGATGGTTGGGAAATGCACAATGATGTCGTTGGAAGTGCTTGAGGATATATTCTACGATCGTTGTGATCGAGGTATTCTAAAATATCTTTGTTTGATTAACAATTGTTGTGGGGTTGTTGTTGCGTGTGTTTGGTGGTATGCACGGTGATTCTTGATGGGTGTGATTGGTGCATGTACTTGAGCTTTGTGCTAGTGGTTGAAATCATACTTGGTATCATTCTGATGCGATTGGACATCCATCGTGATGGTCTAGTAAAGGTCTTGGTGATCGACTTAGTGCCGAGGTCTGTTGTTGCTTGCATGGATGATCGAAGTAGTTCCGATGTGATGGATGAATATAGGACGTGGATTGGATCCTGGTGATCTAGGGTGATCTTGTTGGTTATTGATGATGAGATGGATGCTCAGAGTCACAATTGGCTGGTGGGACCCTGGTGCTGAGACGTGGGGTCACGATTTGACAGGCATTTGTTAAGGTTCAGATGTAGACAGGTAGTGTGAGACGTGGATGGTGTTTCCATAGGTTGATTGTGTTGGTGGTTAGTGGAACCACAAGTGGGGTGATTTGCTGAATTGTTGGTGTGAGCGATTATGTTGTGACTCCGATAAGGTCAGCACGGATCGCTGACAAAGTCAGTATGGATCATTGTGCGGAGGTTAGTGATACGAGTACCGATGCTGATGGATGCCTACGAGGTGAGATTCGTGCCTGTGGACGGTAGAATCTATGTTATGTTAAGGGAGTTGGTATGAGGTATATTTGGAAAAACTCGGAAAGGAGTCAAGATTGTGCTAGGGATTCGACTGGTGATGGCTGAGCCGTGAGTGTCGGCTGGTTCGATGTTAGAGGTACCTCTGGAGGGAGGTAGACGTGACTTGGAAAAGTGTTAGATTTCAGTGAGAAACCGAAAGTTGTATGAGTTGGTTCATTGGTGGACGTACGGGATGCGGAATTTCGGGGACGAAATTCTTTAAGGGGGGAAGATTGTAACGACCCGTCCTGAAAATCAGGATTAGAGTAGTGGTTAATGACGGATTACTGTGATTAATCGGTGATTAGTTGGATACTTTCGGACGGACGGTGCGAAATGACGGTTTTGCCCCTAGAATGGGCAAAAAGGTTGACTTTTAGGTCGGGCGGTAAAATAGACTTTGACTGATGACTATGACGTAGTTCGGGATATCGCGAGTTCATAGACAAGTGGCACGTCCGATTCCGACATTCGAGGAAGAAGTTATGACGTTCGGAAGTTTGGGGGTATTTTGGTAATTTGGTTAAAAAAAGGCAAATTGTTGACTTTTTATATAACATGCACTTTTCACGTATTTCGAGGACCGTTAGGTAGGTCTCGATTCCCTGAGTACAACAACAGGCGGCATGCGATCATAGGATTTTGAATGGCTCAGATTTTGGTTTAATTATGCCAGGGGCATTTTGGTAATTAAGTCTCAAGGGCATTTTGGTAATTAAGTCTCAAGGGCATTTTGGTCTTTTCCAGCGCATAGGGATCTGTGCCCAGCAAAATAAGGACACCTGGCTATCTTGGAAATTATGCCCAATTTTTTTTTGGACACATGCCCCTCACTGGAAGGTCGTGGAACCTTTGATAACCGTCCTAATCTGTTTAAAACAGGGATGAAGATGATTATGCACTGGTTGAGAGGAAAACAGAGCCGTGAGTGTGATTGTGAGAGGCAACCAGTGAACCCCTCAACCTTGCTGCTCACTTGTGAGTTTAGAGGGGCAGTGTGAGAAGGCAGAGGGAAATGGATGGTGGTGTGCTCGTGATGGCCGCCATAGAAGGTGGTTGGGCCTGCGGGAAACAGAAAACAGGGGAATGAATTGAAAATCCAAACTCCTTCAAATTTGAGTCTTTGGTGGTAGCTTGTTCATCAAAGTTGGCCAAGGAAGGGAGGAGAGTCCAGTAGAGGTCGTGATGGCTCACGATAGTGACAGTGGGATAAGGTATAATGAAATTTCAGTTTAAAGTCGAAAATGGTAGTGATCATTTTAGCTAGTGTTGACTTGTTTGGTTCATGGGATTGTGTTTTGGACTTCAAAACAAATGCAAAGGACAAAGAACAAGGTTTGGAGATGGTTAGAATCGATGGTAGACTGTAGTTGCAAGAACGGGTTCGATTGCTTGCCTTGGAAGGTATGAATCACGTCTTAAGCTCACTTTGAAACTAGCTAGATTGGTTATTTAGATTGTGACGAAGCTAATAGGCTTAAAATGGATTGAAAACGTGTTGAAAATGGCTAGAAACCGCCCTCGTCGGTTCTGTTGGACCGGACTGGTTCGAACCGGTCTGAACCGGCCCAGCGAGAGGTTGAAGATGAATAGTAACCTGGAGCTTGAGGTCCACGCACAGCCCCTTTGGGCGGCGCATGTGGGCGCGTGGGACACCTTTTTGGGAAGTTTTCAATATGAATTTTAAAGTATTCGATGTAACGAACATTTTGGGATTGGTTTCGAGTCGATCGGACATCGTGTCGATATGTTTCGGGATGTCTGAAGGTTTTAGGGCTTGGTTAAAAATAGTTTAAAATTCGAGAAAATTATGGGGCTTTATTATTAACTTTGTGAAGTAGTTAGTGACCTTCCTATGAGATTTGGACAGGTTCAGGAAAGCCGGTGATAGTGGATTAGCCCGGGAAGCGTATTTGCACGCGTATCGAGGCGGCGGCGCTAATGATCTGTGAGTGGACTTTGCTTTCTAACTTATGATGCATGCATAAATGTTTTTATATATTTTCTATATGTGATTTCTATGTTTATGATACTTGGATTTGATGATTTACAGTTTTGTACGTATTTCGAGATAGTTATGTTTTGCACGTTTTACGAGCTATACTTTTATGCTATAAGTTGATACTGATTTCGATACTATGATTTTGGGATTTGAATTATGATTTGATTTCAATGATTTATAAATGGATTTTGAAAAAGTGATTTCGATAAACAAGACTTCGGGTTTTGGAATCGGATTTCGGAGATACGATTCGGGATTTGGTTTTGAAGCTTGAAAAGTGGATTTCTGGATTTGGGTTCGAAATGATGATTCCAGATGCTAGCTTACGGAATGATTATTTCGGATTCGGATTTGGAAACGGATTTTTGGATTTTCTATTGTTTTCACTTGGTTTTGGGTTTAAAGACCTGTTGAAACTAGTTTTGGGTTTAAAGACTCGGATATGGCTGGATATAGTTTTGAGTTTAAAGACTCGGTTGATTGTTAACGAGGGAAGGCCCTGGATTGATATGTTTTGAGTTTAAAGACTCGGTTATTGTGATATCCCCCGAGTCCTGTTAATTGTGTTTTGAGTTTAAAGACTCGTTGATATCCCAGGAAGGCCTGATTATGCGCATGTGTGTTAAGTTTAAAGACTCGGCACGCTTGAGATCAGCAACTTGATTGATTGATGTGTTACTTTGGTTTTTCACTGTTTTTCAGATGTTTTGGGCGATGGCCCGGATTTTTGGATTTTTGGATTTTTGGGCTGAGTTCCCGTACTTTGACGAGGAATGATGATTTTGGGCTGAGGCCCTGGATTTGAGTTACGAATTTGAGAAAAATGATTAAATTCCGGTTTTCATTTATGGTTTTTCTTATCTTGGATATGAAAATGGTTTTCATATGCATGCATTGGTTTTTAAATGTAGGGTATAAATGTAATTTCTTATAAACTGTTTTCTGAATGTATTATTTATTTTTGTCCACTCACAGTCTTTTTATGTTTTCGATACCCTCCAGGTTTGATGCGGTACGAGCTGTTGTTAGAGAGAGACGGAGACATCACACACGCGATCCACAATAGGTTCTGTACATTCTGGGAAGTTCGGAAGTTTATGGACGGTTTGCTTGGGAATCCCTTGTCCGGCTTACATGTTACATGGAGGTTGGACGTCAGTTTAGTCTTCATGTCGCACGTAAGTTAGACGGGAGCATGGCTTATCACTTAATCCAGGGGGATTGGGGGTAGAACGTGTCATTTTGGAGGCTGAGGATGGCTGAGCAAGCCCGGAACGGCGGCTGGAAAATTTTCGGTGGCTGCCCACCGAATTTGGGTTCCAGCCAAGTTAACCCAAATCGAACACCCGAACCTCTTTCTAGTGATCCTAGGAACCTATTGGAACTTTTAGGTTGAAACTATGGCCCCTAGAAGTACCCAGAACCTAGGTTGAAAGTTTGGGTTCAAAATGGTTTTTAGAACCAATGGGTTTTAGGCTTGGTTTCTTGGATTTAAGGACATGGTTGGGTAGGAAATGAAGAAAGGAAGCCATAGGAGTTGGAATGGACGAAAAAGGACGAAAAATGAAGAAGATATGGAACCGAACTGGTTTCTCCAATTCAGCTGGACCAGGTTACAGAGGCTGGACCGAACCAGCCGGTCCGCTGAAGGTCAGGGATAAACAGTAGCCGCGTGTGGGCTTCCCGCGCAGGGACTTCAGGCCGCGCGTAGGGGCGTGTGAGGCCTCTTTTGGGGAAACTTTCAACACACGAAATCATCTCTTCGATGTAACGAACATTTTGGGACATGTTTCGAGTCGATCAGACATTGTTTCGATATAGTTCGAGATGTCCGAAGGTTTAGGATTGGGTTTAAAAATAGCTAAAAATTTCAGAAAATTACGGGGCTTTAGTGAGGAGTTATTTAAGTAGTTAGTAACCTTTTTTTACAATTTGGACAGGTTCGGGAGTCCCGGTGACAGTGATTGGCGCGAGAGAGGCGTTCGACACGCGTATCGAGGCGGTAGCTCGGACGGTGTGTGAGTGGACCTTGTTTTCTAAATTGATTCATGCATAAATGTTTTATATGTGTTTTAATACATGTTTTGTGATGCCATGAGTGCATTTGTGTGTGTTTACGCATTTGCACGTATTTCAAGGTTTACGATTTTATACGATGCTTATATGTGTTGTTGTCTCGGTTTGAATGAAATGGTTTTTGTCACGACCCGGCCCATCTAACACAATATTGTCCGCTTTGGGCCCAGCCCTCACGGTTTTGTTTTCGGGAGCACACGTGCAACTTCCCAGTAAGTCACCCATCATGGGATTGCACCAGCCTCAACTCGCTTAACTTTGGGGTTCCAATCCCCCCCAAAGCCACTGAGCTCCCAAAAGACCTTGTGTTAGATAGATACGTACCCACACATATAAGGTACTTCACCTTTCCCTCCCTGAGCGATGTGGGATCGTTCACCGATCTTACCTTTCCAAGCTCACGGGTCTTGCTCACCGATCTTGCTTCTCAAGCTCATGGGTCTTGTTCACCGTTCTTACTTCCAAGACCGGGTCTTACAATCCACCGCCCTTGGGGCCCAGCGTCCTCGCTGGCACACTTCCGGTCGGGGTCCAGCTCTGATACCATTCTATCACGACCCGGTCCATCTAACACAATATTGTCCGCTTTGGGCCCAGCCCTCACGGTTTTGTTTTCGGGAGCTCACGTGCAACTTCTCAGTAGGTCACCCATCATGGGATTGCACCAGCCTCAACTCGCTTAACTTTGGGGTTCCAATCCCCCCAAAGCCACTGAGCTCCCAAAAGGCCTTGTATTAGATAGATACGTGCCCACACATATAAGGTACTTCACCTTTCCCTCCCTGAGCGATGTGGGATCGTTCACCGATCTTACCTTTTCAAGCTCACGGGTCTTGTTCACCGTTCTTGCTTCCAAGACTGGGTCTTACAGTTTTCATTTTGAAAAGGTAAACTCGGGCATGAGACCCATTTGGTTTTGTCTCGGGCATGCAGCCCTATTGATGACCTACGGGTCTGAGTCGTAGTCCGGTGCTGTGTGCACAGCGACGAACGATATGACACTCATCTTCGGACTGGGGATATGTTCCTTCCGGAGAGGTCACGATGCACGGCTCATTGTCGAGCAGCCACTTGAGGCTCGACTTCGGAGTGCTGACGGTTTAGGATATCGATCGGTGATGTGTGCACCATGATCTAGAGGTGGTCGTGTCGGTTGATACGTTCACGACGACATACCAGGATTGAGAGGGGTCCTGGACGAATGGTTGCACGCATCACTACGATTGGAATCGTGACTGACCCTGAGATATAGGGCTTGATGCCCAGTTGAGTGATGAGTTCGGGCTTGAGGCCCAGTTGGTTTACGTTTATGATTTCGAGTCGGAGACCCTAAATGGATTTCTGGGTTCATGACGGTTTATAGGGACCGAGCATGGATCCGTTGAAAGGTTTTAAGAATGTTTTTGATATAGATCTTCATATACCATCCTTTATTTATGGATTGTCTCCTCCGGGGAGGGTCGTTGGCCTAGGTGGACCTCAGAGTAGTCACGGAGCACTAACTGAGTGGAGTCACCCCTGTTGAGTACCTTACTCTCAGGAAAGCTTATGGATTATAACCCCCAGGGAGGGTCATTGATCTGCTGACATTGACTTGGGTGGACCCTAGGGAGACTTGGGATTTGAGACCCCGGGTAGCACACGCGTAGCTTTGGAAACCGTGACAGGATTGGTTATGTGATATATGATATATTGTACGATATATATACATACTGGTTTTGGGCTGACTCCCACATGGATTTGGGTAGTAGCCTGTATGATTGGTTTCATTTACGATTTTGGGCTAAGGCCCTAATGGTTTGATAACTGTTTTCGAATGCATGCATGCTTTTTAGTGAAGGGTATAAATGTCTTTTATGAAAATGTTTTTATAACTCTTTGTTTTGTCCACTCACAGTTTTTAATGTTTTGAATGCCCTACAGGTTGATCGCGGACGCGGGCTGTAGTAGAGACCGAGACATCACACTCCTCCTCCGGATTCAGGCATATTCTGAAGCCTGAGCGGGCTAAAGTCTGAATGTTCCCTTGTTTGACACTCCGTGTCAAACGGGATCAGGCACGTCCCGCGTTAATCCCAGGAGGATTGGGACGGGTCCTGACACTCAAACACAGCCAAATTACGCCATTTCCAAATATGCCAACATGTGAAGAAAAAAAAATTCCATTGTAAGCCTTAATGACAATTTGACGTGCAAAAAAAATTTGCTCGAAGCCAAGTATACTAGTTCAATACCTTTGCATTCACAATAGATGGGGGATGATTATACTAATACTAGAGAGCATTTAAACGCGGGAAATAACAAAAAAAGATGGGTCAAAATTTCAACCTCCAAAACACAAATACAACAATGCCCACTACTAAGTGATGACGAATATGTCCTGCATTAGAGATGAGCTTACAAAAATCATCAGCCAAGAAAATTAGTGGACTTTAGGAGGCACTTTAAGATTCTAAAGACCCGACCAAGGACAACCTAGATTAGTTGAAGGTTGTGGAAGAGGCTGTGAATAGATTTCATTGTAAACATGCCATTAGTTCAAGTCCCCAAACCTGCTTATTTGTGCCAGCTAGGAAAATCCCTACAAGAATGCTAATAATTCTACCAACCCACTCCTTAGGAATCATTGTATGCAATTGAGCAATATTCCATGGGCCAGACCGGGTCTATTTCGTAATTTAAAAAATACGAGGCCGAGTCGGGCGGGTTTGATCATAAATATGAAAGTCCATACCCTTTTTCGGGCCGTGTTTGAGCTGGACTTTTATCGAGATTTATGGTCGGGCCTACTAAGCCCACTTGGACCGGGCATACTAAACCCACTTCTACCTACCTAATTATAAAAGTGTGAGTTGAGTTTAAATATCATTATTGAATATTGAGACAAAGTAAGAAGGGGGCCTATTGAGTTTGGAGAATTGACTTAACATTTCGACCACAAAGTCGAGATATGGTAAGGTGGTCACTAATCACAAATCTACTTGAATTGTAGTAAGTTCTATGAAGAGTTACCCGAAGGGCTATTTCCTGAGTGATTCTTTGTGGAGTTATGCTACTCATAATTTTCACTCAATGTAGTAAAAGTATCAGAATCAAAATGGGTCAAAAAGAGTGAATTTGGTGAATTCCCTATATCAAATTGCAATGACCCAAGTAACTTTTTTGGTAAAGATGGAACAGTGGGATGTGAAGCTGTATATAAAAACATGCACTTCTATAATAACTAGGTTGAACTTGTGTTGGAGTTTTGGTTTGGGCTGAATAGTAGTAATAAGATTTGACTAGATATTAATTCTTAATTTATAATTATTTTATATATTTGGGCTTATGAGTTGGGTTTACATGGGCGGGTCGGGTTGGGCTTACCAGGTCTTATCGGGCCTATCGGGTTTGAATACCCTAACCCAAGTCCAGCCCGTCAACATGCGGGCCGGGCCAGCCCACGACCCATAGGGGGCCGAGTTGGGCTTTTTGTCACTGGACTTACTTGGTACCCACAAGCCCGTGGGTTTTTGGGTCAAATGGTAAGGGGCTAACTAAAATGACCAAAATACCCACTTATATAACTATCCTAAACATTATCAAACGCGATATTAGTTAAATGATGCAATATTTTTTATATGGGGCACCTGTTTCTAGTGCAAAATGAGATAAATTATTATTGCCAGTGTATTTTGAGACTTAACATATTTCTGATACGTTCAGCCTAATCAACCTGAGAATTGAGGGGAAGTGCGCCAAATGACTGGAGCGCTCTGAAATGAAAACCCACCGACTTTGGGCCCAAAATTTTAAACCCATATTCAGTCCATCTACCTCAGACATGCACCATATTAAAATTTCGTCATCCACCTGTTTCTCTTTATCTTCAAACCCTAATCTCAGGGTTTTACACCACTCAGCCGTTTCCCTTTCCGGCAACCAAGCAGTCCGCAAAGATGGTGAAGAAGACAGAGAGGAAAGTAAACATCTCCGGTAAGCCGAAGCACTCTCTCGACGCGAACCGTACCGATGAAAAGATCAAGAGCAAGGATGCGCGTTCTGCCGCCACCGTCCGCCGTCTCAAGATGTACCAACACGAGGCCCAAGCGTAACAGTAAGGGAAAGGTCTTGAGGAACGATTTCCAGTCCAAGGAGTTACCTAACACTCGTATCCAACCTGATCGCCGCTGGTTTGGTACGTAGATCTTATGATTTCACCGTATCGATATATCATATTCGTATGTTTCGTATACGTATTATATGTGTTGGAATATTTGCCTTTTGTATTTATAGTACTACAAAGGCTTCGAATACTTTTTTGTTGTATGTATTTATAATTGAAAGTGTCTATGTTACGAATTCACTGAACTGTGCTATTGATTAGGGAAAAAGAAAGGCTCGTGCTGTTTGATTTGCATCAATTTTTAATTTTTGAATAGCGTTGTTGTTCATTGAATTTGTAGGAAATACTCGGGTTGCATCTCAGCAGCAGCTTGACATTTTCCGTGAGGAGCACGGTAAAACTGTCGCTAGTAATTACAATGTTATTCTGAAGAAGAAGCAATTGCCATTGTCGCTCTTGAATGACCATCAGAAGGTACGATGTTTTTGTAAAGTCTAGCATTTTATTTATTCATATACCTTACGTGAGATATCTAGAAACTCCAAACTTATCATTGCTACGAGGTAGAGTTAGATGAATGGACTAGCGCATGGTTGGCTTAATTTACAAACAAAAAAAGGATAGAAAGAAAGACTTTGGAGATCATTCTTAAGGGCTGTCTTATTATATACAATTTTAAAGATATTTTTTTTTTCTTATTGGAGATCATTCTTAAGTGCTGTCTTATTACATACAATTTTAAAGATACTAGTGTTTTTTTTTTTTTTTTTCATTAGGTTAAATTGATATTATTCATAACAAAAACTACTCACCTTAGCCTGTGAAAATTTTAGTTGGTATTTTACCATGTATTTTTTGATAGGAAACTTGTAGGAGTTGTAAACGTATCTGTACTTAGCAAGTAGATCTTTGAATAAAAACTCTGTGCCGTAGATCTTTGAATAAAAACTCTGTGCCGTAGATCTTTGAATAAAAACTCTGTGCCAGCAGTGGCTGGCTGGCTGACTGAGTAGAAATTACTATTTCTTAAGGGTGAAATGATATAGCGTACTGACTAGAAGTGTAAATTTTTAAATTTTAGTCTGGATGTGTTGACCCATTTTTTGGCCGAGTTGATTAAACTTTCATTTATATTTTGACTGATTTTATTTGTTATATTTATGTTTGTGCATATTGATAGTGCCGATTAAGATCAAATGTGATAGATTAATTCAGTTGGGTTTAAGCAATTATGTCACTGGATGTCTGAGATTCTACCAAGACTTACCCTTTGACTTATTCAAGTTTGAATTCGTACATGTATGGTTGCAATGAATCTCAATGTGTTTCATGTTTTTTTTATAATTATTCTAGAGGGTTTCTAGATACAGTTGTTTTGAATTGGAATTCTTTACTCATCAACGTGACAAAAATACCGTGCTTTAATTTTCAACTGGCTGATGTCAAAGTTATTTGTTTTCTTCTAATATGCTAAGTCCATTTTTTGTTATCCGTGAAGCAAACCCGAGTCCATCTCCTTGAGAGAGAGTCCTTTAGCGATACATTTGGACCTAAGTCAAAGAGAAAGCGCCCAATACTCATGGCAGCAGATTATGGGTCCTTAGTTAAGAAAGCTGATGGTTCTATGGGTAAATATTTTCTGGCTAAGAACTTTTTTACATCTTTGACGTGCCTAGTTTTAATATTACCATTTCTTTCTTATTGCTTAATTTGGTCATTGTTTTTTTTATTCTGGAACAGATTATGTAAAATGCAAGCTGATGCGTATCGGTTTATGCATGTAGTTTTAATTTCTTTTTGTGAATTACTTAATAAACCGTCTGAAATGTTTCTGCACTAAAATTGTTTGCCACTTGTAGATATGTTTCAGGGGAAGCATGCTGGCAGCGAAGCTCTAGAAGGTAGTGCAGAGGATGGAGTTAGGGACCTCGTTCGGCATACAATGTTTGAGAAGGGGCAAAGTAAACGTATTTGGGGTGAACTCTACAAAGTAATAGATTCTTCAGATGTTATTGTCCAGGTTGGTGTCTCTCTTATCCCATTGATTTGGAAAGCATAGCTAAATTCATACACGTACAGTTTTGTCTGTCATCAAATTGTGCCTTTCTTGGATATCAACTAAATTCGTCTGATTCATTACTAGTTTGATGAACAGTGTAATATGGTAGATGGGGATTATTTTATACTTGGTCTTTTTTTTTTTTTTTTTTTGGTGTTGGGTAAGGCAATTGTTACATCAAGGTATTGTCTGTATTGAATGTGCATCTGCTTTTAGTATGAGTTGATTGATTCATCAGATCCTGGTTTGAAATTAATGGGGAGCAAACCTGCAGCTTCCACCTTGCTTCATTCAGCTAGACTTACATATATATAATATATATATATATATTTTATCTACATATATTATTTGTTGTGTTTCTTTATGTTGGGTTTACAGTCATCGAAATTTATTTTCATGTATTTCTATATTTTCGTAATGCTTGCCTGCCTCAACATGTTTCATTTACTGAACAAATGCTTCCTCTCTTTCAGGTTTTGGATGCAAGGGATCCACAAGGTACAAGATGTCACCACATAGAGAAACATTTGAAAGAGCATTGCACGCATAAGCACTTAATTCTGTTGTTAAACAAGGTTGGTTGCATTTCTCACGTTTTGGAGCCCTCTTGCATTGAAGTTGCACACCTGTTTAGATTATAAATAACAGTATCATTATTTTGATTCTTCAGTGTGATCTGATTCCAACATGGGTGCTTGGCCGTTGGTTGAACGTATTAAAGAGGGAATTTCCAACTATTGCATTTCATGCTGACCTTAAGAAACCCTTTGGCAAGGTAGGTACCTTCACATGATGTTTTATGGGATTGATCTTGATCTGCTCTACTTGATCCTTTGTGGACTTTCTTAATTCGTGTTCCTGCCTCTAACATCAATTCCCTCATTCTCCCATTGTAACTGTTGTTTCAGCTGCCATTATTTAGTTATCTCTCTCTCTCTCTCTCTCTCTCTCTCTCTATTTTATGCGTTTTCTGTTTTCTCTGTGTCATATCTCCAGAAGATGAGATACAAATTTAAAAAAAAAACCAGAGCATAGATAAAAAGGAACAACCCTAATGCTATTTTACTTTAGCTGTTCAAATGCTTCTAAATCCCTGCATGAATAATTTTTTTTCCAGAGGCTTTTGACCGAGATGTCTCAACAAAACTACTTAAGCTATAACATGCATGAAAATGGATTGTGCAGAATCCACAGTTCCTTTTTTATTATTTATTTACTTTATTACTTTTATTCCAGTTCAGTAAAGTAAATAAATTTTAAATAAAAAATATAAAAAATTGAAGATGAAGATAAAGAAATGACGTGTTGATTCGATATCATCTGATTCTATATTGTAGAAATATTAGCAGTTATTTTTTTTTCACTTGTCATAATAAAAACAAGCGAGTTCTGGTAGTTTTCAAATTTTAGAAATCATTTTATTTACAATTCATTGAAACAAAAAGGTCTGGCGTGGCCTGGTCAGTACGTAAGCTGGGCCAAATTATTCAGCTATCTTATGTTTTATTATGCAATTTGCTGATTTTCTTTAATTATTTTCTGCTGTAGGGATCTCTTCTATCAGTGTTGAGACAATTTGCTCGCTTGAAAAGTGACAAGCAAGCTATTTCTGTGGGATTTGTTGGGTATCCCAATGTTGGAAAGTCATCTGTTGTCAACACATTACAAAAGAAAATTGTAATATATTTCAACTCCCTTACTGCCTCTGCTTTTTTCCTGGAGTTTTCATTACTATAGATTCTGTACATGTGTGTTAATCAGCTAAAGGCTGATACAATAAGTAATCACTTCACCCTCTGTTTGCAAGTAAATGAATTCGGCCGAGTGATTTATTATTATGTTTTAGACATTCTAGTAGAAGAAAACAAACATGATAATATTTCCCAACAATATAAGAAGTTTTGCATTCTCGTGTGGCATGCTTGTTTGTATTTTAGGTGGCAAGAGTGATGTTTGCTAGCTAGGTTTAAAACCAGACATGACTGGCATTTATGTGTGACTTGCTTCACAGGTTTGCAAGGCTGCTTCTATTCCAGGGGAGACTAAAGTGTGGCAGTATATAGCTCTTACAAAGAATATTCTCTTGATTGATTGTCCTGGAGTTGTCTATCAAAGTAATGACTCTGAAACAGATATCGTGTTGAAGGGAGTGGTATGCTTTTTCCTGGTCTTTTCCTGTATACTTCCAGAGACCAAATTTTGGTTTTCTTTGTTTTCATTTATCTTCATGTATTGGCTATGTAAATTTTTGATATATTGACTTCTACCAGTATTATCCTTAAATTTCTTGTTGCCTGTTGAAATCCGTTTCGTATTTAAGTAAGTGAATCATTTGAGGATATGCTAGCCTAACTTTTACTCTTTATTTTTATGCCTTGATGCAAGTGGTTTATTCAAAGTGTCTTGGAATTGAGTTGCAATGTAAAGAGGTTCCATTGCTCAATGTTCAGTCTAACATGGATCCATGCAATTTTTTTTTCCACTATCATACATAATACTTTCACTTATAGTGGAGCGTTCATGTTCTGTGTAATTTTAATCATATAGATATGCTTTCCAATTAAAATTTTCATGAAGTTAACATATATATATATATATATTCTTCAGTATCACACTTTCTGTTAACTGTATCAGAGACTTCCTTATTGCATGCCCGTTTCATGTCATCATATTCTCTGTTTTTTGAAATTGACTTTGTTTTATTTCTTCTGTAGACTGCTGTTATTCATTCCTGCTATGTCACTCTGCACTTCTGATTATCTTACTTTTAATTCTAAGTACATACAGAAGAATGCATAATGACAAACTGGGTGCGAGAATAGCATGCGCTTATTTCTTCTTCCAAGTGCTGTTTTAGATTGGTTTGATGAACTTCGTTAACACATTAGAGGGTGTCTCTTCTGTTTGCTTATCCCATGTGGACAGTTGATTGCCTGAACTGAAATATTTTAATCTATATGGTTAGATGGTAAATATTTAGATCTTTTCTTTCTAGGTACGTGTTACAAATTTGGAAGATGCTACAGAACACATAGGAGAAGTCTTGCGTCGAGTTAAGAAGGTCCATCTAACTAGAGCATATAAGATACAAAACTGGTATGCTTCTTTGTCTCTTTTGGGATTTTGATGTTTGTCTGTTAATAAACTTCAGGTGTTTAAATCTGCTTGAGTTTCTGTTTGTGAGTGGTCCCTCGATTCTCTCAACCGTCATCAGTTTGGACATTTTTCTACATCTTAGAAGGAAAACGGAGTGACAAACATAAAAGCGACTTTGTAGATGTTAATAAAGAACTTAATTTCTTAACGTAGTCTGTTTGGTAACCAATTTGTGTCTGGTTTTCATTTTGTTTTTAAGTCAAAATTAAAAGAAAAAAAAATGTGGGGGAAAGAAGAAAAGGTAGGGGAAAAGGGAGGATGGAAGGACGGGGGAAAATCTAATGGAAAAGAGATCTATAGACTAGAAGCAATTTCAAATGGTCTTTCTTTCATGAATGTTTCCTCATTTCTCCCTTATATTTTTCTCTATCTTTTGTTATATTTTCCTCATCCCTCATTCCTCATTTCTCCCTTATATTTCAAATGTGGTAACCAATTCGTGTCTGGTTTTCATTTTGTTTTTAAGTCGAAATTAAAAGAAAAAAAAATGTGGGGGAAAGAAGAAAAGGTAGGAGAGAAGGGAGGATGGAAGGATGGGGGAAAATCTAATGGAAAAGAGATCTATAGACTAGAAGCAATTTCAAATGGTCTTTCTTTCATGAATTTTTCCTCACTTCTCCCTTATATTTTTCTCCTATCTTTTGTTATAAGATGAAACCTAAAAAATAAGGGTAAGGGCCCCTTTCTCAACCCTTTGGTTTTGGTTTTGGCTTTCTGCTTTCACTTTTTGTGGTTGAGGCATGGAGAAGTTATAAGAGGGAGGGAGGGAGGGGGAGAGAGATGAAACTTGAAAGTTTAAACCACAAAAAATAGTTTTTGCTCTTTCGGTTGTCATTTTGTGTACTTCTCCTTTTATATTTGTTCTCCATTTCTTCCCCCATATCTTTCCTCCACTCTTCATCCCTTGTGTCCCTAGGACACAAAAAGTGAAAGCTAAAAATAATATCCAAATGGTTATCAAATGGGTTCTTTTATGATTATCAGTATGTTGTGTGGTGTTCCGTTGGTTATTACGCTTTTTCCGTTGGTGGTTCTTTCTTAGTCTTTTGGATGCCAATCATCCTAGTTTGTGTTCTTTTTTGACACAAATTGAGGTCTTGACTTGAGTAACATAGTTAAATTGCACTTGCAGAAGGAGAATGAAATGTAATAGTATTTTATTCTATTTTATTTATTTATTTTTTTTCGGCCTCTCAGGGAGGATGATCATGACTTCCTGTGTCAGCTGTGCAGATCGTCAGGCAGACTTATGAAGGTAACATGCTGCGTAATAATGCTTGTTAACTATTGTTGTTGGTTTTTTATTCGGGATCCTAATTATGCATATGCTACGTTTTTGGCTGGGCTGCTTCTAGGGTGGCGAACCCGATTTGGCGACTGCAGCAAAGATGGTTCTCCATGACTGGCAGAGGGGTAAAATACCCTTTTTTGCGGCCCCCCCTGAAAAAGAATTGCCATCAGAGGAGCCTGGTACTCATTATATAAAAGACACGGATGATAGTAACCGGCCGGCTTCTCTTAGATTAATCGATGATATTGTATCATCTCAGATGGTCCACAGACTCCCCGTCCAAAAGAATCTTTTCACCGAAGAAGAGTTAAAAGGCCCATCGATCTAAGCTGCAGCAGCGTGGCTGAATCATAGACGAGCGCAACTTTCTTTTCCTAAATTCGAAACCTGAGTATGAGACATCTAGTAGCTTCGAGCCACTAATGACGAGTTCCATGATCCTCCATAGGTGTTTGCTTAGATACGAGGTTAGCATCTGTATTTTGTTTCGGGCGACTGGCTTTGTCTCGAGAATTCTGTGTTCTACTTTATCTCATTGGAATAAATCTTTGTTTTCTTTCAGACGACCTGCTTTTTTTTTTTGGTTTTGTTTTATGTTATGTCCATTTGTTCGTTATTAATGATTCGGCTTAGATCAAAATGGTTCGAAACCGTTTATGCATAAAAAATATATATATTTAATTAATAAAAATGATAAACTTGTAACGAGCCCTTCCTGTTAGCGGTAGGTGTTCATTTATATTTTGATGCTTCATGGGTGGATCCAAAACAACTACAAAATTCCCGGGGGAGGATAGAGTTTGACATGATGTAAAACTTGTCTTTACTAAGATACAATATAATTATCCACTAATTTAAATGTCCAAACAAATATTGTATCACGATTAAAATATATCAAATTATAGATCAATCGTAGTTAGAAATAGAATTTGTAATTCTCAATGTTTGAATACTTGTGAATACATCAAGCATTATTTTTTTGGCATCCTAGATGATTAATATAGTATTAATTGTTGATTAGCGCTTACAACCTAAAATTATGATAAAATAAATTTATGGGCATTATAAAATAATTGCTACTTATACAATCTAGATATCCAAAATATCTCTTTTAGAAACTGCCATGGGAAGAAGGATAAGGTGTATTGGCTCTGCACGATTGGGATCAAACTACTTAAAGCCCACACACTTAACTTACTTAGCAGAGGAATGGCAATAGCAAACAGAATGTGTTTCAGTTTTATCTATTAAGTCTAATTAGATTTAAAAATTAATAAAGTTAATACATTTCTTAATAGTAAAGCATCAAATGTAGATGAATACCTACATCTAATTATATTTAAAAATTAATATATATATATATATATATATATTCCTTAACCGTCTAATTTGGATTAACAGATGTTAAAAATAAAAATTTAAATTCAAACTGTTATTAACGGAACGGTTTGAATTATCAAACTATTTTACTTTTATTTGGTTAAACTAAAACCGTTAGATAAATAACGGTTTGAAAAAAATCAGTTAGTAGTTTTAACAGATTCTGCCCATCCCTCATTTTCATTGCAACATATCCTTGTTTTCTCACTTGTAAAATGTAAATTGTTGCATTATTGCTTGAATTGTCACTAATATCCCTTTCTCATAAAAACAAAACTATTGATAATTTAAACTCAGTCAAATATAGTTTTTAGGTTTTGGTATTTGCATTTTTGTTTCAAATATTTAAACAAAAAAATTATGTTAGTTTACTTAGTTATTTTCCATTCTTTTCCACAATTGGATCCCATCCCAAATTCATGCTCTCCTATCTCATATTCTTCTTCAACTTGGAAAAAAAATCTAGAAAATCATCGTCTTCATCCAACATGGAAGATGAAGAGGAAGTGGACGCATTCTTCCCTTTTATCTTTATCTGGAGATCTTAACTTTCATCTGGGTTTCACAGTTCCTTATTGATTAATTCTACTTATATACCAGTTAGTAACAACTTATTTACATAATTATTTTTGGATTTTCAAGATGAAGAAGAGGATGAAGATGAAGAGAAGAGAGAAATGTGGATGCATAGGAAGAGGAATAAGACGAAGATGAGGAGGAGGCAACCTCCCCTTTCATCTTCATCTAGATATTTGCATCTTGATCTTCATCTTTTTGGAGATCATCATCTTCATCTAGATTTCACAATTAGTTACTGATTGGTTCTTATTTACATATCAGTGAATAGAAACTTAGTTACAAAATCAATTCTATGTTTTCTAGATGAACATGAAGATCAAGAAAGAAGGGAAAAAAAACGTAACGACCCGACCCGTAAGTACGAGATTTATAGGAATTTTCTACGATTTGTTGGGATTTTTCTGAGGTTTTTATGGAATTTAGTTAGCATTTTGGCGGTTTTACCCCTAGGATTAATATTGGCTTACTGATTAGGAAAAGGGCAATTTGGGGAAATGGAATTTTGGATATTTTGGGATAGTGGTGCTAAATTTTGTTCCAGGACTCACCAAAGCTCCATCACATAGACATAAGTGTTTCTAATGCCCCCACACTTAGACTTTGCTAGTCCTTAGCAAATACTTTAAACGTGCTTGAGCATTGTAATTAGAACAAAGGCCGAAATCTTCAATGGTCCCGAATTCACAAGTATAGAGAACTTAACTCAAACTCAAACTGTATTACCTTTCGAGAGATTCAAAACATTGTGCTTTTCTATTTTGTTTTCTTTCTTTTGTGTTCTTTTTCTCTTTCTTTTTTTATCACAATTTTTTTTTCTTTAACTTTTTTTTTTGTTTTGTTTTTGTTTTCGTGGTAATGCTATGTTTTACAACGTAGTTTGAGCAAGTCATTCCCTATATGCACTTACAAGTCTTCAAACATCAAAATTTTTTTTTTCACGCCATCCTGACATTACAAAGGTTGTTTAACTTTCCAATATAAGACTTTTATATCTTCACATTATCATATTTACAACTTTGGTTTCATTTGTGATCGACTTATTAGTAAACAATGCATTCTAAATTCCGAATCAATATCATCAGTGATTAAGAGAGTCGAATAGTGAGGAATTCGAATTTGAAACAACAAAAATAAATTGCTAGTTAGCTAGATAAAGAAGTATCTTTAGATTAATAGCCATTTGTCACCGGTCTTATTATTGATCGGCCTTTCCACACGGTGCGTTGCTGCCAAATTAAACATATAGGTCATGTGTCATTGTAATGGTACACTGTGATTCCTTGCAGTAACAAATTCCTTTAATGGCGGCAGAAAATGTACCAAATATTAATGCAAATCTCTACTAATATTTTCAAACAAGATTTCAAATAGACAACTCCTCTTAAAAAATTGTTATTATTCTTACCTAATTGTACATGTTCATGCCCAAAATGTTTCTCATTTTAGGAGTCGAGCATTTCAGGGCAACCCTTGCTGGACCTCTGCGCGGAACCTGGTATGTGGAGCGAGGAGACGAACCACTCGTGTGGATCTCTTTTGAGGTGAATGGTATAAAGATGCTAGATTAGGCAGAGTGTGATGGGCCTTGGGCCACAGTCGATCTCTAGATGTTCAGACAAGAAAGCAAATAGGTCTTTCAACTCAGGTGCATGCCTAATATCAAACTTTATGACACTGAATGGTTAGAAAAAAAGATTAATCTTCCATGAAAATCATCTAAAACCCCATGAATTGGTTAGTCGGAAAGAGGGCAACCCTTTTGACACTCGTTTGGTCAGAAAGAAGGTTTGTGTAGGGAGATGTAGCTAACCATTATGAAATTTTTGCTAGAGCGGTCAGGAAGACAATTAGGCATTTGCATAAATGCCTCGAAAAGGTGAGAAGAGAAGTTGCATCTTGATTTTCTAAGTCGAAAGAAGCCGTTTTTGCCACAAGGGCCAACTGTGTTTAAACCATGAAAGCTTGGTTAAAGGTGCTCATTGATTCAGAAATTGATGGAGATCAATTTGCAGAGTTTGATGGGTTGATTTTCTGTGTGTTTGAGAAGATAGGTTTGTCTCTTTTATAGGCGGTGGAGGAGTTCTCAACCTTCCAAGTTGGAACCCATTCGGGTCCCATTTCACCGTATTTCTCGTTGGGATACTCCATATGCCTCAATTTTCTTCACTCTCTATCAACACCGACCATGCTTGCTTTTTCTCCACGCTCAAGGCCACTTGGGCTGGGTTTGTGTCAGTTTTGGGCCTTTAATTTCCGTGAGCTATCAATTTTGGCACAAAGGGGATTTTTCGGATGTAAACATTGCCCCCTGAATTTGAAATGCTTTAGGTATAAACCATTTAAATTCACACGATCATGTCCTTCGACCCTTCTTCTTGTTTCTCATGTACCTTTTGGTTGTTCCTGCTACAGTCTCCCATAGCACTATTTTTCTTTATGTGAATCCTTCGCATGCTCTTTTCCCTGGTACAATTATGACTTTCAAACCTACTCCTCATCGTAAAGATAAAGATGATCCTCCCAATTCCCCCATCGCACTACCCACCATCACAAGAGCTTTTTGTGATATTGTGGAGTTCCTTGAAGATAATGGTGAAGTTCTACATGGTTCCTGTCTCACGACCGGTTCTGGTCATCATTTGGCTCTTGGCTCTTGCTGGAAGGGTTCTCCCTCAGACTAGGTGGTCGCTCTCAACATCCACCTAAAACATTTCCAAGCTCCTGCCATATATCAGTGGAAATCATTGCCATGGAGAAACTTGGATCCTGCATGGTAGCAACTTTTCCCCTCTTTGGGCCATTCAAATCCTGCACGCCCTTGGAAATAGTGGGTTCAAAGGATACAACAGATGTACCTAGAAGAGCTTTGGAGTAACAATATATATCATCTGGTGAGTCTTTCCACTCTTTCCATTATTCTTGACCTTGGTCTTCTGTGTCAGGACCAGTCCCCAATCCCCCCGGGATTAACGAGGAACACTCATGATCCCGTCTAACACGGAGTGTCAGACCAGGGAAAATTAAAACCTTTAGCCTTCCGGCTTCCAGAGTACGCCAGGATCCGGAAGAGGTATGTGATGTCCCGATCTCTGCTACAGTCCGCACCGTATTCAACCTGAAGGACATTGAAAACAGAAAGACTGTGAGTGGACAAAAAGCAATAAGTTTAGTAAAACATATTTCATAAAAGACCTTTATACCCTTCACTAAAAAGCATGCATGCATAGTAAAACCATTTATCCAATCACATAAGTTTAAACAACCACATCCATACGGGCTCTTTCCCAAAACCATTTACAGAAAACCATAACATAGTAAACATATGTGGGATCTCAGCCAAAATCCATTTATCATCATAAAACACAATTTCGCAAACCAATTGAAATCATGTTTATCCATATATTTCATATAACCAATCCTGTCACGGTAATTTAGAGCTACGCGCATGCCACTCGGGGTCTCAAACCCAAGTCTCTCCAAGGTCCACTCAGGTCAATGTCCGTAGATCAATGACCCTCTCTGGAGGTTATAATCCATAGCCTTTCTCAGAGTAAGGAACCCAATGGGGGTGACTCCACTCAGTCAGTGCTCCGTGACTACTTCGGGGTCCACCCAGACCAACGACCCTCCCCGGATGAGACAATTCATATATAAATGATGGTATACAAAGAACCTTTTAAGGATTCATGTTTGGCCCCCATAAACCGTCATGAATCATAAAAAACTTTCAAAGGTTCATGCCGGTCCCCATAAACCGTCATGAACCATAAAAACCATTTATGGGTCCCTGGCCCGAAATCACAATCTTAAAACATAACTGGGCCCTAAGACCGAATCCACATACAAACTGGGCCTCCAGCCCGAATCGTAAACCAAATGGGTCTCGTGCCCGATATCGTAAATCAAATGGGCCTTGTGCCCGATACGTATGTCAACTGGGCTCTGAGCCCGATTCATAAACCAACTGGGCCTCGAGCCCGATACGTAAATCACCTGGACCTCTGGCCCGATGCCTTGTTAAATCTAATGGACGTCAAGTCCTAGAGTTCGTAAATCAAATGGGTTTCGTGCCCGGTTCATATTTTCAAATCCGAAATCAATTCAAGAACCAATTGGGCCTCTAGCCCAAGAACGTAACTAAAATGGACTTCGAGTCTGAGGGTTTCCAAAACAAATGGATCTCGAACCCAAGTTTACCTTTTCAAATCCAAAACCGTTTCATGAAATCATTTCCAAACTATAAGTAGGGAAAATCAGCGTAAAACTGAAGCCTCGAAATGTGTAAAATTATATAATTTACAATCATCCAAATCATCATCATAGAATCATATTTATAAACCATATCAAACATTTATGCATGCATCACAGTTTAGAAATCAAGGTCCACTCACAGACCGTCCTAAGCTGCTGCCTCGATTTGCATGCTGTAAGCCTCACTGAGCTAATCGTCGTCACTGGGACTCCCAAACCTGTCCAAATCAATCTAGAGGGTTACTAACTACCTAAATAATCTCTCATTGAAGCCCCGTAATTTTCCCGAATTTTTAATTATTTTTAATTACGATCCTAAACCTTCGGATGCCCCCAACATTATCGAGACGGTGTCCGATCGACATGAAATCAGTCTCAAAATGTTCGTTACATCGAATAGATTAAAAGTCATGTTGAAGTCATCCCTAAAAGGTGGCCCACGCGCCCCCACGCGTGGCCTGAAGTCGCTGCACGTGAAGCCCACGCGGAGGCACTGTTCATCCCTAACCTCAGTCGAACTCGGTCTGACTGGTTTGAACGGGACCGGATCGGTCTGGATCGGTCCAGGGCCTAAACTCGTCCATTTCGGTCCATTTTGTTCCCTTTTTATTCCTAAAGCTTCCCCTACTCAAAATCTAACTTCCTACGGTCTCAAAACACGAGAAAAGCCTTGGAAAATTACCTCTCTGATTGAAAAACACGGTCAGATTTTCCGGCTGTCCGTCTAGGCTGCACTGCCGTCCCTAGCCACTTATTTTGATCCCAAATGGTCCTTATGATCATCAGAAAGCCAACCCAAGTATTAGAATCGACCGACAAGACCTAAAGCCCAAGTTCGAAAATTTGAAAACTTAGCCATGGTTTCGGCTTTCCTTGCCGTCCACGGCGGCCACACCGTCCTGCTGCCCCTGCCGCCTCATGTCCATCTCAGTCTCTCACTATCTCGGTCACTCTCACGGTTGCACACATACAAACAAGGATGGTGGAGTGGTGTGTTCGGTTTTTGAAAGAAAAGAAGAAGAAATGGTTTTGGTGGTCGCGGGTGAGAAGAGAGGTTTGTTAGATGATGATGATGATGATCAGAAAAGAGAGAGAGAGATGGACGGTGAAGATTGAGAGAGGATAGGAATGGATGGCTAGGATTAAAAGATGAGATGAGTGGAAATTATAATATAATAAAAATAATATTATTTAATCCAAATCTCACCAATCAATGTGAGATCCACAAATTGAGGGTTTGGGCCAATGGGATGAGTGACACTTGTCACTCATCCATGGGTCCCACCTAAAAAGTCAACCAATTAGATACTACCACCTAATCACCGCCTCGTAAAACATGTATAGTGAAATCGAACTTCCGTGACCCATAACTTTCCCGTTCGATGTCCGATTTCGGCGTGTCACCTGTCTATGGATTCGTATCAACCCGATCTATGTAATGGTCATTGGGCCTCGGCCATCGGACCTCCCGGTCCAAAAGTCAACTTTTGCCCATTTTTTCCCAAATTACCAAAATACCCATGAACTTCTGAATGTCATAACTTCTTCCTCGAACGTCGGAATCAGACGTGCCACCTGTCTACGAACTCGTGACGTCCCGAACTACGTCACAGTCATCAGCCAAAGTCCATTTGACCGCCCGAACAAAAAGTCAATATTTTTTCCACGACCAGTGGTAAAACGGTCATTCTGCACCGTCCATCCGAAAGTACCCCACTAATCACCGATTAACCTAATCCTTGATTAGTCAATAATCTAACCCTGGAATTTGGGATAGGTCGTTGCATTCTGTGTTCAACATTATGCTTATGGAACAGTGGCACAAATTCGTTCGATTTTTGAGTTGGGCCCATGACGCCGACCCTCATAGAAAAGAATCCACTCTTAATTTCAATGTCTTTCTTGTTTTCCATTGGTTCTAGCAAAGAATTCCAAGATGGTCCAATTCTCCATTCCGTAGAGCATGTGTGTTGGCAAAGAGATTGTCGTTCATTGTTGGTCATTTCAGTTTCAAATTCACTCTCAGATTGATGCTTAGATGAAAAGGACTAAGATTCGTAGCCTCCTCAATGATAGGTTCTAAGATAGACTCCTCTTGGTGTGGTTCACTCGATTCACCCTTTCCTTGGTTAGATTGTTTGTTGGGACTAGCAAAGTGTTGAGACTGACGAAGTTATGTATTCAGAGACACGAGCTTTGACTTGGTCATTCATAGAAACTTGTAGTCCACAAAGAAACAAGGATGAGTACCAATGGTAGGCACTGCCATAGACAAGAGAATGGAAAAGAAATATGAATCATAATATGTACCTGAAAGAAGATGACATATGGAAAAGAATATACACAAAACATAATCGTATTTACAAGGACACATTTAAATACATGTCAGAATTAAAGAGGTATTGATAGAGATTTTACCAAGCACAAGAGATGTATTAGGCAAAACCTCTGCGTGTAATAACTTTACAAGCACACAAGACGTGTAGAGAGTATAAATGATGCGTCACCCTTAAACGTGATGTATTATCAATGATGCGTCACCCTTAAACGTGATGTATTATCTTCTCGTAGTTTGCATGTTTAAGCCTGATGTGTCACCCTTAAACGTCTATTATCAATGATGCGTGATAATGAATTAAACAAAAAGAAGATTTGATGACACTACACTAATCCTAGAAAGTGATGTGCAATGCTAGAATGTCATGAGTTTAGATTACGAATAAGATTCCACCTCTTAAACGTAATGCTACAAATTGCAAGGTGATGCAAAAGCACCAAGGTGATTCGTCAAGCAATTACATCGACATTTATACACAAATAAGGTAGCTAAGTTTATAAGCATAAATTGAGTTTATGAAGCGCAATAATCCGACAAATTCGGTGACACAACCCATCCCAAATCCCCCTAGGATTAACGCGGGATGTGCCATGCTCCCCGTCTGACACGAAGTGTCAGATACAGGATAACTCAAAACCGCAACCCATTTAGGGCTTATAGAGCGCGCCAGGGTCGGTGGATGAATATGATGTCTCGGTCTCTGTTACAGCCCGCATCCGTGATCAACCTGAAGGACATTAAAATCATTAAAAGCTGTGAGTGGACAAAAATAATTAATTTAATAAAACAAGTTTCATAAAAAGACATTTATGCCCTTCACTAAAAAGCATGCATGTATTCGAAAACGAATAATCAAACTATTTACTTTAATTAAATCATTAGGGCCTTAGCCCAAAACCATAAATCCAAGTACGTGGGAACTCAGCCCAAAACTGTAAAACCAATCATGTGGGCCACTACCCAAAACCACCAACACTGAAATACCATTTCATCAATCCAATAAATCTAAAATCCACACAAATAATCCAATAAAGCCACGAATCACATTTCAATCCAATACCATTATATACCAATCCCCGGCATCCCATATGCCTGACGTCCCAAACGTCCAATAATAGCAATCCTGCTCCTGAGCAGGCAATGCCTGACATCCCAGATGTCATGTATAGAGCTACGCGTGCCCCTCAGTCTCAGTCGAGTCTCCCCCAGGGTCACCCAGGTCCCTGACCCTCCCTGGAGGGGCGATATCAGATCATAAGGATGGTATATGGAAAACATTTCATAATCATCTCAATCCGTTCAAATCGGCCTATGGCCGGGATTTCCATAAAACCATCTTAATCCAAAAATCCGATTTCACAAATCCAAATCCATTTATGGTTCCCTAACCCGAAATCACATTCATAAAACACAATTGGGCCTCATACCCGATTTCGTAAACCAACTAGGCCCCTGACCCGATCAAATAACTCAAATGGACTTCATGTCCGAGGGTTTCCAAAAAAAATGGGTCTCATGCCCGAGTTCACCTTTTCAAATCAAAAACTATTTCATCAACCATCATCGAAACCGCAAGCACGTATAACCATAGTATAAAACCATAAACCTCGATATACGTGCAAATACGTAAATCACCTCGAAATACGTGCAAATATATAAATCACCAATATCACAATCATCATCATAGAAATCACATATGCAAAACATATAAAACAATTATGCATGCATCATATTTCGAAAACAAAAGTCCACTCACAGACCGTCCTAGTTGCCGCCTCAATATGCGTGCCATAAGCCTCTCGGGGCTAAATCATCATCACCGGAACATCTGGGTTTGTCCAAATCACACCCGAAGGTCACTAATCATTCATTTAAGTCCATAGGATAAAACCCCAAAACTCCTGGTAAAGTCAACATGTCCCAGACAAGATTCCTGAGGTGAAAAACCTCAATTTGACCCACCTAACAATCTCCGATCAACCCAAAACCACCACCATTGAATCTGAATTGTCAAAACCTTTAAAATAACACCAGGCCCACCTCGAAATTCGAGCCCATGTGCCCTCACGGGCCTATTCAAGGAAAAGTCAACTTGTGAACAGTGCTTGCTGACGTCAGCACTCGCAGATTCTGACAACAGGTGTCAGATTTGACAGTGACACGTGTCAACTTTCCATTGGTCCACCCTCTGACATGTCAGATGATGACATCATCCCTAACATGATGACGTCACCCTGATGATGTCATCATCTTCTTCCTTAGTCAGATCCTGCAACTGGGTCGCACAGTACCCGCGACTCGACCCGGCCAATACTCCTTTGATTCTCAACCATTTTCAACGAGATTTCTTCCTACTGACTCGCCTATATGTTCTTAATCAATCTATGAACCCAGAAAAATGAAATCACATGGTAAACTTACCCCTGGATTGATGAACAGGCTGGCCCAGTTTCCTCCTATGTTCCCAGACGATTCCGGCCACCGTTGATCACGATTCCAACTCCCCTGAACTCGTATAGCCACCAGAATCCTCATCCAATCAATCAAAACAGTCAATACCTGCCCAACATGAAAACCCACTTTTGAATTAAAAAATAGGGCTCACAGTTCACACTCACCTTCGCCGTCGTTGCTCCACCGTGGCCACTGCCATGGTCGCCTCACCGCCCCTTTCCACTATCCTTCACGGGTCAGCAGCCAATGATGAGGTTTAGAGGGGTTATGAAGGGTGGGGTTGCATGGGTTATGGTTTCATGGTTTGAAGAAGAAAATTGAAGAAGATGATGTATCGTGGGAATGAGAGATTTGAGGTGTGAGTTTAATTAATTAATTAATTAAATGGCCAATGGACATAGATCCATAATTTTAGGGACACCCATCAATGGGATGAGAGACAAGGGCCCTGTAACGACCCGTCCCAAAATTTGGGATTAGATTAGTGACTAATCAATATTAGTGAGGTTAATCGGTGATTAGTTGGGCGAAATCGGATGAACGATGCAAAATGACCGTTTTGCCCCTAGAATGAGTAAAACGTTGACTTTTTGTTCAGGAGGTCAAATGGACTTTAACTGATGACCGTGACGTAGTTCGCGATGTCACGAGTTCATAGACAGGTGGCACGTTCAATTCCAACATTCGAGAAAAAAGTTATGACGTTCGGAAGTTTAAGGCCAATTTGGTAATTTTGGTTAAAAGAGGTAAATAGTTGACTTTTGACTTGGGATGTCCGATGGCCGAGGGCCGAGAACCATTACTTAGATCGGGACGATACGAATTCGTAGACAGGAGGCACGTCGAATTCGGACGTTCGACGGTGAAGTTACGATTCACGAAATTTTAAGGGAGCTATTGCACGTTTTACGAGACATATGTCATTTGGCAGTTAGTGGGCCCAGATATTTTAAGGAGGCCCAATGGATGAGTGACAAGTGTCACCCATCCACTGGTCATCATTTTACATTCATGCATATCCTCCCTTCACTCTTCATCGATCATTCTTCTTCATTCTCCAACATCCCCGATCTCACTCCCACCCCAAACCCAAACCAATCTCCCTTATGATCGTGCTTGAGAGAACAGAGAGTGATGAGAGGACTGTGGACGATGGTGGCTGGCCAGGGCATGGCCGGCGTAAATGGCGGAGGTAGAGGAAACCACCGTACCCCGATTAGACGCAAAACTCATTTCTTTTCGATTTTAACATTATGGTTGATTTTGGTTGATTAGGTGAGGCTTCTTAGGTTGCTAGGATATTACTAAGCTTTTTTGGGAGGGGGTTTCACGGCTGAGATGCCCTGGTAAGCGACGGGAAAAACAGGACCGTGAAACCTTGATTTCACAGTCGGTTTTTAGGGCTTTTCTTAGGGGTTTTAGAATGGGAAAAGGTAGAAGAGGGTGAGGCAAAGAAAATGGAATCGAAAAAGGAGAAAACGGGCAAAAAATAGGGGAGAAATAGCACCGGACCAGTCACGCCAGTCCAGACCGGTCTAGGAACCAGAGAACCCGGTTCACTGCGGGTTGAAGGTGATGATGATACAGTGCCCGCGCGTGGGCTTCACGCGCGTGAGGTTCTTGGGGTGCGTACGGGCGCGTGACCCATAACTTGAGAAATTGTTCAACACGTGAAATATTCTATTCGTTGTAACAAACATTTTGGGACTGATTTCGTGTCGACCGGACACCGTCTCGATAATGTTCGGGGCATCAGAAGGTTTAGGTTCGAGATTTAAAATACTTAAAATTTTGGAAAAATTACGGGGCTTTAGTGGGAGGTTATTTAAGTAGTTAGTAACCTTCTATTACAATTTGGACAGGTTTGGGAGTCGCGGTGACGACGATTTGCCCAGTGAGGCTTACGCACCCAAACCGAGGCGTCAACATAGGACGGTCTGTGGGTGGACATTGATTTCTAAACTGTGATGCATGCATAAATGTTTTATATGGATTATGAATGTGATTCTATGATGTTGATTTGGATATTGGTGAATTATATGGTTTCACGCATTTCGAGGTGATTTACGTGCTTGCACGTAAATCGAGGTTTTCCAGTTTTATACTGATTTTTCCATACTTGTGGTTTGGATATGATTTCATGAAATGGTTTTGGATTTGAAAAGGTAAACTCGGGTTCGAAACCCATTTGATCTACGAACTCTCGGACTTGAGGTCCATTTGATTTAACGAGGCATCAGGCCGGAGGCCCAGTCTGTTTAAGATTCGGACCAGAGGTCCAGTTTGTATGTGGATTCGGCTCTAGGGCCCAGCTATGTGTTACAAATGGTTTTTATGGTTCATGACGGTTTATGGGAACCAGCATGAACCCTTGAAATGGATTTATGGTTCGTGACGGTTTATAGGAACCGGCATGAACCCTGGAAAGGATTTTATGGTTCATAACGGCTTATGAGGGCCGAGCGTGAATCTTTGAAAGGTTTAAAGAATGATTTCAAAATTTTTTTCATATGCCATCCTTTATATATGATTGTCTCCTCCGGGGAGGGTCATTTGCCTGGGTGGACCCCGGAGTAGTCACGGAGCACTGACTGAGTGGAGTCGCCCCCCAGTTGGGTTCCTTACTCTCAGGAAGGCTATGGTTCGTTACCTCCAGGGAGGGTCATTGATCTACGGACATTGACCTGGGTGGAGCCTGGCAAGACTTGGGGTTGAGGCCCCTGTTAGCACGCGCGTAGCTCTATATACCGTGACAGGTTCGGTGATATGAAATATAATGGATAAACATGATTTCAATTGGTTTGGGAAATTGTGTTTTATGTTGATAAATGAATTTGGGCTGAGATCCCACATATGTTTACTATGTTATGGTTTTCTGTAAATGGTTTTGGGCAGGAGCCCGTGTGACTTGTATTTACGGAACTTGGGGTTGTGACCCTAAATATGGTTGTTTAAACATATGTGATTGGATAAATGGTTTTACTATGCATGCATGCTTTTTAGTGAAAGGTATAAAGGTCTTTATAAAATGTGTTTACGAAACTTATTAATTTTTTTCCACTCATAGTCTTTCTGTTTTTAATACCTTTCAGGTTGAATACGTCGCGGACTGTAGAAGAGACCGAGATATCACATACCTCATCCGGATCCTGGCGTACTGTGATAGCCCGAGTGGGAAAAGGTTGGAAATTTCCCTTGTGTGATACTTCGTGTCAGACGAAATCAGGGGCGTGCCTCGTTAATCCCAGGGGGATTGGGGACGGGTCCTGACAGGTGGTTTCAGAGCATAGGATTGCTTGTCAGAGCGGGGGTTTTCTCTATTTGAGCAACCGTGTAGCTCTTGGAGTAATGCGCAGGTCGAGGATGTGATATCTCAATGGGCTACAGTTCGTTATCAACCTGATAGTTAGGATGCCGGTATGATAGTTAGTAGGATTGAATCGAGAAACGTCTTGGTTCGGCACTAGATGCCGGGGTTGCCATAGTTCTGTCGTGGATGACAGTGTGGGACCCTACGGAAGGGATGGGCGTAATGGTAATTTAAGAGTTTTGATCGTGTGACGGTTAGTTGGGATCGTCTTTCACGATGTCGTAGGATCGGTTTTGACGACTGGTTGGGAGTTATGACCATTTGATGGTCGAATATTGTGTAGTTAGAAGGAGATACTACTGGGAGCAGTTGGGTTGAAGGAGACTCTAGGTGTGATCGTGTAACCTTACCTTAGGTGTATGGTTCAAAAATGTGAGTTGGCAAGTGGTTTGACTTGACGACTTTTTGGAGATGAGACTGTCGGTTGGTCATGTCATATTTGAACATGTTCGGTCATGTTCGAACATGTTCGGTCATGTTCGAACATGTTCGGTCATGTCAGCTTGTGATGGGACTGCACTCCGCAGTCGAGGTTGTGGTAATCAGTTAGACCTAGTTAGTTGTCATACTACTTTAGTTGTGATGGATTGTTGGTGTAACTAAGGTCATAGATGACCTGGTAGACGACATTGGTTTAGTTTACGACAGGTTAGAGATTGGTTGGACAAGTTACCAGGGTTGGTACTTGTCGATGGAATCCCAGAGTGGGGATACAGAGTAGTAGTACGTGCGGTTGATTCCGTTGGATGCGGAGTCTCGATTGTGATGTCTGGTGGTTAGGTCTGCACGAGTCTGTGGTAGGCACTACTACCGAGAGTGGTTGTAGTTACGGTTGTTTGGAATCGGGGACGTTCGGGGAACGTTTCCTTTTTCTCGTACGAGTTGTCAGGGTGACTGTACCTAGAGTTTTTGGGTACGAGGGAGGCAGAGTTTCTCCAAAACGAGCAGAGGTAGGGATCGTCGTTCGGTATGAGCGGAGATCCAGGGTTTTCTGTTTCGTACACTGGATGCAGAGGCTAATGCTGATGCTTGTGTGCTGAGGTTACTGTGCATGTGCAGGTGTAGGGCTGGTACTAGCGCTAGTGCTGGTGCCGGTGATTTTGATGACGGTGAGTCGCGAATTGGGATATGACTCCGTCGCGATGAGCATATGTTCAGTATCTGTGGTTCGGGGGTGGATCATAGATAGTGATGGACTGGATAGGATCCAACGGTAGTTGAGACGTGAAGATCGAGTACTGTCACAGGGGATTAGTGACCGGTTGGTCAGACTCGATCTGTCATGGGGTTTAGCGACCAGTTGGTCTGACAAGACCCATCCCAATCCCCCAGGGATTAGTGCGGGATGACCCTGCTCCCGTCTGACACGAAGTGTCAGACAAGGGATATTTTCGTCCTTTGCCCTCCCGGGCTATCAGAGTACGCCAGGATCCGGAGGAGGTATGTGATATCTCGGTCTCTGCTACAGTCCACATCCGATGTCAACCTGAAGGGCAGTCAAAACATTAAAAACTGTGAGTGGACAAAACAAAAGTTTATAAAACATTTAATAAGGAAGACATTTGTACCCTCCACTAAAAAGCATGCATGCATTCGAAAACCATTTATCCAAAACAACCATATGTGGGACTAAGCCCAAAGCAGATATAAACTAAGGTCGAAAGGACCACAATAAAAACGACCATACGGGCCACTGCCCAAATCCTGTGCACACCTGTACACACCACATATCATATATCATATATCCATCACATACATATATATAAGTCACACAACCAATCCCGTCACGGTATCCAAAGCCACGCGCGTGCTACCCAGGTCTCAATCCGAGTCTTCTCAAAGTCAAGATCAATGTCCGTAGATCACTGACCCTACCCGAGGTAATAGTAATCATAGCCTTCCTGAGAGTAAGGAACCCAACTGGGGGGTGACTCCACTCAGTCGGTGCTCCGTGACTACTCCGGGGTCCACCCAGGCCAACGACCCTCCCCGGAGGAGATAATAGAAGTAAAGGAAGGTAGACGAACATATATATACATAACGTGCCCGGAATCTGAGGTCATATGCCCGAGACAAAACCAAATGGGTCTCATACCCGAGTTTATCATTTTGAAATCCAAATCCAGTTCATTAAATCAATACAGAAATACAGACCCGTATAAGCACCGTATAAGGCCGAAAGCTCGAAATACGTGTTTATACGTAACCACATAGAAATGCACCCATGGCATCATCAAACAAGTAATAAAACATATAATAAACATTTATGCATGCATCAATTTAGAAAACAAGGTCCACTCACAGACCGTCCGAGCTGCCGCCTCGATTTGCGTGCCATACGGCTCCCCGAGCCGATCACCATCATCGGGACTCCCAAACCTGTCCAAATTTTAATAGAAGGTTACTAACTACTTAGTTAACCTCCTACCAAAGCCCCGTAATTTTCCCGAACTGTTAACTATTTTTAAACCGACCCTAAACCTTCTGACACCCCGAAAACTATCGAAACGATGTCCGATTGACACGAGACCAGTCCCAAAATCTTCGTTACATCGGATAAAAGATTTTCCGTGTTGAACACTTTCCCAAATTATGGACCACGTGCCCTCACGAACCCCTAGAAAGTCAAAAACACTGTTCATCGGCATCAACCTCAAAACTGAACCAGTTACTATTCACGGTTACTGTTCACTGTTACTGTTCATCTCGGTTTTTCTTCAGTTTTCGGACCGATTCGGAGTCCGTTTGGTCCCATTTTAATCCCTGAATTCCTATTTCTTCATTTCCTATCTAACCCAATCCCTAAAACTAAGAAAAACCACCCGAAACTGAGCTTCCATCCGCCATCAATGGTGGCCGGATTTTCTCCGGCCGTTCACGGCCGTTTCCGGCCACCCCAAGCACCAAAACTAATCCCATTCTACTCCTAGGGTCCCCAGAAACCTAACCTAATTAAAAAAATCGATTAAAAACCATTAAAACTCAAATTTGGATTTTCAAAGTTTTCTTACCTCACGGGTTTCCTTGGCCGTGCGCCGCCGTGAGCCACCGTGGCTCTGTCCCGGTCATTCATCATCTCATCCCTTCCTCACTTCCTCACACTCACTCACGGGCTCACAAGAGGAAGGGTGGTGGTGTGTGTGTTTTGAAGAAAATGGAGAATATGGGTTAATGAGGGTTTTCGGGTTTTGAAGGAAAATAGAAGAGGAAATGAAAATGTGATGAAGAAGATGTTAGATCAGATGAGAGGAATGGGATGGAGGGTTAGGATTTGAGAGATTAAAATAGAATGGATGGTTAGGATTTAAGGTTGTTAGAATTAATTATAAAATACTTAAAATAATAATATTTTATTAATTAGATCCACAAATTAAGGGTATTGACCAATAGGATGAGTGACACTTGTCACTCATCCATGGGACCCACTAAAATATCTACCCAATCAGATTTCGCCAAAACGTCCCCGTCTCGAAGTTCGTGCATAGTGAAATCGAACTTCCGTGACCCATAACTCTCCCGTTCGAAGTCCGATTTCAGTGTGCCGCCTGCCTATGGATTCGTATCGTCCTTATCTACGTAACGGTCTTCGGCCCTCGGCCATCGGACCTCCCGGTCAAAAAGTCAACATTTGACCCCATTTAACCAAAATTACCAAAATGCCCCTAAACTTCCGAAAGTCATAACTTCCTCCTCGAACGTCGGAATTGAACGTGCCACCTGTCTATGAACTCGGGACGTCACGAACTACGTCACGGTCATCGGTCAAAGTCCATTTGACTGCCCGATTAAAAAGTCAACGTTTTACCACCATCAGGGGCAAAACAGTCATTTCGCACCGTTCGTCCGATTTCGCTCTACTAATCACGGATTAGCCTCACTAATCGTGATTAGTCACTAATCTAATCTAGGAATTTGGGACGGGTCGTTACAACCTTCCCTCCTTAATTAATTTCGTCCTCGAAATTCCAACCGACCTAATCTAACCGTTCTTCCCTCCTTAATTAGTTTCGTTCTCGAAACTCCAACTATCTTGACACGTGTACACTAGTACACCCACTAACCAGAATAATACTCGTCTGCAACCAGACGTACCGCTAACATCCATATCGTATCGACTACGTTCGACCACGTCGAATGACAGTAGTCATGCGTTCTGAATTGACACTACTTGTCAAATCTACCGTTTCGTTGACACAACCAACTAGACGGTTCCTTGCTCAACCACTAACTATCCTGACGTCTGCTCCCACTGGGAGTTATCAGACCTCACACCATGATCCACGCTGACACCTCCTACAAACTGTCAGTACTTGACAGTCGTCAGTCGCAAACTGATATGACACACACTCGTGGTTACACTAACCACAAGCATTTCATTCGACCTGTGTGTAACTAGACTTCATCAGAACCACTATGACCCAATGCACAGTATCCAATGTCCAGTCCACGACCTCGACTAATCCAGTGGTATCGGAACCAAGCCGACTACCAACACGTTCTCCAACGTACCACCGGTATCTCCTACATACCGTCACCAGGCACGACAAGTCTGCCTAGTATCGTACCTTGAACAACGTACAAGGTACGTACATCTACCCATCAATCAGCCTACAACCACCTAGGTTGTAGCCAATCACGTTTCTACGATGGAGTCCATTTTTCCAATCCAGTATTAGACAATCGAAACTCCGACCCATTATTTATTTCCCAAATCCGAATCCGAATTCGCAATTTCGTAAGAAATCCCGAATCCAAACCCAGAAATCATATCCATATCATGTCCAAATTCGAATCCGAAATCATCATTCCGTTAGCTAGCATTTGGAATAACCATTCCGAACCCAAATCCATAAAAGAAAATCCACAGTCAAGCTCTAGAATCAAATCCTGAATCGTCACCCAGAATCCGATTCCAAAACCCAAATCTAGAAATCCTTTTTCAAGTTCCAAAATCAAATCCTGAATCGTCATCCAGAAATCTGATTCCAAAACCTGAAATATCGTTCACGTCTACCGAGACGTACCAAAACCAAACCTATCGGATACCTGTTCAACCGATCACGACCACACTATTGATTGACTTCATAGGGAAGCCAATCACAACACTCACCCATCCAGGGCTGACCCAAATTCGACCACGTCGGAAAACTACTCAGGCGAGTAATAAGCCATATGGGATTTACCTCGAACAGAAGTTCAGTCCCAACATGCTCCACTCAAACATCCAAGTATGAGCGATAAACTCTCCACCTATCTGGATCATCAAGACCACGATCCAGATCCATAACGATACCCAAAGTCCTAAACCAATTCCCACATCTAAACAGATTAGTCAACGACGAGACACGCCGAGACTGTGGGTTCTCACTGAGTACCTCGTATCGATCCTTGGCATTCCACCGTGGAAAACCAAGAATGATCGAATAATCCATCCTACGTGAATGCAAACAACACTCGCTGCACTCACCATGTCATGTAACCTAACATCGTCTGCCACCAAGTAGAAAATGAGGAATCTCAGTCATCTAACTTCGATATACTCATCTCCTCCTGATGATTCAGAACAAAGCCCGGGTCCACCAACCAATACACAATCAGTGTACTAGTGGCAACCAACAACATCTATATCATCAACATCATCTACCACCATCAATTATGGTAAAACCTGAGAAGTCACCCAAAATGACTTCGACATACCCATTACCAATGCGGAAAACCCGCATTCCACTTGTCACCTCAATCGCAACCTCTCGCGATTTCGAAGTTCCAACCAGATTGGAAACAACATACCCGGACATCAACCACGTGTACCCTAACTATCCGTGATCCACTCCCGAACCACAGATACCGAACATATGCCCATCTCGACGGAGTCACACCCCGATCCGTAACTCATCGTCATCACGATCACCGGCACCAGCACCAGCACTAGTACCAGTATCATCACCTGTCAGCATCAGCACAAAGTGTGCAAATCAGATAATCCTGGATCTCCGCTCATACCGAACGACGACCCCGTACCTCTGTTCGAAGAGGGGAACTCTGCTTCCCTCGTACCCAACAACTCTGGGTACAGACACCCTGACAACTCATACGAGAAAAGGAAAACGTTCCCCGAACGTCCCCGATCCCCAACAATCGTAACTATAACCACTCTCGGTAGTAGCGCCTGCCCCACACTCGTGCAGACCTAACTACCAGACATCGCTATATCCAGACGCCGTATCCAACGAAATCAATCGCCCGTACCAACTACTCTGTATCCCACTCAGGGATTCCATCGACAAGTACCAACCCTGGTAACCTGTCCAACCAAACTCTAACCAGTCGCAACTCGACTAACCCAATGTCGTCTACCAGGTCACCCGCGACCTTAGTTGCACGAACCCACAACTGAAGTAGCACGACAACCAACTCGGTCTAACCGATACGTACAACCCTGACTGCGAAGTGCAGTCCCAACACAAGCTAACATGACTAGACCGACTAACGAATCCAAATCCGAATAGTCGTCCAAGTCAAACCACTCGTCAACTCCCATTTCCGAACCATACACATACGGTAGGGTTCCACAATCAAGCCCTAGGGTCACTCTGAACCCAACTGCATAAGGCAGTAAAATCCACGATCTAACCGACCCCGCGGTCTGGACATCATAATGACATCAATCCAATCATACCGTAAGTCCAATCAGGATCCGCGAATCCGGCTGCTAACTGCCGACTGCAGTAAATCCATTTAACTCAACATAATCCGACCATCTAATGGTCACAACATCGAATCAGTCGTCGGAACCGATCCTACGACATCGTGAAGACGATCCCAACTAACCGTCTCACGATCCAAACGCTAACGTACTAATACGTTAACCCTTTCATAGGGCCCCACACTGTCAACCTTGACAGATTTATGGTAACCCCGGCATCAAATGCCGAGCCAAGACATTTCACGAGTCAATCCTACTAACTATCGCACCGGCACCCTAACTATCAGGTTGATCACGAACTGTAGCCCATTGAGATATCACATCCTCGATCAGCGTACATACTTCAAGAGCTACATGGTTGCTCGAATAGAGACAACCCCGCTCTGATACCACGTTGACAAGACCCATCCCAATCCCCCAGGGATTAGTGCGGGATGACCCTGCTCCCGTCTGACACGAAGTGTCAAACAAGGGATATTTTCGTCCTTTGCCCTCCCGGGCTATCAAAGTACGCCAGGATCCGGAGGAGGTATGTGATATCTCGGTCTCTGCTACAGTCCACATCCGATGTCAACCTGAAGGGCAGTCAAAACATTAAAAACTGTGAGTGGACAAAACAAAAGTTTATAAAACATTTAATAAGGAAGACATTTGTACCCTCCACTAAAAAGCATGCATGCATTCGAAAACCATTTATCCAAAACAACCATATGTGGGACTAAGCCCAAAGCAGATATAAACTAAGGTCGAAAGGACCACAATAAAAACGACCATACGGGCCACTGCCCAAATCCTGTGCACACCTGTGCACACCTGTGCCAGGATACATATATATCCTTGGCCGTGCGCCGCCGTGAGCCACCGTGGCTCTGTCCCGGTCATTCATCATCTCATCCCTTCCTCACTTCCTCACACTCACTCACGGGCTCACGGGCTCTCGGCCCTCGGCCATCGGACCTCCCGGTCAAAAAGTCAACATTTGACCCCATTTAACCAAAATTACCAAAATGCCCCTAAACTTCCGAACGTCATAACTTCCTCCTCGAACGTCGGAATTGAACGTGCCACCTGTCTATGAACTCGGGACGTCACGAACTACGTCACGGTCATCGGTCAAAGTCCATTTGACTGCCCGATTAAAAAGTCAACGTTTTGCCACCATCAGGGGCAAAACGGTCATTTCGCACCGTTCGTCCGATTTCGCTCTACTAATCACGGATTAGCCTCACTAATCGTGATTAGTCACTAATCTAATCTAGGAATTTGGTACGGGTCGTTACATGGTCAGTGCTGGCCAGAGTTGGTCAAAATTGGTCAGATATGGTAGTATGCAGAGATTTGACTGCAGATCACAGCAGGTGTCTGTTGTGACTCTTCAGTCGAGCGGTACATTAGATTAGGATGAATTGACATCCTTTTAGATGTACATATACGGTCGTAAATGGGCATGTGTTCGTAAACAGTCAAAAAAGGGACACGTGGATGATGTCCGAGTGTGTTGGTTCTGACATGGTTGAAGCTTTGGAATCGCGAAAGGTTGTAATTGAAGTGACGAGAGGAATGCGGGTTTTCCTCATTGGTAATGGGTATTTCGAAGTCATTTTGGGTGACTTCTCAGGTTCTGCCATGGTAGATGATGTCAGATCATGGCATATGATGGCAGATAATGGTAGATGATGGTTGGTGTCACCATTAGGTTGATCGTGTATTGGTTAGTGGACCCGGGATTTGTCTTCGGTAATTAGGAGGTTGAGTATATCGAAGTTACATGACTGAGATTTCTCATTTTCTGCTTGGTGGCAGAAGATGTTGATTACGTGGCGTGGTGAATGCAGCGAGTTTTGGTTGTATTCACGTAGGATGAGTTTTGATGTCATCGATTTGGATCATCCTTGATTTTTCCTCGGTGGAATGACAAGGATCGATACGAGGTGGTTGGAGAGAACCCACAGTCTCGGCGTGTCTCGTCGTTGATTGATCTGTTAGATGTGGGAATTGGTTGACGAACGATGTGTCTTGGCTTTTTGGCTATGTAGATGATGGGGCTGAACTTCTTTTCGAAGTGAATCCCATATGATATATTATGCCCAAGTAAGTGTCCGACGAGGTCGGATTTTGTCAACCTTAGGCGCGTGGATATTGGGATTGGCTTCCCTATGAAGTCAATTGATTGTATTGTGGTAATCGTTTGAACAGGTATCTGATAGGTTCGGATATGGTGTGTCTTGGTAGACGAGAACGAGATTTCGGGTTTTGAAATCAGATTTCTGGATGACGATTCAGGATTCGATTTTGGAACTTGAAAGTGGATTTATGGATTTGGGTTCGGAATGGTCATTCCAAATACTAGTTTACAGAATGATGATTTCGGATTCGGATTTGGAAATGGATAGTGGGTTGGAGTTTTGTTGTGTCTAGTCCTGGATTGGACATATGGACTCCATTATTGAAACGTGATTGGCTACAACCTAGGTTGTGGTCGTCGTGTTGTTGTTGTTATTGTTGTGGTTGTTGCTGTCGTCGTTGTTGTTGTAGTGGACTAGTTGATGGATAGATGTACGTACCTTGTACACGGTTCAAGGTACGATACCGGGCAGACTTGTGGTGCTTGGTGCCGGTATATGGGATATACCAGTAGTAGGTTGGTAAACGTGTTGGTAGTCGGCTTAGTTTCGATACCATTGGATTAGTTGAGGACGTGGACTGGACGTTGGATACTGTGCACTGGGTCATGGTATTCCTGATGGGTCTAGTTACACATAGGTCGAGTTTGATATTGGTGATTGTATACTCAAGTTGAGTGATTTGGTGGTTAGTGTAACCACGAGGGAGTATAGTGTCAGTTTTCGACTGACGACTGTCAAGTGGTGACAGTTTGTCGGATGTTTCGTGGATCGATGAGTGAGTTTTAGTGACTCCCAGTGGGAGTAGATATCAGTATAGATTGGTGATGGAGCAAGGAAATGTCGAGTTGTTTGTGTCAGCGAAATGGTAGATCTGACAAGTGGTTAGCTCATAGGATACTCAGGCTACTCTGATACTGATAAGTGGTGTCAGTTCGGAACCTACGAATACTGTCATTCGACGTGGTTGAGTGTAGTCGATGCAGCGTGAGTATTAGAGGTACGTCTGGGTGCAGACGAGTTTTTTTTTCTGGTTAGTTGGTGTATGAGTGTACACGTGTCGTGAGATCGAATTATTTCCACAAGGTGGATGTGGAATCAGGATAGTTGGAGTTTCGAGAACAGAACTAAATTAAGGAGGGAAGAACGATTGGAATTAGGTCGGTTGGAATTTCGAGGACGAAATTAATTAAGGAGGGAAGGTTGTAACGGCCCATCCCAAAATTCAGGATTAGATTAGTGACTAATCACGATTAGTGAGGTTAATCGGTGTTTAGTTGGGCGAAATCGGATGAATGATGTAAAATGACCGTTTTGCCCTTGGAATAGGTAAAACATTGACTTTTCGTTCAGGCGGTCAAATGGACTTTGACCAATGACCGTAACGTAGTTCAGGACGTCACGAGTTCATAGACAGGTGGCACGTTCAATTCCGACATTCGAGGAAAAAGTTATGACGTTCGGAAGTTTAAGGGCAATTTGGTAATTATGGTTAAAAGGGGAAAATAATTGACTTTTGATCTGGAATGTCCGATGGTCGAGGGCCGAGGACCATTACGTAGATCGGGACGATACGAATCCGTTGACAAGCGGCACGTCGAATTAGGATGTTCGACAGGGAAGTTACGGTTCACGAAAGTTTAAGGGAACTATTGCACATTTTACGAGACGTATATCATTTGGCAGTTAGTGGGTCCAAATATTTTAAGGAGGCCCAATGGATGAGTGACAAGTGTCACCCATCCACTGGACATCATTTTACATTCATGCATATCCTCTATTCACTCTTCATCGATCATTCTTCTTCATTCTCCAACATCCCCGATCTCACTCCCACCCCAAACCCAAACCAATCTCCCTTATGATCGTGCTTGAGAGACCAGAGAGTGATGAGAGGACTGTGGATAATGGTGGCTAGCTAGGGCAGGGCCGGTGCGAACGGCGGAGGCAGAGGAAACCACCGTACCCCGGATAGACCCAAAACTCATTTCTTTTCGATTTTAACATTATGGTCGATTTTGGTTGATTAGGTGAGGCTTATTAGGTTGATAGGATATTACTAAGCTGTTTTGGGAGGGGGTTTCACGGCTCAGACGCCCTGGTAAGCGACGGGAAAAACAGGACCGTGAAACCTTGATTTCACAGTCGGTTTTTAGGGCTTTTCTTAGGGATTTTAGAATGGGAAAAGGTAGAAGAGGATGAGGCAAAGAGAATGGAATCAAAAAGGGAGAAAACGGGCGAAAAATAGGGGAGAAATAGCACCGGACCGGTCACGCCGGTCCAGACCGGTCTAGGAACCAGAGAACTCGGTTCACTGCGGGTTGAAGGTGATGCTACAGTGCCCGCGCGTGGGCTTCAAGCGCGTGAGGTTCTTGGGGCACGTACGGAAGCGTGGCCCATAATTTGGGAAAGTCTTCAACACGTGAAATCTTCTATTCGATGTAACGAACATTTTGGGACTGATTTCGTGTTGATCGGACACCGTCTCGATAATGTTCGGGGTATCAGAAGGTTTAGGTTCGAGATTTAAAATACTTAAAATTTTGGGAGAATTACGGGGCTTTAGTGGGAGGTTATTTAAGTAGTTAGTAACCTTCTATTACGATTTGAACAGGTTTGGGAGTCCCAGTGACGAAAATTTTCCCGTTGAGGCTTACGGCACGCAAACCGAGGTGGTAGCATAGGACGGTCTGTGAGTGGACCTTGATTTCTAAACTGTGATGCATGCATAAATGTTTTATATGGATTATGAATGTGATTCTATGATGTTTATTTTTATATTGGTGAATTATATGGTTTCACGCATTTGGAGGCGATTTACGTGCTTGCACGTAAATCGAGGTTTTCCAGTTTTATATTGATTTTTCCGTAGTTGTGGTTTGGATATGATTTAATGAAATGGTTTTGGATTTGAAAAGGTAAACTCGGGTTCGAAACCCATTTGATCTACGAACTCTTGGACTTGAGGTCCACTTGATTTAACGAGGCATCGGGCCGGAGACCCAATTGGTTTACGATTCGGACCGGAGGTCCAGTTTGTATGTGGATTCGGGCCTGGGGCCCAGCTATGTGTTACAAATGGTTTTTATGGTTCATGACGGTTTATGAGAACCGGCATGAACCCTTGAAATGGATTTATGGTTCATGACAGTTTATGGGAACCGGCATGAACTCTTGAAATGGATTTATGGTCCCTTGAAATGGATTTATGGTTCATGACAGTTTATGGGAACCGGCATGAACCCTTGAAATGGATTTATGATTCATGACGGTTTATGGGAACCGGCATGAACCCTGGAAAGGATTTTATGGTTCATGACGGCTTATGAGGGCCGGGCATGAATCCTTGAAAGGTTTAAAGAATGATTTCAAAAGGTTTTTCATATGCCATCCTTTATATATGATTGTCTCCTCCAGGGAGGGTCGTTGGCCTGGGTGGACCCCGGAGTAGTCACGGAGCACTGACTGAGTGGAGTCGCCCCCTAGTTGGGTTCCTTACTCTCAGGAAGGCTATGGTTCGTTACCTTCAGGGAGGGTCATTGATCTACGGACATTGACCTGGGTGGAGCCTGGAGACTTGGGGTTGAGACCCCGGTTAGCACGCGCGTAGCTCTATATACCGTGACAGGTTCGGTGATATGAAATATAATGGATAAACATGATTTCAATTGGTTTGGGAAATTGTGTTTTATGATGATAAATGGATTTGGGCTGAGATCCCACATATGTTTACTATGTTATGGTTTTCTGTAAATGGTTTTGGACAGGAGCCCGTGTGACTTGTATTTACGGAACTTGGGGCTGTGACCCTAACTATGGTTGTTTAAACATATGTGATTGGATAAATGGTTTTACTATGTATGCATGCTTTTTAGTGAAGGGTATAAAGGTCTTTATAAAATGTGTTTACGAAACTTATTACTTTTTGTCCACTCACAGTCTTTCTGTTTTTAATACTCTTCAGATTGAATACGACGCGGACTGTAACAGAGACCGAGATATCACATACCTCCTCCGGATCCTGGCGTACTCTGATAGCCCGAGAGGGCAAAGGTTGGAAATTTCTCTTGTCTGACACTTCGTGTCAGACGGGATCAGGGACGTGCTTCGTTAATCCCAGGGTGATTGGGGACGGGTCCTGACAGGCCCCACATTAGTTAATTACCCAATCAGATTTAATTATTAATTAACGCGAATTTCAAAATGTTAAATTTTCGATTTCGATCCCGTGACCATAACTCCCCTGTTCGATGTCTGATTTCGATGTGCCATCTGTCTACAGATCCGTGACGTCCCGATTCATGTCACGGTCATCGGTCCTCGTACTTTTGACTCCACGAGTCAAAAGTCAACATTTTGCCCAAATCTAGGGGCAAAATAGTTATTTTACACCGTTCGTCCGAATTCACCCAACTAATCCCCGAAAAGTTATTCTAAATTCATAATTAATTAATATTTAACGCCGATATTCGGGTCGGATCGTTACAAGCTTGACTCAGGAGCCTCTATTTTCAGCCACTCAGCTTCTGCAAGATTCATTGTTTGATGTAAACCAAAGTCTCCCTTTTTGATCTACCCCACACAGTTGGCAGCCTTAAATACTTGCCTGGTTCTTCAATCACTACAATTTTAAGGGTTTGACAAATCTGGCCCTGAAGAGTTGCAGGAGTGTTGGGGCTAAAGAATAAGTTAGACTTTTCAAAATTCACCTTTTGTCCTGAAGGAGAGCAATATACCTCCAAAGTCTTTGCAACTGCACGACTATTGTGACATGAAGCCTTTTGGAAGAGGAGAGAATCGTCTGCAAAAAATAAATGTGATAATTGAGGGCCACTCTCAAGGAATCTCATCCCCTGAACAATTCCAAGCTCCAAGGCCCCATTGAGCATTGAAGAAAGAACACCACAAACCAGAATGAATAAATATGAAGAAAGAGGATCTCCTTGGTGAAGCCCTCGCGAAGGTGAAAACCGATCCCCAGGTTGGCCATTGATCACCACAACAGTTTAAAATAATTTGATTATGAGGTGGGACTGTATATGTAAGTGAAATTTTATAATATAATGATCATCAAAGCAACTTAAGTATAATATGTTTTTCCCATAATTAGCTGGGATCAACGATGGGATCTAGCATTTTGAGCAGGATGAAAGCTGGGATCGATAGCGGTGCTGGTAGAGTTCTTTAATTAATGGGATCGACGATTGCGGCCCTGGTTATGATGGGATCTAATTGGTGGTGACTATAGAGTTTTGTTTTTCAAAAAAATTATTTAAATTTTGCGTTGTATAATTCTTTATTTAAGCTTTAGTTAGAATAGAATTTAACGGAATTTAACCGAAATTAGTGTATTTTGAGAAAATTAAGTTAAACTTAGTTAATAGAAGCCTTATTTAAAGAATAAAGTGAGATAAAATTTAATTTAAAGTGGAAATTAAAATTGACTGGCGATAAGGGATATTCAATGTAAAGAATAAAAAAAAACCTTTTGGTTATTATGGGATTGTCTTGGTGCTATTTGTAAATTTGACTAGCAATTAAGTAAGCCTTACGTAGCTGGTTGGGCCAACCCCAATTGGCAACTGGCAAGAGCCATCTCAACTCCAAGGAAGTCTCTTAAAAATTACTCTGCAGCACCCATCCACTAGACGAACGCGTTTTTAGTACGATACAATTTGAACTTCACAATTTTCTACTTGGAACTTGAAGCCAAATAATATACATAAAAATACCAAATAATATATCATCACATAAAATATAATTTCATTCTTTAATATTATTGTATAAAAAACCAATTTCATATAAAAAAAAACACACGAGATTAAGCCACTATGTTTTTAACCATTATAATACATAACTTTTCATTTTGGGAATTGTTCGTAAATGTAATTTATTATCAATTTTTTTAATTAATTTTTTATACATTTATTATAATTGAAATTGTGCACGTTCTCTAGTTCATCAATTCAATATCATCTCTACAATAAATAAATAAAATTGGAGGTTATTAGTCATTCGTGATAAGTTAGTCCATTTAAGAGCAAAGGAAGCATGGGTTTAGGGTGGCCATGGACCCCTCTGCATTTATTATCTTTTGTCATAATATATATATATATATATATATTATTTTATATATTTTAATAAAAGTGGAACTAATTTTAAAATAGAGACCAATTATCAATATACTTACAATTCAAATTGTTATAATATTCTTAATTTAGAATGTTAAAAATTATAAATGAGAGATCATATCTATAAAACCTAATCTCCTTTTTTGTTACAATATCTACTTATATTTGTATTCGCAAATTAATTAATTAGACAAGTATTTTTAATAATTTTGAAGTTTTTTTCTTTTCTTTTCCTTACTGTTTTAGATTTTTTTGTTGGTAAATAACATAGATAATATCACAATTACTTATTGAAAAATGAATAATATATATATATATCCATAATATTTTTCCTCACATTTGTCATTATTTATCCTTTTTTTCCACTATTACGATTTTTATATTATAAAATGCCCCCTTAAAATTAACTTTTTTCATATTGGAATTGAGCATTGTTTCTTAATCCTTCCTATATATCAAAATTCACGACTATGTTTCTGCGTGCATTTGAGTAGTTTATAATATAAATAATAAAATGATTTCTAATTTAATTATTATATTTTACTTAAACATTCTTAAAATTGTGATTTAAAAGTCGAATGATTGATAAAATATGTATAAAATATATATAAGAATAATTTAATAAATAAGATGAACGGAAGAAGAAGATTATTCAAGGGTGAAATACTGCAACGTGGGTGCATGGCTGGTAGGTAGTAGTGGGTTTCCTTTTTAAAAGTGTCATGCATATTGGATGCCAAAAGTTAAGTAAAGAATTTGAAGTCCAAAAAAAAACAAAAGCAAACCAAAGTGTGATACTTTCGATGCGGCGGATCTCACGAGGGGCAATAGGGTCAATTGATTCCTAAGGAAGTTCTATGGAAATTCTATGCTGACTCCTCAGAGGGTTTGATATTGACAAAAATATTACCCAACTCTATGTGAGAAAAATGCCTTAGGAAGGGTTAAGGGATCAATGGTCCCCGTTGAAAATGTCAGCTCTAATGCCAGTATTTGCATGGAAATATTGGGATTTTGAGCAGTTGGCATTAAAATAATGGGGAATAAATTCTTTCCCCATATTCACGATTTCATGATATATCCATAAATATCAGCAAAATTTACTAATTTTTGACGATATATCCACAAAAGAAAGCCGCTAAGCAAGGAAGAAGCAAGTAGAACAAAGATGAAGTTTGATAACTTTTAGGAAGAAGCAAGAAAATTGAAATTTCCTCTTTTTCATTTTCAAAAAGTTGTGGCTAATATTCTACTGTTTAAATAGATTAAAACAAAGTGTTGCATCTATTCCCTTTAGAGCCTGAAGTTTAAATAAAAAAATTCAAATACTAAATTTTTTGAATAATTTTTTGAATAAAATATATTAATATCTAAATTTTTAGGGAAAATGTCATTATATTATAGTGTTATTTCTCATCACTTTATTATAGTGTTGCATCAACTCATATAGATAACAAAAATAATGAATATTCACTTGATTTTAATACTTGACTGTGGCTCATTAATTTTTTTTTTGCCATATTACTCAGTAGTTTAATGAGCATAAATTCACTATACTCATTACAAAGAATAACAAAATGTAAATCGAAGGGTATAATTTTCCTACAAATATGTTCAGAGAATTTTAAAAGTTGACCCCTTAGAAAAATACTTCGGGATCCACTACTATTTTCATAAATATTATCATATTATGGAGGAGGAGAGGAGAGGATCCTTTGTGTTCAAGAGTTAAAAGTATGGCTAGTAATGAGTTGTGTCATGTCATTTTCGTGTCGTGTCATGAACTCTATATTATCCAAATATGCACAATCCAAACCCGATCCGTTTAATAATCGTGTTAAGGATGATCAACCGAGCTCGACCTATTAATAACCCAAATAACATGTGTAAGCCTTGTAACCTATTTAATAAACATGTCGTACTCGAAATACAATTAACCTATGACCCTTTTAACTTGTTTAACATATTTAAACTATAAGATTTAATAGCTATATATGTAGTTAAATGTATAGATATATTAGTTAGTAATTAATACGTTTATTAAACGGATTAATATATAGGTCATTATACAAATTAATCTGTTAATCCGAGATCCACCCGTTTAAACGTGTCATAACATATTGACCTAAAAATGACCTAAAATTTTAATCGTGTTGATTAACCTAGATAAATTTCGTGTGAATTTTGAATTGTGTTTTAAGTCGTGTCAAAAATTATCACCCTTAATTAAAATTTAAAAATGATGCGTTATATATGGGGGCAATTCCAAACATGTTGAGATTCATTTTGATTTGTTTAACTCAGCGACATGTCGGCGCCAATCCCTCCTTGATGGGATCCTTTCAAACTAATAAATATATCACTATACAAACTAATGATTTTCATTGTTTTCAATTAATGGTTCATTGCTTTGGAAAAACACCTTTTTGCAGGGTATAACTGACATTCTACTTCTTAGCCTTTAGCTGCGTAATTAAATAAAAATAATGAGAATATAATTTAAAGTATCCAATTTTAAATTTTATACTCTTATATAACCCAAATATACATATTTCTATAATCAAGTCAGACTTTTGTTGTTGTTTTAAGAGATGTTTTATTGTAACACCCAGAAAAGTACAATGGATAAGCGTGTAACCAATCAAGCACTCAAACGTGATCAATAGGAATAATAGCAAAATCTAAAAGGATTTGCGGCCCGAAATGATTCACGGGGAACTAAAAAAAATTGTTGATAACTCACTAGGTACTATACTAGCAATACTTATATCCTCAAATGAGAATGAAGATAAAACTTGAGAATGAAAATAAAAGTTGGAGAAGAGTGCCAATGAGGGTGATAGGGCATTCATCTATGAAAGCGTGTACTAGAGGCCGACCTTGAGGAACTTGGAGACGACCATGTTCACCTTTTTTGAACTTGTTAAAAAGTTTAACCAAAATAGACAAACGTTAGGATAGCTGGTCCGCGTGAAAGCAAAGGCTGTGGCACATAGTGAGAGCAAGAGTCGTCATTGATCTTCATCTTCGTGTACGCTCAGCATCACCTCCAGCGCTTTTAGCTTCATCTTCGCATACGCTCATCATCGCCTCTATCACCTTCATCTTCAGGACCGCTCTCTATCTCGGTCTCTCACCATCACCACCTACACCTTCCTCTTCATCTTCAGCACCTCTGATGATTATTAACTTATCAGAAAGCAGAGAAATAATATAGAGAGGTGTAATCATAAAACTGAAGAAAACTTCCCTGCAAACATTACTGCTAGAAATAGCCATTGGGGTGCCTCGGGCTGCCAATAACTGATACAAAACTGCCTCCATGTTTGCAACCCAATTTTGAGACATCCTAACAATTTTACACAAAATTTAATAATACACGTATGAACGTACCGAAGCAGTACCTGAGAAGAGAGATGCAAAAGGTAATTTCCAGATCATGGAAATATCGCGTGAACAAATTTATTCACAAAACAAAAGATCCTCGCGTGTTGCAAGCATTAGCAAAGTGAGAAATAAAGAAATCTAACAATACGAAATTAAACAAGCAATAAAGGGGAATGAATATTAATAAAATCTCATCTGGATGTTTGTTGGGGTTTGAAGTATAGCCATCAAACCCTCTGGATGATATATCCATTGAAATAAAATTAAGCCAATCCAATAAATTATAATTAGTGGGTATGGCTTGAGAGGACGAGAAGATGAACTCGTAGATCCTGCAACCATTTTGATATCCACAAAAGAATATATGCATTTAAAAGTGAATAAGGAATGAAAAAGCAGCAATTAAGTGAACTTCCTGCAAGAAGATGGATGAGTATACAAATGTTGTAAGGGGCTCGGGGCAGTGTGTACAAATGTTTTTGGGTCTTGGAAGACGCAGCGAGAGGAGCAATAGGTTAGAGCAAGAAGCAGTGATGCTAGGGCGGAACAGGGATCACCTTCCAGCCTATCTATGTTGGCCATGAAGTCGATGAGTGCTGGAAATATGACAACACAGTAGGTAGATGCTGGGGGTTTTATGAGAGGTTTGGTTACTAAGGGGGTGACTGCCATGGAGACAGAGGCGAAAAGGTTCTAGTTGGAGCATCAACAAACTTTGAGGAGCGTTGTTCATGTTGGAAGTCAGCTGGGCTCTTCCTCCTCTTTGGTTCTCAATTTGGGAAGCAAGGAGCTAAGTGGCATGAAATTTTTGCTCGAGGGACAACGACTTGGATCTCGTTGTTAGGCTAGGTTTGGAGCAGGTAAGCAAAGATTTGTTGAGTAAGATAAGTGTAAAGGCTGAGCAGGGCCCACCCAATCCTCAGAGGCCTGTTTTGGTGGTGGAGGAGCCCATTAGCTCGACTCAAAATATAATGGGGGCATGATGCTTCTCTAGCATCAATTGGGCAGGTTTTGATGAAAGAAATTAATATTAGTCTGTGATAAGATAAACATGAAACCCAAATAAGGAAATAGTGAGTGCTAGGGAATAGCTTTAGGCGGCTTCTAGTTAAAATAAGTCATCAAAGAATGAGACAGACTTTGCAAAAGGTTGGTTCAAACTCTGGTACCTCTACTAGCAAACGTTCAAACTCTAGTGCCTCTACTAGCAAACTTTTGGTGGTTCATTCCACAAACATTATGGGATTGAAGGAGGTGGCCCATCACGAAGAATGAATGTCCTTTGTTGGAATGTGTGTGGGCTGGGATGCCCTCATGTGGTTCAGGCCTTGAGGTATTTTTTCAGGGCTAAACAACCCGGTGTGATTCGAGACTAAGAAGATAGCTCAACAAATGGATTACTAGTAGATTTGTCATGTTTGGAGTATTGGCACTACTTTGGGCTTTGAAAATCAAGGTAACTTATAACGACCCGGAAAAAGGAAAAAGGAAAATTTGAAGAAAATGACGATTTTGCCCCTGGCTTTGGGCGAACGGTTGACTTTTGGTTTGAGCGGTCAAATGAACTTTGACCGATGACTGTGACGGAGTTCGGGACGTCACGAGTTCATAGAAAGGTGGCACGTCCGATTCCGACATTCGAGGAGAAAGTTATGATATTCGAAAGTTCAAGGGTAATTCGGTAATTTGGTTAAAGGGGCAATTTGTTGACTTTTCAAACGACACAGACTTTTCACGTAATACGAAGACCGTTGGGAAGGTCTCGAGACACTGAGTCCATAGACAGGTGGCACGCGTCAATCGGAGTTCGGACGATAAACTTATGGGTCTAGGAACATGAAGGGAATTTTGGTAATTTGTAAGGAAAAAGGGCAAAATGGCAATTGGTGATTTGAATAGGATATGGAGTGGTGATTGGGCTGATTCAACCATAATTATGCTATTGAGTGACATTTGTCACCTTGTAAATGCTGAGTAGTGTCACAATTAAACGGTGGGAAACTTTAAACTATTTGTGGGTGTGTTTGAAATGAAAAACAGAGACAAAACAAAGACCCCAACTTAGTTTGATCGACCTCCCCAGTAGCCTATTGAGAGAAAAAAAGAACTGGAGAAGACTTAGAGAGGGAGAATAGAGAATTGAGATTGAGAGAGGAAGAAAAGTGATGGAAATGGTGAAGGCAAAACTCAAAACCCGAAACCTGTTCTTGAGAGACTGAGAATTGAATTTTGAGTTGTAAGCTAGCCCAAGTCAAATTAAGGTCAGATTAAGATTTCTGGGACCTTGATTAGTCGAACCCAATCAAGAACGAAGGAATTCGGTGATGTCTTGGCCGTGAACGGGAGTCCTCAACCCCTCAAAAATTCGAGGTGGATTTCAGGTAACTGGAGGTAAGGAAGCTAGAAATTCATTTCAACATAGTCTTTAGGATGAACCTACGATGCTCCCTAACTAATTAATTGAAGAAATCGGTAACTGTTTGATGAACTGGGACGATGAACATTCATTAGACCTTGAATTCAATTGAACTGATTTGAGGCCGTGACGATTGAAATTAATATTACAGACCCTTAATTAAGTTGGTTACGATGCTATGTGATGGATCAATTGAAGAAAACAAGTTTAATTTGGCAGGAATTGAACCGGGTCAACACACGGGCTAACGGGTTGAAATTGCAGGAAATCTGGTTACAGGGACGAGCACTATAGCAGCGCGTGAGCTTCACGCGCAGCCACTCACGGCGGCGCATGGGGGCGCGTGGAACCGAATTTCAAGGCGAGTTCAACATGAAACTTGCTCCTTTTAATGTAACGAACATTTTGGCACTAGTTTCGAGAAAATCGAATATCGTTTCCATAGTGTTTAGTGTATCCGATGTTTTCGTATACGTTTAAAATACGTATTCAAATCCCGGAAAAATTGGTGAAAATTATATGAAGTATATTAGAGTGTTAGTGTAGCGACCCGTCCCGAATTCCGGGATTAGATTAGTCATTAATCTTGATTAGTGAGGTTGAACGGTGGTTAGTAGGGCGGAATCAGACAAATTGTGCAAAATGACCGTTTTGCCCCTAGTCGTGGGCAAAATGTTGACTTTTTGATCGGGCGGTCAAATGGACTTTGACCGATGACCGTGATGTAGTTCGGGACGTCACGAGTTCATAGACAGGTGGCACGTTCGATTCCGACATTCGTAGAGAAAGTTATGATGTTCGGAAGTTGAGGGGTATTTTGGTAATTTGACATAATAGGGGTCAAATGTTGACTTTTTGACCGGGAGGTCCGATGGACGAGGGCCAAGGACCGTTACGTAGGTATCGTCAATACGAATCCAATGACAGACGGCATGCCGAAATCGGAGATTCGACGACGAAGTTATGGTCAAGGAAACGAACTAACGAACCGAGGCTCCGATTAAAATAATAATATAATAATGAATAGTGACCGTTGACTGTGCACATCCGGATGAGTGACAAGTGTCACCCATCCCTTGTTTCCAGCTCCATGTTTCCCTCCCAACACCATCATTACAACATCATCATTCCTCCTTCATCATTTTCCTTCCTTTTCCTTTGTTTTTCTTTCAAACCGTGCACAATTTGGGGAGAGGATGAACTGGGAGAATTGGCTCCCTTTCTCTGCCGTTCTTGAGAGAAAAATGATAGAGTAATGGATTGAGATATCAGGGGAAACACGAGGGGTTGTGAGTGTACTGAATTTTGGATTTTGGATTTCGGGAAAATTGGGGGGAAAATTCGAAATGGAAGAATTAGGCCGTGAGGATCGAATTGGAGATTACCTTCAGCTTCCTGGGATCACAACGATTAGAATCGTCGAAGGAATGAAGGGAATTGGTGCTGTTTTGGCTCTGATCACACTTGGTGACAGAGGAGGAAATTCGACCTTGAGTCGTGAAGTTGGAGGCTTCGATGGACGAAATTGAGGTGGGGAAAATACTTCTCATGATCCCACGATGCTTCTGTGTTCGTCAATTGAAAGAAAACGGTCGTGGTTGACGAAACTCCATGGTTGCACAGTGGACGGTGTTCGAGCTTGTGTCGTGATCATTTAGTGATCAAACGACGAAATTGATGTGGGGGAATTGTTCCTCATGGTCCATTGATGCTTCTGGATGCATCAATTGGAAGAAACCTGCAGCCATTGAAGGAATCCCATGATTGAACAGTGACCGGAGTGTTCTTCGTGTTCATCGTGGAATCGATGGAATCTGGGTAAGTGTTCGTGTAATTGAGTTTACAGAACTTAAATTAGACTTAAAATGAAACTAACTGAATGCTCAATTGAAGGAATTAAGGCTGAATTGATGGACATTGAACCGGGTCGTCTCGCGGGTAAATTGGACCCGTTTACCAGACATACGGGTTAGAACGATGCACTGTAGCAGGCGCGTGAGTTTCACGCGCAGCCACTCACGGCGGCGCGTGACGGCGCGTGGACACGAATCTCGAGGTGAGGTCAACATGACTTCTGTCCTATTTAATGTAACGGACATTTTGGGATTGGTTTCGTGTCGATCGGACACGGTCTCGATAGTGTTCGGGATGCCCGAAGGTTTTAAATTAAATTTAAAAATAGTTAAAAATTCGGGAAAATTACGGGACTTTGATAGGATGTTAATGTGGAGGTTAGTAACCCTCTAATGTGATTTGGACAGGATTGGGAGTCCCGGTGATAGTGGTGAGGCCCGGGAGGGCCGGTGGCACGCGTATCGAGGCATACCGTTAAAACGGTCTATGAGTGGACTTTGGTTTTATAAATTCTATGCATGCTTAAATGTTTTATATGGATTATGGTTGTGATTGTATGAGGTTGATTTGGTTGTTGGTAAATTGTACGGTTTCACGTATTTCGAGGCGATTTACGTGCTTGCACGTAAATCGAGGTTTCCGGTTTTACATGGATTTTTCATATTTATAACTTGGATATAATGTGATGAAATGGTTTTGAAATTGGAAATATGAACTCGGGCTTGAGGCCCAATTATGTTGGAAATTTCGGACTTGGAGTCCATTTGAGAATCGGGCCGGGGGCCCAGTTGGTTAATGAAATCGGGCCAGGGGCCCAGTTGATATGAAATCGGGCTGAGACCCATTTGAGTTATGTTATCGGGCCAGGGGCCCAGTTGATTTACGAATTCGGGCCGTGGGCCCAGTGGGTTTATAAGTCGGGCTGCGGGCCCAGTTGGTTTACAAATCGAGCCGTGGGCCCAGTGGTTCATAAAATCGGGCATGAGGCCCAGTTGGATAATAAATGTGATTTCGGGTCAGGGAACCTATGTTTAATAATTGTGATTTTGGGTCAGGGACCCTAAATGGAATTACGTGGTTTTATGGAAATTTCGGGCATGGCCCATTGTAATGATGTGATAAAAGGATTTAATAAAACTGTTTTCCATATACCATCTGGATACAAGGATATATGATGGTCTCCTCCAGATGTCTGGGACACTGGGGAAGTCACGGTGCATTGCCTGCGAGGGGTCATTGTACGGAGCAGCCGGACCGTATGATGACTCAGGGGCAGGATTGCTATGATTGACGTCAGAGATGTCAGACATCAGGGATGTCAGATATATGGACCCGGAGAGACCCCGGGCAGCACGCGTAGCTTATGAAACCGTGAGATATGACGTCAGGGACGTCAAGCGTCTGGGACGCTAAGCATCTGGGATGCTGGTGATGGTAATGGTAAAATATGGATTAATGGATCTATGAAATGGCTTTTCGGTTGGATATGTGTTATGTGGTAAAAATGGATTATTGGTTATGAAATGGTATGTCGGGTCGGGGACCCTAAATGGTTTTGGATTTATGAATTTATATTTATGGCTTTGGGAGGTGGCCCACATGGTTTTAATATGTCTGGTGGTGGTATTCCACAGTTTTGGGCTGAGTTCCCACACTTGGTTTTTGGTTAACGTTTTTTGGGCTAAGGCCCTAAGGGCTCGGTTGAGCAAACGTTTTGGTTACTGGTTTTTGTGGCATGCATACGTTTTTATTGGAGGGCATAAATGTCTTATAAATGTATTTGATGAACTTATTGGTTTTTGTCCACTCACAGCTTTTGGTTTTAATGCCCTTCAGGTTGATTACGGATGCGATTGCAGCAGAGACTGGGACATTGCACACCTCCTCCATCGATCCTTGCGCACTCTGGATGCCCCGTTGGGCAGTGGCTCTTGGTTATCCCTTGTCTGACACCCCTTGTTGGACGGGAGCAGGGCACATTCCACGGTAATCCAGGGGGGATTGGGATGGGTCCTGTCAGTTAGTGACCTTCGATATTGATTTTGGACAGGAATTATGATTTCCGAAATTTACGGAAAAACGTGCATCTCGGAAGCGAGCCGTTTGGACATTGTGTGAGTGGACTTTGTTTTCTAAATTTCAATGCATTCATAGTTGTTTTCTATGCTTTCCATTGATGATTTCTATGATTATGATTATGGTTTATGGTAATTACGATTTCCGCATTTATACATATTTCGATATGCAATACGTAATTGCACGTATTTCGAGACTATGATTTCTCTTATTGTTTGATGATGGTTTAATGAATGATTTTATATGATTTGTACGTATCATTTTTTGATGATGTTTTGATTATGATTATGAGTATGATTTACGGTTTTGGAACGTATTTCGAGATTATTAAGGATTTGCACGTCTTACGAGATTTCGAGTATGTTGTGATTTGACCATGGTTTTGATGATTTGAGTTTGGGACTTGAAATATGATTTGATTTCAAAGATTTAAAATGGATTTTGGAAAAAGTGATTTCGGGCTTGATGCCCAGTTCATAAAAGTGGTTTTGATGAACGAGATTTCAGATTTCGAAAACTTGAAAGTGGATTTCCGGATTTGGGTTCAGAATTGTTATTCCGGATGCCGGCTTACAGAATGGTTATTCTGTATTCCGAATTCGGATTTGGAAATGGATGATGAATATGATTTGGAATTTGGACTATGATGGATTCTGGATTTGTTATGATTTACACATGGTTTTGGGTTTAAAGACCCGGTACTATTGCTGAATCTGGTTTTGGGTTTAAAAATCCGATTGATTGATTACGGGGGAGGGCCCTTGATTGATATGTTTTGAGTTTAAAGACTCGGTTATTGAGATATCTTCGGAGGCCTATTGATTGTGTTTTGAGTTTAAAGACTCGTTGATATCCCAGGAAGTCCTGATTGCATGGTTTTGAGTTTAAAGACTCGGGCGTACTTCCGATCCAGCAGATTGATTGACTTGTGATTTACTGCGGATTTTCGATGTTTTCGGATGTGCTGGACAATGGCCCGGTTTATATGGCTTGATGGATTTTTGGGTTATGTTATGTACTTGGATTTTGATTCATGATTTTGGGCTGAGGCCCCGTGTTTATGGTTTCGGACTAAGGCCTGAGGTTTGAGAAAAGGAAAATGATTTTGATTTTCATACACGATTTTCTGATACTGGAAATGAAATGAATTATGAAATGGTTTTCGAATGCATGCATCGGTTTTACGCGGAGGGTAGAAATGTCTTTTCTGTAACATGTTTTATAACTAATTTATTTTTTTCCACTCACACCTTTTGTGTTTTTATTGACCCTCCAGGTCGTGGCGCGATGATCGAGGCTGATCGAGAGGTGGAGGCATGAGTGGGCACATGTGCAGCTATCCCCTGTTTGGAAAGTGCTGAGCAAAATTTTGGGAATTTCAATTAACTTGTCAGACGGGAGTAGGACCAGGCACGGTTATCAATGTTCCCTAGGGGACGGTCCTGTCATAACTATTCTATAATACTATGTTCGACATATTGCCACGTTAATATCTGGTGTGGGGAATATCCCTTTTCATTTTACAGGTTTTTATGGGCATCCAGATGTGCAGATGAGGCCTTCATCGTGGAATCTACTTCATTTTTTTTTAATTATTAGCGCTCTTCACCTTGGATGGTTAGGGGAGATTTTAATGAGGTAGAGACTAGTTTTGAACATATGGGACGTCACCCCAAGACACAAATTCGGGATTTTTGTGAGGCACTCAAAGATTGTGGATTGATGTCGGTTCCCTTTAGAGATTTAAAATTCACTTGGAGTAATCGCTGGAGAGGAGACAGATTAGTGCAAGCTAGTCTGGTTAGAGATGATGTATTTTACATAAGTATTTAGGTGTTCTAACTTATCACCTTAACTCCTACGCATATGGCCATTTTCTTATTTAGGTGTTCTCATACTGATGGTTGCAAGAAGGTGATAACTAATGAGTGGGAGATAGAAGTTGGTCGGTCTGTGGTGGATAAGATTGTTAGGGTGGAGACCACTTTCAAATGCTGGAGCACTACCTCTATTGGTAATATTACGAGGAAGATTAAATGACTATGGATCGGTCCCTCCTCGAAAATACCCCGATAATCGAGAAAAGGCATACTCTCGTTTGACACCTCAACTTAGATTACCAAAAATACCCTTACTCCAAAATAAACACGCACAAAATGTCAAACAAGGGATAAGTTCACATGTCAACCGTTAACGGAGTTTAATCACGGTTATGCAGAGCATTAGTAAAATAATAAATAAAACTAGAATCATACTTTGGTTCAAAATGAGTGCGCAGTCTTAGGATAGTAATGCCTCAGTCTCAGATCAGCCCTCATCACAAAAGTAGCCTGGAGGGTAAGAAAACCATTAAAACGGTGAGTGGAGAAAAATAAAGCCTTTGAAAACCATTTTATGAAATCGTCAATATTCCCTATATTTTATGAAAACATGCATGCCTAACAAAGAAACAGAAATGGTGAGTAAACCAGTCCCAGATATGCATAAATCCGATGTTCAATAAAAATCATGCAACATACATAATCCTGGAACAACCACCAAGAATAGTCAACCCCGCCCCGCTGGTCCAACCAGTATTCCCACAATACTACCTGTAGACAACTAGGGGTCCTGCGGAGTCTAACTCCATCGGCACGCGTCAAGTACAACTTTGACCATGTCAGAGCCCTTCCATGGTGAATCCTCGGAGCCCAACTCTAGAATAGAGATCCAATCACCTGGGGTTGATCCAACCATAATACATAACTATAGTCAAAACAAAATACCTTTTGACCCGGGCACCAGCACAAAACATTTACCTCCTGGGCACCAGCCCAAAATCTAGTTTCAAAAACCACCAATGATACTAGTGTCCAGAAAAGCACAACTGAATATCCACATTTATACCAAAAATCCAACATTTATCCAGAAATCATTTCCAATCACATAACCAAATCATAACCATCAACACCGTAGTAGAAATCCATATAAATATATAAATATGCATGTATAACAATTATGAAATAAAATGTCCCCTCACAGTCGAACCGGTAGCTTAATCTTGACCTTGGTGCTCCTTAGAAGTCCCTGGAGCATTCTTGCCTATCAAAGTAATACCCGGGGGGTTACCAACAATCCATACTAGTTCATATGTAAACACCCCTAAACCCGAAACAGTAAACATATCCTAAACATGTTTTTTGAGAAGAAAAATGCCCAAAACAATTTCAAAACCACCATAATTGGATTCAGCTTGTTGAAACCTTCCGAACAAGCCCAACCTTACCTCGATATTTTCACCCACATGCCCTTATGCGCCAGTCAAAGTCTAGGTCAACGCCTACGTGCTGCCGTGACGTTAACTGCTGACATTAGCCCTAGTCTGATGTAGGCCTTCCACGTGTCATTGACAACCCGACATATACTGATAGGACCCACCCCGATCCCACAGGGACCACAAGGGGACGTGCCCTGCTCCCGTCTGACACCCAATAATTCATACCAATTTTAACCTCAAAACATCAAATGCATAAATAACCAAATTAAAGTCATACATCAAATCCGAATTAAACAGATGTCAGACAAGGGATGAAATCCAAAATTACAAGTTGCGAGCACGACTCTAACATAAACCTGCGGGTAAACCACCCAACAGGGGTTCAGGTACGCAGAAGTAGATCTATGCCTCAGCCTCAGGTTCTTCCTCTACCTCAGTATCATGACCTGGAGGGGTTACCAAAACATTAAGGGTGAATGGACCGAAACTCAAGTTTATAAAATCATTTGATAAGTAAAACATATAATTTACCCCTTCCGTTTTCCAAACATGCATGCATCATCATTTAAAACCATAAATCATATAACATGAATCATAAGGCATGTAATAAAACCATAAGTATAATTTTAGCCACTGCACTATACACTATAATCCGACATCCCTGATGTCTGACGTCCCTGACGTCCAATAAGGTCACAATCACAAGGCTACGCGTGCCACTCGGGTCTCAATTCCGAGTTCGATCCCCGAACTGTCAGGACCCGTCCCAAATATGGCCTCGATACCCGGGACGAACCCTGCTCCCGTCAGACAATCACACTTACAGTATCAAAAACAAACAAACAACCTTCACACAACTATAAGCATAACTATCATACGAAGGAGTAACATATACACAACAGTTAGTCAGAGCATAGTTCTACAAAATGGGCACAAAAGTCCTACAATGCTAGTCTCGCAACGGAAGGAAGTTGGAAGCTCTATGCCTCGATATCTACCTCAACGTTCACCCCAGCGCTATCACCACGACCTGGAGGGAAAATTTAAAACCAAAAGTGTGAGTGGACTAGAATAACCAAAAGTTGTAAAATCAGTTTATCACTAACTCGAGGTTAAGGAAAAATAAGAATCAGTGTTCCCTCCGTTCTTAAAACAGGCATGCCCAACGAAGTACTAGAAAATCATAATATGAAACATCATAAGAAACAGAAACACTATAAAATCTCATAAGAAACAGATACACTATAAAATACCATAAGAAACAGAAACACTATAAAGTGGCTATAGAAATCATAGTTCAGCATCACATCATCATTTCCGATCAAACCTGCTGGACCTATCCGAGTCTTTAAACTCAATCAGGCCTTACATGAAATCCGAGTCTTTAAACTCAATAGGCCTATGGGGGAAACATCAACATATCCGAGTCTTTAAACTCCCGAGTCTTTAAACTCAATCTGGGCCCGTCCCCCAGTCAATATCAATCCGGGTCTTTAAACCCAATATCCAGATCCAGCAAATCCAATCCATATCCAGTGTAAAACCAATTCGAAATCGATCGCCAAACTCGAATTCGAAACCTCCGGTTCGAAGCTCCGGTTCGAAGCCCTTCCGGCGTTCCGAACCGCCATTCCGAACCCAAATCCGAAAATCCATTCTTATACCCAGAAATCACACATAAGCACAAATCATATTTCATAACCCATTTATCCTTATCAGAAAACATTTATAGGTTGAAATTGTAATTATGGCATCAAAATCCGAAAACCAGCTTTTCTCGAAAAACGTGCAAAATCTCGGAAATGTCTCGAAAAACGTGCAAACTCATCAATCACATATAATCATCATTCAAAAGCATAAAAACATATTTAAGATCATAAAACGTCAATAAAACAGTTAGGCATGCTTGAAAGAAAGAAAGAGTCCACTCACAAATCCAGAACGAGTCACTCGCGCTCCGTGCGCTCCTCGACTGTCTTGGGTGCCTCCCGTCCTGTCAAAATGCACTAAATAGGGTCACAAATACATCAAGGATCCTATCCTAATTTCCACAATTTTTCGGGAATTAAAATAATATTTTAATCCTAAACCCTCAATCGTCTGGATTCCTGAACAACTCTGTAACACCGTCCGATTCACCCGAAAACTATACCATTGGATTCCTTAGAACATTTAGGACTAAACTCATGTTGGAAGCTTGGCCGGATTCCTCTCCACGCGCCTCCACGCGCCGCCCAAAGTGGCTGCGCGTGGGCCTCACGCGCCTGCTACAGTGCCCTTCAACCTTGAGCAGACCCGGTTCAGCACAGTAGTCTGCAAACTGAACCGGCGTCAGCGGTTCTCCGCCGTACCTGCACGATTTCTCTCCCTTTCTTCACCTAAAGCTTCGTCCAGTTCCAACCTATCCATTCCCCTCACTCTCCTGGTTCAATTCACCACTCAGCTTCACAACTGAAGCTCGAAAGAAACACACAGACGGCCCCTGTTTCACGATCCAGCCACTCCGGTCATCCCCCGTCACGGTGGCAACACCAGACGGTTCCTAGGGCCCTTCTACGTCTAACCCGACTCACCTTAACCGTCGACTCGTGCCCAAACGTCACGACTCGCCACTTGAACCCACGGCCAAAACAGAGTACAGAGTACTCTCCGTCGATTGGCTCCGCCGTGTACGTCCCCGTCACGGCGACCATCCCACACCACGCCTAGAACCTCCCTGAACACCACTGCACTCACCACTCCCCTCGATTCTCATCCTACCCTCACGAGTTTTGAATTGAAAAAGCACGGGAAAACAGAGTAAAGAAGCTTACCCTTCGATTCCGTCTCTGCCGCAAGCGCCGCCGCGTACCACGGTGTTCGTTGGACTCCCTACAGCCTCCTGAACGTCCCACGGTCGTGATTTGAGCCACCACACGGCATAGCCACCACCACGAACTCACGGCCTCCCTGTTTCCTCAAATCTTCGCCGCACCACCACCGCGCCGCCGTGCACGATTCCAGTCCCAAAACACGATCAACACCTCACCCTCGTCTCTCTAACACTTTCACAAGTCATCAACTCACTCACCCTTGCTCTGAATCGATCGAACTCTCCCAAAATCTCACCCTCTGTTTTCTGTGTTCATCGAACAAGCACGGTTCAAAATTAGACAAAGTGTGGCCGTGCACACGTTAGTAGCCCCTGGAACCATCCAGTCCCTTGCACGTGTCCATCAGCCATAGGTTTGCCCAAAATATCCCTGCCACTTGCCTTTATCTGATTGGGCTGAGGGAAAATGACCAAAATACCCCTTATCCAAATAATTACCGTTTTGCCCTCGAACGTTCTAGACCCGTAACTATTTCATCCGACGTCCGATGACAGCGTGCCGCCTGTCGTTGTACTCAGGACGTCGAGACCTATCTAACGGTCCTCGGTCTACGTGAAAATCACAAGTCCTCCAAAAAGTCAACATTTTCCTCGTTTACTCGAAATTACGATAACGCCCCCAATCTTCCGAACGTCATAACTTTTCCTCCGGTTGTCCGAATCGAACCTGCCACCTGTCTACGGACTCGTGACGTCCTAAACTAGGTCACAGTCAAGGGTCAACACTCATCCAATCCGTAATTCAAAAAGTCAACTTTTCGTCTACTATTCACAAGGGCAAAAACGTCTATTTACACAAAATTTTACAAAATTACATTTTTACCCTTTCCGAAAGTACGGGTTGTTACACGAACCCCGTTCGGGTACAGCATCCCCGATGCTTAGCGTCATAGACGCTGGACGTTCTAGACGTCCGTGACCTCTCCGGGGTACCTCATCCAGAGGAGGCAGTATCATATGGATGAATCTATACAGTGCAGTACCAAATACATTTTATTGATATCCACATGCAAAGCATATATTTACATAGATAAAATCCGAACCAATCATTAAGTTTCATCAGACGGGTCTCAAGCCCAAATACCGTGAAACGTGCCATAACCATAATTTCCATATCATCAAAACCATTATTTGTTTTTAGCATGTGAATATGTGTAATAAACCAGAAAACATTTATGCACGCAAGGGTTTAAGAAAACGGCCCACTCATAGTACAATCCTGCTGAAAACCGAACGTATACCCTCGTTCTGGTACGATTGTACAATCAACGCGTCGGTCAACGCAGGAACAGTCCCTGCTGACGTCATCGCTGACGTCCCTGCTGACGTCATCGCTGACGTCCCTGCTGACGTCATCTGACAGCTATCAGGTCTGACATGTCAGACTCTGACAGGTGCCACGTGTCAACACCCGATTGGTCCACCTCACTGATCTGTCAGGCCACGTGTCAGATCTGACATGTGCCACGTGTCAGCACGGCACTGGTCCACGTCACTGACATGTCTGACAGGGTGCCACATCATCACCTCTGTCCTCAGACGGGTTGACCCGTATTTCTGCAACTCGGTTCGATCAGACCCGCGATCATGACCCGGTCACCATTCCTTCAATACTCAACCGTTTTAGTCCTAGTTTGTTCCTAGATGCTCGTCTAAATCCCAGAAAGGGTTCTATGGACTCAAAATCGAAAAACATAGACAGGATCGAGGGCTTACCTCGATGAACAGGGCTGGTTCTCCCGTTGCCGTTTGTCCTCCGTTCAGGCTATCTCCGGTCACGAACTCGAGCCCAAAATGTTCCTAACAGTCCCTAGAGTTGATTAGGGTAAATAAAAACCAAAATCAAACGTTGGAATTCAAGTTACCAATTCCTGAGTTTTTGAAACCGTTTAGGGTTAAAACCGCCCACCTCGCCGCGGCCTGCCGCCGTTCACCGCTGTGCCTCAGCCCTCACCAGCTCAGTCCAGCCACGCCTGAAGCAAAGGGTCAGGTGCACGCAGGTGTGATGATCGAAATGGAAGCATGTGGGTGTCGGGTATGGAAATATATAGAAATGGAGGGAAATGATGGATGGCCCAGATTGAATCTCAGAAATGAGATCAAGAGCTGAGATGAGATCTGAGGGTTTGAGATGAAGGGCTGAGATCAAAAGTGGTTTTTAATTTTATTTAAATGCTTAGTGGAGCTTGATCCAATCCAGCCAATGGGTGAGTGACACCAGGTGTCCTCCAATCAGAAATTTCAGAATAAAATATTCGACATGAAAACCGAGACACGAACCTCCCGATTTCACGTTTCTGACCATAACTTCCTCGTACGAAGTTCGATTTCGGCGTGCCGCCTGTCTACGGACTCAGGACGTCGAGACCTACCTAACGGTCCTTGAGTAGCGTGAAAATTAGTTGTCAAACGAAAAGTCAACATTTTCGCCCCTAACTTCCAAATTACGGTAATGCCCCTGAACTTCCGATAGTCGTAACTTTTTCCCTGATCGTCCGAATTGGACGTGCCACCTGTCTATGAACTCGTGACATCCCGAACTACGTCACGGTCATAGGTCAAAGTCCATTTAACCCACCAATCAAAAAGTCAACAATTTGGCCACACCAATCACAAGGGTAAAAGCGTCAATTCACACATTAAATTACAATATTAAAATCCTCGAATTTCCGGGGTGTTACATATACTGCCACATGGCACCAACTAACACGTGCCATATGACACCAACCACCACCTACCATGTGGCATCCCTTCAATGTGGCTTACCGACCACCTGACGTATGGCACCTAGCATGTTCTGTTAGCTGTGCCATGTGATAGCTGACATCATCATGATGTCACCTAGTGACGTCATCATTATGATGTCACCTAGTGACGTCATCATCTCACCACAGAAGATGACTGCGCCGCTATGGCTGCTGCCATCGGCTGGCTAGAAACATTCATTTTTGCTTATAACTTCAAACCTTCCTAACTTCCTCAAAACTCAACCAAATTTAAAGTTCTAATAGTCAAAGTTCATTTAATTGATCCCATGAACTCAAATCCAAGCCCATAATTGCGTGAAATTATCTGAATGTTATGATATGTACCTCGAATGTTTTGGGTATCCTTCTTTGTTGAGTTCCTGCAAATTCCCCTTCCTCATTCTTTCAAACTTGGGTCCTTCTTGATTGTGAGGGTCCAAGGATCATGATCCACGCCTCAGTTTGGGCTAAAACAAGCCAGAAATGAAAGTTTGAGAATTTTAGTATTATGGGTTTTAGGGTTGCACGATGAGGGCGAGAGTGAGATGAGTGCGTGTATATGTATGTGTGTGTGTGTGTGTGTGTGTGTGTGTGTGTGTGTGTGTGTGTGTGTGTGTGTGTGTGTGTGTGTGTGTGTGTGTGTGTGTGTGTGTGTTTGTATGCGTGGGTCTAATCTTATCCAATGGGAGAGTGAGGAGTGAACCCGAGCTTCCACATGTCACTCATCTCCCCTAAATATCATACATCTTCCAATCCCCATAATACCCCTCCTTCAATAAGTAGCTAGCCCAAAAACCTAGGGGTAAAATCATCCAAATCACCCCTGAAAAACTCATCGTAACAATATAATTTAATGGTCGGGTTGTTAGAATCTACCCCTTAATGAAATTTTGTCCTCGAAATTCATACCTGTCACTGGAAAAGATGTGGATACTGGTCTCGATTCAACGTCTCGGGCTCCCTCGTCACCTCTTCCACATTAGAATTCCTCCAAAGAACCTTAACCAGTGGAATAGTCTTCCTTCAAAGCACCTTGCCTTCTGATCCAGACGCATAATCGGTTGCTTATCGTAGCTCAAATCTTCCATGAGTTCAACCGGTTTCTCCCCTAGTACATGAGACCCGTCGTATAGATACTTCTAGAGCATACATACGTTGAACACATCATGTATCAGAGAAAGTTCTGAGGGCAAAGAAAATCGATAAGCCACCGGGCCATCCTTTCTATGATCTTGTAAGGACTCAACTTCCCTCGCTGTCCAAAATATACCATTACCTTCTAAGAAAATCATTTTAGAAAGTCCCAGTTCCCGACCTCAAACTCAAGGTCCCTCGTGCGACGATCCACATAACTCTTTTGATGATCCTGGGCCGCCTTCAATCTTTCCTTGATAATTCTGACTTTTTCTATCATTAAATCCAAATACTCTGGTGTCTATCGTTTCCTCTCCCCCACCTCAGTCTAACAAATAAGTGTCCTGCACTGACCATATAGTGCCTTGAAAGGAAGCATACCAATGTTGGCTTAAAAGCTGTTATTATAAGAAAATTTCATCAAGGGTAGATAAGTATCCCCAGCTCCCATTAAACTGTAGCACACAAGCCCTCAACATGTCCTACAAAGTCTGAATAGTTATCTCAAACTACCCATTAGTCTGAGGGTGAAAAGCTGTACTAAAGTGCATTTTGGTCCAAAAAAACCAAGTGAAATTCGGCTAGAATCTCGAATTAAACTTCGGATCACGATCCGAAACAACGGATGTAGGGACCCCATGCAAATGAATAATTTGATCCATTAATAACTGAGCCAACTGATCCATCCGGTAACCTTCTAGCACTGGAAAGAAATGTGCTGACTTTGTAAGTTGCTCCATAATCACCCAGATACCATTATGAGCCCTTAGAGTCCTAGGAAGCTTAATCAAAAAGTCCATGGTAAGGTGGTCCCATTTTATACTCCGAATAGGTAGTGGATGGAATCTTCCATAAGGTCTCTACCGTTCTGCCTTAACCTGATGACATACCAAGCTCTTGCTTACAAACTCAGCAATATCCCGTTTCCTCCCTTACCACCAGTAATACTCTCTCATGGTACAGTACATCTTGGTTCCCCTAGGGTACATTGCGTAAGTAGAACTGTACCCCACCTCAAGAATATCGCTCTTTAGCTACAAGTTCTTGGGCACACACAACCAACCCTCCTTGAGTAAGGCTCCATCGTCCTTAAGTGAAAAGTCTTGACGGTTATTTCCTTTAACCTCCATTCTAATGATAAAAAGAGTAGGATCCTGAAACTATGCTATAATCACCCAATCAAGCAACATGGGTCTCATGTGGAAACTAGCTAATAAAGCTCCATGTTCTTCTACCCCTAGGAAAATCCCTCATTCCGGAGCTCTAACAATAAAGGTAGATGAATAGTGTGAATGTGCGATAACAAGCTTGCAGACTTCCTACTCAAGGTATCAATCACTACATTCACCTTTCCACGATGATATTCAATAGTACAGTCATAGTCTTTAATCATTTATAACCATATTTTTTGCCTTGAGTTCAACTCTCTCTAAATAAACAAATACTTAAAGCTCTGATGATCCGTGAAAATCCTACAAGTCTCCCTATGGAGGTAGTGCCTCCAAATCTTTAGTGTGTGTAAAACTACAGCGAGCTCTAGGTCATCGATATGGTATTTTAACTCATGGGGTTTCAACTACCTAGATGCATAGGCAATAACCCTCTCATGTTGCATTAGTACACATCCCAAACACTACAGAGAGGCGTCATTGTAGACCTCAAAATCCCCAAAACCGTTCAGAAGGGCCAAAACAAGAGCAGGAGTCAACCGTTTCTTCAATTCCTGGAAGCTCCACTTGCATAAATCATCCTAGACAAATTTGACTCCATTTCGAGTCAACAACGTCAAAGAGGTCGCAATCCATCCGAGCGGCCACCTAGGGATACAACATCTACATGTCACACACATAATCATTCGGCACTATCGGTAGGCCAATCCTCAACATATAACCACTCGAGGACTACGGAGCCCAGTTCAACGTCCGAGTGGCCACCCAGGGATACAACATCCAGGTGTCAACCGCACAACTCAACCACTTAAGGATACAACGTCCGAGTGGCCGTCTAGGGATACAAGATCTGGATGTTAATCCCACACCATAACCATTCGGGGGTATAACATCCAAATAGCAGCCTATGGATACAACATCTAGGCGTATTTCTCCAATCTAGAAAAATGTCTATAACATAGAATGCGCCAACATTGATGAAACATATACTAATGGAAAAACATGCATAACCACCGTCAATCATTATTTTCATCATAATATCATGGTATCATGAAATGATCACATATATCATCTTTATATAACACCAAATCATCATCTTATCATTTAACATAATCATATTCTCATATTGGGCTCCGTAGTCCCCGAGTAGTTATATGTTGAGGATTGGCCTACCGGTAGTGCCGTATGATTATGTGTGTGACACATAGATGTTGTATCCCTGGGTGGCCACTCAGATGATGTATCCCCGAGTGGTTGAGATGTGTGGTTTCCACTAAGATGCTGTATCCCTAAGCTGACACTCAGATGTTGTATCCCCGAGTGGTAGGCTGGCCAGTAGTATGGTGATAACCCGGGAAATGAGTTTTGAATGATGCACTACGTGTAGTGATATACATTAAGTTGAGTTTGAGTGATAGAATTGATTTGTGATCTTGATATGTGATACGAACATGTGATTTCTCAGTATTTGGTTTAAGTGTTATCCTTGGGTCATGGAAGTAAATGTCTTGGTATCCTTGATTTATGACTTGTTGTGATGTATTAAGTGTAGGATGGTTGTGACGATTGTGAATAAGCCTCCTCGAGATGGGTGTCGATTGGTTAGTAGTCTCAGTTTTCGAGCGAGACTCGAGTTCTTAAGACTAATGCCTCAGACACAGAACTCTATGTAGGGAATGATACCGTACATCGAGGATGGGTTGGTTATGAGATGATTTATGTGATGTGAAAATTGGACTAGGAATAAATGTGTACGATCTATTGTGCTGATTTTGTAATGTCGAATTTTGGAAGGTTTTCGGTTATGTTTGATGGCACGTGTACGAAATTTCGATTGAATTGTGTTTTTGGGCTTAAACCCATGATATTGGATTAAGGTTTTGAAATGTGAGGATTGTGATGACCACGATAACTGATGTGATATCTGTGGTGATGTTGGGTGTGTTTGATTATGGTGTTGGTTTCGTATTAACTATTATGTGGTTGACATGCCGATTGTCATGACTATTGATGTTTCTTGTACAATGGTCCATTAGTACGTTTATCAAGGTTTTGATTATGGATTGAGTGAGAAAGAGTTGGGCTCAAGATTTTGATTGTGGGCTTGATTTGTTTGAAATATAAATGTGTTTCTCGATATTCGTGAAATATGAAATGTTGTGGTAATGTCGGTATGTTGTGCTATGTGTAGTACATTCGGAGTCAGAACCCATCTCAATCCCCCTGGGATTAACGCGGGACGTTCATGATCCCGTCTGACACGGAGTACGCCAGGATCCGAAGGAGGTATGTGATGTCACGGTCTCTGTTACAGCCCGTATCCTCGATCAACCTAAAGGGCAGTCAAAACATTTAAAAGCTGTGAGTGGACAAAAAACTAATTTATAAAAACATTTTCATAAAGAAATTTGTACCCTTCACTAAAAAGCATGCATGCATTCGAAAACCATTTACCAAACCACTAGGGCCTTGGCCAAAAAAATAACGTAAATGAAACTAATCATACGAGCCATTGCCCAAATCCATGTGGGACTCAGCCCAAAACCAGTACATCATATATCATATAACATATACGTATAAATCACATAACCAATCCTGTCACGGTATCTAAAGCTACGTGCGTGCTTCCAGGGTCCACCCAGGTCAATGTCCGTAGATCAATGACCCTCCCTAGGGCTATAATCCGTAAGCCTTCCTGAGAGTAAGGTACCCAACAAGGGTGACTCCACTCAGTTAGTGCTCCGTGACTACTCTGGGGTCCGTCCAGGCCAACGACCCTCCTTATAGGAGACAATCCAAATAAAGGATGGTATATGAATATATATATATATATATATAGAAAACATTCTTAAAACCTTTCGAAGGATTCATGCACGGTTCCCATAAATCGTCATGAACCCGGAAACCCATTTAGGGTCCCCGACCCGAAATCATAAACGTAAAGTAACTGGGTCTTGTGCCCAAACTTATGACTCAACGGGGCACCGTGCCTGATATCTCGGGGTCATTCACGATTCCAATCGTAGTGATGTATGCAACCATCCGTCCAGGACTGCCCTCAATTCTAGTATGTCGCCGAGAATGTATCAACCGATGTGACCACCTCTAGATCATGATGTACCCATCATCGATTGATATGCTGATCAGCACTCTAACGTCGAGTCTCCATCGGCTACTCGACAACGATCCGTGCATCGTGACCTCTCCTGAAGGAAACACATCCCAGTCCGGAGGCGAGCGTCGTATCGTCCGTCACCGTGCACATAGCACTCGCCGCGACCCGACTCAGACCCGTAGGTCACCAATAAGGCTATATGCTCGAGACAAAATCAAATGGGTCTCATGCCCGAGTTTATCCTTTTTAAATCCAAAACCATTTCCTTTAAACCATCGTAGAAATACAAACCCGTGTAGGCACCGTATAAGGCCCAAAACCTTGAAATTCGTGCCAATATGTAAACACACACAAAAGCACTCATGGCATCACAAAAAAGTATTAAAACACATAATAAACATTTTTGCATGCATCAATTTAGAAAACAAGGTCCACTCATAGACCGTCTGAGCTGCCGCTTCGATACGTGCCATTCGGCTGTCCCCGGCCAAACACCATCATCGAGACTTCCAAACCTGTCCAAATAACGTTAGAGGGTTACTAACTACTTAATTAACCGCTCACTAAAAATCCGTATTTTTCTCGAATTTTTAACTATTTTTAAAGACAATCCTAAACATTCGGATACCCCAAAACCTATCGAAACGATGTCTGATCGACACGAAACCAGTCCCAAAATTTTTGTTAGATCGAATAGATGATTTCATGTATTGGAAGCATCCCCAAAATGTAGCCCATGCGCCCACACGCGCGGCCTGAAGTCCCTCTAGCCGGCCTGTTTCAGACCGGTTCGAACCGATTCGGTCCAACCGAACCAACGATCACGGTTCACGGCTTATTCTCACTCCATTTCTTCCCATTTTTATTCCTAAATGTTCCTAACAACAAACCTAATTAATCCAGCCATTAAAAACAGGAAAAACGGGTCGAAATCTCACCTCCATGATCAAAGCTTGAACCGGCCACCTGCAACCGCCTTGTTCTCGCTTTTTCGGCCACCCCAGTCCACAACACCAGTGCCATTCGACTCCCCTAGGTCCTAGGAACACGACCCAACCATTAGCATCGATCGACAAGCATAGAAAATCAAAACACAAATTCAAACCCGAAACTCACGTTTTTGGCTTCTTGGGTCGCCGTCCACGACGGTGCAAGCCGTGGCCACCATTCGAATCCTCTCCCGACACTCTCTCACTTTTTTTTGAAGTCCAATAGCAAGGAATCACGATTGGAGTTTATTTGTGGGATTGGGGCTTCGGGTTTTACAGAGAAAAATGAAGAGGATGATGTTTAATGCGCGGGGAAAGGAGAGAGAGACTTGGTGATGCTGATCAGGTCAGAGAGGGAAGGAAATGGACGGTTAGGATTGAGAGATTAGATGAGATGGAGGGTTAGGATGAGAGATGGATAAAATTAATTATAAAATAATCCAAAATATTATTATTTAATTAAGCTAGATCCATTTTTTGGGGAAGTGACCAATGGGATGAGTGGCACTTATCACTCATCCATGGGTCCCACTAAAATATCTGCCCAATCAGATATCGCCACATCATCCCCATCTCGTAATGCGTGCATAGTGCAATCGAACTTCTGTGAACCATAACTTTCTCGTCCGACGTCCGATTTTGTCATGCCGCCTGTCTACAGATTCGTATCGACCCGATCTACGTAACGATCCTCGGCCGTCGGTCACGAACCTCCCGAGTCAAAAGTCAACCTGTCACCCTCGTTAAGGGGAAAAATCGTAATTTCACCCTGAACGTCCGTTAATCCTCAGCTAATTCCCAATTAGCCTAGCTAGTCCGTCATTAAGTCTTAACTAATCCTTTAATCTAGGAACGGGTCGTTACAACCTCCCCTCCTTAAATAATTTCGTCCTCAAAATTCAAACCGACCTAATTCCACATCCAACTGTGGAATCCAATACGTCCCTCTACTCGGACGTTCTCGTGTAACCATACACGTTCGTCATAAGCCCTATACTCGTCGGTACGCACTACCACCGGAGCTTCCAAAGCTCCAATTCACCCTCGAGAACTACACGTTGGCTCGTAAGCCTCACTCGAGACGAATGTCGACGTCTCGCCTGTCACTCACCAACCATTCCAAAGATTCCTCACCAACCAGGGCCTCAGCCCAAAATCATAGATCCTCATCAAATACGGGAACTCAGCCCAAAACTCATCAAATCCAAAGCATCCGGGCCATTTCTCAAAACATCTGAAAACCAGTGAAAAACATCAATCAATCGAGTTGCTGGATCTCAAGTGCGCCCGAATCTTTAAACTCAAAACCATGCGCATAATCAGGTATTCCCGGAATATCAACGAGTCTTTAAACTCAAAACACAATCAACATGCCTCGGGGGATATCACAATAACCGAATCTTTAAACTCAAAACATATCAATCCAGGGCCCTCATTCGTCAATCAACCGAGTCTTTAAACTCAAAACCAGATCTAGCAATTTTATTTTTCCGGGTCTTTAAACCCAAAACCATTTTTCAATCAAGTGAAAACCATAGAAAGTCCATATCCAAATTCGCAACAATGATTCCGTAAGCCGGCATCCGGAACCATCATCCCGAACCCAAATCCAAAATTTCTCTTTCAAGTTTCAAAACCGAATCAAGAATCATCTTTCCAAAATCCGATTCCAAAATAGAAATCTCGTTTATCGAAATCACATGAGTAGGGCTCCAAGCCCGAAATCACTTTTCCAAAATCCTTAATAAATTATTGAAATCAAATCATAATTCATATCCCGAAATCAAATCATCAAAACCATCATCAAACCATAGCAGAAAACTGTATCTCGTAAAACGTGTACTTTCGTAAATATCCCGAAATACGCGCAAAACCTTAAATCAAGTACATAATCATAAACATAGAATCACGTATAGAAAACATATAAAAACATATATGCATGAATCATGAGTTAGAAAGCAATGTCCACTCACAGACCGTTTACGCCGCTTCCTCGATACACGCGCACTTGTGTCGTTCCCGGTTAATCCGCTATCACCGGCTTTCCCAAACCTATCCAAATCCCATAATAAGGTCACTAACTACTTCATTAAGCTTCTACTAAGTCCCCGTAATTTTCTCGAATTTTTAACTATTTTTAAATGAGCCCTAAAACCTTCGGACATCCCGAAAACTATCGAGACGATGTCCGATCTACTCGAAATCAGTCCCAAAATGTTCTTTACATTGAATACTTTAAAAGTCATGTTGGAACCTTCCGCAAAAGGTGTGCCACGAGCCCACACGCGCCGGCCAAAGGGGCTGCGCGTGGGTCTCACGCGCCGGCACTGTTCATCTTCAACCTTGAGTGAATCGGGTTTGAACCGGTTCGGTTCAGGCCGGTCCAATCGAACCGGCGGTAATGGTTCTCTCTTGTTTTTCCATATTTTTCATTCATTTTAATCCCAATAGCTTCGTCCTATTTAGCCTAATCGATCTACACGATTAAAACACAAAGTTATGGTTCGAATTATACCTTCCCGAACCTCTTCCACCGACCAGGTTTTTTAACGTTCACTGCCATCGTTTCTAGCCATCATTCCTCTTGCTTTCAAGCTTAAAAGTTTTGTCTCATCTTTTAGAACCGAACCTAAACAATTAATTCGAACGACAATGGTTAAAACCGAGATTGCCATGTTTGAAGGAAAACAAAGCAATTTCGTGGGAACCACCTTACCGTCTTTCTCAGACGTCGAATTCGATCCTAGTTGACTTAGATGACCTCCATAAACGTGTTTTAATCGTTAGAATCTATCATTATAGACGAAAACAAGTAGCTACAGTTTGGACCATAAACTCACCGCGTCGGCATTTTGCCGTCCACTGTCCATGGCGACCCTCCACAGTGGCACCACTAGAGTCATCTCCTCACCCCCTTCATATTTCCTTCACACATTATCGAAAAGTGTTGAGATTTGAGGGTTGTATGGCTTTGAGAACACGATCAACCCCTGTTTTCTCCTTGTTTGTTTCACGATCAAGGTCAGCCTCCACTGCAACCCCCGTGATCAATCGACCACCATCCTTCCACTGCCCTCAGCCTCTCTTTTCTAAGTTACTCTTCATGGGTCAGTGATTGGGTTTAAGGGAACTGGGTTCACGGTCACACACAGTAACTAATCCTCTGTTCTCTGTTTTTGTTTCTACACTGTGCACACACAGATATTTTGGTTTAAACTGATTTGAAGGCGGTGAGAATGTTCCACCACCATCCAGGACAGGCCAGGTGTCCACAATCTTGTGGGTAAAATTCCCAAGACTGCCACATGTTCCAATTTGCCTCAATTTGACCAAAATTCCCTTATCGCACAAATTACCATTTTACCCCTCACATAATTAGACCCGTAACGAAATAGTCTGACGTCCGATGACGGCGTGCCGCCTGTCATCGTACTCAGGGAATTGGGACCTACCTAATGGTCCTCGAATTACGTGAAAAGTCCATGTCGTTCGAAAAGTCAATAAATTGCCCCTTTTTAACTAAATTACCAAATTACCCTTGAACTTTCGAACACTATAACTTCCTCCTCGGATGTCGGAATGGGACGTGCCACCTGTCTATGAACTCGTGACGTCCTGAACTACGTCACAGTCATCGGCGAAAGTCCGGTTGACTGCTCAAACCACACGTCAATCGTTCGCCCAATTCTAGGGGCAAAATCATCATTTTGCGCCGTCCTTCCGAAAACATCCAACTAATCACCGATTAACTTCACTAATCCGTGATTAACCACTAATCTAATCCCAGTTTCCGGGACGGATGGTTATAATCTCCTCCCTTAAGGAATTTCGTCCCCGAAATTCTGAATCTTGTACAGTCTAAACTTATTTGGGGAAATTCAACTGATCCCACACCTAGATCTCCTACCCAGTGTCCATCATCTATTAACCCAAATTAGCCGGACAGTTCCCAAACTGTCACCCCAACCCAGTCAAGTGAAACATTTACCAAGTTTCAGTCCATCTGGCGAATTATCACATCCTTATCGGGGTCAACATATTTCCAACTCGTACCCAAGGTACCTCTAACGTCACGCTAGCCGACACTCACGGCTCAGCTAACCCTAGGTACGCCACAACATCGCTGCTACCAATTTCAACATTTCTGACTCCTTTCCGAGTCGAGCGTACCTCGTACCAACGTCCCAGTACATCACGCGATTCCGCTGTCAACAAACGCAATTCTCCATACGGTATCTACCGGTCTCAGTACTCCTATGCATCAAGATTCATACAACGTTCCATACTGCTTTCGTCAGCGATCCGTGCCAACCTCACGGAAGTCACAACATACTCGCTCACACCACTAACTCAACCAATCCTTCCACCGGTGGTTCCACTAACCACCAATACTGTCAACTTGTGGAAACTTCATCCACGTCCTACACCGCCTGTCAAACCGTGATCATACATCTCAATATCAGGGTCCCACCAGCCACTCATGGTTTTGAGCCTTCAGCTCACATCAGTACTGACTCCATCCAACTAGTCAAATCACTTAGGATCACTCGAATCCAGTCCACATCCCAACCGGTCAATCACATCGAAACTGTTCTGATGCACCAAGACAACCAACAACATCCCTCGACACCAAGCCGGTTACCAACACCTCTATCAGAACATCACGATACTCGTTCGATCGCATCGAAACATATTTCAAGTACATGCACCATTCACCACCAACCAGAACCACGGTGCATACAATCTACACAAGCAAAGACAACCCTACGAACTTTGAATAAAACAAAGATATTATAGAATACCTCAAACACAGCTCATAGAGTATATCCTCACATACTTCCAACGTCATCCTACGATACGTCCACTAATCAACCATAATGGCATCAGCCACACTCTACGACCCCCAAAGTCCAACCAACAACAACATAGTGTACCCGTCACCCTTACAGTGAAAATTCCAGGCACACAAACGTCCTCGTAATTATACTGATTACTACCTGCCAATAGGCCAAACACGCTTCACTTTTGTAGTCCACTAAGTTGAACGACAAGACTTCCAGGAAAGTCTAACTCAAAGCTGTTCCGATTCTCCCGATCTCTTGGGTCTCCCGACCAATATGAAATTCCATCTCGACTATGTACACAGGGCAAACCCAGCACTAGATCTAAGTCCACTACCCATACATATGCAACAACCGACTACACTACTCCTACACCATTCCAAGATAGTCAAGATATCCAGCCACCTTCACTTCTACAAGATAGAGCAATCTCCTCATCTGCATGTCCAACATATCCAACCTCTATCTTGCACACAAATTTCTTGATCCACAATAACTCAATCCAGAAGTGATCCAATCCTGATCCACTCACCCCTAAGTGGATCCCACGTACTATGCCACTAATTGGTTTTCAATTCCCAAAAATGATCAAACTACCACATCGAATCAATTCAGTAAAAGATACCCCACGTCTATAGACACATCTAGATTGTGAGTTCTCTTTAATAACCTCATATCGATCAGTTATAGTCATTCCTTCTCAGCATCCTTCCGTCATCCTACAACGGAACTCACAATGGTCCACAATGATGACATCTCAAGTCATCCTACCTTAATCCAACATAGCACAATCCCAAGATACTCGCCACACATGCCAAATATGGCGTCACTAAGTACTGTTTCTACTCCTGAACATATCCACACATGTCCATGATCAAGGAGGGGTCACAACTCCGGACGTCCCATCACTGAGCCTCCCAAATCGACTCCAGAGTATCCACCACACAGCATAATCACCAACACAGAACCGAACACATCATCTCATTGTCTCAATCTCAACATCTCCTGATTCCGAGATTCCCGCCATGGGACTTCATCCTTAACAAGTATACCACCACCGAACTACCCGTCTAAATGTCCATTCCCCTAAGTACGGGACTTAGACAAGTCCACACCTCTTACAGACCACAACCACGTGTCCGTAACCAAACCAAATCACCGACCAATTCGCCTGTCGATTCTCACCGGTTATGCATATCCAAAAGGATTTCAATCATCCCTCTTTCTGATGATCACGTCTCTACCTTCCCGAGATTCAACTCCGAGCATCGCTAGCATACAAGTAACCAATTCTCGGGATCACAATCAACGATCACTCACCTCGGACTCCTGAGTCACTACTCTCGAAGTCGTCAGTCCCTATTCTCGAGGAGTCACCAAGTACCAGCCTTGGCATCACCACATGCCAACCTTGGCATATGCTAATGCAGCTAACATCTGCCGGTTCATTCGTCCCATCCTGCGGTAGCTACAAAAACCAACTTACTTATGGTCAACGTGACCATACCAACCTAACCTGATCCAACGCGAAGCATAGGTCCACTGCGCTTTTGATACTATGATCCTTCTAACGGCATCCTAACCGTTCGTCCCAAAACATGACCTACCAATGGTCATCAAATACCAGAACCTCACAATTGGCCACAACCTCAACTCACGAGGTGCCAATCCTACCGTTCACAGGCATCCCAACTCGTGGCCTGTCAACTCCTATCTCAGGCTCACAGCAAACTAGTCCCGAACCTCCACTCTTACCGAGCTAAAACCCTCAATCTATGCTTAGGTCGGGGAAACTGACATCCACAACTCTAAGCAACTGAACGCTCAAGCAAACGCCACAATCGCACCGGACTCGTCCAGAGTCACCTACTACCTCGGTTGCACCTAGTAGCAACATCTACAATCCAGCCTTAAGTCGGCCCAACTACAACAACTACCTAACCACAAACCCCAACTCACGGTTTCCAGACTCAGCACTTACTCTGGGGCTCCTCACAAAGGTACTTATAGTCCCAACTAATCATCCCAAACCAGTCATCCCAAACCAGTCATCCCAACAGGGTTCCTCAAATCCTATCCTCGCTCGGGTTATCCAAACCCGCGGCAGCCACTAGCTCACAATAACCTTACTACTTGGGTCGTCACAACCGGCTTATCGGAAAGTCTACTCACAATAACCTATACCCCGTCACTCGAGGCATCCGACTACTCTTAGCCGCTCGACACCAATCTCAACCAAACTGACCAAAAGGTCACGAATCCATACTTTCGTTATCAAATCACCACCGTCAATCGGCCCACGAGTACCACCAGCTCAATATGCTGTCATGAGGCTCTACATACCGACTAGTCGACCCTTAGTCGACCATAAATCGTAGTTCACTGGTTACCATCCACGTTAATCACGTTAGCATACATCCGATCCTATGGTCCACCTATCGAGCATATCCAGCGTCACACACGCTGACTGCTCCAGCCCGACATACATCTCATCACACACCGCATATCGGGCAACGCATCACCCAGTCGCTCGTACTCTCGCCACTAACTAAGCCACTAGCTATCACTCGCGTATCCAGGTTGATGACGGGCTGTTCCGCGTCGAGACATAGAATCCACAATAGCATCACATCACGCTAGTCGACAAGCCACCTGCTCTGGAAGCCAAACTTCAAGTAGAGCGCACAAAACCTGCTCTGATACCAATTTGACACGACCCACCCCCAATCCCCTGGGATTAAGGGCTAAGCCATGCTCCCGTCTAATTTACGCGTGACACGAAGGCTAAACCGACGTCCAACCTCCATATAACACGTAAGCTGAACAAGGGATTCCCAAAACGAACCGTCCATAAGTACCGGACTTCCCAGAGCGCGTAGCAACCACTGTGGATCGCATGTGTGATATCGTCGTTTCTCTCTACCAACAGCCCGCACCGCAACAACCTGGAGGGTATCGAAAACAGAAAAAGACTGTGAGTGGACAAAAATAAATAATAAGTTTAGAAAACAGTTCATAAGAAATTGCATTTATACCCTCCACGCAAAAACCAATGCATGCATATGAAAACCATTTCACAAAAACCATTTCATATCCAAAACAATCAATGAAAACCAGAATCGTTTCTTTCCTCATATCCGCGATTTAAATCCAGGGCCTCAGCCCAAAATCGTAGATCCTCATCAAATAAGAGAACTCATGCCAAAACTCATCAAATCCAAAGCATCCGGGCCATTGCCCAAAACATCTGAAAAACCAGTTGAAAAATTAGTGAAAAACATCAATCAATCGAGTTGCTGCATCTCAAGTGCGCCCGAGTCTTTAAACTCAAAAACATGCCCATAATCAGGCCTTCCCGGGATATCAACGAGTCTTTAAACTCAAAACACAATCAACAGGCCTCGAGGGATATCACAATAACCGAGTCTTTAAACTCAAAACATATACCGAGTCTTTAAACTCAAAACTAGATCCATCCATTTTCTTTTTTCGGGTCTTTAAATCCAAAACCATTATTCAATCAAGTGAAAACCATAGAAAATCCATATCCGAATTCACAACAATGATTCCGTAAGCCGGCATCCGGAACCATCATTCCGAACCCAAATTTAGAATTTCTCTTTCAAGTTTCAAAACCGAATCAAGAATCATCTTTCCAAAATCCGATTCCAAAACCGAAATCTCGTTTATCGAAATCACATGAGTTGGGTTCCAAGCCCGAAATCACTTTTGCAAAATCCTTTATAAATTATTGAAATCAAATCATAATTCATATTCCGAAATCAAATCATTAAAACCATCATCAAACCGTAGCAGAAAACCGTATCTCGTAAAGCGTGTACTTTTGTAAATATCGCAAAATACGTGCAAAACCGTAAATCATCAAGTACATAATCATAAACATAGAATCACGTATAGAAAACATATATGCATGAACTTCACAGTTAGTAAGAAGAGTTATGCTGAGATAGACCAATAATTTAAAATACGAAGAGAAAAATGGGATGAGGATTTCCTTATGATTCCCGAAACCAACTATGAACTTCACAGTTAGTAAGAAGAGTTATGCTTTCCAAAGGCTAGAGGATATTAAGAAGAAACAAAAATGGCCAGCCAACTAGCGAAATTATGCAGGCTAAAAAGCCACTTCATCGAGACGACCTAAGAAGGCCATTATCTAGGAAGGACAATGGTGTAAGTTTGGTAAGAATGACAAGGTGACGAAAGAATTAGGAAGGATTTCTAAGTGCACAATCCAAAGACAGTACAGGGCTAATAAGCCCAAAAAGGACATATAATTTAAACCATGCAAGTTGTAGTCATTAGCAATATAGGATAATTAAGGTATCATCAAAATGCCAGGGATTGAGAGTACACACTTTCACACTTTTACCCACATAAATACGAATGAAAACAAAAATGGGTTCTTTAGGTTTTTTTAATGCAAAAAAATAAATGATTGAAAATTATACGAATGAGATGGAATAGTTAAGCGCACTATCATTCACCACTAAATACATGGTAGGCCAATTGTTATCCCTTATTCTTTTACTATGCTGTGAAATATGTCAATCAAGAACAAAATGTGATGCACAAATAATTCCTTATTACTTTCCTAGATTACTTTAACTTGGTGACACACTCAAATTTAAACAATTTCAAAACACGAAAAAACATATTTGTTCTAGTCATGTTTGATCGACATTTGAGTTATCAGATTATGGAAAAGCCAACAAATCATAACCCATGTTGAATTGATTAAATTGTGATAGTTTTTGCCACTAATGAATCATAGAGAATAAAACATGTTGTATGAATTAGACCTACGTTCTAGCTAGACTAATATGTTCACGTAATAATTGTCGCCCATAGCATATAAACACACAAGATTTTTTATAAACCAAAATCAATCCAACCATTCACATGCATAATATAAAAATAAGGAATAGAGACAATTCACTTGTGCACATATTCAGGGCTTCAAAATGGCCCTTACCTCATAAAAGTGTAGTTACGAAAAATGGCGCTTACCTCATATGTGTAAACTTGTACACATATGCAGGTCGTCCGCCTAGCAGAAGTAGGAGATCAATCAGTACCCTCGGCGAGTCCGAACATCCCTTAGCGAGTCCTAGATCCCCCAACGGGTCTCATCATGTTAGGTCTATTTTGGGATCAAACATTTGGCGTCGTCTGTTGGAATTCTGACTAAGTTCCTCCCACCAGCTCTTATACGTCCACTCCATCCCCATGTCAATTGAAATTTACGCTGAACGGGACGATGGTGAGCTCAACAACGCTCCCCAGGGAGACCCCAACCGAACAAAAATTTACGTACCTTCCGAGGACATGCTCGAGATGCTATGGACCCTCCGCTCGGAGGTAGCAAAACTCAGAAAAACCAATACCGCTATCGAAAGAATGAACCATGTGTGGGGAGACTAGCACAGAAGCACCCTCTCTATCCTCCAATCCACGCGTGAAAGAACTGATGGAGTAGCGAGCGGCGGCTTAACGGGCCCTAGCTATCGTTTCCGATCATCAGGTGACCGACCTCTGCCGACTGGAAGCCATAGAAGGCTACCAATCAGAAGCCTCCGGACGCATGCTCATCCACCAGACAGACTTGCTCGGGCCTTTAGGAACGCAGATCTTCCATGACGCCCATGAACTGCTTGACAGTAGACCGACTTAGACCTAGGGCGCTCGACTAACCTACCCCACGAATGATGGCAGAATCCATGGGCAACCACCCCTACCCCTCCTATCACAGGGTGCCACCTCCCAATCTGAATCACCCTTGCGTTGGGCACAAGGTCAGAAGGAACCAGTCCAGCAGCTGGAGGACTAACCTCCACTAGTCAATCCCAACACCTGAAGGACGACATCGATTCAACAACTGCCATATTTGGCAGAAGGTCAAAGCAACCTTAACAGACCAGTCAAGCAAGTCGCCAACCTGTCGTTGATAGACTAAGTCCATCATCCAAACCATCCCAGTCATATAGCATAGTCCATGAGCTTCGCCAACACGTCCGTGAATTGGAAAATGATAAGGTCAGGACTAGGACCCCCGCGAAGGTCTGGGCCAATATTGGTCCCTTCGCGGATCGCATTTTATAGTATAGGCATGAGACGGAGGTCAAACCCTTTATGATTGCTTCGTATAATGGGAAAGGAGACCCCTACACTCACATAAATAACTACAACTCCGTCATGGCCTTCAAAAACCTATCTGACGAGGCCCAATGTGTGATCTTCAGCTCCACCCTTACGGAGACTACACTCAACTGGTTCTACCGGTTAGAACCACAATCAATCGAATCCTTCGACCAGTTGCATGCGGTCTTCATCAGTAAGTTCATGATCCAGACGGATCGGTTTCTAACCAATGAAGACCTAGGAATCTTACGATAGAGGGAGAGTGAGCCTTTGCGCCAATATGTGGTAAGATTCAGCCTTGAATACTCCAAGTGCCACAAGAAAAATGACAAGGCAACCTACCGAGCATTTTTGTAACAGCTTTGGGGAATCCACCTTCAAGTACCATGCCTTCATGTAAGGGTGAGATGATTACAACGAGCTAATGAGGCAAGCGGCGATCCACACCAGGGCAAAACACTTCAACACCTTGTAGGTAGCATCATGGCCGTTGGCCAACCCTGCCTACTCATAGCCTCCAAACAACCAACAGGCTAAACAACATCGTGAGTTCAGTAGCCACCATGCGGACCATGGGACTGACTCTTACCCCGGTAAGAGGAAGGGCTCCTACAACAATGATTACAAAAGGAAGAAAGAAATGTACAACAACAAGGGGCATAGGTTGAACAATCATCACCAGCATGAAAAACTCTATACGGGGCCAACGTCCAAGTTAGAAACTTACTCCATCCTCAATACTTCACTAAAGAATGTTCTCATGAATATTGAGGGGATGATCGCCAAACCTCAGGTGCGAGCTCAGGTCCCCCGCCCCGGGATGTAATCCAACCTCTACTACCAATACCACATGTTCAATGGCCACAACATTGACGAGTTTATTGCCTTCCGTGACATCGTGGAGACCATTGTCAGGGATGGGAAGATCAACCAATTCTTGTAGAATGCATGACCTGCATAAAACATCTCGTAGATCAACACAATCAGTGGAGGCCCAACCATTTCTTCTGCATGCACCTCTATCAGGGCGAGGAAGAACTTCCTCCGAGCTACTACATCCAACCACCAAATATTCAACATCGAGGAAGGAGGGTTATGAAAGTCGCACGAGCAGGCTGGACACCTATCACCTTCTCGGAGGAGGAAGAGCGAGGCGTCATCTTCCCTCATGATGACCCTCTAATTATACGAGCACAAATTACCAATTCTTACGTAGGAAGAATACTTGTGGACACATGCAGCTTTGTCAATGTCCTATTCATGAATGCTTTCAATCAACTGGGAATCGATTCTAAGGAGCTCACCCAGATCGCCTCCCCACTACTAAGCTTCTGAGGAGACTCGGGCATGCCCTCAACACCATCTCTCTACAAATGTCCCTAGGTAGCACACCACAGGCCGCCACGACACTCACTACCTTCCTAGTGGTCGACTGCCCTACTACTTACAACATCATATAGGCAGGGGGCTTCTGAACCATATCAATGTGGTGACCTTTACCCACTCGATGTTGATAAAATTTTCGACCATTATAGGCACCAGCTAAGTTAGGGGCAACCAGCAGACAGCACACACATGCTACAAATCAGGCCAAACAAAGGTTGATCCATACACTGGTAAAGAGACCATGGCTGTCACCGAATCAACATACGAAGCCGATCCCGATGACCCGAAGCGTACTCAACAAATCTAGTTCCGTCCCCCCCCCCTTCCCCCCTCGAGGACTCCAGAAATCTCTAAGTAACTTCACAGCACACTTAGCACTGAACACCCCGAGCGATAGGTGAAGATTGGCAACACCATCGCCCAAGACACCAGGGAGGAGCTCATCCAATTCCTCAAAGATAACAATTAGGTCTTTGCATGGCCATATGTAATATGTTGGGAATCTCCGCTGACGTAATCTGCCACCATCTCACGATCAATACGTACTTATGGCCGATCACACAAAAGAAAAGATCTCACGACGCCGAACGCCAGCTTGCCATGCAAGAGGAAATTACCAAACTTAGCACAATCCACCTCATGTGCATAGCTGTTTTGGCCACTTGTGTCCCAAACGTTGTTTTCGTGAAGAAACCCTCAGGTCCGGAAGATGTGCATCGACTTCACCGACCTCTAACCTAAATGTCCATTATAAACAACAAAATCAACAAAGCATCAAAATCCAACATAGAATGTCCATTACAAATAACAAAATCATCAAAGTATCAGAATCCAATAGAGAAAGTCCATTACAAACAATAAAAACAGCTAAAAATAAAAAAATCATCAAGACATCAAAATCCAACGTAAATGTCCGTTACAAACAACAAAATCATCAAGGCATCAAAATCCAACATAAAATGTCCATTACAAACAATAAAATCATCAAAGCATCAAAATCCAATAGAGAAAGTCCATTACAAATAATAAAAATAGAAAGTTTGCAAAACTAGACCATCCAAGTGAACAAAATAATAGAAAATATCATGAAAAAAATCATCAAGGCAGAAAGTCTCAAGGATTGGACTTTTGAGGCAGCTTAGCAGTTAACACGACCATTTGCCATTTCTACATATGAGACACAAGCAAAGTTAATTATCTACATAAATTCAAAACTAATAACAAACAAATGTATTAGAAATAATAAAAAGATACAACAATTACCTAGTGCAAGAGCATGATAACACTCCACTTCTTCAACACTCCGCTCCAAATGTAATGCAATATTAATACTCAAAAGACAATTTTGAGTACATATCAATGGCTCCACAACTTCAGGGATCAATGAACTCCTATACGAATTAATTTCCCTTCCACTTGTGCTAAAGCATGATTCTGAAGCTATTGTTGAAGCGGGTATAGCTAGAACATAAAAAATATCAAACTTTGAATCCAGAATATCTTTGATAGGATCTAATAGATATCTAGCCAAATCATTAAAAATAATTTGCTTCTTTGCCTTCTTCCTCATCCTCCTTGCTATAAGATCTGTATCAGTACTCAAGCCCGCCTTGTCTTTTGCTATTGTAGAGGAGCTACCACTAACATTGTCCTCTCTTGCAGAATCCCCACTCTCACCGTCTTCATAGACTTTATGAAGACTAGTAAATACAATCTTCAATCTAGAAATAGCATCTACAACCTTATCATCATCATCCACAAATACCCCTCCCCCCCAAAAAAAAAAAAAAATCCTCGACAGCGTCTAATTTATGATGGGGATCAAGAATAAGAGCTATGAAATAATATTGGTTCATATGCTCCACTTCCCCCCAATATTTGTCAAATTTGGCTTACATAGTACTTGCAATGCTAGACAATAAAACACTCTACAGTTCATGCCGCAAAAGAATTAAAATCCTATACACATCAAGTAAAGCACATTGGATTGTGGGTTCAGAAGTGCAACAAACTCGCAAAGTTAATTCATAAAAGGGTTTCAAATAAGCAGCAAATGAACTCGCTACTTCCCAATCATACTCAAACGGTGGTCCTGCCCTTCTATCACTTACAAAATAACCAGCATAATTAGGATCATCCTCAACTAGAACCTCAAATGCTCCTCAAATGCTCCCCATCACGAGCCCTTTGCTATCAACTATAGCCTTATCCACACACTTCTTAAATATTTCAAACCTACTAGGGGAAGATTGTGACGACCCGTCCTGGAAATCGGGATTAAATTAGTTGTTAATCGGTGATTAGTTGGATACTGTCGGACGGACGGTGTGAAATGACAATTTTATCCTTGGAATAGGCAAAATATTGACTTTTAGTTCAAGCGGTCAAATGGACAATTATCGATGATCGTGTCATATTTCGGGACGTCACGAGTTCATAGACAGGTGGCACGCCCGATTCCGACATCCGAGGAGGAAGTTATGATGTTTGGAAGGTTGAGGGCATTTTCGTAATTTGGTCAAAAAGAGGGAATTTGTTGACTTTTTGCACGACACGTTTTCTTCACACAAACCGAGGACCGTTAGATATATCTCAATGTACTGAGTACAACGACAGGCGGCACGCTGTCATCGGACGTCGGGCGGATAAGTTGTGGGTCTAAATGAGTGAAGGGTAAAATGGTAATTTCGACATTTAGGGGCAATATGGTCTTTTAGCACATTGGGATTTGTGTGCAACCATATTGGGACACCTGGGAGGCTGGGATTGGATATTTTTGGGCTGAGTCCACAGGGAGAGTGACACCTAGCCTATTCCTAACGGCTTTTAGCCTAATCGGTCGTGCATTTGAAGTGTTAACCGTTTGGTTTAAATCGATCAATTGAAGAATAGAGGACAGTGAGGATCTTTGATCTCCCACTCCACGGTGACCGGTTGCCCTCAAGTTATGAACTAGAACGGGAGAGTAGGACGTGAGAACTGTGGTGGTGATGTCGTGGAGGGCTGCCGTGCACGGTGAAGGTAGAACACAGGTAAGCCGTGAGCTATGTTTCCAACCGATCCTGTTCAAGCTTAAATTAATGGTTAAATAGCTAATTAATTAGTAAGTTGAGGTTTAGGAGGCTCAGAGGAATGGATCAAGCCTAAATTTGAAGACTGCCGTGGTCTGTGGCTGAGGAACCCGAGAACGGGTAAGTTCAATCTTAACAATGGTGAAGTTTGTTTTGATGCCTAATGACTGGTTTGATTAGTTGGATAAGCTTTTGAAGGCATCGGGAAGATGATTGGAACTCGAATTAAGGGTGGGCATGGCCGGAATCTTGGAACACAGAAGGGAGCCAGTTCTAGTTTTTGCACCTTGCTTGGGAAGGTAAGATTTTGGTTTCCTTTTTCTGATTTAAGGCTGTAGATGTATAGGAAACAGATGGACGAACCTAATGGACTAAAAGGGGATGAAAATGGACCAGAATTGAACGGGTTAAGGCCTTGGACCGTCTGCGCTGGTTTGGTCGAACCGGGTCGGTTCAGACCGGTTCAAACCAGTCTGTCTCAAGGAAGGGGATGATGAACAGTAGGCGCGTGGCTCCCACGCGTAGCCCCTTTGGACAGCGCGTGGCTCCCACGCGTAGCCCCTTTGGACAGCGCGTGAGGGCACGTGGTGCCCCTTTTGGGAAAGATTCCAACACGACTTTTAAAGTATTCGATGTAAAGAACATTTTGGCACTGGTTTCGAGTCAATCGGACATCGTCTCGATAAGTTTCGGGAGGTCTGAAGGGTTTAGGGCGCTTTTAAAAATAGTTAAAAATTTGGGAAAATTATGGGGCTTTAGTATGACCATTTTGAAGTAGTTAGTGACCTTGTTATGGGATTTAGACAGGTTCGGGAAAGCGGAGGATAGTGGATTGGCCGGGAACAGCATAAGTGCGCGCGTATCGAGGCAACAATGCTATGGTCTGTGAGTGGACTTTGCTTTTTAACTCTTGATGCATTCATATATATTTTTATATGTTTTTATACGTGATTCTACGATTTTGTTTATGATTTGGATGATTTATGGTTTTGCACGTGTTTCGTGGTATTTTACGGAATTTCACGTTTTACGTGTTTTCGAACGATCTTGTGATTGAGTCATGGTTTTAATGATTTGATTTTGGGATTTTAAATATGATTTGATTTTAATGATTTGAAATGTATTTCGGGCTTGGAGCCCTGTTCATGTGATTAAGATTTCGGATTTGGTTTTCGAGATTTGGAAAAGAAGTCTGGACTTGGGTTCGGGACGATGGTTCCGGATGCTAGCGTACGGAATCAACGTTGCGAATTTGACTGTGGATTTACTATGGTTTTCACTGATTGAATGAAAAATGGTTTTGGGTTTAAAGACCCGAAAAAAGAGAAAAACCCACTGGATCTGGTTATAAGTTTAAAGACTCGGATTGATTGACGGAGGGGAGGGCCCTGGATTGATATGTTTTGAGTTTAAAGACTCGGTTATGATACCCCCCCGAGGCCTGTGATTGTGTTTTGAGTTTAAAGACTCGTTGATATCTCGGGAAAGCCTGGTTAACTGCGCATTGTGTTTTGAGTTTAAATACCCGTGTCATGCGTAAGTTCGACGGGAGCAGGATTTAGCCCTTAAACCCGGGGGATTAGGGGTGGGTCTTGTCAATTGGTATCAGAGCGCGGTTTCGTGCGTTCTGCGCGAGGATTGGTTCCCAGAGTCGTGGGTTCGTAGACTTGGGCGGTGTGATGCTACTGTGGATGTGATGTGTCGACATAGAATAGCCCGTCAGTAACCTGGATGTGATAGTGATAGTACGTTCCTTGTGGTTAGTTAGCAGCGATTATTAGTGTTAGAATGTTAGTCGCTCCATACGCGGACGAGGTATGACGTACGTCGGCTTAAGGTCGGAATGGTTAGTGCGTTGGCACTAGTTTTGCTTGATGGATGGACCATAAAAGTCGGAGATACGCTAACAGGATTAACCAGAATGGTAGCTGGTGAGCTACGGATAAGTAGGTACGTGGGCCAAGGAGGCCGGTTGACGGTGGCCGGTTGGGCCAGATGGTGTTTGGATGTTGTTAGTATGGACTTGTGATCTTTTGGTCTAATTGTTCGAGCTTGGACTGGTATAGCGACGAGTAGCAGGATGTCGTGAGTGGCAGGGTTTCAGAACTACTTTAAGCTTCGAGAGATAGTCGGGCGTGACGACCCGAGTGGTAAGGTGGTGGTGAACCAGTGACAGTTGCGAGTTTGGATAACCCGGGCGACAAGGATGGTTTGAGAAACCCTGTGGGAGGACTACGGCTGGATTTTGAGTTCCTTGGAGAGGAACCCAGAGGAAGTGCATAGTATCGGACACCTGAGTTGGTGGTAGTGGCTTGGGCCGACTTACAACCGGATTGGGATGGTGCTGCTAGGTACAGCCGAGGTAGGGAATGGCTGATGGATGACTCTGGACGAGTCCAGGGTTGGGTACTCAGAGTATTGGACTCTAAGGGAGGTTAGTTTCCCGACCCGAGCGAGGGATAAGGGCTTAGCTCGGTATGAGCAGAGGATCGGAACTAATGGACTGGGACCGTTAAACGAGCCGGGAGATTTGATGACCATTGGTAGGTCATGTACCAGGACGAACGGTCAAGATGCCGTTGGTTAATCAGAGTAGCGTAGCGGAAGCGCTGTGGACCTAGGCTTCGTGTTGTATCGGGCTAGGTTTGAATGGTCGGGGTTGACCGCTCGTGAGGATGGTACTAGTAGACTTTCCCCTGACATGTTGGTATATGTCGGCCGGTGCCGAGGATGACACTGAGTGAGTGGCGACGTCGAGAGTGGTAACGGGGGAGCTCGAGGTCAGTGATTGAGGAATGAGGATGCTGAGGGTTGGTGACTCATATGCTAGCAGGTGCTTGGATTTGCACATACGGTGTTAAGCGACATGTGAGTTGGTGGATGAGTTGGTTTGGGTACGGACACGTGGTCCAATGGTGGTATTCAAGTTGCAGATTGAGTTTCAAGGTTGGGAAAAGGTGGACATACTTTCAACCTGGATGGACTCTCGAAATCAGAAGACAATGAGGTACTGTGGTTGGTTCCGAATTGGAATTTGGTTGTGTGGTGGATACGCTAGAGTTGAGTTGGGGAAACTCGTGGTTGCAATGCCAGGATTAGTAAAACCCCCTTTAAGTGTGGACACCATTGAGAGTTCTGTTGAAGGATAACGGAAGGAATGGAAAATGAGTGGCTATAACTGATCGATATGAGGTTATTGAAGAGAAACCACAATCTAGACGTGTTGTATGGAAGATCGGCTGGATTTGATATAGTGGTCTAAACCTTAGGCAGAAGGATCCACTTAGGAGTAAGTGGATCGAGACTGGAGTATTTTTGACTCAGGATTGAATATGGTGGATCATGAGAATAGGATGTCAAGACAGAGGTTGGATGTTGAACCTACAAAAGAGGAGAGTGCTCTGTCTTGTAGGAGTGGTGCAGGACGTGTGTGGTCTGTGGTTGTATACGTATAGATATTGGACTTGGATCAGACTTGGAAGGGATTGTTCCGGGAGACAGGTAGTTCAGTCTAAAAGTTGGTTGAGTTGAATCACAGGGAAAGATGTGGTGACCGTATGGGCACTGTCAGGAAATTTTGGATTGGCAGGTGTTGGACACTTACCCCCAATTAAGTACGAAAGTTTGAGATTCGAAATTTCGGGGGAGAAATTCTTTAAGGGGGGTAGATTGTAACGACCCGTCCTGCAAATCGGGATTAGATTAGTTGTTAATCGGTGATTAGTTGGATACGGTCGGACGGACGGTGGGAAATGACGATTTTGCCCCTATAATGGGTAAAATGTTGAATTTTAGTTCGGATGGTCGAATGGACATTTATCGATGACCGTGACGTAGTTCGGGATGTTACGAGTTCATAGACAGGTGGCACGCCCGATTCTAACATCCGAGGAGGAAGTTATGATGTTCGGAGGTTGAGGGCATTTTTGTAATTTGGTCAAAAATAGCGAATTTGTTGACTTTTTGCACGACACGTTTTCTTCACGCAAACCGAGGACCGTTAGATAGATCTCAACGTCCTGAGTACAACGACAGGCGGCACGCTATCATCGGAGGCTCAGAGGAATGGATCTAGCCTAAATTTGAAGACTGCCGTGGTCTGTGGCTAAGGAACCCGAGAACGGGTAAGTTCAATCTTAACAATGGTGAAGTTTGTTTTGATGCCTAATGACTGGTTTGATTAGTTGGATAGGCTTTTGAAGGCATCGGGAAGATGATTGGAACTCGAATTAAGAGTGGACATGGCCGGAATCGTCGAACACAGAAGGCAGGCAGTTCGAGTTTTTGCACCTTGCTTGGGAAGGTAAGATTTTGGTTTCCTTTTTCTGATTTAAGGCTGTAGATGTATAGGAAACAGATGGACAAACCTAATGGACTAAAAAGGGATGAAAGCAGACCAGAATTGAACGGGTTAAGGCCTTGGACCGTTTGCGCCGGTTCGATCGAACCGGGTCGGTTCAGACCGGTTCAAACCCGATCCGTCTTAAGGACGGGGATGATGAACAGTAGGAGCGTGGCTCCCACGTGCAACCCTTTTGTTCGGCGTATGAGGGCACGTGGAGCCCCTTTTGGGAAATATTCCAACACGACTTTTAAAGTATTCGATGTAACAAACATTTTGGCACTGGTTCCGAGTCAATCGAACATCATCTCGATAAGTTTCAGGAGGTCTGAAGGTTTTAGGGCGCGTTTAAAAATAGTTAAAAATTCGGGAAAATTATGGGGCTTTAGTATGACCATTGTGAAGTAGTTAGTGACCTTGTTATGGGATTTGGACAGGTTCGGGAAATCCGAGGATAGTGGATTGGCCGGGAACAGCATAGGTGCGCGCATATCGAGGCGACGATGCTATGGTCTGTGAGTGGACTTTGCTTTCTAACTCTTGATGCGTGCATATATATTATTTTATGTTTTCATACGTGATTCTACGATTTTGTTTATGATTTGGATGATTTATGGTTTTGCATGTTTTTCGAGGTATTTTACAGAATTTCACGTTTTACGAGTTTTCGAACGATCTTGTGATTGAGTCATGGTTTTACTGATTTGATTTTGGGATTTTAAATATGATTTGATTTTAATGATTTGAAATGGATTTCGGAAAAGTGATTTTGGGCTTGGAGCCTGTTCTTGTGATTAAGATTTCGGATTTGGTTTTCGAGATTTGGAAAGGAAGTCTGGACTTGGGTTTGGGACGATGGTTCTCGATGCTAGCTTACGGAATCAACGTTGCGAATTCGACTGTGGATTTTCTGTGGTTTTCACTTATTGAATGAAAAATGGTTTTGGGTTTAAAGACCCGGAAAAAGAGAAAAACACACTGGATCTGGTTTTGAGTTTAAAGACTCGGATTGATTGACTGGGGGGAGGGCCCTGGATTGATATGTTTTGAGTTTAAAAACTCGGTATATGTTTTGAGTTTAAAGACTTGGTTATGATACCCCCCGAGGCCTGTGATTGTGTTTTGAGTTTAAATACTCGTTGATATCCCGGGAAGGCCTAGTTAATTGCACATTGTGTTTTGAGTTTAAAGACTCGGGCGCACTTGAGATCCAGTAAACTTGTATGATTGATGTTTTTCACTGGTTTTGGGCGGTGGCCCGGATGAGTTGGATTTGACGAGTTTTGGGACTTAGTTCCCAGATTTGAGATTTGAGGCTGAGGCCTGGATTTGAATAGCAGATTTGATTCGGGTTTTGAAATGATTTTCAGTGATGGTTTTTGATATGAATGGTTTCATGACTTGGATTGATATGCATGCATTGATTTTTAAATGGAGGGTATAAATGTACTTGTTTTATTGAACCGATTTTGAACTTATACTTTATTTTTGTCCACTCACAGTCTTTCCTTGTTTTGATACCCTCCAGGTTGTTGCAGTGCGGGCTGTTGGTCGAGAGAGACGGACACATCACACCCGAGATCCACAGTAGTTCGGTACACTCTGGGAAGTCGGATTACTTTTGGGATGGTTGGATCGAGAATCCCTGGTCCGACTTACATGTCACATGGAGGTTGGATGTAAGTTTGGCCTTGGTGTCATGCGTAAGTTTGACGGGAGCAGGATTTAGCCCTTAAACCCGGGGGATTATGGGTGGGTCCTGTCAAAGATCTTACATATCTAACGACATTTCTAATACTTTGAACAGAATCATTCAACACATTCAAGCCATCATTGACAATCAAGTTCAGGATATGAGCAATGCATCTAACATGCAAATTTTCCTAATTATTCAAAAGTGCCACCAGAGATTTCCGTTTAACCATTCTCTTGATAAAAAAATAACCCAACATCATTCGAAGAAGCATTATCTACGATAACAGTTAGAAGCTTCTCAATACCATATCCATGTAAACAATCCTCCAAAAGCCTCCCAATTGATTCTCCCTTATGGTTTGGAATCACACAAAAGTTGATCTAATCACTGTCAATAAAATGTGTAGTGATAACCATATAGTTGATGTTTTGAAGGGATGCCCATGTATCAGTAGTTACACAAACCATATAAGACTTTATCAATTTTTTAAGGGACTCATTCTCAACATAATACCTATCAAGCACCTATTTAGAAACTGTCTGACGACATGGAATTTTCAACTTTGGACAAGCTAGCGAATAGAAATATCGAAACCCGTCTCCCGCCCCCAAAAAAAAAGGTAACTCATCAACTATGACCATTCAAACAAATCTCCTAACATGCTCCTTCTGATTAAACCTAACAACTTCTGTGGGCTTTTCTACCGATAGAACTTTCTGATTGGAAATCGTATTAAGGAGATATTTAGGACATTTTTCAAGGTGACTAATCAAGGCCCTAGTTCAAGTTCTGATAGAATCAGCAGCATACGTATTAAGGAAATAATTACATCTAGCCCTAGTGAAACTAGTACCAGCTTTGTACCTTTCAAAATGATCCCATATGCTTGCACGCTGTGTTTTCTTCGCATGCTCTAGAAAATGCACATTAATTTTAGCGTTGGTTAGTGGTTTGCCATCCATATTCACTTCTTGATCAAATTCATCTACTTGTGAATCATGAACATTATCCACCGAAAAAACAGAAAACAGAAAATAACAAGCATGAAAGTTGCAAGCATAAAAAACAGTAAGCATGAAAACAGATGTGGTTATACATAGATACCATTTTCTATTCTGAATTTGCATTTGACTAGTGAATTAGTGATCAATGACTTTTATATTCTTTAGGCTGGGACGGTTTGGAGTAGCTATTATGTTTCTTGTTTTGTGTTTTTAAGAGATATGACAAAAGTAGTTGTGGGTATAAAATTGAAGAACTACGTTTTTAGTAAATTCAAACGCTACTTTTTGGTTTCTTTCCTAACTTCCCAAGAAACTTAAATTGCACTCGAATTCATAATAATTCTTGGATATATACTGTGGAATCATAAATCATCAGAAAATTATGGAGCTATCACGTGGCCCATAACTCTCAAGATGTAGATATAACCTTTGGTATAGACGACGACGGCATCACACGATCTCCATATTAATCTAATATATTTGTATATCTAATTAATCAGATTAATGCCAATAATAAATAATCTCTCAACGAGTTATTTATTATTAATTATATAGTTAATAATATGTGATTTCTCTTAGTAGAATCACTTACTTGATACTATTTTCTTCAATCAATCAGACGCTTCGGTGACCCACAAGACTCTACTATAAATACAGAGTCTCACTCACCTCTAATGATAATAAAAAACTCATACCGAAACTCTACCGATTTATTTCTCTCGATTAAATTGATTTTGGCATTGGAGTGTTCTTGGTTGAACCACCTTCCCCGGCTTCAACCTTAACCCTGATTATTTCTTGTTATTGTGTGTAGGGATCGAGAAGGAATTCTATAAGTCTAAACGATTTTTGCATCAACAACTGGTGCTCTCATTGAGAGCCGAATTGAGAAATACTCAATGCATGCTTTCCGATTTTTTCAAGAAAAACTTCAATATTGTTCATCGTTCATTGTCCATCGTTCATCGTTCTTCATCTATGGCAATAACTTGAAGAATGAAATGATCTGACAGGCATACCGCCTTCTTCACAACGACTTATGATAAGAGCAACCTACTCAACGAAATCCCAAAGGTTCAACTGAATCACCCCTAGTGGGAAGTGCGACCTGTTATGCAATCGGAATTTTCCATAATGCAAGAAAGGGTGCCAGCCAGTGGATAGGACGTCCAATCCATGTCAAAGTAACTCGGTACCGGCATACTCCCCGACATCAACCCACTTCCCACATTCCACCTGACAACAACCTTCTCACTTGCGGATGGGTACCTAGCTAGATAGGCATCACAACAAGCCCCAAATTGGCTACATACTAATGCGGAACTTCGGAGGCTTATGAACAACCTACATCATGCATGAGGACACACTCAAGCCCATGAAGGACACAGCGTGACACCTTGCCACTAAAGCTCGAGACGTAAGTCCCAATGCTCGCATGACATGCACTGCACGAGGATACACTCAAGCCTATGAAGAACGAGATGTGACACCTTTCCACCAAAGCTCATGACTCCCAACGCTCTACATGACATGCACAATGATGTGGTCAAGCCCATGAAGAACGTGACGTGAAACCTTGCCACCAGAGCTCTTGTCATAAGTCTCAACGTTCCACCTAGCATGCAAGAGGACATACCCAATCTTGTGAAGAACGCGATACGACGCCTTGCCACAAGAGCACGGAGAATTTGGACGGCTAAGCAACCAGGACCAAGTTTAATTAGAGCTCCTACAATGACTTCTGAGAGACCTTGGAACATCTGATGCTACTAGGAGACATAACCCACCTCACGGAGGATAGGGGAACGTCCCAAGGAGCACCAACCAGAGCATGTCCGTCGCAATAAAATTTCTCGAGACACGTCACTGAGTGATTCTAGAGAAAAAGTTGCACTCACAGAATGAGAAACCAGCCCCTCTGAAGGCCATCAGCTCACGAATGACTTGGGAGGCACTTCGGAGCACTGTTACACTTTAAGTATCACATAAGAGCCAATGACATCATGCAACCTCCCAGATTGCACATTCATGCTCAAGTCAGGTGGACAAGTCAACGAAGGCTCAAGATGTCTTTGCTACTGCAGTAAAGATGATGGGACATACTCACCAACATGCTCATACACTTTGATAATGGAGACCCCGGGAAGTGGACACTGTCTGACTCGACACTACTCTCCCCCTCATCGAGGCATACTACATGTTGGTGACGTCAAAAAAATGCTGGATCAATGCCTCCAAGGAATCCAATGCGACGACGATTTGTGAGACGGCCTTTGGAACCAGATTCAACCATGAATCATCAATTTTAAATGTTGGACCATGTCCTATGACACATCTCCAAGCGACTCCGAAAAAGAAATCTATACATATGGAGTACAAGTGTAGCTCGGTCACAAAGCCTTTGCCCTGCAAAGCATACAAAGCCTTCTCCAAGGGAGGCACTTAAAGCCTTCTCCACACGAGGCACTTAAAGCCTTCGCCACGCGGAGCACTCGAAGCCTTCACCACATGAAGCACTCGAAGCCTTCGTGTGAAGCACTTGAAGCCTTCGTCACATCAAGCACTCGAAGCCTTCACCACACGAAGCACTCGAAGCCTTCGCCACGCAAAGTACTCCCAGTCTTCACCATGCGAAACACTCCAAGTCTTGGCTATACGAAGCACTCAAAACCTTCACCACGCGAAGCACTCGAAGCCTTCACCACGCGAAGCACTCGAAGCCTTCGCCATGCGAAGCACTCTTGAAGTCTTCGCCCTGCAAAACACTCTCAGCCTTCGCCATGTGAAGCACTCGAAGCCTTCGCCCTATGAAGCACTCGAAGCCTCCACCATGCGAAGCAATCGAAGCGAAGCCTTCGCCACGTAAAGCACTCAAAGCCTTCGCCATGTGAAGCACTCGAAGCCTTCCCCACGTGAAGCACTAGAAGCCTTTGCTCTGCAAAGCACTCGAAGCCTTCGCCACGCGAAGTACTTGAAGACTTTGCCCTGTAAAGTTCACGAAGCCTTCGCCACGCGAAGCACTCGAAGCCTTCACTAAGCGAAGCACTAGCAGCCTTCGCCTTGCGAAGCACTCGAAGCTGTTTCCCTACAAAGCACACAAAGCCTTCGCCAGTCGAAGCGCTCCAAGCCTTCGCCCTATGAAGCTCTCGAAACCTTTGCCACGCGAAGCACTCAAAATATTTACCACGCGAAGCACTCAAAACATTTACCACGTGAAGCACTAAAAGCCTTCACCACATGAAGTACTCGAAGCCTTCGCCATGCGAAGCACTTGAAGCCTTCACCATGCGAAGCCCTCCTAGCCTTCGCCATGCTAAGCACTCCAAGCCTTCGCCATAAGAAGCACTCGAAGCCTTCCCCACGTGAAGCACTCGAAGCCTTCGACATGTGAAGTACTCAAAGCGTTCGCCACACGAAGCACTCGAAGCCTTTGCCACGCGAAGCACTCGAAGTCTCAGCCACACGAAGCACTCGAAGTCTTCGCCATGTGAAGCACTCGAAGCCTTCGCCACATAAAGCACTTGAAGCCTTCGCCACGTGAATCACTGGAAGCCCTCGCCATGTGAAGCACTCGAAGCTTTTACTCTGCAAAGCACTCAAAGCCTTTGCACTGCAAAGCACTCGAAGCCTTTGTCACGCGAAGCACTCGAAGCGTTTGCCCTGCAAAGCACACGAAGCCTTTGCCCTGCAATGCACATGAAGCCTTCGCCATGCAAAGCACTCGAAGACTTCACCACCCGAAGCACTCGAAGCCTTCAGCCTACGAATCACTTGAAGCCTTTGACACACGAAGCACTTGAAGCTTTTGCCCTTCAAAGCACACGTAGCCTTCACCACGTGAAGCACTCAAAGCCTTTGCCCTGTAAAGCACACGAAGCCTTCGCCACGTGAAGAACTCAAAGCCTTCACCATGCGAAGCACTCGAAGCCGTTGCCCTTCGAATCACTCGAAGTCGTCGCCCTGCGAATCACTCGAAGCCTTCGACACTCGAAGCCTTCAACGCACAAAGCACTCAAAGCCTTTGCCCTGCAAAGCACACGAAGCATTCGCCATGCGAAGCGCTCCAAACCTTCTCCATGCAAAGCTCTCCAAGCCTTCGCCTTGCGAAGCACTCGAAACCTTCGTCATGCGAAGCACTCAAAACCTTCGTCATGCGAAGCACTCGAAACCTCGCCATAAGGAGCACTTGAAGACTTCGCCACGCGAAGTACTCGAAACCTTCGCCACGCGAAGCACTCGAAGCCTTGTCCACGTGAAGCACTAGAAGCCTTCGCCATGCGAAGCACTAGAAGCCTTCGCCACGTGAAGAACTATAAGCCTTCGCCTTGCAAAGCACTCCAAGCCTTCGCCGCGCGAAGAACTTTCGGCCTTCGCTATGAGAAGCACCCTAAGCCTATGCCACGGGAAGCACTTTCAGCCTTCGCCATGCGAAGCACCCAAGCCATTCCCATGAAAAGCACTCGAAGCCTTCCTCCCATGAAGCACACCAAACCTTCACCCCGTGAAGCACTCCAAGCCTTCGCCCCGCGAAACACTTTCAACCTACACCATCCGAAGCACTTTCAGCCTTCGCCACACTAAGCATTTTAAGTCTTCACCACGCGAAGCACCCAAACGTTTGACCTGTTAAGCACACAAAGCCTTCACCCCACGAAGCACTCCAAGCCTCTACCAAGCAAAGCACTTCTAGCTTTCACTCAAGAAGCATTGAGGTTGTCCCCCAACGAAGCATCCAATACTTTGTCCTTTGAAGTGCCACCACCTTGGCTCATGAAGCATCGATGTCTTTGACCAAAAGTGTCAACGGCTTCACCTATGAAGCAACCCAGGCAATCGCCTCGTGACACATCAAGGAAATCTCCCCGCGACGTGCCAATGTAATCGCCCTATGACGCATCAAGGTAATATCTCTGCGACATATCAACATCCTTGTTCTCCGAAGCCATAATGCCTTCAACTCGCAACCTATCAATAGTTGCGCTCTTTGACTCACCAAAGACCAACACTGGAAAAAAGTTCAAGGACTTCACCTACGAAGGAATCGAAGTACCTCTCCAAAGGGAAAAGTATAGCCTTCTCCTCAAAGAGCTAAGTAGTCACCTTAAGAAACTCCACGACTAAGGTCAATGCGATTAACCAAAAATGAGGAACATAATGGAATTGATGTAATTGGAAATGCTATAGTCACCTCAAGGAACATATAGTCACCTCAAGGAACATATAGCTCATACCCAACAAACGGACATGATGGAATTGGAAATACTACTAAATATCGCTTCTCAACCCCCACCAAGGGGAGCAAAAGGGAGCAACAACTGGGTCATGTAATGACAAATCTTAGGCAAATGCCTTAGTGCGCGAGACTACAACCTCCAGCACATAACTTCAAGATTCATTTAAACTTACCAAGCTCAAATATTACTTCCTTAAAAAGAGATTGATGGAGTAAAAAAGGTACGGAAGTTAGCTTCCCAACACCACCAACGACACTCAATTCAGAGCTAAAACGTAGTTAGAAGACCAAATTTACTGCATAAAGGTCAAATATGCCGAAAATCACACAACACTAAAAAAAAATGGAAAACTTCTATTAATGCAAATTAAAGATGTTGGCAATTCACAAGTTGAATGCTCAAACATATATTCAACGCTAAGATCAAGCTACAAGCCAAGAAGAACGATGAAGCCCATCACCAGGACCGCCACGACCTTAGAGTCTCTCCGTCAACCTATGAGCAAGCCTTGGAGGCCTCCGATCATTCAATCATGGACTTCCAGTGACGTATCATCCTTGGAATTCTTCCTGCAATGGGGGCAACCTCCTCAGCATCGCTTACTTAGCACAGTTGGCTTCGTGAAAGAAAGACTAGTGTAGCTTGACTCCGTGAAAGTAGCTCAGCCGCTGGTTGACTATGCTGAAGCAACTTCAACTTTGGGATGGAACGATGCCATGGTGCGCTTTGTGTGTTCACGCCACTTACCTCAAGATCAATGGCCATTTTCACCGAGTGAAGCTTTAGAAGCATAACTCCAGCAGTATCCTAAATGGCAATTATAGCTCCAACAATCCATTTCAGCATCGCTTGACTTCATAGAAGTAGTGGTGGTAGCATCATCCATGCCTTAACAACCTTTGCAGTACTTGTCTTCATGTCACTCTTTTTTAGTGACGAGATCGCGACACCTCCGACATTTCTTTCTTCAAATAAGTAACGGTGTGCAACATCTTGGGCACCATAGGGGGCATGATTGATCCTCCGTTCTATGTTCCTCTTTGCTAGACCCCGTTTTGAGCTCAACAAGGCATTGAAGATCAAGTCTCTGGAAGGTCATCAGTCATCCAAAGCAACTCCTTGGAAAGCTTCAGTTACTTCATGGCACCAATTGCACTTTGCCTCCCGTAATTGGAAATCTTGCTTTGAGGATGGAGCACACGTCACCTTGTGACAAGCCTCACTTCAAATCATGGAACTTCGTGCATCCCTCGTTGAACTTCTCGATGTCGGCTCCACCCGCACTTGAAGATGACGAGTCTTCCCATGCGCTGAGCTCTTCTACCCACCAAGCACCAGTAGCATAGTCTTTGGAAAGAAAGCCTCATGCCATCTAGCGCATCACCTCTTACTCTAACCTTGCCTTGCCTTGAGTTGTGGCATGCCAAGCCTTGGATGTCAAATACCTCGCCTCACACTTGTAGCTTGCCTCGCCTTGTAGTTGTACCATGCCTTACCTCGTAGTTGTAACGCGCCCGCCTTGCACTTGGTTGCACCTTGCCTTGCATTCTGCTGCACCTCGCCTTTCATTCTACTGTGCCTCACCTTGCTCTCCATGTGCTGAGCTCTTCAATCCACCAAGCACTACTTGCGTGGTCATTGGAAAGAACACCTCAGTAATTTGTTGCATCACTTCGAGCTCTAACTAGGCCTCGCCTTACTGTGCCTCACCTCGTACTGTAGCATATCCCTCATTGCAGTTGTTGCATGTCTTGCCTTGCAGCTATAACACATCTTGCCTCACAGTTGGAACATGCCTCGCCTTAAGTTGTGACATGCCTCACTTCAAGTCATGGAACTTCGCGCTTCCCCCATTGAAGGCCTTGATGTTGGCTCCACTCACACTTGAAGATGACAAGTGTGTCAATGCACCAAGCTCTCCTATCCACAAAGCACCACAAGCATGTCAATTGGAGAAGCGTCTTGGTGTCAAGTCCATCATCCCTCGAAGTCGGAAGCTCCAATAAGTCCTAGACACCCCACCAGATGGTCTTACGACTGTTGCTCCATAAAAATAAGTTCTTCAAGACCACACCAAAAGTTTGTCTTTATACATCTTGAAATGATCGTCTCGGAGAGTAGAGCACACCGCCACTTGAATCTTTCCAATCAGACATTCATAGCTCTCAAAATATGCAAAAGATTGAAACTAAACAAAAGAAAAATAATATACAAAAAACATATTAAAATAATATATATATATATATATTATACCTACATCAAAATCAAAGGCAAGTTATGGACTTGCAGGCTGTGGCAAAGTTAAAAAAAAATGGGCACAAAGTTATTGTTGCAGGGTATAGGCTGTGACGAAAAAAAAAATTGCGAGGAAGTGCCCAGGAGAAAGTTCGACCTGAAAAATTACACCAACGCACCAAGCAACCTCGCCTAGCCTACATTGCATGACATACAGCTCCAGCCGATATTGTCAACCAAGCCGCTTCACGCTATGCCAAACCGAAGCCGCCTCTCTTGTCGCACCCATTGGCTCCTTGCTTCGGTTATACACCTTGTGGGAGGAGGGTGTGCACAGACAAGGGTCATCCTCCGTCTCTGACTCCTCTCGCTATCTCTCCACCTTTGTTCAATTTTCTACTGAGCCATTACCGTGGAACCCATCGCCCCACACCTTTGAATGTCCTTGGATGCTCCCAGCTACAGATCCTCTCTCATGTAGAGTGTTTTCAGCATGCCTTCAACCTATATAAGGACAATAGAGGAAAAGAAAAATCAAGAACAATACAGAGAAGTGAATAAGCACAAAATTTTTACCTCTACAAGTGGCGGCACCGAGTTCCTCCACCACAACAACTTGATGTTGCCAATCTGTCTTTATCAGCAATAAACTACAGCTAGGGTTTAATTTTTTTATTTAAAATAAAGGCCACAATGGCCTTGTTTAAATAAACAAAATTAAACACCCTAATTACTAATTGGGCTTCAAGGATAAAAAAACAATACTTCTAGCTCAAAAGCTTCTTGTTGCAACAAGTCGAGATCAATTAGAATTTCAACCACTCAAAAGAAAGCGGAGTCCTACTCTCGTAAAAAAAAATTTCATCTAGACCATAATAAAAATTACATCCTTTAGGATTCCCTGAATTCCTAAGCAATGTGGGGGTATTTGTGGAACCATAAATCATCAGAAAATTATGGAGCTGCCACGTGACCCATAACTCTCAAGATGTCGATATAACCCTTGGTATAGACAACGACGACATCACACAATCTCCGCATTAATCTAATATATTTATCAATTAGATATATTAATTAATTAGATTAATGCCAATAATAAATAATCTCTTAACGAGTTATTTATTATTAATTATATAGTTAATAGTATGTGATTTCTCTCAGTAGAATCACTCACTTGATACTATTTCCTTCAACCAATCAGACGCTCCGGTGACCCACAAGACTCTACTATAAATATAGGGTCTCACTCACCTCTAAAGGTAATAAATAAAAAACTCATACTGAAACTCTTCCAGTTTATTTCTCTCGATTAAACTGACTTTGGCATCAGAGTATTTTTGGTTGAACCACTCCCCTAGGGCTTCAACCTTAACTTGATTATTTCTTGTTATTGTGTGTAAGGATCGAGAAGGAATTCTATAAGTCTGAATGATTTCTACATCAACATATACGATGAAAATATACAACAAACAATTACAACAAAGAAACCATATATCGAACTTTCAATTTAACTTAACCCTAATTCATATTCAAAATGACTTCATCTGATTGTAATATTAAACTAATTCTATTTAAGATTAGTCTCTAATAGTCATGTAAGGTAACATATAATATAATTCACCCATGTGCCCTGCTATGAGATTTCTTCTAGTTCTAGGTTAGCTCATGGTTCCACTAAATCAACATTTCAAGGAACCCAAAACAATTACAACAAAGAAAATGTACAGAATTTCTCAAAAGTGGAACAAAGAAAATGTACAACAAACAATTACAACAATTACAACAACAAAAAAATTAAAACAACAACAAATGAATGGCCAATACATAACTATAGGCAGACTTTCTAGGATTGTCTGAGAATAAATACCTCTTTAGGCAACTCTGATGGGGAAGTAGACACAACACTAGCATGATTCCCAGAGGTAAGCACCATTCTTAGGGTTTGGTTTCAATCTGTAGCAATAAGCACCATTCTCAGAGGTAAGCACCAAGTTTCCAATTCAATGTAATATTAATAAGCTTCATTAGATGGTTAAAAAATCAATAGAAAAAATAACCAATCAATAAATAGTTAAAAATCAAAGACTAGAAACCTAGACAAACCTATGACTCAGGTGTTCAAGTGAACTAATTATTTATAGACATGCAACAGATCATTAAAGCCCAATTTAATTATCAATTAAATTTTCTTTGTTCATGTTTTGATTATTCAGCTTCATTCATTAATGTTTTCTTTCGTAATCGAGAGTATGTTTGATTAAAAGGATTAGTTATCACAAATTCACAATTCCTTAATGTAATCATCCTGGTGTTTACTCAAATTCTATTAGTTATCAACTTAAAACCTATGTACAATACAAGTTTCAACTATATCCTTAATGATAGAGACACGATTATTTATAACAGGGTTTTATGCTTAAAGGTTAATGAAGAACTAAATTTGACACAACTAGTGAATATTTCTCACGAGGTTCAGTAATTGTTGATGAAAAAAAAGGTGAATATTTGACACATCCAGTGAATCTTTGACACAGTCTATGAATATTTGACACAGCTAGTATTATTGAACCTTTTGGGTCCATTTGAGTATCTTTAATTATCATGCATTAAGAAACAAATAAGTTGAAAATTATACATACCCAAATCATCATCAACCTCTCGTATTCCACACATAGAAAATCTCTACATACATTCACACCTGATCTGACTTCTGAAAGCTACAATAATGGCATGTTTTGCAATGCAAATTATATATATACATACACATGCAATCCATAACACATACAATACATAAAATATACACACGCAAACACACGTACACAAAAATAAATAGTTACCAAATGACCCCTTCATATCTCAATTGAATATTTTAATTGGATCCTAAAATTATTAAAATAGAACATTTCAAAAGTTCAGGACTTAAGTACACAACTGAGTTCCATCAACAGATATCTTAACTAAAAGATATCCATATGCAAAATCAGAGTGAATAAACAATATTGAAGCCATTTGGAATCCTGGATAAGTCACTAGGTAAACTAACATAAACAAAATTTAACTTCAATATAGAAGCCGTTCGTATTAATGTGATACTTACAAGTTACAAGGGAGAGCAAGAAAATGAGGTGGTGTGAGTAAAGTCATGAGGGATTGATGCTTAGACGTGGTCGTGATGGAGCGACGACGCTGGTGGAAGCTTCGATGAGGGGCGAGCGGCTGCAATCGACTTCGACAGTTCGAACTTTGAAGTCTGTCACCTGGAGTGGAATCAACTTTGATAGTTCAACGGTGTCGTCTGGGGACTAGAAAGAGGAAGGAGTCTATCATGTAGGTCTGAGGGAGAGGGAGGGTCTGAAGTTAGACAGTTTTCGAAAACTTCGAAGTGGGACGAACGGAAGTGAGAAATCTGGGGAAGTGAGACTTTGTCGTCTAGGTCTAGGGTTTCGTACAAAAGCGAAATAAAACGACGATATTTTGTCTAAAATTAACTATTGCATTTTGGTTCGATTTTACTACCCTTTTGGTTTGGTTTGGTTTGGTTCGGTCAGGTATAATTATATCGAAAACAAAAATCGAACCGATTCAATTCGGTTCAGTTCAGTTTTCTCCAAACGGTCTCGATTTTTCCTCAGTTCGGTATTTTTAGTTAGGTACGGTTTTTCAGTTTGTTTTTTCGAACCAATTAACAGGGCTAACGGATGCTCCTGTGCAGTTTCTTGGCCTATGAGATAACCCAGATTCCACTATCACAGAACAGCCATGTTGACACTCTAGCCTGGCTCGCTTTCTCAATCGACGATAAGGTTGGTCGCCAAGTCCTAGTTGAACCCTTAGAGAACTGGGTTCATCGTGACCATCACTAGTGACCCCTCCCGAATAAACCCAATCATTTGGTACCTCAAAATTTCCGAACTACAGGCGGATTGCAATGTGGCTAAGCACATTCAATGCCAATCCACCTAATACAAAATTGTCCACGAAAGTTTGTACAAGCGAGGATTCGACGTCCTACTATGACTTCCATGTCAAGGCCCGAAGCTTCAAGGCTGAGGACTGGGTTCTAAGAAAGATCATCCTGACAACCAAGGACCGGGAAAATGACATACTTAGGCCTAAATGGGAAGGTCCCTACATGGTAACAAAGGCATGTCGACTAGGGACCTACAAGCTACAAACTATGGACGACCGTCTTCGAACGCACCCCTGGCATGTCAATCATCTCAAGCTATTCTACAAATGACGCTCTAGTCCGACTTAGTTAGCCTTAGAATATACTTTTTGTAATCAATTTGGTCATCTCTAATCGGCCTTACTACTTTTGATTGAATGAAAAACGTTCATAATTTCCTAGTTTAAATTTTAATTTTCTTTTAACTGTAAGCCTATCGGCATCCTTACTTGGCACCTACTCGGAAACACATTTAGGGTCGGAATTTTGGCCATGGACTACTCGATTCGATAGATAATCGACCAGCCTTGCTAATCGGTACCCTTGTTCACCCACTGTCGACCTAATATCCCCCTTCATAGGGTCCTTTACCAGGGATGGCCTAGAGTTTTCACCAAGGCCCACTCAATCGACACATGCAAGACACACTTTAGACCAGACATCGTGATGATAAAAAGTCCTAACCAATCGACACCCAATTATATAATTGTCGATCTATCACTATCCTACACGGTCTCGGTTGCTAACAGGGGCCTGCATTTTTACAAAGGTCTACCTGGTCGGCACTCGAGCACTGCTCGACTAACCAGCATCAACACTGCTTGCTAAGGACGTACGTCTGTATGATCTGTCACTGAAGGCAAAACTAATTGACCTTTCTACTACTCATGCCTCACAGCCACTCGACACTCAATAGTAACTCGATGGTTCTCCATCCAGCCTACAATAACTACCGATTCATCCCAACGTAAAGATTAGTCAACTATTATGTCGCTCAGTCATACAAAAATTTAAAGGGAAAAGAAGTGTGCCTCAATCGACAATATGATATTCTCATTCACACAAAAGCCTCAATCGAAAAACATACCCAATGGAAAGCAAGAAAAATAAAAATTCATTTCATAATAAATCGTTTTACAGATTATGCGGGACATACCCTGGACAATGGTTACAAAAACAAGGGGAAATTACAAGTTATGGCCAGCCAGCCTTAATCCTAGACTTCTAGCTCCTCATCGGCACTTTTCTCTAGCTCAGTCGGGGGGTGGCATGCTCTTTCTAGATACCACTGGTAGGGTTCTCTGCCTTATTGACTAGCCCATGTGACTCCAGTGCCTACTCTCTAGTATATAACTTCTCAGTTGGAGCTAGTTTGAAAGTCTTGGTAAGCATTGAGGGCCCATCCAGCTAAGGACATTGGAGGCTCATGCCCAGGTTGAAGAATAGCACGCATTGCATGCAGTTATCCTCCACCTAGGAAAAGTTCAAATCCACGAGGTTGGTGTACCTTGGATTGACCATGAACTCCTTCAACGTCTTCTACCGATTGTCCGCAAGACAAGACCGAAGCCGGTTAATCTCCCCTTGCATCTCGCCTGCCAATTAGCCTTGCTTGGTCAGCTTTACCTTAAAGGCATTGATGGTGTCCTCTAGGTCAGCCACCACCTTTTCGAGTTCCTCAGCCAGCATCTTATACCATTTGACTTCCTTTTCCAGCTCAGTCGCGCACCTCAGGGAAAACTGAGACTCTTGCTCTTTTGCTCTTAGCCTCTCATCCCGCTGCCAAATAGCCTTTCGTTCGACTTCTAGCTTCTAACATGCTTGGCGACCTTCTGGAAGGCAACATACGTTTCACTGAAGCACTGTCAATCAAGCAACACTTCGTTAGAAAATCAAAAAAAAAAACTCTAATACGGCTACCTCACTCGATAAGGTTATGAATACTTACATGAGCATGTTCGACTAGGACCTTGGCAAACCGACTCGGAAGGCTAGCTGTGCCAATCTCATCCATCTTCGCCAAAGATCTCTGAGAACTCAAGATAAAGCCATTGGCCACCGGTGCCACCATCCTATGCATCCAGTGGGTCACGTCGATCTACCCTCCCCCCGCCTTGGCCGACCAAACAAGTTTGGCGACGTCGGTAGGTTCGAAAAAAATGAACTGAATCCCATACTGGCTGGTGAGTTATTGCACCTTATTCAGAGGCGACAAATCCAGCTTCGGCACCTTGATTGTAACGACCCATCCCGGAATTCGGGATTAGATTACTACCTAATCATGATTAGCGGGGCTAATCGGTGATTAGTTGGGCGAAATCGGACGAACGATGCCAAATGACCGTTTTGCCCCTGGTCGTGGGGAAAAACGTTGACTTTTAAATCGGGCGGTCAAATGGACTTTGACCGATGACCGTGATGTAGTTTGGGACGTCATGAGTTCATAGACAGGTGGCACGTTCGATTTCGACGTTCAAGATGAAAGTTATGAGGTTCGGAAGCCCGAGGGCAATTTCGTAATTTGGATGAATAGGGGGAAAATGTTGACTTTTTGACTGGGAGGTCCGATGACCCAGGACCGAGGACCGTTAGGACGGTCTCGATGCCCTGAGTCCGTGGATAGGCGGCACGCGTCGATCGGAGTTCGAATGACCAAGTTACGGGTCTAGATTGCATGAGGGCATTTTGGTAATTTTTGTTCTGGGGGCAAAATGGTAATTCTGTGCGGCGGTTACTGTTCACCACCGTGAAACAGTGCCTGCACGGCCATGCCGTGGTGCTTCGTGCAATCCATTGTTTAATTGTTAGTGGCTGTATGGGGTATATTGTTTATGGACTTTGAGGATGTTGGAGGCACGGCTGAATGGCCTGGACAGAAGCAGAGCACGGGCGAGTTTAAAATTGGTTGGGTTCTGTTTGCGGGAAGCAATTCTCAGTGAGTCTGAGAGTGTCTCCCACGGGTTGCCGTCGTCTTGATCGATTAGCTGAGTAGTGGAGAGTGTGAGGTTCATTTTCGAACCGAGAGAGAGAGCTGAAAGGGAGAGAACTGAGTCGGGTGGAGAAAAACCAGAGTTGGAGGGAAAATTCAAAGGTTGAATTGTGAGGGGTGTTGAGCCAAACTGAGCTTAAGGATAGCTTTCTGGGAGCTTGTTGAACTTAACCGCACGAGTACTGAGGGAAATCGATAGCGGAAAGGACAAGAACACAAGTCCCGTTTCTGGAAAAATTTTGAGCATGAGGACGACCACCTACGGGTAAGGATTCTTGAAATTGGTTATGGTTTAATGTTCATTTTGGTTCTATGAAGCTCCTGTTTTAACTAATTTGGAAACCGAGTTGATTCGAGGAAGTTTTAAAACTGGACCCGTTCGATTGATCGTAAGAGAAATGATCGGTTTGGGGCTTTATGTAGGAAATTAGTAATGGAGAACTTAAATTAAGTTGCAATAGAAGATTTTCGATGGAAAAATTGATGGAATTTAGCCGTGCTTACAGGAGATTGGGCCGAGTCGAGTCGCGGGTGGAATGGCCCGTTTACCAGTCATCCCAGTAGGAACGACGACTGTGCACCGCACTGTAGCTGGCGCGTGGCTTTCACGCGCAGCCGCTTGCGGCGGCGCGTGAAGGCGCGTGGAACGTTTTCTCAAGGTGAGTTCAAAACGACTTTTGTTCTACACAATGTAACGAACCTTTTAGCATTGGTTTCGAAATTTTCGGACATTGTTTCAATGTGGTTCCGAGGGTCCGAAGATTTCCGTTACGTTTGTAATTAATGATTAATTCCCGGAAAATTATGGGAAATTGGCATGTTGTTTTCTATGCCCTTTGTGACAATAAAGTATGTTTTCGGGCAGGATTTGGAATTTCTGGAAAATATCGGGAATTACGGAACCGCGTGCGGCGTTAAACCGAGCCCTATTGGACGGTGTGTGAGTGGACGTTGCTTTCAAAATTTAATGCATGCATAAATTATTTCTATGGTTTTATGATTATGATTCTAAGTTGTGATTGATTTTGATTTCCGTATTTATACGCATTCGATTCCCATATTTATACGCATTTTTGCTATACTTGTGAAATTATACGTATTTCGAGGCTATGGTCACTCGCGTGCTTAATGATGTTTTAATGAAAGAAGTTATATGGAATGGGTATAAAATGATTTAAGACGGTTGTTTATGATTTGCGAGTGTGACCGACGATTTGACACGTTTTTTTTAGAATGTTCCGGATTTGCACGTGTTACGAGATTTCGACTTATTGTGATTTGATCACTGTTGATGTTGAATGTTGAATCTGGGAATTGAAATGAGACTTGTGATTTTGAGGATTTAAAAATGGGTATTGAGTATGTTTTGATCGGACCGAAATTTTGGTGATTAGGATTGTGGTTTGGTGTGTTGAAAATAAGGTTTGAGAAAAAAGTGATTTCTAAGAATTAAAAAGGGATTTGAAAAAGGTGATTTCGGGCTTAATGCTCGGGGCATAAAAGTAACTTTGACTTACGCGATTTCGGTTTTCAGAAATAACAAAGCGGATTCTTGGTTTGGGTTCGGGATGATGCTTCCGGATGCCGGCTTACGGAATCATTATTGCGAATTCGAATTCGGGAATGAAAAAGGATTTAATAAAGTGATTTGGTCTGATTTTGCATGCCCCGTGTTTCATGATGATTTGATTATGTTTGTAAAGTATGATTTGGGGAAAATGAATGTGGAAATTCGGACCATGGGTCCTGTTGTGAAAAATATGATTTTGGGGATGGATCCCACGTTGTCGTGATTGATAAACTGTTTTGGGGTTTAAAGACCCGCTGAGAACTGCTTTGGGTTTGAAGACCCGTTGTTGTGTTTGAAAACTGTTTTGGGTTTAAAAACCCGGTGCTATTGCTGGAGCACGTTTCGAGTTTAAAGACTCGGTTAATTGATGACGGGGGAGGGCCCTTAATGAGTTTAAAGACTCGTGAGTTTAAAGACTCGGTTACTGTGATACCCCCGAGGCCTATTGATTATGTTCTGAGTTTAAAGACTCGTGGATATCCCGGGAAGGCCTGTTTATGCGCATGGTTTTGAGTTTAAAGACTCGGGCGCACTTGAAATCCAGCAAATGATTGACTTGTGATTTATTGGTGATTTCTGATGTTTCGGTTGAGTTGGGCAGTGGCCGGTATATGGTTATTGGTTTTGGATTATGTTGTGCATTTGGTCTTGATTCATGGTTTTGGGCTGAGGCCCGGTGTTTATGATTGCGGGCTAAGACCCGATGGTTGAGAAAGGGAAAATGATTTTGTTTGTCATATACTGATTTCTTATGTGGAAATTTGTAACGGATTGCAAAATGATTTTTGTATGCATGCATTCGTTTTTATGCGGAGGGTAAAAACGCTTGTTGTAACTGTTTTGCTAAACTGAATTATTTTTGTCCCCTCACACCTTTTTGTTTTTATGGACCCTCCAGGTCGTGGCGCGTTGTTCGAGGTTGTACGAGGGGCGGAGGCATGAGTAAGCACTTGTGGCTATCCCTGGTCTGGCACGCACTGAGGGTAACTTGGATATTTCAGTAGACTTGCCAGACGGGAGCAGGACCGGGCATGGTTATCGATGCCCTTCCGGGGGCGGTCCTGTCAATTTGGTATCAGAGCGCTGGGTTGCTGATTCAGTTGCCACATCATGCCTCCGGAGCGTAAGCCTCGTGCGCGACCTGGTAGTGAGACGAGTAGGCGAGGGTGTTTGGGACCACGTGCTAGATCTCGGGTGAGATTGACCCTGGTTTGTGGGTCAGATGTCGGGAAGTGGACGCTGTGAACTGCGATTGGTTAGACATAGAATTGTGTGGGTCGCAAGGACGGACGAGACCGGTGGATGGAAGGCCACATTTTTGGTCAAATTGTACTTTCTCTTAGGCCCTATTGGTCGAATAGGAAGTGGTTGAGCATTGGTTATTGCTCGGGGATTGGGTATGTCAGTGATGACAGGATTGGACTAAGGAGGAGTCAAGATGTGGATGTGGGACTCACGATGAGTCAGGACTTTGGGTTAGAAACGTGAGGTGAGTCATGATTGGGTGTCACGGCTTGGGTGGAGCCAGAAAAGCTAAGTGAGGAACGTTTGGCACTTAGGATGCCAAGGACCAGAGTATGGACAGGTATTGAGGAGTTAGGAATTATGGCTTGGTTCTGTGGAACGGTGGTCTGGTGGAGTTTAGCTGATTGTCTGGGGTACTTGGTGTAGTAGTAGTAGTTGAGAATCAGGGAGCGTTCAGGGAACGTTCATCTATCCTGATGTGGATTGTCGGGATGGTGGTACCCCTGGTTGCGGGGTACGGGTGATGATGCGGGATCGTCGCTCAGTATGAGCGGAGATGCAGGGCTACCCACGTTGCACACGGTTTGCTTGTGTGGATGTTTGCATGTTGGCGCCGGTACTAGCGCTGGTGCTAGTATTAGTGGGTGAGATTGTGTTGAGCCACGAGTTGGGGTGTGACTCTGTCATGATGAGAGTGCGTTGGCATTTGAGATTCAGTAGTGGTTGACTCATGGACTGGATAGGATCCAGCAGAGATTATGAGGTATTGGGGTAAGTCCCAATAGTGGCGAGGTGACAAGAGTTGAGTAATTCCCCGTCGGAATCGGTGTATGTGCATAATTAATCATTAATTGACATGAGGTCTGAGTATTGGGCTGATTGTGGACGCGGGGTTGTCCAAGTGAGTTACGGATGTAGGGAGTCCGGCGGTTGGACTTGACATCTCATGGGGAGTGTGTCTATTTTCAACGTGGGTGGAATCTTAGTTTCAAGGAGAGTTGTGACTGTGGGACGAGAGGAGTGCTCGTTTCCGCATTGGTAATTGGTATTCTGAAGTCATTGGGGTTGACTTCTTATCTTTTGCCCTGGCAGACGATGTTGGATATTGGTACGGTGGATGCAGTGAGTTATGTTGCACTCACAGGGGATGGATGTCGATGACATCGTATTGGATCATCCTTGGTCTCTCCTAGGTGGAGTGGCAAGGATCGATATGAGGTAAATGGAGGAGATCCACAGAGTGGATGTGTTTCGTTGTTGGGTGATTGATTGGGGGAGAAAATAGTTGAGTAATGTTGGGTGGTTGACAAGAAATCTAGTGGGTGTAAGGCCCTATTATTGAGTTCCTGGCGGATTGCCAGCTTTGAGCATGAGTGGATCCTAGGTGGATCTGGATTATGAGGTTGTGGGCCTTGGGCATAGTGACGATCTAGGATCGTGGTGTTACCAGTCGGGTGACGTGGTAACGGACTCGAATTGCGGTCGCCTTGATCAGGCTAGGCGAAGAGCATATCGCTCTGTCGTAAATGTTTAGATATGAGGATTGTTGGATTGAACTTCTTTTTGAAGTTAATCCGTGCTTGAGCGAATGGGAACGGTTATGAGTTGAACTCGAGGCTTGACTTGTGGATGAGTGGATACCCAACAGGGTCTAATTGGTTAGTTATAGATATGTGCGATTGGGATTGGCTTCTTTTCGAAGTCAATCAGAGGTGATGTGGTAACCGTTTGAGCGGGTATCCGATAGATTCTGAGTTGGTGTGCCTCGGTATTTGTGAATGAGATTATATGCCCATTCGGCATGACTGTACACGCCTTGGTGAGGGTGCTTGGGTTAGTACATCTTGGATGATGTGTTTGGGAGTTGATGTTGTGTTACTAGTCGGGTGACCTTGGGATCCAGAATGGATGATGAGTGGAATGATCGATTTGTCTAGTATGAGATTGGACAGGAGAACCCCAGTATCGAATCATGTTTGACTGCGGGCCATGCAGTGGGCTTATTTGGGGATTGGTTATACGTTTTGATGGTCGGCTTAGTTCCGACACCATTGGATTTGGTGGTGGGTGTGAACTGGACATTGAGTACTATGCACTGTGCAGAGTTAATTTTGTTGGGTTCAGTGAATTCATGAGCATGCGCTCTTAGCCACGGATGGCTAGTGAACCCTAGTGTGGAGTTGGGCGAACACCGTTGGGCTAGTATTCAATGTGTGTCAGCTACACCACCTGATTGAGTATGATGACGGTATACGTACACTCAGGATGAGTGAGTGGGTGACTGCGTCACTACGTGTGGCCTTGCGTGATGTTATCACACCGAAATGATTCCAGCGTTGTGGTTCTCTGAGGGAATTGACAGTTATGGACTTGAGATAGATATATATCGCAGGATTGGGTTGCCCTGCGAGATGAGATCACGTGGTTGATCTTACGCTACTTGAGCGAGTAGCAGGATGAGGTGTTATCACCAATTGGCTGATGATTGGCGCTTTACTAGGGCGGTAAAGCTTAGTGGTGATCCATTTCACTTGGGGTGGTCGAGTGTGGTCAGGGCGACGTGAGACTGTGATGGGACCTCTGAGCACAAATGGGTTTAGCTGGTGTAGGGGTGTACGCGTGTTGCGGGCTCAAAATGTTTTCCACGTGGTGGATGTGGAATGAGGATAATTGGGAATTTCGAGAACTGAACTAATTTTTGGAGGGAGGAACGTTTGAGACTAGATCGGTTGGAAATTTCAGGGACGAAATTCTTTAAGGGGGGAAGATTTTAACGACCCATCCTGGAATTCGGGATTAGCTTACTACCTAATCATGATTAGCGGGGCTAATCGGTGATTAGTTGGGTGAAATCGGACGAACGATGCCAAATGACCATTTTGCCCCTGGTCGTGGGCGAAAACGTTGATTTTTAAATCGGGCGGTCAAATGGACTTTGACCGATGACCGTGACGTAGTTTGCGACGTCATGAGTTCATAGACAGGTGGCACGTTCGATTTCGACGTTCAAGATGAAAGTTATGAGGTTCGGAAGCCCGAGCGCAATTTCGTAATTTGGATGAATAGGGGGAAAATGTTGACTTTTTGACCGGGAGGTCCGATGACCGAGGACCGAGGACCGTTAGGACGGTCTCGATGCCCTGAGTCCGTAGACAGGCGGCACGCGTCGATCGGAGTTCGAATGACCAAGTTACGGGTCTAGATTGCATGAGGGCATTTTGGTAATTTTTGTTCTGGGGGCAAAATGGTAATTCTGTGCGGCGGTTACTGTTCACCACCGTGAAACAGTGCCTGCACGGCCATGCCGTGGTGCTTCGTGCAATCCATTGTTTAATTGTTAGTGGATGTATGGGGTATATTGTTTATGGACTTTGAGGATGTTGGAGGCACGGCTGAATGGCCTGGACAGAAGCAGAGCACGGGCGAGTTTAAAATTGGTTGGGTTCTGTTTGCGGGAAGCAATTCTCAGTGAGTCTGAGAGTGTCTCCCACGGGTTGCCGTCGTCTTGATCGATTAGCTGAGTAGTGGAGAGTGTGAGGTTCATTTTCGAACCGAGAGAGAGAGAGCTGAAAGGGAGAGAACTGAGTCGGGTGGAGAAAAACCAGAGTTGGAGGGAAAATTCAATGGTTGAATTGTGAGGGGTGTTGAGCCAAACTGAGCTTAAGGATAGCTTTCTGGGAGCTTGTTGAACTCAACCGCACGAGTACTGAGGGAAATCGATAGCGGAAAGGACAAGAACACAAGTCCCGTTTCTGGAAAAATTTTGAGCTTGAGGACGACCACCTTCGGGTAAGGATTCTTGAAATTGGTTATGGTTTAATGTTCATTTTGGTTCTATGAAGCTCGTGTTTTAACTAATCTGGAAACCGAGTTGATTCGAGGAAGTTTTAAAACTGGACCCGCTTGATTGATCGTAAGAGAAATGATCTGTTTGGGGCTTTATGTAGGAAATTAGTAATGGAGAACTTAAATTAAGTTGCAATAGAGGATTTTCGATGGAAAAATTGATGCAATTTAGCCGTGCTTACATGAGATTGGACCGGGTCGAGTCGCGGGTGGAATGGCCCGTTTACCAGTCATCCGGGTAGGAACGACGACTGCGCACCGCACTGTAGCTGGCGCGTGGCTTTTAGCGTTGGTTTCGAAATTTTCGGACATTGTTTCAATGTGGTTCCGAGGGTCCGAAGATTTCCGTTACGTTTGTAATTAATGATTAATTCCCGGAAAATTATGGGAAATTGGCATATTGTTATCTATGCCCTTTGTGACACTAAAGTATGTTTTCGGGCAGGATTTGGAATTTTTGGAAAATATCGGGAATTACGGAACCGCGTGCGGCGTTAAACCGAGCCCTATTGGACGGTGTGTGAGTGGACGTTGCTTTCAAAATTTAATGCATGCATAAATTATTTCTATGGTTTTATGATTATGATTCTAAGTTGTGATTGATTTTGATTTCCGTCTTTATACGCATTCGATTCCCATATTTATACTCATTTTTGCTATACTTGTGAAATTATACGTATTTCGAGGCTATGGTCACTCGCGTGCTTAATGATGTTTTAATGAAAGAAGTTATATGGAATGGGTATAAAATGATTTAAGAAGGTTGTTTATGATTTGCGAGTGTGACTGACGATTTGACACGTTTTTTTTAGAATGTTCCGGATTTGCACGTGTTACGAGATTTCGACTTATTGTGATTTGATCACTGTTGATGTTGAATCTGAGAATTGAAAAGAGACTTGTGATTTTGAGGATTTAAAAATGGGTATTGAGTATGTTTTGATCGGACCGAAATTTTGGTGATTAGGATTGTGGTTTGGTGTGTTGAAAATAAGGTTTGAGAAAAAAGTGATTTCTAAGAATTAAAAAGGGATTTGAAAAAGGTGATTTCGGGCTTAATGCTCGGGGCATAAAAGTAACTTTGACTTACGCGATTTCGGTTTTCAGAAATAACAAAGCGGATTCTTGGTTTGGGTTCGGGATGATGCTTCCGGATGCCGGCTTACGGAATCATTATTGCGAATTCGAATTCGGGAATGAAAAAGGATTTAATAAAGTGATTTGGTCTGATTTTGCATGCCCCGTGTTTCATGATGATTTGATTATGTTTGTAAAGTATGATTTGGGGAAAATGAATGTGGAATTTCGGACCATGGGTCCTGTTGTGAAAAATATGATTTTGGGGATGGATCCCACGTTGTCGTGATTGATAAACTGTTTTGGGGTTTAAAGACCCGCTGAGAACTGCTTTGGGTTTGAAGACCCGTTGTTGTGTTTGAAAACTGTTTTGGGTTTAAAAACCCGGTGCTATTGCTGGAGCACGTTTTGAGTTTAAAGACTCGGTTAATTGATGACGGGGGAGGGCCCTTAATGAGTTTAAAGACTCGTGAGTTTAAAGACTCGGTTACTGTGATACCCCCGAGGCCTATTGATTATGTTCTGAGTTTAAAGACTCGTAGATATCCCGGGAAGGCCTGTTTATGCGCATGGTTTTGAGTTTAAAGACTCGGGCGCACTTGAAATCCAGCAAATGATTGACTTGTGATTTATTGGTGATTTCTGATGTTTCGGTTGAGTTGGGCAGTGGCCGGTATATGGTTATTGGTTTTGGATTATGTTGTGCACTGGTGAAGAAAGGAGGTGAAATGGTGGCCGGACGGCAGAGAACAGGTCTCGCCGGTCCGAGTTGCAGCACTGGTGTGAACCGGTTCGACGCGAGGTTGACGGTGGTACTGTAGCTGGCGCGTGAGGGCCACGCGCAGCCACTTTGGGCGGCGCGTGGGGGCGCGTGCGGCGGTTTTGGGGGAAGTGGTCAACATGGTTTTTTGGTCCAGGAGTTGTGACGAGTCCATTGGAATTGGTTTCGGGTTCTTCGGACGTTGTTTCGGGTTAGTTTTGCAGGGCCGAAGGTCTAGGGTTCCGTTAAAAGTATTTGTAGAAGTTCGGGAAAGGTATGGGAATTGAGTGGGACTCTTGTGAAATAGTTAGTAACCTCGTTATGGGTTTTGGACAGGTTCGGGAATTCGAGGATAACGGACTGGCCGGGAACGGCGTAAGTGCGCGTATCGAGGCGACGTCGGAATGGTCTGTGAGTGGACTTTGCTTTCTAACTCTTGATGCTTGCATATATGCTTTATATGTTTTCTATATTTGATGCTATGATTTGATTGTGATTGTGATAGTTTATGGTTTTTGCATGTTTTTCGAGGAAAATGACGGTTTTCACATTTTACGAGGTTTTGATTAATATCGTGATTTGAACATGGTTTTAACGGTTGGTTTCAGGATTTGACATACAGTTGGATTTCAAAGAAAGTAAAAGGATTTTGAAAAGTATTTTCGGGCTTGAGGCCCAGTTCAAAGGTGTTTTTGGAAATGAGATTTCGGGTTTCGGAATCAGAATTCCGGGTGACGATTCGGGATTCGATTCGGGACTTGAAGTGGATTTCGGGTTTGGGTTCGGCATAGTTATTCCGGATGCTAGCTTACGGAATGATGGTTGCGGACTCAGACCGGGAAATGAGAAGGCAATGAGTTCTGGGTCTGGATTCGGAATGACGGTTCGGGATGCCGGAAGGGCATCAGACCAGTGATTTCGGATTCGGGTTTGGATATGGAAATGGAAAATGGTTTTCAAATGGTTTTGGATTGGATTTGCTGGATCTGGATATTGGGTTTAAAGACCCGGATATTGATTTGACGGGGGACGGGCCCGGATTGAGTTTAAAGACTCGGGAGTTTAAAGACTCGGATATATTGATATTTCCCCCGTAGGCCTATTGAGTTTAAAGACTCGGGAGTTTAAAGACTCGGATATGATTGAGGCCTGGATTGAGTTTAAAGACTCGGGAGTTTAAAGACTCGGATAGATCCAGCAGGTTCGATGGATGAGAATGTGGCTTAAATGTGTTTTGGGTTTCACTAAGACTTGATGCTGATGTTTTGGGCAGTGGCCCGGGTGCAATGGTTTTCGGTGGTTTTGGGCTGAGGCCCGGGATTGGAAAAAAAAAAAGAAAATGTGTTTGATTTTCGTAGATTGTTTTGTGACGTAAATTGATATGCATGCATTGGTTTTTACACGGAGGGTGTAGATGTTTGTGTTTTCTGATAACTGTTTTGAACTTAAACTTTATTTTTGTCCACTCACAGTCTTTTCGTGTTTTCGATACCCTCCAGGTTGTTGCGGTGCGGGCTGTTGGGCGAGAGAGATAGAGACATCACGCGTACGATCCACAGTAGACTCTGTGCACTCTGGGCAGTTCGGAAGTTTTTGGACGGTCGGGTCGAAACTCCCTTGTCTGATTTACGTGTCACACAGAGGTTAGACGTTAGTTTTACCCTTGTGTCATGCGTAAGTTAGACATGAGCGGGGTTTAGCCCTTAATCCCGGGGGATTAGGGGTGGGCCCTGACATAAAATGTCAGGACCCACCCTGATTATCACCTCGATAACTGGGACGAACCTTGCTCCCGTCTGACAATCAAACTTAAAGTACCAAAATAACCACAAAAACCACGAAATATACATTGCCAGACCAGGGAGAATATATAATACAACTAGTCAACAGTAGCACAGAGCATAGTAATAGTACAAGATAAGACAAAATCCTACTAAGAGCTGACTACACGCGCAACGGGGAAAACTCTATGCCTCCGTCTCTGCCTCAACGTTAGCCCCGCGCTAGCACTACAACCTGCAGGGTGTTAAAAACATTAAAAGCGTGAGTGGAATAAAAATAATTAAGAGTTTCAAAAGCAATTTTTATAAACAAACTAGGATTTCACCCTCCGTTTTTTTTAAAACATGCATGCATAACCAAGTATCTGAAACCAACCATCTATACGAGGTGAAAATAAGCATGGAAATCCACATAAATCAAAATCAAAGTTCGGGCACTTGACCCTAAATCCATAAGATGGAGTTATTCGGGCACATCCCAAAACATTTGAAAACCAGTGAAAAACATTAATCATATAAGTTTACTGGATCTCAAGTGCGCCCGAGTCTTTAAACTCAAAACCATGCGCTATAATCAGGCCTTCCCCGGATATCAACGAGTCTTTAAACTCAAAACACAATAACCGAGTCTTTAAACTCAAAACATATACCGAGTCTTTAAACTCAAAACATCTCAATCCAGGGCCCTCCCCCCCGTCAATCAATCAACCGAGTCTTTAAACTCAAAACCAGATCCAGCGGGTTTTTCTTTTTCCGGGTCTTTAAACCCAAAACCATTTTTTAAGCATAGGAAAAATCCATCGAAATCCGAAAGCCAAAACCAAACTGGAAATCTTTGAAAATCGAAATCACGTTTGATCGAAATGGGACTTCCGCCCGAATTTCACGTCCAAATCTCCAATCATATCCACAAATCTTTAGTAAAATAGAATGCGTATAAACATAAATAATCCATCTAAAACCATCCTCAAAAGCGTAATAGAAATCATATTCTCGAAGTAAATGCAATTCCGATAAATCATATTGAAAAACGTGCAATCTAGTAAAGCAAGAGTATAGAAATCATAAGAATAAAATCATATATCGAAAACATAAATAAATAAGTAAGAACAGTTATGCATGCTCGGTTAGAAAACAAAAGTCCACTCACTAGGTCTAAACGCGTCAATCGCGTCCTGTACGCTCCTCGGCTGTCTCAAGAATATCAAGATCTGTCAAAAGTTATCATTTCGGGTCACAAACTCTTCATTAAAGCTTACCCTAATTTCCCCAATTTTTTGGGATTTTTAAACGTAATTCAATTAACCCCTAAACCTTCGAACACACAAAACTACCCCGAGACGATGTCTGATCGACTCAAAACTTCTCCCAAAATGTTCGTTACATCAATTAGAGTGAAAACTGTGTTGAAAACTTCCCCAAAATAGGCTCCACGCGCCGCCCAAAGGGGCTGCGCGTGGGAGCCACGCGACTGCTACTGTTCATTGTCAACCTCCAACCAACCCGGTTCAGACCGGTCCAACCGAACAGGCGAGGCTGGTTTTCACCCGTTTTCAAGCCATTTTCAGTCCTTCCTACACCCTTAGTTTTGTTTTGGGATTGATTCACTTAACAAAATCACGAAATGAGACTCTAAACCTTACCTTCCAAACTTCGAACCAAAACTAAGAAATCCTCGGCTTTGTTCCTGGCCACCTCGTTGCTCTCCGATCACGGTTTCACGTCACTTGGCACCTTAGTAACTCCTAAGACGATAAACGATCATCACAGTGGTTCAACAATACTCCAAAACCCTCGATTTTATTTCAAACTCTCTCAGGGAAAACAGAGTACTTTCAGTGACTTACATGCTCTCTGCTCACCACCGTGACCTCCACCGTGGTTCTCAAAATCCAAGAGCTACTCCTCAACTTACTAAACCCACCAAAAACCAAACTTCGATGGGTTTGATCTATTGAGCCCACGGCTATTCACACTTAGCCTCTCTGTTTTCTAGTTGGTCTCACCTCTCACAGCACTTTCCTTCACTCAAACCCGCACCAAGATTCACTCACCAGGCTCTTAACGCTTCTCTGATCACTCACACCCTACCACAAAGAACTCACACGACTCACACTTTGAGAAATGGTCAATCACCTCTATGTCTCTCTGTTTTTCTCATCTGATTGATTAACCCAAACGTTTAAAACTTAAACGCGTGACCGACTTGGCTAGAAGCCTCTAGGAAAAGGCCAGGTGTCCTCCAACCTGTGGTTCAGCTCTCGCAAAATATCCAATCCCCTCTGCCCAGGTGTCCTTATCCGGTTGTACACAAATCCCAAGGTTCCAAAAGACCATTTTACCCCTAAATGTCCAAATTACCATTTTACTCTTCACTTACTAGACCCGTAACTTAACCGTCTGACGTCCGATGACGGTGTGCCGCCTGTCGTTGTACTCAGGACATCAAGACCTACCTAACAATCCTCGAATTGCATGAAGAGTACTTTTCGTGCAAAAAGTCAACGATATTCCCCTTTTTAACCTAATTACGAAAATACCCTCGAACTTCCGAACACCGTAACTTTTTTCTCGGATGTCAGAATCGGACGTGCCACCTGTCTACAGACTCGTGACGTCCCAAACTACGTCAGGTCATCGGTTAAAGTGCATTTGACCACCCGAACTAAAAGTCAACATTTTTGTCCATTTTAGGGGCAAAATTGTCATTCTGCACCGTCCGTCCAAAAGTATCCAACTAATCACTGATTATCTTTGCTAATCCATCATTAACCACTAATCTAATCCCGACTTCCGAGATGGGTCGTTACAGTCCCGACTTCCATGATTATCTCCTACCCGGTGTCCAGCTCCAGCCAATCCAACTTATTCTAACAGTTCCCAACCTATCATCCCAACTCGGTCAAGCGAACCAAATCATCTGACTTCCAGCCCATCTCGTAATCCTTTTTTTCTTTTTACTGAGATCAATCCTAAGTACGCCACAATACCCCATGTTACCAGTTTCAACACTTATAACGCCTTCTCGAGTCGAGCGTACCTCGTACCAATACTTCTGTCAACGATCCGTGCCAACCCTACCAAAGTTACAACGTACTCACATTTACCCTGAATTTGACCAACCGCCTTCCTGTTTGACCAAGAACTTACCTCTCAATGCCAAGGTCCCACCAGCCACTCAGTTCAGAGCATCCAGCTCATAACAACACTGCAACCTACAATAACCAATCGGTCGCTCGGGATCACCCTGATCTGGTCCACATGTTCCATCCATCAACATCCATCATATGAGAACTACACTGATCGTCTGTCTATCTGCAACATACCCTGGCACTAAGCCGATCACCAACACTTCTACCAGAACTGCACGTCCAATTACATCGGCCTAGTTCCGACCACTGCAGAACCAGTACGTATCTCTCACGTACCTTCACCAAGTACCACAAACTAGAACCATGTTTCATTCCAACAAACACACGCAAGGACAACCCTACGAACTTAAAATAAAAACAAAGGTATTTTAGAATACCTCAACATAGCTTGTAGATTATATCCTCACGTACTTCCAACTACACGTCTTCCAGGAAAGTCCAACTCAAGTCCCTTCCGGGTCTCCCGGTCTCTCGGTCTCCTAGTTAGTATGAAATCCTATCGTATCTCAACTACGAATCCAGAGTAGACTACCTACCAGTTCTAGGTCCAATATCCATACGTATGTAACCACATATCACATACCTCCTGCAAAGCTCCAAAATCGTTAAAATACCCAACTTATGTCTCACAAATGATCCTCCTGCTCAACACCAACTCAACCCTGAGCCATGAGGCGATCCAATCCCGATCTACTCACCCTTAAGTAGATCCTACTCACCGGCTCACTACTTCGCCTTCACTTCCTACCAATGATCAGACCACCTCTTCGAATCAAATCGATAAAGTCCTCAACACATCTAAAGGCACGCCTAGGTTGTGGGTTCTCTTCAATAACCTTATATCGATTAGTTATAGTTACTTGCCAGCATCCCGTCACCCTAGTCATTCCAAGTCATTCTACCTTAATCCATCTTACCGTCATCCCCTGACACTCGTCACCTACACCAACTCGGAATCAACACATCGTTTTATCGTCCAAACCACAACATCTTCTGATTCCGAGATTCCAATCATAGTACATTATCCTTAAGTATGCCATCTCCAGACTAATTATCTAAACGCCACTTTCTTTACTACTAAGAGGAAATCCTAGACTCTTTGTTATACAAGAATGGATCGCCTCGGGATCAAACAAAGCATGTACATCACGACCAAGGATGGTAAGCGTACATGTCACTACGCCGGGTGCTGATTGAGCCTCCTGCAGCATCATCGCAAAAACTCGAGCCTGGGGTCCTGAAGATTGGTCGCGTCCCCTCAAACCACTAGTGGCAACACTACCTCCTTTAGTGAATACTGCCCCTAAAATTGAAGCCGTTACTCCGTCCTGGCTCCACCGTACCTCGGCTTGCGCCTCCACCCGGTGGTAAGGACGGACATTCCCTTCAGTAGTGGCCTCGCTCACCACAGAAGAAGCAAATAATACTAGAAACATCCCGACTGAGACCTCCACTCGGTCTCCATGTGGACGTAACAGATGATAGGAGCCGCGCCCGGTCCTGCTCCCCTCTGGCAAGTCGACTGAAGTTCCCAAATTACCCTCAGCACTTGCCAAACCAAGGACAGCCACACACGTACTCACTCATGCCTCCGCCTCTTGATCAGCCTCGATCAACGCGCCACGACCTGGAGGGTCAATAAAAACACAAAAGGTGTGAGTGGACAAAAATGAATCAGTTTATAAAACAGTTACAGAAGACATTTCTACCCTCCACGTAAAACCAATGCATGCATTCGAAAATCATTTCACAATCCATTTCATTTCCAATATAATAAAACTGTGTATGAAAATCAAAATCATTTTCCTTTTCTTAAACTTCGGGTCTTAGCCCGCAATCATAAACACAGGGCCTCCGCCCAAAATCATGAATCAAATCCAAGTACGTAACATAATCCAAAAATCCATCAAAACCACATAAACCGGGCAACTGCCCAACACATTCGAACATCGGAAATAAATCACAAGTCAAATAGTTTTGCTGGATATCAATTACCGAGTCTTTAAACTCATATATATCAGGCCTTCTGGGATATCAACGAGTCTTTAAACTCAGAACATAATCAATAGGCCTCGCGGGGGGGGGGGGGGGGGGGGGGGGGGGGGGGTATCACAATAACCGAGCCTTTAAACTCCGAGTCTTTAAACTCAATCCAGGTCTTTTAAACCCAATTCGGGCCCACCCCGTCATCAATTAACCGGGTCTTTAAACCCAAAGCATGATCCAGCACTAGTATCGGGTCTTTAAACCCAAAACCATTTGTAAATCACAACAATCTAGGATCTATCGGGATCCAAATTCCAAAACCAATATGAAATCACATTTTGTCATAATAGGACTTATGTCCGAATTTCACATTCAAATCCCCAATCATATCCGTCATCCCTTTCCAAATCCGAATTCTCAATAATGATTCCGTAAGCTAGCATCCGGAACCACCATCCCGAACCCAAATCCGGAAATCCACTTTCAAGTTTTCGAAAATCGAAATCTCGTTCATCGAAATCACTGTTATGAATTGGGCATCAAGCCCGAGATCACTTTTCCCAAAATCCATTTGAATCTTTGAAATCAAATCATATTTCAAATCCCAAAGCCAAAACATCAAAACCATGATCAAATCACAATATACTCGAAATCTCGTAAAACGCGCAAAACGGTAATAATCTCGAAATCCGTGTCAAAACCGTAGGTCATACTCACAATCATAATCAAAACATTCTCAAAACATGATACGCACAAATCATGTAAAATCGTTCATCACACCATCATCAAAGCATATGTGAAACCATCGTCTCGAAATACGTACAATTACGTATACCATATCGAAATACGTATAAATACAAAAATCGTAATTATCACAAGTCATAATCATAATCATAGAAATCATAGAAACATTTATGCATGCATTAAATTTTAGAAACCAAAGTCCATTCACACACCGTCCATAACACTCGTTTTCGCACTGCACGCGTTTCCGTAATTTCTGACATTTTCCAGAAATCTCAAATCCTGTCTGAAATCATTCCTCAGTGTCACTAAGGACTCAAATAACAACATACTAATTTCTCGGGAATTAAATATTAATTAAAAACGTAATATAAACCTTCGAACCCTCGAAACAATATCGAAACGGTGTCCGATTAACTCTAAACCAACGCTAAAATATTCGTTACATTACATAGAACAAAGGTCATGTTGACCTCACCTCGGGATTCCCTCTCACGTTCTCCCACGGGCCGACTGTTGCGCGTGAAATTCACGCGCCTGCTACAGTAACCACACAATCGTCTTCCTCGCCCGACTAGCCTGGTAAATGGGTGTGCGACCCGCGTGCTCGACCCGATTCAACTCTTGCCATAATCAACTCATTTTCTTCAATTGAACCCTCAACTAGCATCGTAATGAACTTAATTAAAGGTCTGTAACATCCATTCCAATCATCACGGCCTAAAACCAACTCAATTGAATTCACGTTCTAATCAAGGTTCATCGTCCCAGTTCATCACACAGTCACTGATTTCTTCAATTAATTAGTTAGGAAGCATCGTAGACTTTCTTTAAAGATTATTTTGCAATCAATTTCACAAGAACCTCCAATTACACGAACACAAGCTCGCGATTTCTGGACTTTCGTCAAGTCTGCTCACGACTCCACGAGGTTCGAACTTCGAATTTCTTGATTTGGATCGACTAATGAAGGTCCCAGAAAGCATAATCTGACCTTAATTGGACTTGGGCTGGCCTAAAACTGAATTTTTGAATTTAAATTTATCAAAAACAGGTTTCGGGTTTCTCTGTGTGAATTCACTCAGCCCCTTGTTTTTCCTCTCTAGTTTAGTCTCTACATCCTCCCTTTCCCTTTCTGAAATGTTCTCTTCTCTCCAAAGATTGTTGTGGAGGTCGATCAGGCTCATTGGTGGTCTGTTCTCTGTTTTCCATTTCAAGGCCACCACCCAGTTTCAAGTCCCAAATCAACCACACTCACACACTGAACAAGACCCGTGCTCTCCCTCTGTCTCTGTTCCCCCTCTCTTCAATCCGTTTCAGCACTCAGTCCCTCTCAAAATGGTCTTGGGAAGTCGATCAAGCGTGGGAAACCAACCTCTGTTTTTTCCAGTTTCAATGGCACCAGCACAGTATTCCTAACCCACTAACATACCCGTGCTCTGCATAACCCATTCAATGCCAAAAACAAGTCACCTTTTCAAGTCAAAATTACCCACTAGCTTCAAATTCCAATTCAACACACTCACACACTATGTGCACTTGCTACTTAATAGTTAAACAATTCCAACAAACCCACTCACGGCTGTTTCAAATTGCAACAGTCAAATTACCATTTTGTCGTTACTTTGACCATTTACCAAAATGCCATTCATGCTTCTAGACCCGTAACTTGGTCATCCGAACTCCGATTGACGCGTGCCGCTTGTCCACGGATTCAGCGTCTCGAGATCTACCTGATGGTCCTCGGCTTACGTGCAAAGTCCATGTCGTTTGAAAAGCCAACAGATTGCCCTTTTTAAACCAAATTACCGAATTACCCTTGAACTTCCGAACATCATAACTTTCTCCTCGAATGTCGGAATCGGACGTCCCACCTGTCTATGAACTCATGACGTCCCGAACTACGTCACAATCATCGATCAAAGTCCGTTTGACCGCTCGAGCTAAAAGTCAGCCGTTCACCCAATTTCCAGGGGCAAAATCGTCATTTTCTTCAAATGTTTTCCAAATTTTCCCTTTTCCGAAAGTCTGGGCCATTACAACAGATGTCACGCTTGCTTGCGGAGTCGGTTGTGCTCGATGTCCACGGAACCTTGAACTCTGGAAACTACCCGAACTACCAAATCGATCATCGTCCGCGGATGAAGCTCCACTATATCTGCCCCTCTTCGGGGTCCTCTGGCTCGAAGCACCAGAAAAAGGATTCTCTCAGCGTCGTACACCACCCAAGAACTATGGTCGTGCTGGTAAACTAGCCTCCACCCTCACTGCAGCATCTGACAATTCTCTGAGGGTAGCAAACGATCCTGCCGTCACAATGGCTCGAATCTCACCTCGCAGGCCAAGCTCAAACCTGCGGCACTTCTCGGCTTTCATAGCAACAAAAGTAGGAGCAAAACGGGATAATATCTGAAACTTCTGCTCATACTCGGCCACAGTCATTCTCCCCTGTTGCAGCAGTAGGAACTCGGCTTCCTTGGCATCGCGGAACAAACGAGGGTAATACTAATCAAGGAACCATTCACGAAAATTCTCCCAAGTCACTGTGTGAGCATCCCAACCTGACAACTCAAGGGTGTACCACTACTCATACGCGGAACCGTCCAGTAAAAAGGTGGCCAATAACACTCGATCCTCCGAGGGGCATTGCATCACCGTAAAAATCCGCTCAAGTCGAGTAATCCACCTGTGGGCTTCCTCGGGGTCTGCCCCACCACTAAACGTCGTAGCCCCAAGACGCTGGGCTCGTTCAATTGTAGCACTCTTCACATCCCTGGCAACGTCTTCTGCAGGTCGTGGAAGGGGCTCACGCCTCGGAGGCATGGTCGATCGTACTCTGAAAGAGGCATAAAGTCAGTATAACGACCGAGACACATCCTCGTGGCAGACACAAACCGTAAACCTATGCTCTGATACCAATTTTCAGGACCCACCCTGATTATCACCTCAATAACTGGGACGAACCCTACTCCTGTCTGACAACCCAACTTAAAGGACCAAAATAACCACAAAAACCACGAAATATACATTGTCAGACCAGGGAGAAGATATAATACAACTAGTCAACAGTAGCACAGAGCATAGTAATAGTACAAGATAAAACAAAATCTTACAAAGAGCTGACTACACGCGCAACGGGAAAACTCTATGCCTCCGCTTCTGCCTCGACGTTAGCCCCAGAGCTAGCACCACGACCTAGAGGGTGTTAAAAAAATTAAAAGCGTGAGTGGACTAAAAATAATTAAGAGTTTCAAAAGCAGTTTTTATAAACAAACCAGGATTTCACCCACCATTTTTTTTAAAAACATGCATGCATAACCAAGTATCTGAAACCAACCATCTATACGAGGTGAAAATAAGCATGGAAATCCACATAAATCAAAATCAAAGTTCGGGCACTCGCCCCTAAATCCATAAGATCCAAGTTATTCGAGTCACAACCCAAAACATTTGAAAACCAGTGAAAAACATTAATAATACAAGTTTACTGGATCTCAAGTGCGCCCGAATCTTTAAACTCAAAACCATGCGCTATAATCAGGCCTTCTAGGAAATATAAGCGATTCTTTAAACTCAAGACACAATCACAGGCCTCGGGGTGTATCACAATAATTGAGTCTTTAAACTCAAAACATATACCGAGTCTTTAAACTCAAAACATCTCAATCTAGGGCCCTCCCCCCGCCGTCAATCAATCAACCAAGTCTTTAAACTCAAAACCAGATCCAACGGGTTTTTCTTTTTCCAGGTCATTAAACCCAAAACCATTTTTTAAGCATAGGAATAATCCATCGAAATCCGAAAGCCAAAACCAAACTGGAAATCTTCGAAAATCGAAATCACGTTTGATCGAAATGAGACTTCCGCCCGAATTTCACGTCCAAATCTCAAATCATATCCACAAATCTTTAGTAAAATAGAATGCGTATAAACATAAATCATCCATCTGAAACCATCATTAAAAGCGTAACAGAAATCATATTCTCGAAGTACATGCAATTCCGATAACTCATATTGAAAAATGTGCAATCTAGTAAAGCAAGAATATAGAAATCATAAGAATAAATTCATATATCGAAACCATAAAATCATATATCGAAACATAAATAAATAAGTAAGAACAGTTATGCATGCTCGGTTAGAAAACAAAAAGTCCGCTCACTAGGTCCGAACGCGTCAATCGCGTTCCGTACGCTCCTCGGCTGTCTCAGGAATATCCCGACCTGTCAAAACTTACCATTTCGGGTCACAAACTCTTCATTAAAGCTTACCCTAATTTCCCAAATTTTTTGGGATTTTTAAACGTAATTAAATTAACCCCTAAACCTTCAAACACACAAAACTACCCCGAGACGGTGTCCGATCGACTCGAAACTTGTCCCAGAATGTTCGTTACATCGATTAGAGTGAAAACCGTGTTGAACACTTCCCCAAAACAGGCTTCACGTGCCCTCACGCGCTGCCAAAGAGGATGCACGTGGGAGCCACGCGCTTTCTACCGTTCATCGTCAACCTCCAGCCAACCCGATTCAGACTGGTCTAGACCGGTCCGGTCCAACTGAGCCGGCGAGGCCGGTTTTCACCCATTTTCAAGCCATTTTCAGTCCTTCCAACACCCTTAGTTTCGTCCTTAAGTTTGGGATTGATTCACTTAACAAAATCACGAAATGAGACTCTAAACCTTACCTTCCAAACTTCGAACCAAAACTCAGAAATCCTCGTCTCTGTTCACAACCACCTCGTTGCTCTCCGATCATGGTTTCACGTCTCTGGGCACCTTAGTAACTCCTAAGACGATATCATCACAGTGGTTTCAACAGAGTAATTTTAGTGACTTACCTGCTCTCTGCTCACCGCCGTGACCTCCATCGTGGTTCTCAAAATCCAAGAGCTACTCCTCAGCTTACTAAACCCACCAAAAAACTGAAATTCGATGGGTTTGATCGATTGAGCCCACGGCTGTTCACACTTTGCCTCTCTGTTTTCTAGTTGTTCTCACCTCTCAAAGCCCTTTCCTTCACTTAAACCCTCACCAAGATTCACTCACCAGGCTCTTAAAACTTCTCTGATCACTCACACCCTACCACAAAGAACTCACATGACTCACACTTTGAGAAATTGTCGATCACCTCTCTGTCTCTCTGTTTTTCTCATCTGATCGATTAACCCAAACGTTTAAAACTTAAACTTGTGACCGACTTGGCTAGAAGCCTCCGGGAAAAGGCCAGGTGTCCTCCAACCTGTGGTTCAGCTCTCACAAAATATCCAATCCCCTCTACCCAGGTATCCGTATCCGGTTGCACACAAATCCCAAGGTGCCAAAATACCATTTTACCCCTAAATGTCCAAATTACCATTTTACCCTTCACTTACTAGACCCGTAACTTAACTGTCCGACGTCCGATGACGGCGTCCCGTTTGTCATTGTACTCGGGACATTGAGACCTACCTAACGGTCCTCAAATTGCGTGAAGAATACTTGTCTTGCAAAAAGCCAACAAATTGCCCCTTTTTAACTTAATAACGAAAATACCCTCGAACTTCCGAACACCATAACTTTTTCCTCGGATGTCGGAATCGGACGTGCCACCTGTCTACGGACTCGTGACGTTCCGAACTACGTCACGGTCATCGGTCAAAGTCCATTTGACCGGCCAAACTAAAAGTCAACATTTTTGTCCATTCCCATGGCAAAATCGTCATTCTGCACCGTCAGTCCAAAAGTATCCAACTAATCACCGATTAACTTCGCTAATCCATCATTAACCACTAATCTAATCCCGACTTCCAAGACGGGTCGTTACATAAAATAGGGAGACGATCAGCTATGTAATCCTATAGAATTTGGACTTACCAACATCCCTTAGTTGGCATTGATCATTATATAAATTTCAAGTGTAAAATGGAGGTGTTTTCGGCCAAGAAAATGAATAAATTTCTTAGTCGATCTTGGACAAAATGTCCTTACCTAAACTGCAATTAGAACACCTAGAAAACATCTGGGTGGTTGGATTTTTCCCTAGGCACTAGAAGATATTCGAAATAGGCCTAAGCGCTTGAACGAGCCTGAATTGGGCCTTGATTTAAGTTAATATGAAAGGTCCACATAATTGGGCCTTAATTGCTTGCTTGGAAAGAGGGTTGAGAGTTTATCATAAATTCATGTTAATCACACCAACATTCGTCTCCTAACTTGTTGGAATAAAGCGGCCAAAAACTCTGTATTGCTAGCACTTGGTGTGGCTAGGGCCAAAAATCAAGTATAGGCACTGGCTAGTGACACGCCAATGACATGCTGGTGACATGCTAGTGACATTCTCAAGCATAAGGACTTGGTTCTAGGTGCAGGCACGCGGGGCTTGTCGAAGGGTATGCCACGGGAATGTCCAAGGACATGTCAGGTGATTGTCTAGGGGTTGTCCAAGGACTCAATAGAACTATGGGGAAGGCACCTCTGTATTGAAACTTGGTTGAGTCTCGATTTGGGGTAAGGCCTAGATTGGGACCTACGCTCCTTGGGACCATTTCTTCGTTCTGTCTCCGATTTCAGTCATTCATTTTGCATTATTCTTGGATTTAACTCTATTTTCTTATTATGCACATGTCTCACAAAAGATATCATTTTCTCTTATTTATTGCACAAACTAACTCAAAAGTTAAGAAAAAGGCACTAGATGACATCAAAATGATGCAAAAATAATGGCTTATTACGAGCCTACAAATTGGCTCAGACGAACCATATCCCTCCCAAGCTCCACATCTAAATCTGGAGAAAGAGAAAGGATGAAGCTAACTTGTAATGAACCATAGCCCTCCCAAGCTCCACATCTAAAACTTCTGTGGATTCCAGAAGAAAGATCATCTTTGGTAACTTTATAGAAGATGCATTGTCAAATAAGCAGTCGAAAAATCTTCTCATCCGAGCAAGGGGAAAAGATTTTAACCAATACACCCAACAAAGTGACTACCACAGTATGACCGAAGAAGGGCTTAAAGAATACAATAAGGAATTACTGGAGGTTATGGAGATGGAAGGATTGCTCGATGAAGAACAACAAAAGGTTCAACAAGATGTAAACTTAGTGGTTGTACTACCAGAGCATTTGGTGGTTGTTTATCACCACGTAAACCAAATGAAAGGAGATGTGATTGCCTAGGGAAAGCCAAGGTTTTGTCTTAGAGATGGCATTTTTTGGGAAAAAAATGATCTTCTCAAATCCTACCCAAGAGATGATAGATCACTTATGGCCCATCTTCATCATTGCCTACTTGGAAGATGTCTTGATCAGCAAGGTCATGATTGATGAGGGAGTTTTGATAGATAATTTATTGAACATAGTTAATATGATCCACAATTCGATTGTAATACTTTGCAAGTGTACAAAATCGTGTGTGATAGTATAGTAGCTTGTAAGCCCTAGGCATGGATCGGTACAGTTCGGTACGATGGTGATATCAGAATTGTACCAAGTATTTTTAACCAGTTCGGTACTGTACAGTATTCTAAAATTCGAAATTGATATCGTACCGTACCGTACCAATTGTGTTCGGTACTGTTTCAATACAGTTTCAGTTTTGAGCCAAAATTACTATTTCATAAAATTGAGCCAAAATTTATGTAAAAAAATCTAAATAATCTATTCATACGAAACTATTTCATTCATATAATTGGTACAATAATAAATAATGCATAACAAATACATATTTCATTCATATAATTCCATAACAAATATGAAAGTTATATTTCATAGTTTGTACCAATTTGTACCATGACCTGCTCATAATTTGTAACAATCCATAATTCTATATTCCATAATTTGTACCAACTCATAATGAATTCATACAGTCTGTAATGCATAATTCATATAATCCATATAATCCATATTGGTCCATAGTGTAAGACCCGTGTCTTGAGAAGAATGGTGAACAATCTCACATCGCTCGGGGAGAGAAAGGTGAAGTGTCTTATATGTGTGAGCACGTATCTTTCGAACATGAGGCATTTTGGGAGCTCACTGGCTTTGGATTCCTAGGGACTCCAAAGTTAAGCGAGTTGGGGCTGGTACAATCACATGATAGGTGACCCACAAGGAAGTTGTACATGAGCTCCCGAAAACAAAACTGTGAGGGCAAGGGCCAAAGCAGACAATATTATATTAGAGAAGGTCGAGTTGTGACAGAATGGTATTAGAGTTGGACCCCGACCAGAAGTGTGTCAGTGAGGACGTTGGGCCCCAAGGGGGGTGGATTGTAAGACCCGTGTCTTGGGAAGAACAGTGAACAATCCCACATCATTTGGGGAGGAAAACGTGAAGTGACTTATATGTGTGGGCATGTATCTATCCAAAAGGAGGTCTTTTGGGAGCTCACTAGCTTTGGATTCCTAGGGAATTACAAAGTTAAGCGAGTTAGGGCTGGTGCAATCCCAGGATGGGTGATTCATTGGGAAGTTACACGTGAGCTCCCGAGAACAAAACCGTGAGGGGTGGGGCCAAAGCGGACAATATCCTGTTGGACAAGGTCATATTGTGACACATACTCCAAACAAAATTAAATCCATATAGTCCATAATCCAAACTAAATTAAATCCATATAGTCCTTAGTCCATAGACCATATAATTACAATCCATTTCCATACAATCCAAGATTATAAGCAAACCACATAGGTACATATTCAAAATGACAACATACAAAAAAAAAATTAACATCATAACACATCTGTACTTGTTCTTCCCACTTCATGTGTTTGTAGGCCTCCCACCACTTTTGTATTCTACAATTAAAAACATCAAGAACTAATTTATAAAGATGGAAAATGGAAATTAACATAACACGATAAATAATACTAAGTACTTAAGAGACAAGTTACGTTGTTCAATTGCTTCATAGAACTCTAGTTGTTCAATTGCTTCATAGAACTCCAGTTGTTCAATTGAAGGCTTATCTTCGAAAGACTGAATAAGTTCATCCCCTTGCAGCCAAATTTGCATGCAGATCAAAGCTTCTACTGAAGAAGGAGTTAACGAACTCTTAAAGGAATCGATCACCCTCCCACTAGTGCTAAAGCGAGACTCAGAAGCTACTGTCGAAAATTGAATGGCAAGCACGTCCTTTGCAATTTTTGCGAAGACTGTATACTTTGAACCATATAACTTCCTCCACAAGAAAATTTCAAAGTCTTTATTTGTAAATTCCAAAGGATCCAACAAAAACTTATCAACTTCATGTGTTACCACTGCCTCTTTACTCTCTTGCACAACCTTTTTCCAATCATCCAAAATATCATCTATGCATCCACCTCCACTATGCTCTAATCCTATAGAAGATGTTGAAATTTGTGTAGCATAGTCGTTTTTCTGCTTTTCCCTTTCCACATTCCCTCCGTACACCTCATACATTGCCATTAACAATTCCTTTAGATCCTTGGTTACATATTGCACCTCATTGTCATCAAATATCTCTTTTTGATACAAACAAGTGATATGCCTTAGCTTGAATCTAGGATCTAACACAAGTCCTATAACCACTCATTTGTTTAGATCCTTATACGATCCAAAATATTTCTCGAACTTTTCCTTCATATGAGCTGCCATGTCCATCAAAACTTTCTCTGTTAGTGAGCCACTAACCGTTTAAGGAGAGACAAAGAGCTTGTCAATTTAATGTTCCATGGCTAGCACATCATGGAAGGCTGTGTGAACAGTAGGGTGATTAGAAGCACGACTCTCAATGTCACATCATAAAACACCTTCAAAAACTTGACAAAGACTGCTTCCTTAACCCAATCTACCTCACTTGTGGCCCAATCCTAAGTATCCTACTACAAGTAGGCACTAAATTCTCATCCTCATCAAATTCTTTTTCAAACTCCTTAAAGTAAGATGGAAAAGGGCAATCTGGATCCTCCCCCATTCTATTAAAAGCTTGCTTAAATTCCAATGCTGCCTTTAACATAATGTAAGTCGAATTCCACCTTGTAGGGACATCCATACACAATAAACCTTTGTTGGACAACTTCTCATTCTCCACAGACTACTTAAAATATTCCAACCTATTTGGGGAAGACCTTACATATTATACAGAATTCCAAATATCTAGAACTGACCTATTTAGTCTCTTCAATCAACTACTTACCACCAAGTTGGTAATGTGAGGACAACATCTCACATGTAAGTACTTCCCTTCCAACAAATCCTGTGAATCATTCCATCTATTCATCTTTGACTTAATACAATCCAAACCGGCCTTATTTGCAGCAGCATTATCAATAGTAATAGTTAACACTTTTTTCTATTTTCCATTCCAGTAAACAAGACTCTATAAGCCTACCTATGGTTGAACCTTGGTGATTAGGATTCACACAAAATTTCAAGACTATTTTGTACATATTCCAATCACCATCAATAAAATGGCCAATTAACACAATATAATTGATGTTTTGTAGGCTGATCCATGTATCAGTTTTAAGACCTACCCTATGGTTACACAAATATTTGTTCAATTCCTCTTTAATGTTGTCATGCATCTTCAAAAACTTACTAAGGACCTTCTATTCAGAACATGAAACATTGGACATCCAACACTACAAAACCTCCTAAACCCCATCTTCTCCACAAATGAGAATGGAAGCTGTTCTAGGACAATCGTCTCAACACAAGCAAGCAAAAATCACTCTGCACAATTCCCCTAGAAATCATCTTATTTCCATGAGACTTATCAGACGCTAGAATTTTCTGATATTTTGATTGATTTGCAGGGTAATATTTAAAAAAGTTAGTAATATGATTCAACATTCCACGAGTCCCATTTTTGTTACTATTTGCATCATAACTACCCTCTGGACCTGTAAGACAATAAATACACTTAGCCCTCTTGTGTATTACTTCACCATTATCTATTTCCATGTATCATCCAATCATTTCTCTAATGTCTTAACTTCATAAATCTTAAAATGATAAAAAAACAAGACTACGTTTCTTCCCTAATCTAGATGGTATGGAGATTGTAGGCTCACTTACAGATTCCTCTAACGAGGCTCCATCCATTCTTGCATCTACTGTAGATAAGGGCTCCCTAGTTGTGAACTGAACCTGTTCTCCTTCATCACCATCTTCTCCTAGTCCAAATTTTGGGTAAGCATGTCTTCTGGCTTCAATAGGATAAGGCGAGGGTGCACTTGCTGCGGATGAACATGCAAAACCACCACTAAGTTGTTGCTGCCTAGTCATGGACTTGATTGTAGACTACATATATATGAAACATAAATTAATCAATTCATGAACAATTCATTAAGAGCATGCGAGCTAACAATAAGTTAAAGTTATCATGTGGTTTTGGTACAATATATAGAGGAGCACTTTAAGATGGGATAGATGTGGCTGCAGAGGTTTTCAACTCAATCTACAACAATGTAAAAGTCATAGAAATGCAAGAACGTAGAAGGACAGAATAATGATGTAGAGATTGGACTAGGAGCCACAAAGAGTGGATAGTTAATAAATTATTTTTCTCATTTTGACTTTTTCTAGTTTCGTGTAAGAATGCCATGCGTTTTGAGAGCATCGATCATTAGAAACTTCTCATTTTAAGCTCTACCAATGGTTCTATTCTTACTTTTCTCATGAGTCAAAGCTAGTGAAATGAGAACTAAACATACAACTTTAACATATGATTCATGATACATGCAGATTTCAGAATTCATATGTTCTTATATTAAATGTGTGGCAAGCCTGTTTTGAATCTAGTATGTTCCAATAATGATCTATTTCCATTTGAACTTTAAACTTACTCGATCCTAAAACCCCATAATCTTTATTTCTTTTAAATAGTCTCAACTATTCCACATTTGCACATCTCCATCCCATAGGCACACGATGGACACAACTCGTTTCCTCTTAGTCTTACATGATTTGCGGAGCAAGTGATTAGATAATGTGAATTGAATGAATGAATGTTGTTTCATGTCCATTGGAAACAGATAGAAACCACAAGTCTTAATTTCTCCACTTAGACTTACTAAACTAATATCCAATATTCTTTGATTGGAAAAAAATGAAAGACACCAAGTCTAAGTCCTCCACTTAAAATTACCTAGCTACTTTCTGCATTCTTTGATTGGAAACAGATGGAACTCACAAGGCAGTCCTCCACTTAAACTAACCTAGTTGTTTTCCATATTCTAGGCCAGCAAGTTTAAGAGATCATGAACATAATCTAGGGCATGGACCCATATATTAATACGCATGCCAGATTTTACAAGAAGTACTTGATTTTACAGGAAGTTTAAAAGAGCATGACTATAAACATCTAGGCAAACAATAGGATCACACCCAAAATGCTAGCTCTCCAAATTGTTACTAGCTCACGTAGTCCAGCAAGTTTAAAAAATTATGAATATTGTTGATGCAGAAAATCGTTCAAACTTGTAGAATTCATTCTTGATCCCTACACACAATAACAAGAAATAATCAGGGTTAAGGTTGATGCCCGGGGACGTGGTTCAACCAGGAACACTCTGATGTCAAAGTCAATTTAATCGAGAGAAATAAACCGACAAAATTTCGGTATGAGTTTTGAATTATCTCCTGAAGTGAAGAGAGGCCCTGTATTTATAGTGGAGTATTATGGGTCACCGGAGCGTCTAATTGGTTGAAGGAGATAGTGTTTAAAAGGTGATTCTACCGAGAGAAATCACTATTATTACTACCAAGAGAAATCATTATTATTAACTATATAAATAATAATAAATAACTCACTGAGATATTATTTATTATTGGAATTGATCTGATTAATTAACATATTTAATTGATAAATCTATTAAATTAATGCGAAGATCATGTGATTTCGTCATCATATTTACTAGGGGTACTATCGGCATTATGAGAGGTATGAGCCACGTGGCAGCTGCATTTTCTGGTGATTTATGGTTCAACAAATACCCCTACATTGCTTAGGAATTTAGGGAATCCTAAGGGATGTAATTTTTATTGTGGTCTCGATAAACCTTTTTTTTAGCCGAAGTAAGACTCCGTTTTGCTTCGTTCAATTAAAATTTTGGTTGACCTGGACCTTGTCCCATTAGGAAATTTCTGGGCCTACAGGCTTACTTTGAGTTGTCCCTTAGAGCCAAATTAATAGCTAGGGTTTGTTTACTTTTTTTCTTTTTTAAACAAGGACATGTAGCCCTTATTTTTCATAAAGAAGATCAAACCCTGGTTGAGGTTAGCTATTGGTGTAGGCAGCGTCATCACCAAATTCGACGGTGGTAGAGCTGGGGTCTCTATTTGTGAAGGTAACTAATTTATTTCTCCCCTTTTTTATTATCTCTGCTCCTCTTGGTCTTTGCAGATTGTAAAAGTTTATGGAGAAGAAATTTTGAGAGGGAGGACCGATGAAGCAACTGAGCAAATGGTGAATGTCAAAAAGAAAACTGGCGGCCCCATTTTGTCTTGTCGCTGTTAGCTTCGATATTTTGCAGATTCTGAGAGTTATGGATGTCTGATTGCAACGTTTCAAGCGGTGGTGCGCTCTACTCTCCGAGAAAATCATTTCAAGATGCATAAAGGCATACTTTTGTCGGGGTCTTGAAGAACTTATTTTTATGGAGCAACCGTCGTAAGACCATCTAGTGGCGTGTCCAGGACATGATGGAGCTTCCGATATCAAGAGATGATAGACTTGACATCAAGACACTCCTCTAGTTGACATGCTTGTGGTGCTTTGTGGATAGAAGAGCCTAGCACATTGACAAATTTGTCATCTTCAAGTGCGAGTGGAGCCAATTATCAAGGACTTCAACGAGGGAGGCGCGAAGTTCCATGACTTGAAGTAAGGCGTGTCACAAGACGAGGAGTGTTCCAGCTTAGGGGCAAGGTGCGTTACACTGCAATGAAGGTCATGCTATGGTGCAAGGCGAGGCGTATCAAGGTAAGGCATGGTTGGAGCGTGAAGTGATGCATCAAATGACGTGTCTAGGCTATCATCAGCAAGAGGCGAGGAGTCACATCACTTGAAGATTGGCGTGCCACAACTCAAGGCAAGGTAAGGTTAAAGTAGGAGGTGATGCGCTAGATAACATGAGGCTCTCTTTCTAGTGACCATGTACCTAGTGCTTGGTAGATAGAAGAGCTCGGCACATGAGGAGCTAAGCGCACTATAACCTCTCGAGGCTTTTATCAGCAAACGATGAGGCATCATGTCACTTGAAGTGAGGCGTGTCTCAACCCAAGGCGGGGCGTGTTAGAGCTATAAGGCAAGGTAAGATGTAGTAGAATGCAAGGTGAGGTGCAGCAGAATGCAAGGCAAGGTGTAGTAGAGTGCAAGGCGGATGCGTTACAGCTGCGAGGTAAGGCATGGTGCAACTACAAGGTGAGATGTGCTTCATCTTCAAAGAAAGGTTTCCCATGACGTGAGGCTAAGTGTATGTGGTGCCATGAAGTAACAGAAGCTTTCCAAGGAGTTGCCTTGGATGACAAATGAACTTCTAGAGACTTAATCTTCAAGGCCTTGTTGAGATCAAAATGGGGTGTAACAGAGCAGAACATAGAATGGAGGATCGATCATGCCCCCTGTGGTGCCCCAGATGTTGCACGTCATTACGTATTTGAAGGAAGAAATGTTGGAGGTGTCGCTATCTTGTCGTTGAAGGAGAGTGACATGAAGACACGTAATGTAAAGGTTGTCAAGGCATGGAAGATGCTACCACAACTACTTATGTGAAGTCAAGCGATGCTGAAATGGATTGTTGGAGCTACAATAGCCATTTCAGATATTGCTAGAGTTATCCTTCTGAAGCTTCAATCGGTGAAAATGGCCATTGATCTCGAGGCAAGTGCCATGAAGGCACAACGCGCACCATAGCTTCGTTCCATCCCAAAGTTGAAGTTGCTTCGGCATAGTCAACCAGTGGCTGAGTTGCTTTCACGAAGTCAAGCTACACTAATCTTTCTTTCGCGAAGCCAACTATGACAAGTAACCGATTCTGAGGAGGTTGCTCCCATTGTAGGAAGAAGGCCACAGGCAACACGTCACTGGAAGTCCATGATGGAATGATCAAAGGCCTCCAAGGCTTGCTCACAGGTTAACGGAGAGACTCTAAGGTCGTGCTGATCCTAGTGATGAGCTTCATGGTTCTTCTTGGCTCATAGCTTGATCTTAGCGTTGAATATATGTTTGAGCATTCAACTTGTGAATTGTCGGGATGTTTAATTTTCATTAATATAAGTTTTCCATTGTTTTTTTAGTGTTTTGTGATTTTGGCATATTTGACCTTTATGCAGTAGTTTTGGTCTTTTGACTTCGTTTTAGCTCCGAATTGAGTACTGTTGGTGGTGTTCAAAATCTGACTTCTGTACCTTTTTGGTGCCATCAAGATCTCTTCAAGGAATTAGAATTTGAACTTGGTACGTTCGAATGAATCTCGAAATTGTGTACTAGAATTTGTAGTTGTGTGTACTAAAACATTTGCCCATGATTTGTCATGACATGACCTGGTTATTGCTCCCTTTGTGGGGTTGGGAAGCGATCTTTAGTAGCTTTTCAAATTCTTGCAAGTCCGTTTGTTAAGTATGAGTGATAGATCATTGGGAATGTGCTTGAGTAGTATGTACGCCATTGTTGGCCAACCGCATTGAACTTAGTCTTCAAGTTGCTTGAGGTGATAACTTAGCTCTTTGAGGTGAAGTATGTACCTTTCCCCTCGGATAGGTGCTTCGAGTCCTTTGTAGGTGAAGTCATTGAACGTTTTTCTAGTGTTGAGCTTTGGTGCTTCACGGAGCTCAAGTGTTGATAGGTTGCGAGTTGAAGGCATTATGGCTTTAACGAAAAAGAATGTTGATGTGTCGCAGAGCGATTACCTTGATACATCATGGGGTGATTGCCTTGACGCATCGCGGGGTGATTGCAACGATGCTTCAGTAGGGGAAGGCTTAGAGTGCTTTGCTTGACAAAGACTTGAAGTGCTTGGCAGAGGCTTGGAGTGCTCCCCGGGAAAAGGCTTGGAATGCTTCACAGGGTGAAGGCTTGGAGTGCTTCGCGAGGCGAAGGCTTGGATTGCTTTACGGGGTGAAGGTTTGGAGTACCTCGCGGGGCGAAGGCTTAGAGTACTTCGCGGGGCGAAGGCTTAGAGTACTTCGCGTGGCGAAGGCTTGAAGTTCTCTGCATGACGAAGGCTTGATGTGTACCGCATAGCGAAGGCTCGGAGTGCTTCACATGATCAAGGTTTAGGGTGCTTCGTATGGAAAAGGCTTAGGGTGCTTCGCGTGGCAAAGGCTTGGAGTGTTTCACGGGCCGAAGGCTTGGTGTCACTACCCGACCTTCTTCAGCAGGATATTGTCCGCTTTGAGCCCAGCCCTCACGATTTTGTTCCCAGGAGGTGACGTACAACTTCCCAGTGGGTCACCCATCATGGGATTGCACCAGCCCCTACTCGTTTAACTTTGGAGTTCCCTAGGAATCCAAAACCAGTGAGCTCCCGCAAGGCCTTCTGTTGGATAGATTTATGCCCACACATATATGGTGCATCCCCGAGATCCCTCTAGGCGATGTGGGATTGCTAACCAGCCTCCAACGCACGGGTCCTCACAATCCACCCCCATTGGGCCTAGCGTCCTCGCTAGCGCACTCAATTCCGTCCGGGATTGGGCTCTGATACCAAATTATCACGACCCGACCTTTTCTAATCTTGGAATGCTTCATAAGGCGAAGGCTTAGAGTGCTTCGCGAGGCGAAGGCTTAGAGTGCTTCGTGAGGCGAAGGCTTAGAGTGCTTCGCGGGGCTAAGGTTTAGAGTGCTTCGCGGGGCGAAGTCTTGTAGTTCTCCACGTGGTGAAGTCTTGGAATGCTTTATGTGGCAATGTCTTGGAATGCTTCGTGTGGCAAAGGCTTGGAGTGCTTCGCGGGGTGAAGGCTTAGAGTGTTCTGCATGATGAAGGTTTGAAGTTCTCCGCATGGCGAAAGCTTGAAGTCCTTTACATGGCGATGTCTTGGAATGCTTCGAGTAGAGAATGCCTAGAGTGCTTCCCAGGGCGAAGGCTTGGAGTGCTTCGCGAGGCGAAGGCTTGAAGTGCTTCACGAGGCGAAGGTTTGGAGTGCTTCACGGGGCGAAGGCTTAGAGTGGTTTACGAGGCAAAGGCTTAGTATGCTTCGTGCGGCGAGAGCTTGGAGTGCTTCGCTAGGCGAAGGCTTGGAGTGCTTTGTGGGACAAAATTTTGGAGTGCTTCACAGGGCGAAGGCTTAGAGTGCTTCGCGGGGCGAAGGCTTAGAGTGCTTCGCGGGGCGAAGGCTTAGAGTGTTTTGCGTGATGAAGACTTAAAGTGCTTTGCGGGTGAAGGCTTGAAGTGCTTCGCAGGTCGAAGACTTGGACTGCTTTGCGTGTCGAAGGCTTAGAGTGCTTTGTGTGGCAAAGGCTTTGTGTGCTTCATGGGGTAAAGGCTTAGAGTGTTTCACGTAGCGAAGACTTAGAGTACTTTGTGGGATGAAGGCTTAGAGTACTTCACATGGCGAAGGCTTGGAGTGCTCCACATCTGGAAGGATCAGGGTGGTTCTCGTGGCGAAATCTTGGAATGCTTCACGTGGAGAAAACTTGGGGTGCTTCCCATGGCGAAGGTTTGTGCTTGTCTTACTCATTTGGTGTGGCTTCCAAGTTAGTGTATAATGTGTCATGTGAGAGAAAGAAGTTATCGTGAATATTTTCCTCGCGTCTTTATCTCCTAAGTGTGTGAGTCAAATGGTGAGTACGTCTCACTCTCTTCGGTGCAGTAGTTGATCTGACTTGAACTCTCATCTACTTGTCCACTGGGGCAAATGCATGTGCTTTGAGTAGATGCTTGATTCATTCAACTTCTTCGTATGTACTTTATGTGTGATGGAGTTCTAACATGCCCTCCAAGCTATCATACACCGAAGGTTATTTTTGAAACTGCATTGTTGTTCCATGGGTATAGCTTTCTTTGTTGGAGGTTCTTGGAGGTATGTCATGGGACATGGTCCGGCACTTAAAATTGATAATGCATGGTTGAGTCTGGTACCTAAGGCCGCCTTCCAGACCACTATCGCATTGGATTCCTTGGAGACATCGATCCAACATCTTTTAGACATCTTTTGTATGAAGTATGCCTTGATGATGGGGAGAGTAGCGTCGAGTCAGGTAGTGTCGACTTCCCGGTGTCTCTATTATTAAAGTGTGGGAGCGTGCTAATGGGTATGTCCCATCATCGTCGGTACAGCAACAAGAACACCTTGAGCCTTCGTCAATTTATTCATTGGACTTGAGCAGGCGTGCGTAATTTTGGAGGTTGCATAATGTTAATTGGGGGAGAAGCATCGATTTTGGCGGTGTCGACTTCCTGGGATCACCCTTGTTGAAGTGTGTGAGTATGTCCCATCGTCCTCACTGTAGTAGCAAGGACATCTTGAGCCTTCGTCGACTTGTCCACTTGACTTGAGCATACGTGCGCAATCGAGGAGGTTGCATGATGTCGTTGGCTCTTATGTGGTACTCAACGTGTGACAATGCTCTGAAGTGTCTCCCGAGTCATACATGAGCTCATGGCCTTGGGTGGTGCTGGCTTCTTATTCTGCGAATGTAGCTTTTTCTCCAGAATCACTCAATGACGTGTCTCGAGAAATTATCTGGCGTCGAACGCACTCCTAGCTAGTGTGTCTTAGGACGTTCCCATGTAACATCAGATGTTCTGAGGTCTCCCAGAAGCCATTGTAGGATCTCTGATTGGACTTGGTCCTAGTTAATTAGTTGTCCAACTTGCCCATGCTCCGGTGGTAAGGCATCGCATCACGTTCTTCACGAGCTTGGGTGTGTCCTCTTGCATGTCGAGTGGAGCATTGGGACTTATACCAGGAGCTCTGGTGGCAATGTTTCACGTCACGTTCTACATGGGCTTGATTGCATCCTTATGCATGTCATGCAGAGCGTTGGGAGTCCTAAGCTTTGGTGGCAAGGTTTCACAACTCGTTCTTCACAGGCTTGAGTGCATCCTTGTGCATGGCGTACAAAGTATTGGGAGTTATGTCCTCGAGCTCTAGCGGTACTGTCACATCGCGTTCTTCATGGGTTTGAGTGCGCCCTCATGCAGTGCATGTCATGCAGAGTATTGGGACTTATGTCTCGAGCTTTAGTGGCAAGGTGTTACGTCGTGTCCTTTTTGGGCTTGAGTGTGTCCTCATGCATAATGTAGGTTGTTCATAAGCCTTCGAAGTTCCGACGTCAGTGTGGAGCCAATTTGGGGCTTGTTGTGATGCCTTTCCATATTTGCCTATCTGCATGTGGGAAGGTTGTCATCGCGCCTAATGCGGGAAATGGATTGATTTCGAGAGTACCCTGGTACCGAGTGGCTTTGAGATGGCATTGACATCGTAACCACGACCGAAGCCCTTTCTTGAATCATAGGAAATTCTGGTTGCAAAATAGGTGACAGTTCCCCTTCAGAGTGTTTCAATTGAACCTCTGAAAATTTGTTGAACATGTAGCTCTTATCGTGGGTCATCGTGATGAAGGTGGTGAGCCTGTCAGATCGTTTCCTTCTTCAAGTTCTTGTCATGGATGTAGAACGAGGAACGATAAACAATGATAGAGTTTTTCTTGAAAAAAATGAGAGAGCATGCTTTGAGTATGTCTCAATTCAGCTCTCAATGAAAGCACCAGTTGTTAATGCAGAAATTGTCCGGCCTTGTATAATTCCTTCTTGATCCCTACACACAATAACAAGAAATAATCGAGGTTAAGGTTGAAGTCCGGGGGGTAGTTCAACCAAGAACACTTCGATGCCAAAGTCAGTTTAATCGAGAGAAATAAACCGACAGAGTTTCAGTATGATTTTTGAATTAACTCCTGAAGTGAAGAGAGACCCTGTATTTATAATGGAGTCTTGTGGGTCACCAGAGCATCTGATTGGTTGAAGGAGATAGTGTTTAATAGGTGATTCTACCGAGAGAAATCACTATTATTAACTATATGAATAATAATAAATAACTTACTAAGAGATTATTTATTATTGGCTTATTTATTATTAACATTGATCTGATTATTTAATATATATATATATATAATTGATAAATGTATTAAACTAATGCGTAGATCGTGTGATGCCGTCATCGTATTTACCAGGGATACTATCGGCATTATGAAAGTTATGAGCCACGTGGCAGCTGCATAATTTTCTAGTGATTTATGGTTCCACAAACATGATATAGGCCAACAAGTTTAAAAGATCATGAACATAATCTAGGCCATGGAACCATATATTAATACGTAGGCCATCTTTAGCAGCAAGTTTAAAAGAGCACGACTATAGACATCTAGGCCAACAATAGATCACGCACAAAACTCTAACCCTTGTTACTGTTGTGTGCTTACTACTCAAGCCTTTGTCCCTATTTTGATTAGTGAATTTCAATTTGGAAAACTATTTCCATGTTTGGTTGAATTATAATTTGGGATTTTAATACTTATCACAAGATTGCTTATGAATCCACATTTGAGAAAATATTCCATCATTTTTCATGAAATTTGTAAAAAAAAAAATGAAATTAATTTCTAATAGAGAATAAATTAAGAAGGCCAGTGCAAGCAACAGTAGTGAGAAAGTTATTGTTGACCACAGGGCTTCTGCTTCTGGGGAGACTGATAATTTTTTATATTCCTTGGTTTTGTTTGGGTGCCCTCCTGGTGTTTTAGGTTTTTATTGTTTTTGTTGGGATGTTTTGGATTTCCTAATGTTGCATACATGACTAAACCCCAAGTAAGTTGTTGCACTTCTCTTTCACATTTTGGATTTCATAGAAAATCCCTATTTAGAAAATCCCTATTACAGTGTTTTTTTTTCTTTCAAATATATCAATTGCAATATGTTTTATGGTCCTTTTACATCTCAAATTACTCTCTTGCATTTCATGATTGTATAGATTATCACATTTCAATACACCAAAGGTAAATAATACCTTATTCCTAGTTTTCTTTTTCTAAACACTTTTGCTAGCAGTCGCCAAATGTTTTGACCGAGAAAGAAAAAGAATAATCCTCACGCACTATTTTTGTTTTTAACCGAAGATCTTATAAATATTTACCAAATTAGATGTCTTCAACAATTAAACAAGAGTTTTAGTTGTACATTCATATACGATGGACCATGAACTTAGCTAGATGAAAGATTAACTAATGACAACATAAACCACATATCATAAGCAATGTGTTTCACTTACATCAGCCGTTGAATCTTGATGGAGAGTGACGACGCCGAGAGGAATCACAGATGGGCGACGATGGCATATCAGTGAGATTGCAGTAGTGGGTTGTGGTCTGTGGCTAGTGGAGTGCGAGAGAGATAAAGAGTGCGATAAGACCGAGAGAAACTCGCATTAGGGCTACGATGGCAGATCGATGAGAAGGCGAAGTCAAAGAAGAGTCGAAGTCGAGGTCGAAGGTGAAGTTATAGCTGGGCTGTGGTTGTAGGCGGCTAAATTTTTTTTTGTACTGCAGAAAGAAGAGTCCAAGTCGAAGAATGAGAGTGTGAGACAGTAAGACTAAGCAATAAGGACATAAAGCAAATTCCCCTTTTTTCGGGTTAGGCTTTTTATTTTTATTATTTTTATATTTAATTTAATTTTTTTAATTAATACAAAAAGTCAAACTAATTCGATTTCGGTACAGGATAGTATTCCCCAACACCGACACCGATCTCATACCAGTTGGAATCGATACGGTATCGATACCGTACCAATCATCCATTCATTTTTACTATTCACTTTTTTCCCGTTTGGTATGATACATGATGAGATGGTTTCGATATTTAAGGACGATATGCCTAGGGCTATAGCTTGTAAAGCTCAATCACTCGATGACTTGTTCAATAATTGTTCCACTATAGTTCAGATTGAAGTTAGATTAAAGTAAATACGGATGTGGGATTTTGTCGATTGGTTTTTACGTAAATGAACTAACAAAATAGAATTTAAAACAACAAAAGATTGATTGATTTAAGATATCTGATTAAGGCGAATCAGGGCTTACTATCGACCATAACCAATGGTACTTCATTAGACTTTCTTGACCTAACTATTATGAAACTTCTGAATTTGGTGCCTGTGCCTAGAACAGGGCATATGTTCACTCGACACATCCATTCCCTTTTACTTAGCATGTTTTAGAAAAGGCATATGACTAGAATGTCCATCATCATTACATAATGCATGAAGCACTAAGGGAATTTCATGACTCCACATTAACCTAGAAAAGTGTCATGCAATCTTAGGTTTCACAAGTTAAGACTATGAATAAGAGTCCACCTCCTAAACGTGATGCTATAATTTACAGGATAATATGATAATCACTCAAGCGAAATTCATCTACAACTATATGCAAATAAGGTAGTTAAGCTTATAGGCATAAATTAAGTTCATGAAGAAAACTAGTCGAACTTATTCAACATGCATAATAATTACAGTCAAGAGCCATAAATCTAACTAAAGACTAACATGGCTAGGGCTTCAACCCGCTCTAATCCTAAAGTAAAGTACTTGTACATAATTGTATTGAAAATCCTCATAATATAAACTTGCATTGAATTTAATAATAAAAGAAAAAGGTTCATAATACAAATTAATGGAAGGAAAGTAATGCACAACTAAAGACACCGTCAAGCTTCTTCTCCCAAACTCCACGTCCAAATTCTTAAGCAAAAACCAAAAAACTATAAAACTGATTATGAAAATCGTCTATTGAAATTAGGGTACAAAACTAGCAAAAAGGGAACCTTAAGCCATGGCTCTTTGAAGACTTTAAATAGGAGGTGCAACCTTATATTTTTGGGGATGTTTCTAGAAGGAAGCTCCCGAGAAAACAATATAGGAAAGCTGTCTCCAAGTTTGATAAGCATAAACCCACAAAAAGGAAGGTTAACATCTACATAATCCCAATGAATTTGGACTTAACAACTGTCTCTAACTGGCATTGACTAGCAACTCAAATCCAAGTGTGAAAAAAGGGTTGTTTTCGGCCAATAAATGGGATAAACCTTTCTTGGTCGCTCTTGGACACAAAGACCTTATCTAGGCTGTGATTGTGACACATGAAGTCCATCTAGGTGGCTGGAATTTTCTCTAGGCATTGGAAATTAGTCGAAACAGGTCCTAGGCTGAACAAACCCTAATTGGGCCCTAAATTAGGTCATTTTGAAATGTCCTCTAAATCGGGCCTTCACTACACACTTGGAAAGAATTCTGGAAATGTATCTCAAGCGTTGTCTAATAGTGAAAAATAGGTTCGCTTAGTTGTTGGCACAAAGAGGTCAAAAGCCAGTATCGTTAGCCCTACGGTAGGCAGTATCGTTGGCCCTGGGGTAGCCACACTAGGCAAAAGAGCGATCCATAGACTTTGGTAGGGACAAGAACTAGGAACATGACCTCGGTATAAGGCCTTGGGTCCAACTTAAGATAACTCCTTCATTATGACTCAGATTTCAACCTATCTTTTTACATTAACTTCGTAATTGACTCTTTTTTCATATTCTGCAAAAGTCTCACAAAGTAGATCATTTTCTCCTATTGATTGCATGATATATTGAAAAGATACGTAAAAAGTGCGTGCAATGACAACAAAGCGATGTATAAATAATGGCGTATCAAATCCCCCCAAGCCTTCCTTTTTCTAGTCCCTTAACAAAATAGAAAAACAACTTACTCTATCTAATTAAGATAAATATTTAAACCTCTAGGTTCACCTAGTAGGAGGAGTTGTGTTTCCTGAGGGTTATAGCAACGCGATACCCACAAGCGTTTTACTTAGACTCTAAGAATGCTAGAAATCATACATCTGCAAGCTAATAAGAACCAAAATCAGAAAACATGCTTCAAAAAACCACGAGATATACCATAACCGTGAATTTCATGTGTCAAATGCATGTACCAAAATTTTAAATGAACAAGCTTGAAAACACTGTCATCTAAGCACCCTAGAAGGATTTCACCTTGACTCTAATACTTGCTAGGCATCACTCAATGCACACACGAATCCTAGAGCTTTCACTCAAACAAGCATATGTGATGAGTTTATGTTATGGAATCAAAGTTTATCAAATATGAATTTCAATGAAAAATGGCATTTTATAGAAATAAAGATCTCATGAACAAAGTAACATTTATGAACATAGAAACATACCTTAATCCTTAGCATGATTGTCCATAAGATCAATTAGGTCTTTACTAATGATTGTAAAAGGATAGGATTCAAAAACCTAAGTTGTGTCAAGGCATTAGAAGTCATGACTTGAGATTCGATTTTGCTGAACTTTTCCTTGCTTGAGTCCCACAACATTGTGCCTTTCTTGAGATTCTTGGCTCACTTGGTTCAACTCACACTTTTTCATTTCAATTTTTTTTTTATTTCTTTCAAATATTTTTTATTTAGAAATGTTTTCGGGTTCTTGATGAACATTTTATACATTTTTTTTTTGAATTGAACTAAGATCATGCAATAACTTCCTCAAACTTCTAAATTTCATGTTATTGAATCTTTGAATTTGAACTTACGCCAATCACATAGACTAGGACAGCACAAATGTCACATCTCATTCTCACCATGACCTTAATGATCAGCTGAACTCTTGGGTACGGCCTTAACCAATGGTAGTTCTCATTAGACTTCCTTGACCTAACTATTATGCAACTTTTGAATTAGGTGCTCGTGCCTAGGACAGGGCATATGTTCACTCAACACATTCATTCCTTCTTACTTAGCATGTTTTAAATAGAGCATATGCCTAGAATGTCTACGTCATTAGATAATGCATGAAGCACTAAGGGAATTTCATGACACCATATTAACTTAGAAAAGTGGCATGCAATTGTATGTTTCACGAGTTAAGACTATGAATAGAAGTCCACCTCCTAAACTTGATGCTACATTCACAAGGTAATATGACAGTCACTCGAGCGAATTCATCTATAATTATATACAAACAAGGTAGCTAAGCTTAAAGGCATAAATTAAGTTTATGAAGCAAAGTAGTCCAACTAATTCAGCATGCATAATAATCACAGTCAAGAGCTAGATGTCTAACTACAAACTAGCATGGCTAGGGCTTCAAGCAGCCCCAATCCTAAAGTAAACTACTCACGTATAATTGTATTGAAAATTCTCATAATATAAACTTGCATTAAATTTAATAATAAAATACAAAGGTTCAGAATACAAGTCAATGGAAGGAATGCAGTGCACAATAGAAGACATGATCCGGCTTCTTTTCCCAAGCTCCACATCCAAATTCTGAAGCAAAAACTGAAAAACAATAAAATAGAAGTCTGACAGTTATCTATTGCATCTAGGGTCACATACTAGCAAAAAGGGATCCTTAAGTCGTGGCTCTTTGAAGACTTTAAATAGGAGATGAAACCATATATTTTTTAATCTGGAAGGAAACCTCTGAAAAAACGGAACAGGAAAGCTGTTCTCCAAGTTTGATAAGCAGAAACCCGCAAATGGGAAGGAATGGGGTTCCTTTGGAATCAAGGAATTCTGATAAAATCCCTGCCCTTTCTTGGATTCTAAGCATGACTTGTAGAGAGAAAATAATAAGATTTACAACTGCATAATCCCCTAGAGTATGGAGTTAACATGTTTCCTTAGATGGCATTGATCAACAACCTTAATCCAAGTGTGAAAAGGGGTTGGTCAATCTTGGACACAATGACCTTACCTAGGCAGTGATTATGACACCTAGGGCAGTTGGAATTTAACCTAGGCACTATAAGTTAGCCGAAACAGGCCTAGGCCCTTGAACAAACCCGAATTAGACCTTCAATTAGGTCATTTTGAAATGTCCTCTTAATGAAGCCCTAATTAGTGCTTTGAAAGAATGCTAAAAATGTGTCTCAAGTGCATGTCCAATAATGGAAAATAAGTTTGTTTAGCTGTTGGCACGAAGAGATCAAAAGCTGGTATTGCTGCCCCTTAGCATGGCCAAGCCAGGAACTAGGCATATGGGTTGTCCAAGAGCTATCCAGGGACTATTCAGGGACTGTCTAGGGACCTTGGTATATATTTGAAGTAGGCACAAGACCTCGGTATAGGGCTTTGGGTCCAACTTGAGACAACTTCTTCATTTTGACTCGGATTTCAACCGTTCTTTTTGTATTATCTTTTAAATTGACTCTTCTTTCATTTTCTACACGTCTCACAAAGTATATTAATTTTTCCTATTGATTGCATGAATATACTCAAAATACATGTAAAAGGAGCTTGCAATAACATCGAAACGATGCATAATTAATGACTTATCAAGCTTCCATCAATGTCCTGCCATCTAGAATGCTGGAAAAGCTTCGTAGGAAAATTACAGACTGCTTGCTAAAAGCAGCGACGATGCCCAACTTCAGTAGGATTGTTACTATGACTCTTGGGGTTTTACTCTTAGAGATTATGATTGGTTCCAAAAGGTTAATGCTGGCTATCTTTCTGATTGATAGCACTACCAGCTGCAAACTACTATTAGGCAAGGATTAGATCCACAAAAGCATGTGTGCCCTATCCAACCTCTACCATGCTACTAGATTCAGGCTTCCCAAAGTCTGAAAATTGGGAGAAACCTATCCCGTCGAGACTCTATGATGAATAATACAACCTATAGGGAACCAGGCCGAATAAGGGTAATCGGGTTTATAAAGAAACGACTACTAGTACACTGTCAAGAGAAGGATAGTATACGATCTTCCTAACTAGACGAGGAAGGTAAAATCTCTCAGGAGAAAGATCCGAAAGAATCAGCCAATAGTATGGCAGAATTCATTTGGGATAATGGCAAGGGAGTGAGAAAGACGACATCCCACTAGAAATTATCATATTCTGGTCTACTAAATTAGAAAAACCTTAACTTGAAATCCAAGACCCTTTGGAAGAAGTTAATTTTAGGAACCAGCGATGGTCATCGACCAAATTTTATTAGTAGAATTTTTGGAAAGGCGAATAAAAGAACAGTTGGTCATGCTCCTTGAAAAGTTTAAAGATTGATTCACACGACATTACGCGGAAAGGCAAAACTTGATCGAGAGCTCGTCGAACACAATTACCCATTAAAGAGGGTTACAAGCCCATTTGCCAAGCAAGGAGGAGGATATCTATGCAAACCCAACTCAAAGTGAAGGAAGAAAATTAGCAGGCTCCTCAAAGTAGGTTTCATTCAAACTGCTAAATATGTGGAATGCGTGTCCAACATCGTGCCTGATGGACGGATAGTCAAACACAATAATCATGCAAGACTTAAACTTCCACATAGTAATAACTTTGCAAGTTCATAAGTTGTTTTAAGAGTATTGTGATATGCAAAGGTCGAATTCCACAGAGACTTGATCGAAAGTGTCCAATTCAGTTTAGTTTCTGTTGACTTAGGTGAGATGTAAATGCAAATTGGGGGGGTGGGGTGGGGTTATGGTTTAATTGCTCAATTTTCAAGTGAAGTGATTACCAAAATGATTAAATTTCTTTTAAAGATAGATTACAGGTACGAGTCCTTATTAGTCATCTTCATTAAGTGCTAAAATTAGGTGCCCATGCATAAAGTAGGGCATATGCTCATTAAACACATTTATCCTTTCTTAGTTGTATTCCTGAGGCAGGGCATATGCTCTCGGGAACCTACCACACGTTTTGGTGATGCAATGCAAATGAGAAGGATTTAATGACACCATATTAGCCTAAGAATATAAATACGCTCAAGTAATCTACAACTACAAGTTCACTTTTTAATCTTGATGCTTACATTTACTAGGTAGATATCCCGATCTAACCTAGTTCATGTCATCTACATTTTCATGCATATAAGTTAGCTACTCTTACATACAATATAGTGAGTTCATTAAGCATATTAGATTGATTCAATTCTAACACATGATGAAGATTAACTAATAAAGACAATTAACAATAATTCATGATATGGGATTCAAGTAGCCCTACCCCGTAAGGACTACTCACTCATGCTTAAAATAAAATTCATACACATTATTGAAATAAACATTAAATAAATAAAGAGTAAATTCGAAAAGCTAAAGTACAAAAGAGAAGAAGTGATGAACTTCCACAAGAAAGCCACCTTTCTAATCATAAAAGGATTGATGTATGGATTTGCAAAGGAAGGATGAACTTCCACAAGGAAGCCACCCTCCAAAACAATGAATATGAGAGTGTAAAGGAACTAGTCTAAGAATCTCAAACCCATGAAAAAACTAATGTATGACTCAAAATATATTGAGAACTAAGTGTTGAATCTGAGAAACAATAAGAAACTAATAATAAGAATGGAGAACAGTAAAGAGAACAAGCTTATGAATCTAAAATTGCAAAAGAATTAAAGTGTATAAATAAGACACATCATGTCAGGACGCGACTCATCTAGCATGATATTGTTCGCTTTGGGCCTCCTTGCCCTTGCCCTCACGGTTTTGTTTTCGGGAGCTCATGGTGCAACTTCACAGGGGGTCACCCATCATGGAATTGCACCAGCCTCAACTCGCTTAACTTTGGGGTTCCAATCCACCCCAAAACCACTTGAGCTCCCAAAAGGCCTCGTTTAGATCAGAGTTGCGCAGCGGCCCACTCTACCTAACACGATATTGTCCCCTCTAGACTCACTGGACGAACCAGCCCAACCTGAAGGGTTTTGTTCCCGGGAGCACACGGTGCAACTTCCCAGTGGGTCACCCATCATGGGATTGAACCAGCCTCCACTCGCTTAACTTTGGAGTTCCCCTAGAATCCAAAGCCAGTGAGCTCCCAGAAGTCCTCGCGCTAGATAGGTGTGTGCCTACACCTTTAAGGCATACCACCATTCCCTTCCCAGACCATTCCCCCATCGCAGAAATGTGGGATCGTTCACCGTTCCCTCCAGGACATGGGTCTTACAATCCACCCCCCTTAGGGCCCAGCGTCCTCGTTAGCACGCTTCCTGGTCGGGGTCTGGCTCTGATACCATTCCGCTAGGACCCGACTCATCTAGCACGATATTGTCCGCTTTGGACCTCCTTGTCCTTGCCCTCACGGTTTTGTTTTCGGGAGCTCATGGTGCAACTTTCCAGGTTGTCACCAATCATGGAATTGCACCAGCCTCAACTCGCTTAACTTTGGGGTTCCAATTCCCCCCAAAGCCACTTGAGCTCCCAAAAGGCCTCGTTTAGATCAGAGTTGTGCAGCGACCCACTCTACCTAACACGATATTGTCCCCTCTAGACTCATTGGCCGAACCAGTCCAACCTGAAGGGTTTTGTTCCCGGGAGCTCAGGTGCAATTTCCTAGTGGGTCGCCTATCATGGGATTGCACCAGCCTCTAGTCGCTTAACTTTGGAGTTCCCCTAGAATCCAAAGACAATAAGCTCCTAGAAGGCTTCGCGCTAGATAGGTGTTTGCCTACACCTTTAAGGCACACCACCATTCCCTTCCCAGACCATTCTCCCATCGTAGGAATGTGGGATCGTTCACCGTTCCCTCCAGGACACGGGTCTTACACATCAAGAACAAATGATATGAATTTAAAACCGTAAAGAACAAAGCTAAGAATCTGAAATTATGAGAACTAAGTATAACAATGAAAAACAATAACGAACTAAGGGCAAGAATGTAAAATCATGAAAAACTAATTTCTAAAACTGAAAGCACAAAACCGTGAAGATCAAAACGTAGAAGAAAGAAAACTAAGTATTTGAATGCAAAAAACCGTAAAGACTAAGTATGAGATGAGGCAGAGTTTTGGCAGAGCTTCGGGGCTCCAAAGAGTAGAAGAACGGCCCCCAAAACTGAGCTAAGTTGGTCCTTTTATAGAGAACTCAAACCCTATCCGTGAGCCTCACAACAAGACCTAGCCGCAAGTCAACTCCTACAATGTCGTTGGCTCTTGATTTGTTCCCTATGTTTAGCCCTTGACTGAATAGGAAAGTTGAAGAACCTGCCACTAATTAGCACTAGGACACCACTGGGCCTAGACTTGGAACGTGCGCTGGGTCTTCACTTGGACCTAAGGAACTCTTGAGGACATCGATGGAACAAGCTGGAATAGGGTCTCGAGAAATGAGCATTAAGACTATGTCTTGACCGTTGGTTGATGCAGGGCCTAGGCTAGAGAACTTGGAACTGGAACATGGGCTAGCACAGGGACCTAGTCCTGGTTCTTGGTTGGGGCCTATTTTGGACTTGTGGAACTTTTGAAACCTTCAATGGAATAAGCTGGAACAAAACCTGAAAATGGAAAATTAGGGATGTAAACAAAATTAGGTCATTCGGGGGACATGTCACCAGTGACATGTCCCTGACACACGACCCTAGAACTGGCCCTCAAAATCCATAAAATCAAATGTCACTAAAGTTGGCCGTGAATACACCATTAGACAGATTACTGAAAGTAGGTCATTCTCTATAAAAATCGTAGCTAGAGCTAAAGCATTAACCCATTAGAACAAGGAGGCCACACTCAGGAATTTCTGGTGCAAGACCCTGAAAATCAGGCACACATGCTAGAAAACTAGCACATGGTGTCAGGACCCACCCCGGTTTCACCCCGAAACCCGAGGTAAATCCCGCTCCCGTCTGACTCCCCGACACAAAACTCAAGTAAAACTCACTCTAACCCAGTCAGACGCAGGAGTAATTACAAAATATCCCAATCTTATCGTTTACAGAGCATAGCACTAAATTACAAGGAAAATAAAAACTGATAAAGTACACGCACACAGAAGCCTTTAAACTCTTCTAGGATCCCTCACGTCACTTCTATGCCTCGGACACTGCCTCGACGTCAAGACCCCGCGCTAGCTCCACAACCTGGAGGGCAATTTAAAACAAAAGTGTGAGTGGACCAGAAAGTACAAAAAGTTCAAAACCATTTTTACACGAAAACCGAGTTTAACCCTCCGTTTTGAAACCACATGCATAACCAACAGTTATGAACACAGTTATAAAATAATCATTATAAAACATCATAAGAAACAGAAACACTATAAAATATCATAAGAAACCATAGCATGAGTATCAGAAACCGTATCAAATCCTCATTTCCTGATCGAACCTGCTGGACCTATCCGAGTCTTTAAACTCCCGAGTCTTTAAACTCAATCCAGGCCTTAATCATATCCGAGTCTTTAAACTCCCGAGTCTTTAAACTCAAGGCCTACGGGGGAAAGATCAATATATCCGAGTCTTTAAACTCACGAGTCTTTAAACTCAATCCGGGTCTTTAAACCCAATCCGGCCGGTCCCCCGTCACATATATCCGGGTCTTTAAACCCAATATCCAGAACCAGCAAATCCAATCCCAAAACCATTTGAAAACCATTTACCAAATCCTCATCCAAACCCGAATCCGAAATCACTGGTCTGAAGCCCTTCCGGCGTTCAGAACCGTCATTCCGAACCCAAATCCGGAAAATATCCATTTTCATACCAAAACCACATGTAATCACAAATCATATTTCATAACCCATTTATCATTATCAGAAAACCTTTATAGGTGGAAATCCCCAAATATGGCATCAAAATCCGAAACCAGCATTTTCTCGAAAAACGTGTAAAATCCCGAAAACGTCTCGAAAAACGTGCAAACATCTCAATTACGTACAATCACGTAAAACCATCATAACATATACAATAAACATAGTGTCTTAAGTAAAACCATCAAAAACGTATATAAAAACAGTTATGCATGATCGAGTTTAAGAAAAGGGTCCACTCACAGTACTGAGCCCTACTCGCGTCCCGAACGTCCAGCCCGTTCCTCGGCTTCCTCGGGAAATCCCGATCCTGTCAAACACCGTCAAATTATGTCACTAATACGTCTACGACACAACTACCTAATTTCCTTAAAATTCCCCAAACCAAAGACTTAAAACCCGGGACCCAAAACATTCACCCTCGCGGAACTACACTCAAACGACTTCCGATTGACTCGAAACCAACTCCATTGAACTCACCACAACTCCTAGACCAAAAGTCCTATTGATCGCTTCTCCATACGCCGCCGCACGCGCCCCCACGCGCCGCCCAAAGTGGGTGCGCGTGGCCCTCACGCGCCTGCTACAGTGCACCGTCAACCTTGAGTAGACCCGGTTCGCACCAGTGGTCTGGACCCTGAACCGGCGAGAGCGGTTCTCCTCATTCCGTCCACCAAAACGACTCCTCTCTTCACCAACAGCATCGTCCCATCCTAGGCTACCCCTTCCCGTATGTCACTCACCTCGACTCACCCTAAAACTCGTCGACTCAACCTTGAACAAAAACCCGTCCACTGCCCTGTTTCCTACTCCGGCCACCCAGGTCACCTCCCTTCACGGTGGCAACACCAGACGGTTCCTAGGACCCTTCTAAACCTAACTCAACTCACCTGGACCGTCGACTCTATTCCAATCTTCACGACTTTCAATTGAAAGTCACGACCAAAACAGAGTACATCCAGACCTGCCGTCGTGCCAACCTCCACCGTGCTCCTCCCGTCACGGCAGCTCAACCAAATGCTCCATCCCAGCCGTCCCTTTCCTTCTTTCTGCACAAATCCCAATGTGCAGAAAGACCAAATTACCCTTCTTTTTAACTTAATATTTACGATTTAACCAAAACTTCCTAGACCCGTAACTCTCGCCTCGTAAGTCCGATGAATACGTGCTGCCTGTCATCGAACTCAGGACGACGGAATCTATCTAACCATCCTAGGTCAACCTACCAAAACTCGATTATTCAAAAAGTCAACTTTTCCCCCTAATTTACCCAAATTACGGTTATGCCCTCGACCTTCCGAACATCACAACTTCCTCCTCGGATGTCGGAATCAGGCGTGCCACTTGCCTATGGATTCGTGACGTCCTAAACTACGTCCTAGTCACCGATCAACACTCAAATCGACCTCCCAACTAAAAGTCAACTATTTGCCCGAACCAGGGGCAAAATCGTCATTCTACGTTCATGGACCCATCGAGACCACCTACCCACTGCTTAACCTCAATAATCACACCTTATTCACTCTACTAATCCCGGCTCTCGGGACGGGTTGTTACAATCTACCCACCTAAATAGAATTTCGTCCCCGAAATTCCACAGCTAGTTCCCAACACCTAGGGTCTCCTACCCGGTAAATAACAACCTCTCCTGGGTTTCTTGTCTATCATCTCCACCTTGGGCATTTCACTCCATCCCCAACTACGGTTACTACGGCCACCCTAGCTATGTAACAGCTACATGGTGTACGCAAGGGAAACTCTATGAACAGAAAAACAAAGGTATTATAAAATACCTTATTTCAGAGTACCCGACAGAAGTCATAGAGTACATCCTCGTATACAACCACCCTACCTTCCCAAACCAACTCGACTACTAACCCAAACAATCGTCCACCCATCTCCCTCGGCTGCTATTCCGGCCACGGTCGGAATAACTCCACAAAGTCCTAAAGGCAAACTCTAGCTTGTGGGTTCTCTCCTTCCATAGTCTCAGATCGATCAATTATAGTCACTCCTTTCCTATACTTCCCGTCAACCTGCTACGGAACTTACTGTACACTCCAAGTCCTCTAGGCGAACTCCTAGACTCTACCCTGGGATCCAACAACCAAACCGACAGAACAACCAAAAGTAAAGCAAGTACCTGTCCCCACATCTGGTATCGCCTGATCCTCCTGCTGAGTCATCGAGAACACCCGGGCCTGAGATCCCGTCGCTCTACCACGTCCTCTCGAACCACTCGTGGTACCAACTCCTCTCGTGCCAGCTGTCCCTGACGCTGTACTCTGTCCAGACTCCGCTGCTCCCCTGCCTACACCACCTTCCTGTGGCAACAGTGGACACTCACGTCGAAAATGACCTCGCTCCCCACAGTAGAAACACACATTCCAGCCTGGTCTACTGCTCGGTCTCCCTGTAGATGCTACCGACGTCGCACTCGCTTGCGGAGTCGGCGGTACTCGGTAACCCCAAAATCCTAAACTCTGGGCACTGCCAGGCCTACCAAAACGGTCATCGCCCGACGAGGACGATCCACCGAAGTTACCTCTTTTCGGTGTCCGCTGGCTCGAAGCTCCAGGAATCGATGGTTCCCGGCGTCGCACCGGTAAACTAGCCTCAACTCGCACCGCCGCATCCGACAAGTCTCAGAGGGTAGCAAAAGATCCAGCCGTCACTACGGCTCGAATCTCACCACGCAAGCCCAACTCAAACCTACGGCATTTCTCGGCTTCAGTGGCCACAAAAGCAGGAGCAAACCGAGACAACATCTGGAACTTCCGTTCATACTCTGCCACTGTCATATGCCCCTGCTGGAGCTGCAGAAACTCCGCCTCCTTGGCATCCCGGAAAGAACGAGGATAATACTGCTCCAGAAACCGTTCCCTGAACGTCTCCCAGGTCACACTATGGACATCCCAACCGGACAACTCAAGAGTATACCACCACTCGTAAGCTGCACCATCTAGTAAAAAGGTAGCCAACAATACTCGCTCCTCCGGCGGACAATGCATCACCGCAAAAATCCGCTCAAGTCTGGTAATCCACCTCTGGGCTTCCTCAGGATCAGCCCTGCCACTAAAAGTAGTAGCCCCGAGCCGCTGGGCTCGCTCTATCGTGGCACTCTCCGTCTCTCTTGCTACGTCTTCAGGTTGTGGAGAGGGTCTACGTCTCGGAGGCATCGTCAACCGCACGCTGAAAGAGGCATAGAAGTAGTTAAGCAACTAAAACACAACCGCACAAACCAACAAACCCCACAAACCCGACAAACCTATGCTCTGATACCAATTGTCAGGACCCACCCCGGTTTCACCCCGAAACCCGAGGTAAATCCCGCTCCCGTCTGACTCCCCGACACAAAACTCAAGTAAAACTCACTCTAACCAAGTCAGACGCAGGAGTAATTACAAAATATCCCAACCTTATCGTTTACAGAGCATAGCACTAAATTACAAGGAAAATAAAAACTGATAAAGTACACGCACACAGAAGCCTTTAAACTCTTCTAGGATCCTTCACGTCACTTCTATGCCTCGGACACTGCCTCGACGTCAAGACCCCGCGCTAGCTCCACAACCTGGAGGGCAATTTAAAACAAAAGTGTGAGTGGACCAGAAAGTACAAAAAGTTCAAAACCATTTTTACACGAAAACCGAGTTTAACCCTCCGTTTTGAAACCACATGCATAACCAACAGTTATGAACACAGTTATAAAATAATCATTATAAAACATCATAAGAAACAGAAACACTATAAAATATCATAAGAAACCATAGCATGAGTATCAGAAACCGTATCAAATCCTCATTTCCTGATCGAACCTGCTGGACCTATCCGAGTCTTTAAACTCCCGAGTCTTTAAACTCAATCCAGGCCTTAATCATATCCGAGTCTTTAAACTCCCGAGTCTTTAAACTCAAGGCCTACGGGGGAAAGATCAATATATCCGAGTCTTTAAACTTCCGAGTCTTTAAACTCAATCCGGGTCTTTAAACCCAATCCGGCCGGTCCCCCGTCACATATATCCGGGTCTTTAAACCCAATATCCAGACCCAGCAAATCCAATCCCAAAACCATTTGAAAACCATTTACCAAATCCTCATCCAAACCCGAATCCGAAATCACTGGTCTGAAGCCCTTCCGGCGTTCAGAACCGTCATTCCGAACCCAAATCCGGAAAATATCCATTTTCATACCAAAACCACATGTAATCACAAATCATATTTCATAACCCATTTATCATTATCAGAAAACCTTTATAGGTGGAAATCCCCAAATGTGGCATCAAAATCCGAAACCAGCATTTTCTCGAAAAATGTGTAAAATCCCGAAAACGTCTCGAAAAACGTGCAAACATCTCAATTACGTACAATCACGTAAAACCATCATAACATATACAATAAACATAGTGTCTTAAGTAAAACCATCAAAAACGTATATAAAAACAGTTATGCATGATCGAGTTTAAGAAAAGGGTCCACTCACAGTACTGAGCCCTACTCGCGTCCCGAACGTCCAGCCCGTTCCTCGGCTTCCTCGGGAAATCCCGATCCTGTCAAACACCGTCAAATTATGTCACTAATACGTCTACGACACAACTACCTAATTTCCTTAAAATTCCCCAAACCAAAGACTTAAAACCCGGGACCCTAAACATTCACCCTCGCGGAACTACACTCAAACGACTTCCGATTGACTCGAAACCAACTCCATTGAACTCACCACAACTCCTAGACCAAAAGTCCTGTTGATCGCTTCTCCATACGCCGCCGCACGCGCCCCCACGCGCCGCCCAAAGTGGGTGCGCGTGGCCCTCACGCGCCTGCTACAGTGCACCGTCAACCTTGAGCAGACCCGGTTCGCACCAGTGGTCTGGACCCTGAACCGGCGAGAGCGGTTCTCCTCATTCCGTCCACCAAAACGACTCCTCTCTTCACCAACAGCATCGTCCCATCCTAGGCTACCCCTTCCCGTATGTCACTCACCTCGACTCACCCTAAAACTCGTCGACTCAACCTTGAACAAAAACCCGTCCACTGCCCTATTTCCTACTCCGGCCGCCCAGGTCACCTCCCTTCACGGTGGCAACACCAGACGGTTCCTAGGACCCTTCTAAACCTAACTCAACTCACCTGGACCGTCGACTCTATTCCAATCTTCACGACTTTCAATTGAAAGTCACGACCAAAACAGAGTACATCCAGACCTGCCGTCGTGCCAACCTCCACCGTGCTCCTCCCGTCACGGCAGCTCAACCAAATGGCTCCATCCCAGCCGTCCCTTTCCTTCTTTTTGCACAAATCCCAATGTGCAGAAAGACCAAATTACCCTTCTTTTTAACTTAATATTTACGATTTAACCAAAACTTCCTAGACCCGTAACTCTCGCCTCGTAAGTCCGATGAATACGTGCCGCCTGTCATCGAACTCAGGACGACGGAATCTATCTAACCATCCTAGGTCAACCTACCAAAACTCGATTATTCAAAAAGTCAACTTTTCCCCCTAATTTACCCAAATTACGGTTATGCCCTCGACCTTCCGAACATCACAACTTCCTCCTCGGATGTCGAAATCAGGCGTGCCACTTGCCTATGGATTCGTGACGTCCTAAACTACGTCCTAGTCACCGATCAACACTCAAATCGACCTCCCAACAAAAAGTCAACTATTTGCCCGAACCAGGGGCAAAATCGTCATTCTACGCTCATGGACCCATCGAGACCACCTACCCACTGCTTAACCTCAATAATCACACCTTATTCACTCTACTAATCCCGGCTCTCGGGACGGGTTGTTACACATGGCATGGTCCTAGGACTGGTCCTCGACTAGGCCTAAAGCTGGAAATCTGGAACAGTGATGTATTTTGATGGAACAAGGTGGAACAAGACCTGAAGACATGATATTACAGACATGTTTTGGCCTTTAGTTGGCACATGGCCTGATTCTCAAGTAGGCATCCGCAAGAACACACGCAGGTCCTGGCTAAGAACTAGGACTAGAACAAAGGACAGGGGCTAGCACACGGCTTGGAACTTTGGTTGGCACAAAACTAGGCACATAACTTGGAACTTGGAAAAGGGCCTGGAACAAGGACCTGATACATGGAACAGGAACATGGGACATGTCCTGGTTCTTAGGACAAGTCTTGAGACACGCACATGGGCCAAGTCCTGGTTCATGGGACAGGTCCTAGGACAGGCACACTGGCTCTTGGACCCAATTAGGAACTTGGGACTCAATTTGGGTCTTAGGACCTTGATAGGGACTAGGACTTAGGAATTAGACCTTTTTCTTCATTTTTGCTTAGAATTGATCCTACATCATTAATCTGCACATGGCTCACAAGAAGGGTCATTTTCTCTGATTTTGTGACATAATTAGGCAAAAGCTAAGCAAAAAGGATATTGAATCATATCTAAAACATGATAAATAACAACCTATCAATGCCCATCATTAAAGTTAAGACTATACAATTCAAGAGTTGTGTAGACAACCAAAATTTGAATGAGTATCCTATGCCTTTGACAGATATGCTCATTGATGACCTCTCTCAAAACCATTTCCTATCTTTTATGGATGAAAACACGGGATACAATCAAATTCGCTTGGCCAAAGAGGATTTTCACAAAACAGCATTCAGATGTCCCAGACACTTGGGGGCGTTTGAATACATCAGCATGCCCTTCGGATTAAAGAATGCTAGGGTAATATACCAATGGGTAATGAACGCCATCTTCCATCAACACGCCCTTCCTAAAAATTATGTTAGTTATAACACAAATGCCCTTAAGATTTTTGTGTTTTCACAAACACTCCTCAGATTTTAGACCTTACATAAATATTCATAAGATTTCAAAAGCATTACGTATAATACCTTTTGTTAAGTAATTATAAATTAAAAGTTAACATTAACTTAAAAATTAATAAAATTAGTCTTCTATAATAATATTTTTAGAATTAGAATAATAATATTTGTGCACTATTGAGTAGTTCAGGAAGTCCTTTTGAAGGGATATCATCTTTCGTTAAATAACTGTAATTATATTTAATTAATTTTTTTTTTCAGATTTTAAGGATGTATGTGACAGGACCGTCCCCTGGGGAACATTGATAATCGTGCCTGATCCTGCTCCCGTCTGACAAGTTAACTGAAGTTCCCAAAATTGCCCTCAGCACTTACCAAACAAGGGATAGTCGCACGTGTGCCCACTCATGCCTCCACCTCTCGATCAGCCTCGATCATCGCGTCACGGCCTGGAGGGTCAATAAAAACACAAAAAGGTGTGAGTGGACAAAAATAAATCAGTTATAAAACATGTTACAGAAAAGACATTTCTACCATCCACGTAAAACCAATGCATGCATTCGAAAATCATTTCGCAATCCACTCCATTTCCAGTACTAGAAAACCGTATGTGAAAACCAAAATCATTTTCCTTTTCTCAAAACTCGGCCTTAGCTGGAAACCATAAACACGGGGCCTCAGCCCAAAATCACGAATCAAATCCAAGTACAGAACATAACCCCAAAAATCCATCAATCCACATAAACCGGGTCATTGCCCAACACATCCGAAAACATCAGTAATCAACAGTAAATCACAAGTCAATCAATTTGCTGGATCACAAGTGCGCCCGAGTCTTTAAACTCAAAACCATGCTCATAATCAGGCCTTCCCGGGATATCAACGAGTCCTTAAACTCAAAACACAATCAATAGGCCTCGGGGGATATCACAATAACCGAGTCTTTAAACTCAAAACATGTCAATCAAGGGCCCTCCCCCGTCAATAAACTGAGTCTTTAAACTCAAAACCAGCTCCAGCTGTTTTTTCTTTTCTTTTTTCCGGTTTTTAAACCCAAAACCATTTGTAAATCATAACAAATCCAGAGTCATATCCACCATCCATTTCCAAATCCGAATTCAGAACCGTCATTTCGTAAGCTGGCATCCGGAATAACCATTCCGAACCCAAATCCAGAAATCCACTTTCAAGTTTCCGAAACTCGAAATCTCGTTCATCAAAACCACTATTATGAACTGGGCATCAAGCCCGAAGTCACCTTTTCCAAAATTCATTTTAAGTCTTTGAAATCAAATCATATTTCAAATCCCAAATTCAAATCACCAAAACCATGGTCAAATTACAACATACTCGAAATCTCGTAAAACGTTAAAATCCTTAATAATCTCGAAATACGTGCCAAAACCGTAAATCATACTCTCAATCATAATCAAAACTTCATCAAAACATGATACGCACAAATCATATAAAATTATCCACCAAACCATCATCAAAGTATAACATAAATCGTATTCTCGAAATACGTGCAATTATGTTTGCATATCGAAATGCGTATAAATATGAAAATCGTAAATACCATAATCATAAGCATAGAAGTCTTAGATATAAATCTTAGAAAACAATTATGCATGCATTGCAATTTAGAAAACAAAGTCCACGCATACACCGTCCAAACGGCTCGCTTCCGAGCTGCACGTTTTTCTGTAAATTCTGGAAATCATAGTTCATGTCCAAAATCAATTTCGAGGGTCACTAACACTCCAATATACTTCATATAATTTTTCCCAATTTTTCCGGGATTCAAATACGTATTTTAAACGTATACGAAAACTTCGGATACCCTGAACACTATCGAAACGATATCCGATCTCCTTGAAACTAGTGCCAAAATGTTTGTTACATTAAAAGAAGCAAGTTTCATGATGGACTCACCTTGACACTCGAGCCCACGCGCCCTCACGAGTTGCTGCAAGCGGCTGCGCGTGAAGCTCACGCGCTGCTACAGTGTCGTCCCTATAACCCGATTGCCTGCATTTGGGTCTTTCGACCCGCGATACGACCCGACTTGTTCTCCTGCAATTCGACTTCGATTCTTGCAATTAGTTCACCGAATTCCATCTATTCTAGCTTAATTTAAGTTCTGTATTGCTAATTACACGAATCGAGCTTTTAATCTATCGATTCCTCGATGATTCAAATGGGCTTTAACTTCGAACTCATCTATTTCTCATCTATTACTTCAATTAATCACACATGAAGGATCCTAGGAGTTCAAAGAACATTAATACATACCGAATTTCACCAGTCCTTACCTCAAAGTATGTGAACTTAACCTCGATTTTCCACGATTTTTGGTAGTTCAGTTCCCGGTCAAAACACAGCTAAACTCCTTTGATTTTGATATGGTTAGACTCAAAATGGGCTCAGAAGGTCGTTTTTATTCTAAGTATGGATCCCCTCAGCTTACAATTCACGATTGAAATTGTTTTCTCAATTTGTCCAATTCGGATTTTATGGGTTTCTAAGTCTCTTGGTATCCCTCTTCAGTTCCTCTCTATCCACTCGATTTTAGCCCAATCTAGTTCTGATACAAACACCTCACTCAGCCTTATCAATTTTGCTCCTAAGATCAATGAATTCAAGTGATGGATTTGGAGGTAAACACCTGTTCTCAGTTTTGAGCTTACTCATCCACGACCGATCAGTCTTGTGTTAATTCCCTGGTGACAAGTGTCCCACAACCGTCTCAGTTCAACCAATTCCCTTTGCCCTGTTAATTTACCATTTTACCCCTTTCTACTTAAAATTACCAAATTGCCTTTCATCATTTTAGAATCACAACTTCCTCATCCGAAGTCCGACTCCAACGTGTCGCCTGTCGTTACAATCAGGGACTCGAGACCTATCTAACGATCCTCGAAATGCGTGAAAATTCTAGATCATTTGAAAAGTCAATTGTTTATCCCGTTTTTCAACCAATTTACCAATATGCCCTTAACCTTTCGAACATCATAACTTTCTCTTCGGATGTCGGAATCGGACGTGCCACATGTCTATAAACTCGTGACGTCCCGAACTACATCACAATCATCGGTCAAAGTCCGTTTGACCGCTCGAACCAAAAGTCAACCGTTTGCCCAATTTCAGGGGCAAAATCGTCATTTTCTTCAAATTTTCCTTTTTCGAATGTCCGGGTTGTTACAACCTACCCCCTTAAAGAATTTCGTCCTCGAAATTCCAATCAGTAGGTGCCATGATATTTTTCCCGACGAAACCTGTCTAGGATGAACTCAAAATATAATCAACCTGTAACGACCCGTCTCGAATTCCTAGATTAGATTAGTGACTAATCACGATTAGTGAGGTTAATCGGTGATTAGTTGGGTGAAATCGGACGAACGATGCAAAATGACCGTTTTGCCCTTGGTCGTGGTAAAACGTTGACTTTTCGATCGGGCGGTCAAATGGACTTTGACCGATGACCGTGACGTAGTTCGTGACGTCACGAGTTCATAGAAAGGTGGCACGTTCAATTTCAACGTTCGAGGAAGAAGTTATGACGTTCAGAAGTTTATGGGCATTTTGGACATTTTGGTTAAATGGGGTCAAATGTTGACTTTTTGACCGAGAGGTCCGATGGCCGAGGGCCGAAGACCATTACGTAGATAAGAACGATATGAATCCATAGACAGGCGGCACGTCGAATTCGGACGTTCGACGGCGAAGTTACGGTTCACGGAAATTCAAGTGCACTATTGCACGAATTACAAAACGAGTTAACTTTTGGACTTTAGTGGGGCCCAGATATTTAATGGAGGCCCAATGGATGAGTGACAAGTGTCACCCATCCACAGGCCACCTATATTCATTCATGCATCTCCCTTTTTCCCGTGCATTTTCATTTCTTCATTCAAACACAAACCATTTCCCCGATCTCATCCTCTGTGCAACCCAAACCCATCCAATCCAAACCTTCACCCATTATCATTTGAGGAAGCAGGGAAGTGAGGGAAGGACTGAGGATGATGGTGGCCAGCCAAGAGGGAGCCACCGTGCACGGCGGAGACCGAACCCGAGGTATGGCTCGGTTTTTCCCATTTTCTCCTATTTTTGATTTCAAACGTTAGGGATAGTTTTGGTCGATTGGGAGGGGTTTATTATGATGTTAGGAAGGTTTTAAGATGAATTTGGGAGGTGGTTAGTGGCGGAGAAGCTCTGGGGAAAAACTGTAAACGTTGAACCGTATGGTTCAAAGATTGAACCATGGAATTTTGATGCTTTTAGGTCGTTTTGATGATTGGAATTGATAGGGAATGAAGAGATATGAATTATAGGATTAATTAAGGTTGAAATCGGACCAAAATAGAGGGAGAAAACCTCTGAAAAATTCTCGCCGGTTCGGAACAGTACTGCTATAGTAACCGGTCCAAAACCAGAAAGAAAAAAAAAACCGGTTTTCAGGGGTAGGTGATGATGAACAGTATTTTCGACCTTCTAGGGGCTCGTGAGGACGCGTGGTCCATAATTTGGGAAGGTGTTCAACAAGGGAAATCTTCTATTCGATGTAACGAAGATTTTGGGACTGGTCTCGTGTCAATCGGACATCGTCTCGATAGTTTTCGGGGTGTCGGAAGGTTTAGGGTCGGTTTAAAAATAGTTAAAAGTTCAGAAAAATTACGGGGCTTTAATGGAAGGTTAATTAAGTAGTTAGTAACCTTCTATTAAAATTTGGACAGGTTTGGGAGTCCCGGTGACAGTGATCGGCTCGGGAGAGCCTATGGCACACAAATCGAGGCGGCAGCTCGGACGGTCTATGAGTGGACCTTGTTTTCTAAATTGGTGCATGCATAAATGTTTATTATATGTTTTAAATACTTGTTTGTGATGCCATGAGTGCATTTGGATGTGTGGTTACGTATAGGCACGTATTTCGAGGTTTTGGCCCTATACGGTGCCTATACGGGTTTGTATGTCTTTATTGGTCTAAATGAAATGGTTTTGGATTTCCAAAAGGATAATGAATGTGATTTGATGAGTTTGATTTGGATATTTGTAAATTATATGGTTTCACGTATTTCGAGGCGATTTACGTGCTTGCACGTAAATCGAGATTTTCTGGTTTTACACTGGTTTTCCATTCTTGTGGTTTTGGATATGATTTCATGAAATGATTTTGGTTTTGAAAAGGTAATTCTCGGACTTGAGGTCCATTTGATTTACGGAATCGGGCCGGAGGCCCAGTTGGTTTACGATTCAGACTTGACGTCCAGTTTCTATGTGGATTCGAGCCTAGGGCCCAGTTATGTATTACAAATGGTTTTTATGGTTCATGACGGTTTATGGAAACCGGCATGAACCCTTGAAATGGATTTACAGGTCATGATGGTTTATGGGAACCGGCATGAACCCTTGAAAAGGATTTTATGGTTCATGACAGCTTATGGGGGCCGGGCATGAATCCTTGAAAAATTTAAAGAATGATTTCAAAAGGTTTTTCATATTCCATCCTTTATATATGATTGTCTCCTCCGGGGAGGGTCGTTGGCCTGGGTGGACCCCGGAGTAGTCACTGAGCACTGACTGAGTGGAGTCGCCCCCCAGTTGGGTTCCTTACTCTCAGGATGGGCATGGTTCGTTACCTCCAGGGAGGGTCATTGATCTACAAACATTGGCCTGGGTGGACCCTGGAGAGACTTGGGTTTGAGACCCCGGTTAGCACACGTGTATCTTTGGAAACCATGACAGGTTCTGGATATGAATATAAGGGATAAACATGATTTAAATTGGTTTGGGAAATTATGTTTTATGATGATAAATGGTTTTGGGCTGAGATCTCACATATGTTTACTATGTTATGGTTTTCTGTAAATGGTTTTGGGCAGGAGCCCGTAGAACTTGTATTTATAGAATTTGGGGATGAGACCCTAATTATGGTTGTTTAAACTTATGTGTTTGGATAAATGGTTTTACTATGCATGCATGCTTTTTAGTGGAGGGTATACAGGTCTTTGATGAAATATTTTTATAAATTCTTTATTTTTGTCCACTCACAGTCTTTCTGTTTTTAATACCCTTCAGGTTGGATACGGTGTGGACTGTAACAGAGATCGAGATATCACATACCTCCTCCGGATCCTATCGTACTCTGATAGCCCGGGAGGGTGAAGGGCGGAAATATCCCTTGTCTGACACTTCGTGTTAGACGGGAGCAGGGTCATCCCGCGTTAATCCCGGGGGGATTGGGATGGGTCCTATCAGCGTGGTATCAGAGCATAGGATTGCTCGTAGGATGCTTATCAGAGCGGGGTTGTCTCTATTCGAGCAACTGTGTAGCTCTTGGAGTAATGCACAGGCCGAGGATATGATATCTCAATGGGCTACAGTTCGTGATCAACCTGATAGTTGGGGTGCCGATACGATAGTTAGTAAGATTGGATTGTGGAACGTCTTTGTTCGGCATTCGATGTCGGGGTTGCCATAGTTCTGTCGTGGATGACAGTGTGGGACCCTACAAAGGGATAAACGTATTCTTATAGATTTTGATCGTGAGATGGTTAGTTAGGATCGTCTTTCATGATGTCGTTGGATCGGTTCCGACGATTGATTCGGTGTTATGGCCATTCGATGGTCAGATATTGTTGAGTTAGATGGACATACTGCTGGGGGCAGCCGGATTCGTGAAATCCTAGTTGGATTGACGGTAGGATTGGATTGACGTCTTTACGATGTCGGGACCGCGTAGTCGGTCCGATTGTTGATTTTACTACTTTTCGCAGTTGGGTTCAGTGGAACTCTAGGTATGATTGTGGAACCCTACCTTGGGTGTATGGTTCAGAAATGTGAGTTGACGAGTGGTGTGACTTTGACGACTATTCGGATTTGGGTTCGTTAGTTGGTCTAGTCATGTCAGCTTATGTTGGGACTGGGCTTCGCAGTCGGGGCTGTACTTACCGGTTAAACCTAGTTGGTTGTCGTGCTACTCAGTTGTGGTTTGGCGCAACTAAGGTCATGGGCGACCTGGTAGACGACATTGGTTTAGTTGAGTTGCGACTGGTTAGTGTTTGGTTGGGAAAGTTATCAGGGTTGGTACTTGTCGATGGAATCCCTGAGTGGGATACAGAGTGGTTAATACGGGTGGTTGATTCCGTTGGATGTGAACCTCGATAGCGATGTCTAGTAGTTAGGTCTGCACGAGTGTGGGGCAGGCGCTACTACCGAGAGTGGTTATAGTTACGGTTGTTGGGAATCGGTGACGTTCAGGTGACATTTCCTTTTCTCGTATGAGATGTCAGGGTGACTGTACCCAAGGTTGTTGGGTACGGCGGAGGTAGAGTTTCTCCTATTCGAGCAGAGGTACGGGATCGTCGCTCGGTATGAGCGGAGATCCAGAGTTGTCTGATTGGCACACTTTGTGCTGATCTGACAGGTGGTGTACTGGTACTAGTGCTGGTGCTGGTGCCGGTGATTGTGATGACGGTGAGTTACGAGTCGGGATGTGACTCCGACGTGATGGGCTTATGATTGGTATCTGTGGTTCGGGAGTGAATCACGGATAGTGATGGACTGGATAGGATCCAATGGTAGTTGAGACGTGAGGATCGAGTACTGTCATGGGGGACTAGCGACCAGTTGGTCAGTGTTGGCCAGAGTTGGTCAGAATTGGTTAGATATGGTGGTTTGCAGAGATTTGACTGCAGATCACAGCAGGTGTCTGTTGTGACTCTTCAGTCGAGCGGTACGTCAGATTAGGATGAATTGACATCCTTTTGGATGTGCATAAACGGTGTAAATCGACAGTCGAAGTTGGTAGTGAGTTAGACTGATTATGGACACGTGGTTGATGTCCGGGTATGTTGTTTCCAATCTAGTTGGAGCTTTGGAATCGCGAAAGTTTGTAATTGAGGTGACACGTGGAATGCGGGCTTTCCGCATTGGCAATGGGTATGTCGAAGTCATTCGGGGTGACTTCTCAGGTTCTACCATGATTGATGATGGTAGATGATGTTGATGATGTAGATGTTGTTGGTTGCCACTAGTACACCGATCGTGTATTGGTTGGTGGACCCGTGATTTATCTTGGGCCATCCGGAGAATTGAGTATATCGAAGTTGGATGACTGAGATTTCTCATTTTCTGCTTGGTGGCAGATGATGTTGATTACGTGACGTGGTGAGTGCAGCGAGTTTTATTTGCATTCACGAAGGATGGATTTGTGTCATTGTCATGTATCATTCTTGATTTTTCCTAGGTGGAATGAAAAGGATTGATACGAGGTAATCAGTGAGAACCCACAGTCTCGGCGTGTCTCATCGTTGACTAATCTGTTTAGATGTGGGAAATGGTTGAGGATATTGGGACTGAACTTCTTTTCGAGGTAAATCCCATATGGCTTATTACTCGCCTGAGTAGTTGTCCGATGAGTAGTTTTCCGACGTGGTCGGATATGGTCAGCCTTAGATGTGTTGATGTTGGGATTGGCTTCCCTATGAAGTCAATCGATGGTAATGTGGTAATCGGTTAAGCAGGTAACCGATAGGTTCGATTATAGTACGTCTCGGTAGACGAGAACGAGATTTCGAGTTTTGGAATTAGATTTCTGGATGACGATTCAGGATTTGATTTTGGAACTTGAAAGAGGATTTCTGGATTTGGGTTTTGGAATCGGATTCTGGATGACGATTCAGGATTTGATTCTGGAGCTTGACAGTGGATTTCCTTTTATGGATTTGGGTTCGGAATGGTTATTCCTAATACTAGTCTACGGAATAATGATTTCGGATTCGAATTTGGACAAGATTATGGATATGAGTTCTGGGTTTGGATTCGGCATTTCTTATGAAATTGTGGATTCAGATTCGGATTTGGAAATAGATGATGGGTCGGAGTTTTGATCTGTCTGGTGCTGGATTGGACAAATGGACTCCATTATAGAAACGTGATTGGCTATGACCTGTACAGGGTAGTAGTTTGATTGATGGATAGATGTACGTACCTTGTACATTGTTCGAGGTACGATATTGGGCAGACTTGTCGTGTCTGGTGACGGTATATAGGTTATACCAGTGGTACGTTGGTGAGCGTGTTGGTAGTCGGCTTAGTCTCGATACCATTGGATTAGTCGTGTGCGAGAACTGGACATTGGATACTGTGCATTGGGTCATAGTGATTCTGGTGGGTCTAGTTACACACAGATTGAGTGAAATGCTTTGTGGGTAAGTGTTTACCCATGGTTGAGTGAGTTGGTGGTTAGTGTAACCACGAGTGAGTATAGTGACAGTTTTCGATTGACGACTGTGAAGTGGTGACAGCTTGTCGGAGGTGTCAGCGTAGATCGTTGAGTGAGTTTTAGTGACACTCCCAATGGGAGCAGACGTCAGGATAGGTTAGAGATTGAGGAAGGAACCGTATAGTTGTTTATGTCAGCGAAAGGGTAGATTTGACAAGTGGGTCGATCATAGGATACTTGGGCTACTCTGATACTGACAGGTGGTGTCAGTTCGGAGCGTACGACTTCTGCTATTCGACGTGGTCGAATGTAGACGATGCGACGTGAGCGTTAGTGGTACGTCTGGCTGCAGACGAGTAAGTGTTGTTCTGGTTAGTGGGTGTACTAACGTACACATGTTTCGAGGTAGATCGAATTATTTCCACGAGGTGGATGTCGAATAAGGATAGTTGGAGTTTCAAGAACGGAACTAATTAAGGAGGGAAGAACGGTTGGATTAGGGTCGGTTGGAATTTCGAGGATGAAATTATTTAAGGAGGGAAGGTTGTAACGACCCGTTCCGAATTCCTAGATTAGATTAGTGAGGTTAATCGGTGATTAGTTGGGTGAAATCGGACGAACGATGCAAAATGACCGTTTTGCCCTTGGTCGTGGCAAAACGTTGACTTTTCGATCGAGCGGTCAAATGGACTTTGACCGATAACCGTGACGTAGTTCGTGACGTCACGAGTTCATAGAAAGGTGGCACGTTCAATTCCGACGTTCGAGGAAGAAGTTATGACGTTCAGAAGTTTAGGGGCATTTTGGTAATTTTGGTTAAATGGGGTCAAATATTGACTTTTGACCGAGAGGTCCGATGGCCGAGGACCTAATCCCATTACGTAGATAAGAACGATATGAATCCATAGACAGGCGGCACGTCGAATTCGGACGTTCGACAGCGAAGTTACGGTTCACGGAAATTCAAGTGCACTATTGCACGAATTACGAAACGAGTTAACTTTTGGACTTTAGTAGGGCCCAGATATTTAATGGAGGCCCAATGGATGAGTGACAAGTGTCACCCATCCACAGGCCACCTATATTCATTCATGCATCTCCCTTTTTCCCGTGCATTTTCATTTCTTCATTCAAACACAAACCAATTCCCCGATCTCATCCTCTGTGCAACCCAAACCCATCCAATCCAAACCTTCACCCATGAACATTTGAGGAACCAGGGAAGTGAGGGAAGGACTGAGGATGATGGTGGCCGGCCAAGAGGGAGCCACCGTGCACGGCGGAGACCGAACCCGAGGTATGGCTCGGTTTTTCCCATTTCTCCTATTTTTGATTTCAAACGTTAGGGATAGTTTTGGTCGATTGGGAGGGGTTTATTATGATGTTAGGAAGGTTTTAAGATGAATTTGGGAGGTGGTTAGTGGCGGAGAAGCTCTGGGGAAAAACTGGAAACGTTGAACCGTATGGATCAAAGATTGATCCATGGAATTTTGATGTTTTTAGGTCGTTTTGATGATTGGAATTGATAGGGAATGAAGAGATATGAATTATAGGATTAATTAGGGTTGAAATCAGACCAAAATAGAGGGAGAAAACCTCTGAAAAATTCTCGCCGGTTCGGAACAGTACTGCTACAGTAACCGGTCCAAAACCAGAAAGAAAAAAAACCGGTTTTCAGGGGTAGGTGATGATGAACAGTGTTTTCGACCTTCTAGGAGCTCGTGAGGACGCGTGGTGCATAATTTGGGAAGTGTTCAACATGGGAAATCTTCTATTCGATGTAACGAAGATTTTGGGACTGGTCTCGTGTCAATCGGACATCGTCTCGATAGTTTTCGGGGTGTCGGAAGGTTTAGGGTCGGTTTAAAAATAGTTAAAAGTTCGGGAAAATTACGGGGCTTTAATGGGAGGTTAATTAAGTAGTTAGTAACCTTCTATTAAAATTTTGACAGGTTTGGGAGTCCCGGTGACAGTGATCGGCTCGGGAGAGCCTATGGCACGCAAATCGAGGCGGCAGCTCGAACGGTCTGTGTGTGGACCTTGTTTTCTAAATTGGTGCATGCATAAATGTTTATTATATGTTTTAAATACTTGTTTGTGATGCCATGAGTGCATTTGGATGTGTGGTTACGTATAGGCACGTATTTTGAGGTTTTGGCCCTATACGGTGCCTATACGGGTCTGTATGTCTTTATTGGTCTAAATGAAATGGTTTTGGATTTCCAAAAGGATAATGAATGTGATTTGATGAGTTTGATTTGGATATTTGTAAATTATATGGTTTCACGTATTTCGAGGTGATTTACGTGCAAGCGCGTAAATCGAGGTTTTCTGGTTTTACACTGGTTTTCCATTCTTGTGGTTTTGGATATGATTTCATGAAATGATTTTGGATTTGAAAAGGTAATTCTCGGACTTGAGGTCCATTTGATTTACGGAATCGGGCCGGAGGCCCAGTTGGTTTACGATTCGGACTTGAGGTCCAGTTTCTATGTGGATTCGAGCCTAGGGCCCATTTATGTATCACAAATGGTTTTTATGGTTCATGATGGTTTATGGGAACCGGCATGAACCCTTGAAATGGATTTACGGGTCATGACGGTTTATGGGAACCGGCATGAACCCTTGAAAAGGATTTTATGGTTCATGACAGCTTATGGGGGCCGGGCATGAATCCTTGAAAAATTTAAAGAATGATTTCAAAAGGTTTTTCATATTCCATCCTTTATATATGATTGTCTCCTCCGGGGAGGGTCGTTGGCCTGGGTGGACCCCGGAGTAGTCACTGAGCACTGACTGAGTGGAGTCGCCCCCCAGTTGGGTTCCTTACTCTCAGGATGGGCATGGTTCGTTACCTCCAGAGAGGGTCATTGATCTACGGACATTGACCTGGGTGGACCCTGGAGAGACTTGGGTTTGAGACCCCGGTTAGCACACGTGTAGCTTTGGAAACCGTGACAGGTTCTGGATATGAATATAAGGGATAAACATGATTTAAATTGGTTTGGGAAATTATGTTTTATGATGATAAATGGTTTTGGGCTGAGATCCCACATATGTTTACTATGTTATGGTTTTCTGTAAATGGTTTTGGGCAGGAGCCCGTAGAACTTGTATTTATAGAATTTGGGACTGAGACCCTAATTATGGTTGTTTAAACTTATGTGTTTGGATAAATGGTTTTACTATGCATGCATGCTTTTTAGTGGAGGGTATAAAGGTCTTTGATGAAATATTTTTATAAATTCTTTATTTTTGTCCACTCACAGTCTTTCTGTTTTTAATACCCTTCAAGCTGGATACGGTGTGGACTGTAGCAGAGATCGAGATATCACATACCTCCTCCGGATCCTGGCGTACTCTGATAGCCTGAGAGGGTGAAGGGCGGAAATATCCCTTGTCTGACACTTCGTGTCAGACGGGAGCAGGGTCATCTCGCGTTAATCCCGGGGGGATTGGGATGGGTCCTGTCACAACCCCAATCGGATATAAGTCACACCCAACTCATACGACTTATACAACCAGTCTCAATTTCTCTGTAACTGACTGCCCTACCACATACTGGCTCGGAATACGTATCCTAGCTCACATTCGAGACCACACAATCTAGGATACACAAGAATCAGTCATATCTTCTTAATCACAAGTCATCCACTCGTGACATGATACAATAGCTAAATCCATAGGCATACGTCACCAGGCCAATAAACTCACAAAGTCCAACAACTCGGGAATTCATTCCCCTCACTAAGTCAATCACTTCGTACCCCTTTCCCTGGGTCACTATGTATAATAAATTTAACTTTTCCTTCTTTTGTTTTTATCATTACAGGCTTCACTGATATTTACGTCCTGCTAATAACTGTCACCCAGTACAATCATCCAGACTATATCGTAAATTCTATCCATTCCTTAACTTCGACGTCATCCATCATCATACACCAAGTGTGATCCTGCAATTGGGGAATGATCGAATATCATGTGCGACTCCACTCCTATGGAGTTCCATCAATAACAGGATTTCACCTATCATTAAGTTATCACCCATGCCAATCCTCTCCCCAAATGATACCGGATCCGACAAAGCGGTCGTAATCTCAACTAGCGTCAATACATATCTCACTTATCCCCAAATCTCATAGTGACACACCGAAAGGGTCAACATCGAACATAAGTCACTGTTTCTCCATTTGTAACCATTCTATCTCAGTTTTCATTTCCAATAACTCTAACCTCCTTCCGGGTCAATCACCATAACAGGCAAAACATGGTAGAGAACCCCTCTACAATCCTTTGTGGTATCTATCCGATCTCACAACAACTCACGTTCCCTGTGACAGTCTTTAATTATTTTCCATTGACCTAATACATTTATTCACAAGCTTATCTGTACATAGGAGTACACCAACCAATCATCAATCATGGTACCATACCTCGTCCTAAGGTCGTCAGAATACCTGACTCATCAGCTCACAATTAGTCTTTAATTATTTTCCATTGACCTAATACATTTATTCACAAGCTTATCTGTACATAGGAGTACACCAACCAATCATCAATCATGGTACCATACCTCGTCCTAAGGTCGTCAGAATACCTGACTCATCAGCTCACAATTATAACTAACCATTTGGCCATCCAAGTGTATCAACTAACCTTAGCCATATCAATTTCGGACATCATCTTTTCTTTCTCTTACTCATAACCAATATTCATTACCATATTGGCCTCTCTCAATAGGCTCAATGATCACAACCTTCCAACATAACCTCAAACCATCAGCTCATGATGCAGGATACTTATCTTATACCATTACCTTATTAAGTTGTCCATAATCAACATGTAAGCTCATACCATCATCCCTTTTTCCTCTTATCGCATAAGGAATACTGGATTCCCCACGATATACCAAGTCATGTACCTGCACCTTCAGTCCTTATGACTCCATAGGTGCCACATACCAGAAACAACTCATATACTCGACATTACCTTTATCATCACCTCAACCTTTCATCCCGGCAAAATCTCAAGAAACATGTATTGAGAAGTCTGTGCATCTTCAACCATCACCAGGCATCTCATAGATTAATCACCTATGCCACACACTTGACGAGCAACTTGATTACCTCATACCAACGGTCCATAAATTGTGAAGGTCAACATCATTCCAAGGATTACGTCCAAATCATCCAAGTCTAAGTTAGCCACTAGGCGAATAACACCTGCCATTCTGGGTGGCCTCACACTGATAGGTCTACCCCCTTATGTCTCACCAATTTTACCATATATAATTACCAAGGTTACCACATAACTATTATCAAAGTATCACATCTGTAACTCTAGTCAGTTCAACGACTTCCATACCATAACCAATCACAAACAACACCATATCCGTCCAATATACAATCTCAAGACATGGAAGAGTGGATAGCCCGGGATCTACCAAATACATACATTCTGGTTAAACTTACATTATGACCACAAGTAATAGGTATCCAGGTCATCACTCCAGGGCTACTTAGGCTTCCTACGAAGGAATTGCAATCCCCGGCCATCACGGGCCCCACCAACTCTTCCCTCTCCTGTCATATCAACAGTCAATATAGGAGCCAATCCTCACTCTATCACACCCCAATAGTGCCATCTCACTATATCAATCAATCGACTCACAATCATAACTATTACTGTATAATTACCTTTATCACTTTACCTTCTAGTGGACCCAACTAGCGTCCCACTGAACTGGACTATCTCCTAAAGCCAAATCCCTGTCTATCTCGGGTCTCCACCCGAATCTCAGTCACTAAATGAAACTGACCCATAAGTCCAATAAATAAATTTAAACAAGACCAATCAGTATCTGACCCTATCCAATCTTGGGCATCCTAGGTGCAATTACATAGATCAATCGTATTAGAACCATAACTATCTTTCAACCTTTCTGGCTCCTCTCGAGCCCTGATACATTACCATGACTCATCTCAAGTCCTAACCAATATCCTGACTCATTTTAAGTCCCGTATCCATATCTCGACTCATCTTGAGTCCAATCTCATACTAATCAGCCATGCCATCACTGACATACCCAGTCACCGAGCAAATACCGATCGTAAATCACATCTTATACGACCTAGGAGGCCTAAGACACACATTCCACTTAAGGAATCCAATGATAATAATCTCATCACGAGTGTAACTTTCCCAAATGTGCAACCTTTCTAGACATTGGGCTCATTTGTCCATAGGATCCACACAATGCTATGTCTAACAGACAGTAGTTCACAGTGCACACTAATTAACATTGGACCCTCAATCCAGGGTCAATCTCGTTCGAGATCTATCACAAGGTCTCATGCACCCTCGTCTACTCGTCTCACTACTAGGTCCTGCACGAGGCTTACATTTCAGAGGCATGATGTGGCAACAGAATCAGCAACCTACCGCTCTGATACCAAGTTGACAAGACCGTCCCCTAGGGAACATTGATAACCATGCCCGGTCTTGCTCCCGTATGACAAGTTAACTAAAGTTCCCAAAATTGCCCTCAGCACTTGCTAAACAAGGGATAGCCGCACGTGTGCCCACTCATGCCTCCACCTCTCGATCAGCCTCGATCATCGCGTCACGACCTATAGGGTCAATAAAAACAAAAAAGGGTGAGAGTGGACAAAAATAAATCAGTTATAAAACATGTTACAGAAAAGACATTTCTACCATCCACGTAAAACCAATGCATGCATTCGATAATCATTTCACAATCCACTCCATTTCCAGTGCCAGAAAACCGTATATGAAAACCAAAACCATTTTCCTTTTCTCAAAACTCGGCCTTAGCTGGAAACCATACACACGGGGCCTCAGCCCAAAATCACGAATCAAATCCAAGTACAGAACATAACCCCAAAAGTCCATCAAGCCATATAAACCGGGTCATTGCCCAACACATCTGAAAACATCAAAAATCAACAGTAAATCACAAGTCAATCAATTTGCTGGATCTCAAGTGCGCCCGAGTCTTTAAACTCAAAACATAATCAATAGGCCTCGGGGAATATCACAATAACGGAGTCTTTAAACTAAAAACATGTCAATCAAGGGCCCTCCCCTATCAATCAACTGAGTCTTTAAACTCAAAACCAGATCGAGCTGTTTTTTCTTTTCTTTTTCCGGGCTTTAAACCCAAAACCATTTGTAAATCATAACAAATCCAGAGTCATATCCACCATCCATTTCCAAATCCGAATTCAGAACCGTCATTCCGTAAGCCGGCATCCGGAATAACCATTCCGAACCCAAATCCGGAAATCCACTTTCAAGTTTCCGAAACCCGAAATCTCGTTCATCAAAACCACTATTATGAACTGGGCATCAAGCCAAAAGTCACCTTTTCCAAAATTCATTTTAAGTCTTTGAAATCAAATCATATTTCAAATCCCAAATTCAAATCACCAAAACCATGGTCAAATTACAACATACTCGAAATCTCGTAAAACGTTCAAATCCGTAATAATCTCGAAATACGTGCCAAAACCGTAAATCATACTCTCAATTATAATCAAAACTGTAAATCTTACTCTCAATCATAATCAAAACATCATCAAAACATGATACGCACAAATCATATAAAATTATCCACCAAACCATCATCAAAGTATAACATAAATCGTATTTTTGAAATACGTGAAATTACGTATTGCATATCGAAATGCATATAAATACGAAAATCTTAAATACCATAATCATAAGCATAGAAATCATAGATATAAATCATAGAAAACAATTATGCATGCATTGCAATTTAGAAAACAAAGTCCACTCACACATCGTCCAAACGGCTCGCTTCCGAGCTGCACGTTTTTCTGTAAATTCCGGAAATCATAGTTCATGTCCAAAATCAATATCGAGGGTCACTAACACTCCAATATACTTCATATATTTTTTTCCAATTTTTTTGGGATTCAAATACGTATTTTAAACATATACGAAAACTTCGGATACCCTGAACACAATCGAAACGATATCTAATTTCCTCGAAACTAGTGTTAAAATGTTCGTTACATTAAAAGAAGCAAGTTTCATGTTGGACTCACCTTGAGACTCGAGCCCACGCGCCCTTATGCGCCGCCGCAAGCGGCTGCGCGTGAAGCTCACGTGCTGCTACAGTGTCGTCCCTGTAACCTGATTGCCTGTATTTGGGTCTTTCGACCCGCGATACGACCCGACTTGTTCTCCTGCAATTCGACTTCGATTCCTGAAATTAGTTCACCGAATTCCATCTATTCTAGCTTAATTTAAGTTCTGTATTGCTAATTACATGAATCGAGCTTTTAATCTATCAATTCCTCGATGACATTCAAACGTGCTTTAACTTCGAACTCATCTATTTCTCATCTATTATTTCAATTAATCACACATGAAGGATCCTAGGAGTTCAAAGAACATTAATACATACCGAATTTCACCAGTCCTTACCTCTAAGTATGTGAACTTAACCTCGATTTTCCACGGTTTTTGATAGTTCATGTAACGACCCGTCCCAAATTCCTAGATTAGGTTAGTAACTAATCACGATTAGTGAGGTTAATCCGTGATTAGTTAGGCGAAATCGGACGAACGATGCAAAATGATCGTTTTGCCCCTAGGTGTGGCAAAACGTTGACTTTTCAATCGGGCGGTCAAATGGACTTTGACCGATGACTGTGACGTAGTTCGTGACGTCACGAGTTCATAGACAGGTGGCACGTTCAATTCCGACGTCCGAGGAGGAAGTTATGACGTTCGGAAGTTTAGGAGAATTTTAGTAATTTTGGTTAAATGGGGTCAAATGTTGACTTTTTGACCAAGAGGTCCGAAGACCATTACGTAGATAAGGACGATACAAATCCGTAGACAGGCGGAACGTCGAATTTGGACGTTCGACGGCGAAGTTACGGTTCACGAAAGTTTCGGGATACTATTCCCGGCGACACGTTTTACGAGACGAAAAGTACAATTTTGTCTCTAGTGGGTCCAGCTTTTTAGATAGCCAATGGATGAGTGACAAGTGTCACCCATCCACTAGCCAATCTCACACATACATGCATAGCATCCCTTGCATTTTACATCGATCATTCCCATTTTCAACCCAAAAACCCACCCAATCTCACTTCTCTCATCTGTGCATCCCAAACACCAAACCCTTCCCTTGTAACCATAACTGAGACCAGAGGGTGAGAGAGGAGGACTAAGGACGGCAGCTGGTGGCTGGAACCGCCGTGGGCGATGGCGGGAACCCAGAACCCGAGCGGGTACCCGGTAAGCCCATTTTCAATTTTTGTGTGGATTTTGATGTTATGGACTGTTTTGGATGATTAGGATGGGTTATTTAGGTTGCTAGGGAGTTTTTAGGATGGTTTGGAGGGTGTTTCACGGCGGAGGAAGGCTGGAAGGTGGCCGGGAAAACAGAGGCCGTGAGCCTCTTTGTACATTGTGAGGTTTTAGGAGGTTTTGATTAGTTTGGTTGATTGGAATAGATTGGAAAGGAGAAAATAGGAATTTAGGAATCGAAATGGGAGAAAACGGACCGAAAATGAGGGAGGAGGAGCATTGAACTGGCTCCATCGGTTCAGCACAGTACCCGGACCGGTTCAAACCGGTTTTCCTGAGGTTGATGGTGATGAACAGTAACCAGAGCCTTCTAGGAGCTCGTGAGAACACGTGGTCCATAATTTGGAAAAGTGTTCAACACGGGAAATCTTCTATTTGATGTAACGAACATTTTATGACTGGTTTCGTGTCAATCGGACATCGTCTCGATATGTTTTGGGGTGTCGGGAAGGTTTAGGGTCGACTTAAAAATAGTTAAAAGTTCGGGAAAATTACGGGGCTTTGGTAGGAGGTTAATTAAGTAGTTAGTAACCTTCTATTAAAATTTGGATAGGTTTTGGAGTCCCGGTGACGGTGATCGGCTCGGGGAGCCGTATGGCACGCAAATCGAGGCGGCAGCTCGGACGGTCTGTGAGTGGACCTTGTTTTCTAAATTGGTGCATGCATAAATGTTTATTATCTGTTTTATTACATGTTTGATGATGCCATGGGTGCATTTGTATGTGTTTACGTATAAGCACGTAGTTCGAGGTTTCGGCCTTATGCGGTGCTTATACGGGTCTGTATTTCTTTATTGGTTTAAATGAAAAGGTTTTGGATTTCTAAAAGGATAAACTCGGGTATGAGACCCATTTGGTTTTGTCTTGGGCATATGACGCTATTTACGATCTTCGGATCTAAATCGTGGTCGCGTCGAGTGCTATGTGCACGGCGATCGACGATATGACGCTCGCCTCCGGATTGGAATGTGTTTCTTCCGGAGAGGTCACGATGCACGATTCGTGGTCGGGCAGCCTGGGGAGGCTCGACTTCGGAGTGCTGACGGTTCAGGATAGCGATCGGTGAGGAGTGCACCATGATCTTGTGGTGGTCGCGTCAGTTGATTCGTTCACGGCGACATACCAGGATTGAGGGCGGTCCTGGATGGATGGTTGCATGCATCACTATGATCGGAGTCGTGACTGGCCCTTAGATATCGGGCACGGTGCCCAGTTGATGTCATATGTTCGGGCACGAGACCCAGTTGTTTTACACTGATGATTTCGAGTCAGGGACCTTAGATGGATTTCCGAGTTCATGACGGTTTATGGGAACCGACATGAACCCTTGTCAAGTCATCCTTGTACATGACGGTTTATGGAAACCGGCATGAACCCTGGTTAATGGATGTTATGAATCATGACGGTTCAAGGGAACCGGGCATGAATGTTTATGTTATGTATATATATGTATTCATATACCTTCCTTTACTTCTATTATCTCCTTCGGGGAGGGTCGTTGGCCTGGGTAGACCCCGGAGAAGTCACGGAGCACCGACTGAGTGGAGTCACCCCCCAGTTGGGTTCCTTACTCTCAGGAAGACTATGATTACTATTACCTCGGGTAGGGTCAGTGGTCTGCGGACATTGATCTTGACTTTGAGAAGACTCGGATTGAGACCTGGGTAGCACGCGCGTAGCTTTGGAAACCGTGATAGGATTGGTTGTGTGAATTATATGTATATATGATGCATGCTTATGAGCTATATGATATATGATATGTGGTGTGCACAGGTGTGCACAGGATTTGAGCAGTGGCTCGTGTATTTGGTTTCAGTCTAGTCGATTTCATTGTGGTCTTTTCGACCTTGGTTTATTTCTGATTTGGGCTTAGTTCCCACATATGATTTCTTTGGTTAAATGGTTTTCGAATGCATGCATGCTTTTTAGTGAAGGGTAAAAATGTCTTCTTATGAAATCTTTTTATAAACTTTGGTTTTGTCCACTCACAGTTTTTAATGTTTTGACTGCCCTTCAGGTTGACATCGGATGTGGACTGTAGCAGAGACCGAGATATCACATACCTCCTCCGGATCCTGGCGTACTCTGATAGCCCGGGAGGGCAAAGGTTGGAAATATCCCTTGTCTGACACTTCGTGTCAGACGGGAGCAGGGTCATCCCGCACTAATCCCGGGGGGATTGGGATGGGTCCTGTCAGTTCAGCTCTCGGTCAAAATACAGCTAAACTCCTTCGATTTTGATATGGTTAGACTCAAAATGGGCTCAAAAGGTCGTTTTTATTCTTAGTATCGATCCCCTCAGCTTACAATTCATGATTGAAATTGTTTTCTCAATTTTTCCAATTCGGATTTTCTGAGTTTCTAACTCTCTTGGTATCCCTCTTCAGTTCCTCTCTATCCACTCGGTTTTAGCCCAATCTAGTTCTGTTACAAACACCTCACTCGGCCTTATCAATTTTGCTCCCAAGATCAATGAATTCAAGTGATGGATTTGGAGGTAAACACCTGTTCTCGGTTTTGAGCTTACTCATCCACGACCGATCAGTCTTGTGTTAATTCCCTGGGGACAAGTGTCCCACAACTGTCTCAGTTCAACCAATTCCCTTTGCCCTGTTAATTTACCATTTTACCCCTTCTACTTAAAATTACCAAATTGCCATTCATCATTTTAGAATCACAACTTCCTCTTCCGAAGTTCGACTCCAACGTGCCGCCTGTCGTTACAATCAGAGACTCGAGACCTATCTAACGGTCCTCAAAATGAGTAGGTCGTGTGAAAAGTCAACTATTTATCCCGTTTTCAACCAATTTACCAATATGCCCTTAACCTTTCGAACATCATAATTTTCTCCTCGGATGTCGGAATCGGACGTGCCACCTGTCTATGAACTTGTGACGTCCCGAACTACGTCACAGTCATCGGTCAAAGTTCATTTGACCGCTCGAACTAAAAGTCAACCGTTCGCCCAATTCCAGGGTCAAAATCGTCATTTTCTTCAAATTTTCTTTTTTCGAATGTCCGAGTCGTTACAGTATGCATGGATGAAAATATCAGTAAATGTCGTCGAAATTTCGATATTTTGAGCCGGCGGCACCTAAGAAGGAGGGGAGGGGCGGGAAAAAGAAATTCGCCGAAATATCGAACAATCATCTTGTTTTTAGCCCTCAGATCCTTTCCTGGGATCAAAACGATGAAGATACACTATTAATTCGTGAAAATCGGACATAAAACAAAAGAGATTGAGTCGGGTTATGCCGGCAGGTCGGAAAACTTAAGTTGCAGACCCGGCTAAAGATTAGGGATGACTGTTATTTTGTATACTTATATATTAAATGTTGTATAATAACAAAACTGATGGGTAACAGAGATGGTGTTAGTCATTTGGCTTAAGTTTGGGGGGTCACAGGTTCGACCCCCCTTGTCCCAAGTGCAGTTTTTTTTTTATTTTTCCCCCTCTATTTTTATTCATTTTTTCTATTTTTTCCATTTCCCCCTCCCTTTTTATTCATTTTTCCAATTTTACAACAAATGTTGGCCTTTTTTTTCATTTATGTCCAATTTTAAATATATCAATTACTTCCAATTTTTTAACAAAGTTTGGTCCTATTTTTTCATCTTTTTTTTCCAATTTTAAATATTTAAAACTCATTTTATCATTTTTCTTACAATGAATTTTTGTATGTTTATTGTTATGTTTTTAACTATTTTAACTTTCAATTATAGTAACTCACTTTAATTTAAATTTATATTGAAGATTTTATATTATTAGTTATCGTCAGAATTTCATCATATATTTATTATATCAAAATCATTTTATAATTTTATTACTCATATATAACCATCATTGAGTACTTAAGATTTTCCCTAAATTTCATTCTAAATTTCCAACTTTTAGACCGAATTTCCGTCATTTTTATTGACGGTAAATGATATCGATATCGATACCGATATTTGAGGTGAGATATCTATAAATTTGACTAACGATATATCCGTCGATATCGATATTTTAATCCTTATATGTAGTATTATTTAGAATCTACGGGATACTTATGTTCAAAAGCACTTGACGGGCATCTTAACGTGAAGGATAGGATAGACGGTCTCTCAAGTCTGATAGAAGAATTTTTAAATATTTATTGGGTTTTTTTTTTAATCAAACTTTTTTGAGTTTTTTTTTAATCAAACTTTTTTGGGTTGAGTTTGATTCGATCGAAAGGAAAAAAAAAATTATAGAAGCTGTCAGCAAAATCTGGCATTAGTGCTCAGAAAACGACATCGCAGTCAAACCCAATAATTAGATTGCCAAAAAATAAAACCTAACAATTGGAGATACCATTTTGGTCCTCGTCGATGTAATCCAATTTTAGATCCACTTCCTTCTTCTCACGGCCAGGGACAAACACTCAACTAATTGCACTCAACTACAGCTATTTTCTCGCAAAAAGCACAAAAAGAAAAATATGTAGATACGGTGAGAAGTGAGATCTCTTTCTGGTGCAGGTCCATAATTTTAATGTTGACATAACATTATAAAAACCCTAGGAACTTACCACACTGCGCCCTCCAAGGAAGAGAAAAAAGAAAAGAAAAAGTTTTCTTTTCGCCATTTTTGTTGCTAAAACATTTTCGTTGGTTTCCTTCTGTTAACCCCTATCTTTTTCATTGGTTTCCTTTGAAAATCATATGCCTCCAGGCAAAAACTGAGAGAGAGAGAGAGAGAGAGTTTAGGGTTTCACATTCTGGGTTTTCCAACTTCAATTTAGCAGTGCCTTTGTAATCCTCGAATCTGCCCTGATTTGCTGCAGTGAATGAGATCCAAGCTGCAAGTGGTGTGAAAAGTTGTCTTCTTTTGGGTCCTCTGATCTTGGAACTTGAGCACAAATGGTAGAGGCCTAAAGGGTTTCAGGCAAAAGCTGTTCTTTTTGGTCATAAGAGGCTGGAGAGAGTGAGAAGAGTGGTTGAGGAAAACTGTTCCTTGAAATTTTGTTTTTCTTTCTTCTTTTTGGTGGATGGAAAATGACATTACTAGTGGAAGAGTAAAATAGTTGTTGAGGTGCTTTTGGATTGACATTAATGTACTGAGAAAAATCAAGTTCTTCTAGTGAGAATTGCGATTTACTTCAGAAGGCAACTGACAGTCAGCGGTTAGGGTATTCAAGTTAGTCTTTTTTTTCTTTTTTCGTTTTCTTCTTTCTAATTTTGAAAAATTGAAAGGTTTCTTTGCAGACCCTTTTGCCGTTATAGTTTGTTCGCATTTGTGATTAGCTGGTAGTAAATTTTAGCTTGTAAATTATAAATGAATATTGGTAGTACATTTTTCCCTTGTAAATGTCCGTGTTTTGGTTAGAGAAGTTTTGCTTTTCTGTAATCTTTGTTTGTGTTGAACAATTGAGGGTAGCAGTTTTGATCCCACCCTTTATGAAATTGTATACTGGCCGTAGACAAAAGTGACTTAGGGTACTTTTGAAATAGTTTACGGTGTTTGTGTAGGAGAATAGTTAAGAATGGAGGAAGATACCCAAGAAAATCGATCATTGGCCTTGACTCCAACATGGTCCGTTGCTACCGTGTTGACAATATTTGTGGCTGTTTCTCTGCTAGTGGAGCGCTCAATCCATCGATTAAGCCACGTAAGTGATACTCTAATAGAATTCTTGAGCTTTTGTTTAGTTATTGTTTCTCAAGGCATGGAATATTTGAGATGAATTGGAGAGACTGGGTGGCAGATTCTGTTTAATCTTCAGTGGTTATATTCTTTTCTTGTTGTAGTGGTTGCGGAAAACAAATCGTAAGCCCTTGCTTGAAGCTGTGGAGAAAATGAAGGAGGGTAATGGACCTAAAATTCTGCTCACAACCTCCTCAACTACCTATAATTCTCTTTTATGTTTTTCGAGCGAGCCACCTAACAAAATAATTGATAAATACTTCTCATTTGTAAAAATTTCATGATATTTTTCATGCCCCAGAGTTGATGCTCCTTGGGTTTATCTCTCTCCTTTTGACGGCAACCTCAAGCATGATAGCCAATATTTGCATTCCATCAAAGTTCTACAATAGCAGTTTTTCTCCATGCTCAAGGTCTGAGATTGATGAAGCACTTGAAAATAGTTCTTCTAAGGAACGTAAGCTGCTGATGTTTTACTCGTTTAGAAGAGTGTTAAATGGCTTGAATCGCAGTTCCTGCAAAGAGGTGCGTCACTTAACAATGTACATTTAAAATGAAATTCCGTTTTACTACATTTTTCTTTCTTTTATTTTCTATGAATTCTGTTTTGTGATATAGTGTATTAACTTGGTTCTTGCAAAAGAATGAAATAAAGTAATATTGTTGAATATGATTTGTATTCTTACGATGTAGGTGTAGAGTTTTTCCTCTCTTTTCCCTCCTCTTTCCCAGGAACTATTAGTGATGGCTTACCGAACAATCTTGGTTAAAATTGGACAGGGTTATGAGCCATTTGTTTCATATCAAGGTCTTGAGCAGTTACACCGCTTCATCTTTGTCATGGCAGTAACACATATATCTTACAGCTGCTTAACAATGTTGCTGGCAATAGTCAAGGTTAGCATTTCTCGATGTTTCTTCTTCTTCATCTTTTGGTGCCCAATTTGTCAAACTAAGTCATAATAGAAGGTGAAAGTGTACTGATTCCTGACTAAGAACATCTCGTTCTATTCCCATTGAAAGAACTCAAGGGTGAGCTTATTTTCTACAATAAAGGCAGAAAAAGAAAATCAACCATTAATTTGGTGAAAAGAAATTCTGTTAACCTAATTATTCCAACAATTGATATGTTATGACTACTATTACCTAGAAAAACAACCCTTCCCTTGTTTCTGCTATGTGCTTAGCCTTTTATATAATTAGCAATTGTAGCCACTACCATAGATGTGAATCCAGAATGCAGCATCTCAGGCCTAGTATTGACCTACATCTGCATCAATCTTTTCTTTAATTTCTGTCTGGTTTAAGGGAAGTTCATCAATCTTTAATTATTACTCCCCTCTAGTGTACTGATATGTCGTGTATGACGATAATGGCGTTACTAGAAGAGAAGATGGGAATATAAGATTGCAATAGTAATTTTATTTTGGATTACTAGTTGACATTGTAATACTTTGACCAGATTCACAGTTGGAGAGCTTGGGAGGAAGAGGCTCACATGGACCGGCATGGTTCATTGATTGGTAAGCTCTAGCATGGAATTGGGTGGAATTATATATTATACAGCTTTTTTCTCCTGTTATTGAGAGAGGGAGAGACGCGCATAGAAAGTTTGGGTGCTAGGAATTTTACGAGCCATGTGGATGTTTTTTAAAATGCCCCTGAAATGACTGTAGATAATCTCTGTAACAGAAATCACACGTCAGATGACAATGCGAAGGCAGTCTACCTTTGTAAATACAGCAAATCCTCTGGTCAGGAACAACTTTTTAATCTGGGTGGTAGGTGCAATTCTCTTTCTTATGTTGTTTTAAATTCTTAATTTTTTATTGAAAAAACTTTCTATGTTTGATAAGTATAACACAACTGCATTGAGTTGCCTTGAGGTTTCTATTTATGAAAACCGATTATGATTGATCTTGCCATATGGATTATTTGGAAGGAAATATAGGAGGGGAATAACTGACACAAACAACTAATAACCAAAAATGCAAGCTTCATGGGCATGGTGTATATAAAATACGGTTTAATTTTAGCGTGGATCTTACTTGCTCTTAATTTGAAGGCGTCTTTTTTCTCTCTTTAGAATGCATAGGTGTTATTCAGCCTTCCTTGTGTTTCTAGTTATTAGGAAGCAGAATCTTTCCTACAGTTTTTATAGTTGAATGCTTTGTCATACATACAGACATGCTTTTTCCGCCAATTTGGTCGTTCTGTGGTTCGTGCCGACTACTTAACACTCCGGAAGGGTTTCATAATGGTATGTAGTATTTTTATTTATCCGAAGAGTTAAATGAATCTTCTACATATTGTTTTTTTTCACTAAATTTCACCTTCAAACTACTATCGTCTACATTACATACCATCTATAGTGCTACTGCATCTTGATGCCTTGTAACTGAGCCTCAGTGCTGTTTTATAACATTTAACAAATTTCATAAGACAAACTAAATGTAAACTGAATGAACGACAATTTCAAGAAATTTCAGATATAATGGAATAGGATATTATTTTTATTTTTGTACCATAATGTCATTAAAATCTATGATTTGACAAACTCATAATGTAAACTGAATGAACAACGATTTCAAGAATTTTTGGATTTAATGGACTAGGATATTAGTTTTATTTTTGTATCATAATGTTAATAGAAACCCGTGATTTGAGTTGTTCCAGGACCCATGGCATCTTAAAGAAATAAAACTTTGATAATCTTTTGGTAGAAATTGTTTAGATGTTGTTTGTTGCATGAATAATGCCCTAAATTGGATCCTTATCTCGTTTCCACTTGTTATATGTTTGTTTAACACCATGTCTTTTTGTTAACATATTAGGAATGTTTACCCTTTAGTTGTCTTATTCATTGCAGAATCACAACCTTTCACCAAAGTATGATTTTCACAGCTATATGATCCGCTCTATGGAAGAGGAATTCCAGAGGATTGTTGGTGTGAGGTAAGTTACTAATTTTTTTCTTAATATGAATCAACATAATAGTTGAATTCCAAAAAATCAATAACTAAATTTCCTTTTCTTTAATCTCTTGCAGCGGCCCTCTTTGGGGATTTGTTGTTGCTTTCATGCTGTTTAATGTAAAAGGTACAAAGTAGAACTGAAAATGAATTGCGCGAAACTGGTAATCATTCTACCATGAAGATTTTAAAAACTGAATATCTTTTATCCGAACATCTACTCTCGAAAAGATTTATCAATGGGAATTGAGGATTGATCACCTTCTGTAATAATTGTAGCTTACATGTTTCATATTTTATTCTTTTAAGTTTTTTAACTGCCAGTTTATGCATGATAAGATTATTACCGGTCTTAGTACTCTAAATGTGGCTGTTTCACAGGATCTAATCTTTATTTCTGGATTGCTATCATTCCAATTACTGTAAGTACATATTCTTTTCTCTTTTCATTTTTGGTTTGCCACCTATGTGGTAAAAGGAATGATCCCAAGTTACTTGCAAAATCTTGCCCAGGAAAATAGTCACCTTTAAAAACACAGATCACACCTCTTTGTTTTGATAAGTTATGACATTTGGGGCAGGTATTTGAACTTGGCACCTTACTTGAGGAGAAATATGACCAACTAGGTAGTGACCGAAAAAGAACACATCTTATTAAGATATTATAACCATAGGGAGCTGTAGTGAATGTTCTGTGTTACCTTCAGTTGCAAATCTGTTATATAGTTAGTGTGTTTGTTGTGTTATTTTATTTAAATTGTTTGCTCATGTGCAGCTAGTTCTTCTTGTGGGAATGAAGCTGCAGCATGTTATAGCAACATTGGCATTGGAGAATGCTGGTATAACTGGTTCCTATGCAGGAGTGAAGCTGAGACCTCGGGATGATCTTTTCTGGTTCAAGAAGCCTGAACTGTTGTTGTCCTTAATCCATTTTAGTTTGTTCCAGGTTTGCAATCGTTATCATGATGTCATGGCGTTCCTTGATTTATGGAATCATAGTTCTCTTTGATAAATTGCACTCACAAATCACAAATTCTTAACTATAAAAAATTAAAAGTGATGTGGTTTTCACTTTTTCTTTTCTTTATTTTGTCTATCTCATTCTGCAGAATGCATTTGAATTGGCTTCCTTCTTTTGGTTTTGGGTAATTCCTTTACCTTGTGTAGATTGTGAAATACTTATTCAATCATTTAAGTTCAACAAAAGCCTTATTTGAAAGTGCAGGATCTTCGTAAACTATCTAAATTTCTTCATTTGATCACAGTGGCAATTTGGCTACAATTCTTGCTTCATCCGAAATCATTTGCTTGTGTATTTAAGGCTGTTTTTAGGGTATGCAAACAATTCCACTTGTTATCTATGTACCCCGTAGAGTCTGTTGTGAATAACATGACTTATATGCTGCCTATTATATTATAGGTTTGCCGGACAGTTCCTGTGCAGCTACAGCACCTTGCCATTGTATGCCTTGGTTACTCAGGTACAGTCAGAAATGCATATAGCAAGTGTTTACACATATGTATGTATTTACTCATGTATTTACTCAGGTCGTAAGTTATGCACATTGGATGATGGGTAGTTCTTGAACAGTTCTTATAATTTTTCTTCTGTTTAACTTAGAATTTAATAGTCATTTTTTCTTTCTGATATTGTCTTTTGGAACTGATCCAATCAAGTTTCTGGTTTTCCTTGAAGTATAGCTCTGAATAATTTCTAAATATCTACTGCTATATTGTGAATCATGCTATGGATGGGCTCCATGTTCATTTATGGCATTGATTGGAGTTCCAACTCATCTATATATATATTTTTTTTACATTCTATTTTCAGATGGGAACAAATTATAAGGCGGCGCTAATTCCACAAAGGATAAGAGACACAATTCATGGATGGGGAAAGGCCGCTAGGAGGAAAAGAAGGCTAGGCTTTTACAATGATGATTCAACCATACACACAGACGCAAGCATGGTAATGTCAGTCGAAGAAGATGATCATCAAATGCTCGACAACCCTGCAAGTGATGCTAATAATACACATAATGGAATTGAGTTGCAACCAGTTTCTAGTTCTATGTCCAGTCCTTGCCCCATTGGTAATGAGAACTCAAGTAGGATGGGGACGCCCCTTCTTCGACCATCAGCTTCTGTTTCTTCATCAGTTCCAGTGATTATCCAAACAGAAAGTGTTCCAAGATCCACTTCAATGCCAATTAGAAGGGAATGAAGCAATGTAAACAATGATGATGAAGAAAAGTAGTTGAATAAGAAACAAAGTATTAGAAAAAGGAATTGTGTAGGGTTTGCTTCCCTCTGTTTGCAATATGTAAAATACTTAAAAGGTTAAAGGGCATAGAAAAATCGCGAGATATAATGCGTGACAAAAGTAACTGTCAACGGGTTTATCTTACAGGTAATGTCAACTGGTAGATAGTAGATACCACTGATGGGTGTTGTAAGTTTAATTATTCAGCTATCTTACAGGTAATGTTGAAATGTGCGTACGCATGCTCCAATGTCCAAATCCTTGGCCCACGGGTTTATCTTGGCCCATCAACATTCATTTACTTGGCCCTCAAGTTTGAGAAGCTTTGGTCATTGTTCAAGCTAGTCAACGAGAAGTGCCAGAAAACCTATGCAATTCACTCACCAAACAATCCTTTAGTGCTTGTGGAAACTGGAGGTTTGTTGGCTGCTTAAAATCCCTAATCATGAGCCTTTTGTGAGCAGATTGTTGCAACAGAAAATGAACCATGTTTTCAGCTTCCCCTCGGTCATGCGCAGTTCATTAATCACACAATAAACTAGCAAGTTGATGAACGCGTAACTAACAAACGATTAAGTTCTATTTTCTTGTAATTTCTCGCAGTCTGTTTGGTAACCATTTTGTCTATGCGACATAAAAATTGTTACAAACTTGTACAATTTGAGGGTCAAGAAATAGATGACTACCAGTAGGCTGTCGCAAAATGCAAGTCATTATTTGAACACATTCTGCAGCGGTGAACAATCCGTACAGCAACTTCTACATTATCACCCTCCAAAAACCAAAATTCTTGTCCGACGGGGTTTCCCCCATAAACTTGATTCTGAAAGCAAACATTTTACATGATCCTCGCATCGGCAAGATGACACAAAGCAAACTCGGTAAATCTGGAAGTAACGGCCTATAATTTATCAACTATCAAACAACCTCACCGGTGCTTGATTCTGCTTCCATGGCTTTTAACTCTTCAGCCAGCATTCGCTCCCTGTTCTGTGCTTGTCTTTCTGCAGCAACCATATACAGGCCTAGAAACAAGAAACAACCACCGTCAGAAAATTAAGGAGGCCCCAAGAAACTGAAGCATGTGTTATTTGAAGCAGTAGTAGTAGCTACATTCACCAGTTCGAAACTGGTCATTTTAGAGGATGCTTTATCCAATCCAGTTATGATTGGCTTTTATATTTCTTGCTAAATCCAAACCAATTGAGAAAAAAGAATAAATAAATAAATAAAATAAAATTGGTTAGATTGAATTGAATCGGGTCAGTCAGTTAGGTACGTGTTTTGAACACCCGATTCAGCAGTGCATCATATGATCACTAAGCTAACAGAGGTAAGATGTACTGGCCAAACCCCGTTAGACTGTTTATCATGATAACATGTTGGGAATAATCTAGTAAAAGAATTTAAATTGGCATCCAGTTCTATAGTTATCATACAATATGGATTTCGGTGGTTAAAGAGAACAAAGCTTAGCAACTATTCCCTAGCAAGTCCTGCCCATTCATGAATCATAATAGACTAGCAGAGTAGGTTTCAATAGAAAAGTATTTTATTTTCTGAAGCTTTTATTAACAAATATGAAGCTCTACATTCGGCAGCTTCTTAATACTACGAAGTTCCTCTAGTTATGAAGCTTTGCAGCAGAATCATAGGGGGCTTCATTTGCTGCCTTGGTTGATAACTCTGGTGGCTTAGGTTCTGCAGCTCCAATCATGTTATTAGGCACCTTTTCCACATGCTGAATGGGCTTGTTATAAGTGAGCCAATCGGGCTGGCTTATAGGTCGGGAGCCCAATCCATAGCTCCTGTACACTGGGTCACATCCACGACTGTTTCCGTTTCCAGGCCCGAATCCAGTACCCCCACTCTCAGTCCCAATACCAATTCCTCTGCCTTCTCCATATCCATTATTTCCAGAGCCTCTCCCAATGGCAACAACACCACCAATACCTTCTCCACCACTACCTTCACCAATGCGTTCACCAAACCCAACACCAGTGCCTTCACCAATACTAGAACCTCTGCCATAACCCTCGGAAAATCTTTCATCATTACCAGAACCTCTGCCATAAGCCTCACCAAATCCTTCACCATTACTAGAACCTCTGCCATAACCCTCAGAAAATCCTCCTTCATTACCAGAACCTCTGCCATAACCCTCACCAAATCCTTCACCATTACTACCTGAGCCAATGCACCTCCCAATACCTACACCTGCCCCAGCTGCGCCATTACCAGAACCTCGGCCATAACCCTCACCAATTCCTTCACCATTACTACCTAAGCCAATGCCTACACCTGTCCCACTTCCAGTCCCAGTACCAATGCCTACACCAAAGCCTTGGCCCATAGGCTTATCTAGTCCCATCATCATTCCATTCATGCTAGGTTCCTCAACTTTGAGAACCCGAAGGGCATTGCTCAAGCTAATTAAGAAGACAATTACAAACAAACAAATGTTGCAGGCACATTTTGGTGGAGCCATCCTTCAGTAGTACTTTTTCTTGTTTGCTTCTATGTAATTTTCTTGGGTATAGTCACATGAGGTCTCATGGCTATATTATATAGTGAGGCTAGCTCTGAAGATACTTGTTGAACATGGAAGTGTGAAAACACCAAAAGTGCTGCACTGGTAGTCTGTTAGTTGTTGAAGACCAGAGTCATGAATCTTTTGTGAGTAAGACTATTAGCAGAATTTCAGCTTTCCTGTCCGCTCATCTTTTACACCATATTCTTTGATCACATAACACAAGAGGGAGAGAATACCAAAGCGTACTGTTATAATTGATAACATGTGCCAGCATTAGGTTTTCTTCTCGGGTCATTTCTCTTTTTCTTTTTCTATTTTTCTTCTTCTAAATTTTAATATGGGCAATTCATTTTCAAAATCTTGTAAATACCCAAGACATCCAAAATTACCCTGTTACAGAATATTATAAAACATGAGGTCAAGGAATAATGACCTGGTAGACTGCTAAAACATGTTGGTGTTAAGACTTTGAAAACATTTCAGACTTTCGGACATCTTATATAATAAAACCTGTGAAATAAAGGGTTCCGTCACATCATCAAAAAGGGTAAGAAAACAAAGATGCTCTATCATAAGTCAATAGGTTAAGAAAAGCATGCTGGGCTCGACCTTTTAGGTCCGGGCATAACCCAAACACTAATCACCCATGAACTCGGGCCGAGACAGATTTGCTAAGAGCATAATGAAAACAGAAGTTACTTGTTTTGTACCAAATTAAGTTGGATTTGGAGAAGGATTCATGAGCGAATACGGCTAAAGAAATCTCTATCCCTAGACTCTATCCTAGGCTATTAGTACACCTAAAGCAAGCTTTACAAGTTCTACAAGAACCATAATACGAGTACTGAATAAAGTAAAAACCCAAACCCAACCCCAGTCCCTTATTCAGTTTTTCTGCTGGTTTGAAACATGTTCTTTTAGAGGATATTTTATCCAACATAGTTACAGTTTAGTTTTATATGTCTTATCCAATCTAATCCAATCCAATTGAGAAAATGAAAACAAATCAAATTGGTTGGATTGAATTAAACTGGTAATATTGGTCTCATTTTGGACCCTGCAAAGCCTTAGTTCACCAATGGATGTAGCAGCGCAGCAAGCTTGCTAACTCCCAGAGGTAAGGTGTGTTATGCACGGCATAAAAAATCGGTGTGTCAGTTGTAGAACAAGCATTTCCCTTAAGAAATATCAACTTGGAAATTAAGTACGGTATTTAATAAGAATCTAAGAATGGAAAGGTCAAGAACTCATACTGAAAGCACTTCCAATTGCGCACGCCCAGAGAATCCTCATGGACCATCTATCCCCGATAACTCCTCTCGTTCCCATACCTTGCTGCCAAACCCAATTAGAATGCTTTAGCATGACAATATAGTGGATACCAATTTCCCTGCTTATCAGATAATGTAGTACAGGGAGTTTCAGTTGCAAACTTGCATGATCAACAACGAGTTTCAACATTATTATACAATTGGAAGCTCAGTGATAAACAAAGGAAACAACTTGGTTCCTCAAGAAAATTCATAAGCTTGCTCATTCACGATAGAGTACGGAAAATGCATGGACCGATACAAGCCGATTAAGCGCCGTTACGATTCAGCTGAGCGAAGCCCAAATCAACAGAAAAACTTTTTCAGGTTATAATTTTTTTCCCTTAAGCTTTAGAATTCACTGAATTTAGATCCTAATTGCACTTGCACATGATCTATCTAAAACTAAAATTAGTGGCTCATTATGTGTTTGCAGAAATGCCAAGCAGAGATGTATAATTCACCAAACACACAGCAGATTAAAGTAGAAAGTTATAATCAGGAAAATAGAATTTGGGAAAGAAAAACCCATTAAGCATAGCAAGTCAAAACAGAAGTAAAAAAAAAAAATGGCATGAAATTTGAAACATAACAGCATAAAAATGGAATCTTACTGCTCCGATGGAGAGGGACTGATAGTCTAGCGGCGGCTGCCGTGACCAAATAGATAGAGGGGAAGGAGAAATGAGAATTTAGAGGCAAATGCCGTTCAGCTACGCTGCCACATTAATTCGGCTCAGGCCCGGACGCCTTTGATGCGGACAAGTGCGGACAACTGTTTAAGAATTGATCTGAGCCCTTCAATATTGCCCTTCAATATTGATCTTTAGCCAAGATGAAAAGGAGGGGAAAATGATTGGTTGTAGGGAAGTAAACATCTCGCACCGACACGCAACTCAAGTTAAATAGGTGAGTTCAAGTGCAAAGTGAAAAAGAAAATGAAGGGTAGTGTTTGCACACTAAATAAATCACCGCGGGTTTGAAAAGAGTTTTTAAAAATTAAAGACCGAATCCGATTTTTGGCCCAAATCTAACTCGTATGCATAATTGGATCATGAGAAAGCACAACGGTAATTTACGCAATTACCTTAACACAACACCAAAACCGTCAGAAAGGGCAAGAGGGATGTGTGACTAAGTTGTCGCAATGGAGATAGATTCGGGGATTCGGGAATGCACGTATTGATCATCCGCACTCTCAAATCGCCTACAAAAGGAGAAGAAACCATTTTCTCAAAGGATAACCAAACAAACAAACAAACAAACAATTTATCAAAGTCAATCAATTATAACGAATGCAAATCCAAAAGTTTCTTTGTTACCTAAAAGCTCACCTTCTTAGAAAAACTTGTCTCTTCGATCTAGAATCAAAATTCAATACTCTTCTCAACCCTTCTCAGTTCTTACTAAGGACACCAAGCTCTCTTCTCAATCCGACTTGCATCCCAAGTTTGTTTATAGAGACTTCCCGACCACCACACTTCATTCCGACTTACTTTTGCAACTTGTTTTAAATGCCATTTTCCTTATTTCGACTACATCCAACCAGTCTTTGAAACCCTCACAACCTCACTCCCTAACATCATCATGTCCTTTTATTGCTCTGCCAACACCTTTGGTAGGATTTCCAACATATGTTCATCCAGTTAATGGTCTCTCAACCACAAACGTCAGCTCATGGCTTAATTTAGAGATAGTTTACTTCATGCACTTATAATTCAATTCACAACGCTAATATTTAATTTACGTTCTAAGTGTTTCTCTATCCCCTCTCCCTTTGTACAATTGGTTTCTTCAAGTTTGACTTCGATAATTGGAATATACCAACCAATGGGTACTATGGCTACATAAGCCATAGAACCATCTTCGTGTTCAAGTTCAGTATTTGAGTAGACTCACGTTGGTTCTATCTAACTCCCCCCCCTCTAAACTATTAATTGCACAACGCTAACTTGAACACGTCGACATTGAATTTGGACTAGGTGCAAAAAAAAAATTATTAAAAGTCCTCGCAAGAGGCAAACAAAAGAACAGTGCAAGAAAGATCTGTGCTTGCTCCACTTTCGCTTTATTCGAACGATGGTTCATAGGCTGGAATACAGAACCAACTTCTAATCCTGTCTAGTAGCAGCTTCTACTTGTGGTACGTCTAAACATGAAGGTAGTTAGAAGGCCAAGTAAGCTCGACCATCCCACCTAGGGCAGGACCGCGACACCATGGCCCGAAACTTTCAGCCTTCGCCTCATTCACCCTAGTCACTTATACCACACCTGACACGACCCATCCCAATCCCCCCGGGATTACCATGGAATGTGACGTGCTCCCGTCTGACAAGAGGCGCCAGACAAGGGATAACCGATTGCCATTGCCCAAACGGGCTTCCAGAGTGCGTAAGGATCGATGGAGGAGGTGCGCGATGCTCAAGTCTCTGCTGCAGTCGTATCCGGAATCAACCTGAAGGGCATTAAAAACAAAAGCTGTGAGTGGACGAAAATAAACAAGTCTGTTAAAAACATTTATAAGACATTTATGCCCCTCAGTAAAATCATATGCATGCACCAAAAACCAATAATCCCATGTTTATTTAGAAATAACCATTAGGGCCTTAGCCCGGAAACCAAAGCATAGTTTCAAATTCCAAAAGTCAATCCAAGAGTTATTTCATCAATTAGTAATATTCATTTATTATTTTTCCATCTCCGACATCCCCGATGCCTAGCGTCCTAGACGCTTGACGTTCCAGACGTCATATCTCACGGTATTAAGCAACGCGTGCTGCCCGGGGTCTCACCGGGTCCATATCTCTGACATCCCCGATGTCTGACGTCCATGACGTCCAGCAATCCTGCTCTTGGATCACTATACGGTCCGGTAGCTCCGTACAATGAGCCCTCGCAGGCAATGCACCGTGACTTCTCCAGTGTCCCCGACACTTGGAGGAGACCAGGATATAAATATCCTCATATCGAGATGGTTTTATGGAACACATTCAATTATTCATTTCCAACATATCACAAGGGCCCTGCCCCGAATTTCCATAAAACCGTCGTAAGTCCAAATAGTTGAATCAAATCCGAAATAGTTTATTCAATTCCATTTTAGGGTCCCCGACCCGAAATCACATATACAAGACAACTGGGCTCCTGGCCCGATTCATAAGTTAACTGTGCCCCTGGCCCGATTTCATAATTCAATTGGGCCCCTGGCCCGATTCAACAAATTAACTGGGCCCCTGGCCCGATTTCACTTTATCAAATCCGTAACCGTTTCATGAAATCATATCCATCCATATTTATGGAAATCAGTGCAAATCCAGAAAACCTCGATTCACGTGCAAACACGTAAATCGCCTCGAAAAGCGTGAAAACATATAAATTCACTGATATCCAAAATAAATCATATAATCCCAATTATAACAATCATGAAACAGTTATGCGTGCATCGAATTTATAAAACCAATGTCCACTCACAGACCGTTTAACCGAGCGCCTCGATACGCGTGCCATAGGCCCTCCCGGGCCACCTCACTATCACCGGGACTCCCAATCCTGTTCAAATCAATTTAGAGGATCACTAACCTCATCATTAACATCCTATTCAAGTCCCGTAATTTTCCCGAATTTTTTAAGTATTTTTAAATTGGATTAAAAACCTTCGGACATCCCGAACAATATCGAGACGGTGTCCGATCGACACGAAACCAATCCCAAAATGTTCGTTACAATGTATAGGATAAAAGTCATGTTGACCTCACCTCGAGATTCGTGCCCACGCGCCGTCACGCGCCGCCGTGAGTGGCTGCGCGTGAAAGCCACGCGCCTGCTACAGTGACTGCTACAGTGCTCCTTCTTCACCCGAATGACTGGTAAACGGGTCTGATTACCCGCGATAGGATCCGTTTCAAACACCCTCAATTCGATATCAATTCCATCCGTTCTTGATCCTACAACAATCATCAATCCACCAATTTCAGTTCTGTGTCCATGATTAGCATCAACCATCGATCAATCTTGTCGACAGCCCGTGATCACCCAAAACGGGTCGATCACCAGAACTCCTCCAATCCTTAACCATAATCGAATTAACTTCACAGGAAGTTAATAAGGACTAATACGAACTAATTAGCATAATTAATTTAACTCGACAATACCTCAATCGTCACAACTCAAGCTCGAGTTTTCCGGCCGTCCACCATGTCCGTTCACGGCCCTAGGAGCTCCCAAGCTTGCCCCAAATGATCTGGATCGACTGGAAATGATCCCAGAGAGCTAAATGAGTCATCAAATTTCCCTGGGCTGGCCCAAAACCTCGAATTGGATTTTTGAATTTGTTAACACAGTTTCGGGTTTCAGGACAAACCTCCACCATTTTCACCCTATTCCTTTCATTCTTAATCTCAGAATAAACCTCTCGACTCACTCTCCATTCTAACAATCCAAAACAGCCATTAAAAGCATCCAAAAGTGCCACACTGGCCACTGCGAAATGTCCCCTGCACTGACCCGAAAAACAAAAGAAAACCCAGGGTCCATGTTGTGCAATCGATTGCCAGCACCTCACATGTGCAATCACACGACAAAGCTGCCCCAACAACAGCCCATTAATTGATAAACAATCAAGGGATCGATCGCACAAAGCATCCACTTACACGGCCAGTTCAATGGAACAGTGCCCCTGTGAAGAAAATTACAATTCTGCCCTTGTGCAGAAAATTACCAAAATGCCCCTCACGCATCCTGACCCGTAACTCGGTCATACGGACTCCGATTGATGCGTGCCGCCTGTCTACGAACTCAGGGCATCGAGACCTTCCTAACGGTCCTCGGTCCTCGGCCATCGGACCTCCCGGTCAAAAAGTCAACATTTGCCCCTATTTCGTCCTAATTACGAAAATGCCCCTGGACTTCCGTACATTATAACTTTCACCACGAACGTCGGAATCGAACGTGCCACCTGTCTATGAACTCGTGACGTCCTGAACTACGTCACGGTCATCGGTCAAAGTCCATTTGACCATCCGAATTAAAAGTCAACGTTTTACCCACACCCAGGGGCAAAACGGTCATTTTGCACAACTCGTCCGAAATCGCCCAACTAATCCCAGATTAGTAAATCACAATTAAATATTATTAAATCCCGATATTCGGGACGGGTCGTTACAACCTTCCCTCCTTAAAGAATTTCGTCCTCGAAATTACCAACAATCTTATTCCACAACCACCTCGTGGAAAACATTTCGACCTCATATCATGTGTACACCTGTACACCCACATACTGGGACAACACCAGCCTCGTTTGTACCCAGACATTCCATCACAGTCATACGTCATAATAGCAACAACACCCGACCACCTTGAGTGGAAATGATCACCTGGTCCGCGATAAAATCGCCTAACCATTTAGCTGACTCCTTCAGCTAGATGGTTCCTTTCCATTATCAATAAATCCTTACATTTGCTCCCATTGGGAGTCACCAAATCTCATTTGTCAGTCCACGCCGACACCATCAGTCAAACTGTCACCACTAAGCTTTACCACCCTAGTAAAGCCCCAACCATCTGTCTATCCGTGACAACACCACGTACTACATCACTCTCGATGTAGCGCAAGATCAACCACATGATCACCATTCGCAGGGCAAGCCCAATCCTGCGACACAAAATAATCTCAATGTCCATAATCACCGACTCCCTCAGTGAACCAAGACGCTGGAAAAAAAACCACGGTGTGATAAAATCACACAAGGCTACTCGTGGTTACACTGACCACCAATTCACTCATCCTGAGTGTACGTATACCGTCAACTTACTCCATCAAGTGGTGTAACTGGAACACATTGAATACCAGCCCAGCAGTGAACACACATCTCAATACTAGGGTTCCACAAGCCAACCATGGCTAAGAGCACCTGCTCATAAAATCACTGAACCCGACAAGATCAATCTGCCCAGCGCACAGTATCCAATGTCCAGTCCACAATACAGCCAAACAAATGATATCAGAACCAATCCGATTACCAACACATTAGTTACACACCACTGGTACATCCCACGTACCGCCATTAGGCACCACTCAGCCTAACCAGTATCAATCCTCGTACAACGTACCCTGTACGTACCGCAATCCATCAATCTGACTATAGCCACCCAGGTCATAGCCAAACACGTTCCAAAAATGAAGTACCTTTGCCCCAAACCAACATGAGACAAAACGAACTCCACCCGTCATCTAGTTCCAATTCCGAATCCGAATCCGCAATTTCGTAAGAAATCCCGAATCCGAACCCAACATCATATTTTTAATCCATTTCCAAATCCGAATCCGAAATCATTATTCCGTAAGCTAGCATTGGAATAATCATTCCGCACCCAAATCCAGTAATCCATTTTCGAGCTTCGCAATCGAATCCTGAATCGTCACCCAGAAATTCGATTCCAAAACCCAAAATCTCGTTTACGTCCATCAAGACGTAACGTAACCGAATCTATCGGTTGCCTCTCCAAAACACTCGATTGACTTCATAGGGAAGCCAATCCCAATATCCACACGTCAAAGGTTGACAAAATCCGACCACATCGGAAACCTACTCAACCAAGTCACAAACCATATGGACTTCACTCCGAAAAGAAGTTCAGTCCCGTCATTTACGACTCACATACCAAGGTAAGAGTGATAACTCTCATCCAATCTGGATCATCACGATCACAACCCAGATCCATCGCTACGTCACCCGACAAGTAATATCGCGATCCTAGATCGTCACATCGACCAAAGTCGACAACATCGCAAATCAGATCCACCTAGGATCCACACATGCTCACATAGCTAACAGTCCATCCGAAAGCTGATCGTAGGGTCTTACACCCTCAATTGAATCATTCGTCAAATTTCCCTTGGTGGAAAGATGACCTCGCATTTTACCACCAAATCCAAAATCATACACAACTCCTTGTGTCCAATGACCCCAAGCCAAAACGTGGGTCCACCTGCCAATACACGCTCAACGTACTGGTAGCAACCATCATCATCTGCCACGGCAGGAAATATGAAGTCAACCCTAATGACTTCGGAATACCAATCACCGATGCGGGAACGAGCACTCCTCTCGTCTCCCAATCACAACTCTCCCCGAAACGGGAGTTCCAACCACGTTGGAAACAGACATGCTCCCAATGAGATGTCAAGTCCAACCACTGGACTGCCCATGTCCATACCTTACTTGGACCACCACGTGTCCAAGATCGATTCATTACTCTGACCTCACGTCCGTCAATAATCATGTATGCACACACCCCGATTCCGAACGGAATATCCACAACTCTGCCTGGATGTGCATACCATACTGCCTTCGTCTCACATCTCGACTTAGACAGGTTCAATCCTCAGGTTCCAAGTGATTCACAATCACAAAATCCCACATCAATACCACGAATGGTTTCCTCGACTTTTCCAATTTCAATAATTTCCTTGTACTTTCTGGGGATATAAGCAGTACACAAACTTACCAATCTCGGAGTTGACCACAACTCCCCAAATCCACCAACTCGCATGACATAGGGAACATCGTCCCTAGATTCCCCAAGTTTCAATCATACCATTTGATCCATTCATCACCTGTCATCATATACCTGTTAGGACTTATCCCAACACATCACGACCTCCACTGGATCCCATCCAGTCCAAGACTCAACCACCACTGAGTCGCAGATACCAATCATCTGTTCATCATGACAGAGTCACACCCCAACTGGTGGCTCATCGTCATCACAATTACTGTCACCAGCACCAGCGCTAGTACCAGCACCAACGCACCATCATCAACACTAGTATCCGCACACAGGCATCCATACCAGTATTGGCATAAAGGTATCACCATACCAACATCCATACATAGCACACGAACACCCATGCTAGCACACAGTGTGCAAGGTTGTTACCCTGGATCTCCGTTCATTCCGAACGACGATCCCGTAACACCACTCGTTCCCCACGACTATGGGTACCTCCAATTTTTGCCATCGGCACATCAGGATAATGAACGTTCCCTGAACGTCCCCAAGTATTAAAACCACACTAAATATCCTTGATAGCCAGTTATCTCGACACAACTGTCGACCAACAGTCATCGTTGTCAAGATCCGTAACCACACCTCACACTCATATTCGATCCCACACGGGATTCCATATTTTATCTCATAACCGCATCCGTGGATCGAATCCCATAATCCAGACTAGACTCACTACAGTCATCCACATGGTCATCCATGACCTCAGCCGCTCGTCGCAGCACAAGTTCTCACTTAAGGTTCACCTTTCGGTCCATCAATTATAAATTAGGGTTCCAAGGTCACACCCTAGGGTTCCACCGAACCCAACTGCCTTCTGCAGTAAAATCCACAACCTGACCGACTCTGCGGTCCTGACATCGTATAGACGTCCAATCCAATCCAATCGTCAACTCAACGTGGGTTCCACCACGAAGGTCATCGGCTAACTCCGATGCACCAACACCCCGTACACTAGCCAACACTACTAGGGTCCAAAACTTAGACCAATACTCAACTGAGTTTCACATTTCCAATCAAATGGGGTTCCCTGAACCTAGCTGTGCCCAGTGGCACAACAATCCATCATCTCATGACCGAACCGACGGTCCCACATCACCAGTTAATCGTATACAACCCCACCTGGGTTGAATCGCATCAATGCACGGCGTATCGGGCCAAACACACCCAATTCACCATACAAACCCAAAACTATCTATCAGGTTGACAACGGAACAGCAGCCCAAAGAGACATCACACCTTCGACCTTCGCGCACAAAAGAGCAAAACCTGCTCTGATACCACTTGACACGACCCATCCCAATCCCCCCGGGATTACCATGGAATGTGACGTGCTCCCGTCTGACAAGAGGCGCCAGACAAGGGATAACCGATTGCCATTGCCCAAACGGGCTTCCAGAGTGCGTAAGGATCGATGGAGGAGGTGCGCGATGCTCAAGTCTCTGCTGCAGTCGTATCCGGAATCAACCTGAAGGGCATTAAAAACAAAAGCTGTGAGTGGACGAAAATAAACAAGTCTGTTAAAAACATTTATAAGACATTTATGCCCCTCAGTAAAATCATATGCATGCACCAAAAACCAATAATCCCATGTTTATTTAGAAATAACCATTAGGGCCTTAGCCCGGAAACCAAAGCATAGTTTCAAATTCCAAAAGTCAATCCAAGAGTTATTTCATCAATTAGTAATATTCATTTATTATTTTTCCATCTCCGGCATCCCCGATGCCTAGCGTCCTAGACGCTTGACGTTCCAGACGTCATATCTCACGGTATTAAGCAACGCGTGCTGCCCGGGGTCTCACCGGGTCCATATCTCTGACATCCCCGATGTCTGACGTCCATGACGTCCAGCAATCCTGCTCCTGGATCACTATACGGTCCGGTAGCTCCGTACAATGAGCCCTCGCAGGCAATGCACCGTGACTTCTCCAGTGTCCCCGACACTTGGAGGAGACCAGGATATAAATATCCTCATATCGAGATGGTTTTATGGAACACATTCAATTATTCATTTCCAACATATCACAAGGGCCCTGCCCCGAATTTCCATAAAACCGTCGTAAGTCCAAATAGTTGAATCAAATCCGAAATAGTTTATTCAATTCCATTTTAGGGTCCCCGACCCGAAATCACATATACAAGACAACTGGGCTCCTGGCCCGATTCATAAGTTAACTGTGCCCCTGGCCCGATTTCATAATTCAATTGGGCCCCTGGCCCGATTCAACAAATTAACTGGGCCCCTGGCCCGATTTCACTTTATCAAATCCGTAACCGTTTCATGAAATCATATCCATCCATATTTATGGAAATCAGTGCAAATCCAGAAAACCTCGATTCACGTGCAAACACGTAAATCGCCTCGAAAAGCGTGAAAACATATAAATTCACTGATATCCAAAATAAATCATATAATCCCAATTATAACAATCATGAAACAGTTATGCGTGCATCGAATTTATAAAACCAATGTCCACTCACAGACCGTTTAACCGAGCGCCTCGATACGCGTGCCATAGGCCCTCCCGGGCCACCTCACTATCACCGGGACTCCCAATCCTGTTCAAATCAATTTAGAGGATCACTAACCTCATCATTAACATCCTATTCAAGTCCCGTAATTTTCCCGAATTTTTTAAGTATTTTTAAATTGGATTAAAAACCTTCGGACATCCCGAACAATATCGAGACGGTGTCCGATCGACACGAAACCAATCCCAAAATGTTCGTTACAATGTATAGGATAAAAGTCATGTTGACCTCACCTCGAGATTCGTGCCCACGCGCCGTCACGCGCCGCCGTGAGTGGCTGCGCGTGAAAGCCACGCGCCTGCTACAGTGACTGCTACAGTGCTCATTCTTCACCCGAATGACTGGTAAACGGGTCTAATTACCCGCGATAGGATCCGTTTCAAACACCCTCAATTCGATATCAATTCCATCCGTTCTTGATCCTACAACAATCATCAATCCACCAATTTCAGTTCTGTGTCCATGATTAGCATCAACCATCGATCAATCTTGTCGACAGCCCGTGATCACCCAAAACGGGTCGATCACCAGAACTCCTCCAATCCTTAACCATAATCGAATTAACTTCACAGGAAGTTAATAAGGACTAATATGAACTAATTAGCATAATTAATTTAACTCGACAATACCTCAATCGTCACAACTCAAGCTCGAGTTTTCCGGCCGTCCACCATGTCCGTTCACGGCCCTAGGAGCTCCCAAGCTTGCCCCAAATGATCTGGATCGACTGGAAATGATCCCAGAGAGCTAAATGAGTCATCAAATTTCCCTGGGCTGGCCCAAAACCTCGAATTGGATTTTTGAATTTGTTAACACAGTTTCGGGTTTCAGGACAAACCTCCACCATTTTCACCCTATTCCTTTCATTCTTAATCTCAGAATAAACCTCTCGACTCACTCTCCATTCTAACAATCCAAAACAGCCATTAAAAGCATCCAAAAGTGCCACACTGGCCACTGCGAAATGTCCCCTGCACTGACCCGAAAAACAAAAGAAAACCCAGGGTCCATGTTGTGCAATCGATTGCCAGCACCTCACATATGCAATCACACGACAAAGCTGCCCCAACAACAGCCCATTAATTGATAAACAATCAAGGGATCGATCGCACAAAGCATCCACTTACACGGCCAGTTCAATGGAACAGTGCCCCTGTGAAGAAAATTACAATTCTGCCCTTGTGCAGAAAATTACCAAAATGCCCCTCACGCATCCTGACCCGTAACTCGGTCATACGGACTCCGATTGATGCGTGCCGCCTGTCTACGAACTCAGGGCATCGAGACCTTCCTAACGGTCCTCGGTCCTCGGCCATCGGACCTCCCGGTCAAAAAGTCAACATTTGCCCCTATTTCGTCCTAATTACGAAAATGCCCCTGGACTTCCGTACATTATAACTTTCACCACGAACGTCGGAATCGAACGTGCCACCTGTCTATGAACTCGTGACGTCCCGAACTACGTCACGGTCATCGGTCAAAGTCCATTTGACCATCCGAATTAAAAGTCAACGTTTTGCCCACACCCAGGGGCAAAACGGTCATTTTGCACAACTCGTCCGAAATCGCCCAACTAATCCCAGATTAGTAAATCACAATTAAATATTATTAAATCCCGATATTCGGGACGGGTCGTTACAACACCTCTCTGCATCTGGCTACAATGAAAAGATTCCTCTTACTCAAACACATGCGTATCTGCTCCTTCGGAAGTGAGCCACCAAACGGTGACCTCTGATTCCGCTATGGCACAAACATAATCTGGCACACTAAGTGGGACTTTTTGGCAATGAATGTCCAATGTCCGTTATACGGAATGAGGGTGCGATGTTGAAGGAAGATTTGTAAGGTCTACGCCACAATACGAAATTCTTGGGCCACCACTAATGGAATCCGACATGGAAACTCCTCGTAATGAAAGTCTCAAGGATATCACCAGTTAGGACTTAGCTAAGGAAGAATTTATGAAGTTCATCAAGGATGCCCTGGCTCCGGTCTGTATCAAATGATGGCTCTGAACGAACATGTTTAGGAGCTTTCTAGGTAAGGGGAGCGGAGTTGAAAGGCAAAGCCACCACTCCTCTTGAGGTAGCAAGCCTAGACTGACAAGTCCCGACCCTGAAAATACCTCGTAAACCACACTCAGACTTTACTCTCGTCTAACAAGTAACCTAACCCATCATAAGTTACCCTCAACCTTGTCAGACAAAGGATATTCGTACTTTTTATCATTCATGCCTCCGCCTCTCATTCAGTCCCAAACATCGTGCCATGACCCTGGAGGTTACAAAATCAAGAAAACTGTGTGAGTGGACATAAAAGAATTTTTTTAAAAATATAGGTTGAAAACCTCTAGCATTTACCCTCCATTTTATAAAACTATGCATACATACACAAAACATAGTTTAGGACCTTGAAATACATGAAAAGAATCCCCAAGTCAACAACAGTATTACACCATCAAGAGTAAGAGTAAACCAACAACCATTTCACGAAGTCATCAAAGCACATCAATCGCATACCACTTATCCATATTCAATCCATCATTGATGCACAATATCAGTCATCAAACCACTGCACTACCAGTAGGCATACCACTCGAGATTCAGGGCCCAGCTCGACGTTCGAGTGAAATCTGACTCAAAATTCAGAGCCCAACTCGACATCTAAGTTGCCAAAATAATATCAGTCATAGGATTCGGAGCCTAGCTTGACGTCTAAGACTAGCTAACTGATACGCTTAAACTACGCATTCAAATAAACTCATAATTCACGTATATACTCATTTTAAAACCCTTTTTGTGTCATTTTAATATTGATAAATAGAGATCGTTCTTAACTGGGAAAATTAGGGACATTAAATAATGGTTAGTGGAAAAGAATAATATGGGGAAGTTTTGAACAAAGTGTAGTCATAAAAATACATGTAAAAATAATTATGAAATTAATTCTACTCCTACTTTAACCTTCGTACAAGTGACTTTCTTCTAACACACATTATACCAACACTCTAGTATTTGTACATATTGAACCAATCCAAATCACAGTCATCACCACATTTCACATCACCAACACCGAGAAACGTACTTTCACAACACATGTATAACATTTTAAACCAAATCCACAGTTCGAACCACGAGTATCGAGAAATCACTTATTTATACCACATATCAATTTCACAACCCAAATCCACGTTCAGAAACCCCGGCCAACGTCCAAAAACATACTTTACACTAACATCGTAAAACATGCATAAACAACATTTTCCACGAAAATCATCCATTAACCATAACAATCCAACATCACAAATATTTCCTTAAAAAATCAAGAAACACACTTTAATCTCGTTTTACACAAATCTAGGGTTTATGTAAAGTTCGGAAACATAATCCGAAGGAATTCTCATAAAACGTGCAAGAAATCAAGTTCCATAAAATAGTCAAGATCATAGAAAAATCCCAATAAATCAAGTATCACCAAAAAAACATAGGATAACGTTTAAAATACGTAAATATGCATGCATATTATTTTAATAAAAATAAATGTCCACTCACATGTACCGTACACGCAATCAAACCTAATTGCACACGATTCTGTAAAATTTGAGAACGTCACCTCCCGCCAAAAACCATGTCTAAAGTCACTAATCATCCCAAATAGCCTTATATTTAATCCCTTAATTGATTAGGATTTTTAAACAAATTTAAAATAACACTTAAACCTTTGGGTTGTCAAAGCTGCCTCGAGATGGTGTTTAATCGACTCGAAATCTGAACCATTGGATTTGTAACATCTAAAACTACAAAAAGTGTGTTGACCGCATCTTGAAATTTGCTAGCACGTGCCCCCACACGCCGCTAGAAACGGTTGCGCGTGAAGCCAATGCGCCAGCATTGTTTATCGTTTTCCTTGCCCGACCCAGTGACCCGATCGGGTTATAACTCATCCAATTCTCAACCATTTTCATTTATGTTTAATCCACTATCTTCTACATCAATCTAGGAAAGGATATGTGCATTCAAAACTATAAAAATCACCTCGAAATCTCATCCAAACTCTTCCCATTCTCGATCGGCCATCACCTTCACGGACTGGGTGGTTTCCATCAGTTCACTAAACTCGTAGGATCTAGGACCTTGTAGTGAAGGCATGTGAACTTGTTTTCAAGATTATAGTTCACGCTCTCCTAGTTCAATCGATGCTCTAATTTTTCTTCTCGGGGTTTCCCCTCTCTCTCCCTCTCTCTCGGATTTGAGTCCTCCCTTTCAGCTCCTTGGTTTTTCTTCCTCTTCCTCCCTCTCTTCTCTCTTCTTTCCTCTTCTCCCCTATGTCTTCCTTTTCGGGTTTCTTTTTTTTTTTCTTTCCTTTCTTCTCGGTCAAACCACACATAAAAGATTTGGTTGAAGACTTCAAGATGGCGTGAAAAAAGAGATATGATGATTGAAGACTTGTATGTACCTATAGGAAAGGACTTGCTCAAACTACATTGTAAACATAGAGTTACCATGAAAAAAAAATCAAAAAAATTCGAGAGAAAGAAAAAAAAAGTGATAAAAAAAAGGAAAGAGAAAAAAAAAATAAAACAATAAAAAATGTTTTGAATCTCTTGAACGGTAAACAAGTTTTGAGTTTGAGTTACGACTTTTATACTTGTGAATTTGGAAACATTGAAGATTTCGGCATTTGTCCTAATTACAATGCTCTAGCGCATTTCAAGTATTTTCTAGGGACTAGAAAAATTTAAGTATGGGGGTATTCGAAGCACTTATGCCTATGTGATGCAATCTTTGGTTGAGTCCTGGAACAAATTTAACACAACTATCCAAAAAATTCCATGCTTCTACACCTAGCTCTATTACAACTTTCAAATTAAGACCTTATGATCCTTGAGATGAGTAAACTTTGATTAGTTGAGTCTATCACTTGAGTATGCTTATGGTTTTGGTTCATTTGTGCAAGTATGTTCACTATCTTATGGTTTATGTTTGAAAATTTTATGAAGTTACTTACTTTCTATTATGTGAGCATCTTTCTCACATACCTTGAGTGCAAACACAAACCCTATACACATTGAGTGAAATTATGAGTGCATATCCATGTGAGTTGATTCATACTTGTTTTATTCATGTTGAGATATATTTCATCAAGTTTACTCATTGTCTTAGTTTTCAAGGCATTTTGTTATGATGTATTAACTTTTGAATTCCATATGCTATATAACTCTTTAGTGTAAATCTTTGATGCCATACTTATGTTAATACAATTTGAGACAAATGGTTAAGGCCATAGTAGTTTTTGTTTTTTTATAAAAAAAATAAAAATAAAAAGAAAAATATATATGAGTTCAAAGCTTTTGTTTGTTTTAGTATTTGCTAGGGACTAGCAAAGTCTAAGTGTGGGGTATTTGATAAGCCTTAAATTAAGCACTATTTTATACCTTTTATATTTATCTTTTAATGTTTAAATACCAAACAATTGTAGAAAATAATATATTTTGCGTGACGTGTATAGAATTGGATAGAGTACGTAATTACGAGAATTTAGGCAAAAAAAATCATCTCAATCGGAGTTATAACAAAGAAGTTATGATCGAATGAAAAGAGGCCACCAAACACTGAATAATTCAGTAGGGAGCTACCAAACCCATCTAATCAGCCCTAAAATGCATTCGGCAGACACCTGCCGATCAGATCAAACTTAATTCGACGCGCGTGTCACGAATGGATGTGTACGTGTTTGGCGCGTGTGTCCTAACTTCATCTGTACCTTCTTCAGCGCATGTCTTCTTTATTTCCCTACCTTCAGCCAGCATCTACCGAAGTTACTGCCAAGCTTCAGCAGCTTCCTACTGAGATGATTCCTGTTCAATTCCAGCAAGCATTTTCCTTCATTTTGAAGGAAAATTGTCTTTTTTAATTAGGATTTGTTTTCCCTTTTTAAATTAGAAGTTTTTATTACCTTTTAATTAAGTTTTGTATTTATTCTTTCTTTAGGATTTAGATTACCTTTTTAATTAGGATTTTTATTACTTTTTTCCTTTATGACTTTAATTTAAATAATTTAATCATTTTTCTTTTAGGAATTAAATTGTAAACTCCTATTTATTTGAGGATTAATTTTCTCCTATAAATAGAAAGGCTAAGGTTAATTGTAAGGGGGTCGCCCATTTTTGTACCAAAGCTCTGCTTAACCAATTTTCCCTTTTTAATAAATTCAAGATTTCTCGTGCAAGGTTAATTATACCATACTTCATCCTCTACACCTTCATCTGTGGCATAGTCAAGTTGTCCCTGAGTGTCTCACCAAAGAGTGCCCAATCACTTCGTATCCATAGGGTGTTCCGGAGAGAAAAAGTGTAACACGGCCTCTTTACCTTATAGTTATCTTTTGTGTTTGAATATCTTGGTTTATGAACTGATTTCTAATATTATTCTTGGTTTTATGATTTGTATTGCTTCAATATTCTATGTGTTTTATGATTCTAGTTTTAGTTATGATTGTATGTTTGTGCTTAATGCTTGATTAGATATGTCGGGCTGTCCCCGAGTCTAATTCATTGAAAGTGTATGTCGGGCTGTCCCCGAGCACGTACTTAAGAGAATATGCAAATAACTCGTAAGACTAGAATTAGAGGATTTCATAGGTTGAAGTTAGCAGAATTCATGAATGAGTTAGGTAAAAGATGAGTTGACCATGTAAATATTAGTTAGGTTAGTTTAGATTAGTTTAATTACTTAGGACTTTTAAAACAATCAACTACCCCCTAATTAATTAATCAAACGATAATCATGCTTAGGTACCCTCAATCCCCGATTAAGAACGATCCCTACTTATCAATGCTACAATCTACAAAAAAGGTTTTAATTTGAATATGTTTATATTAAGTGTTGAGTGTGACTTTGTGTTTACTTTAATACTTAGTTTTAGCGTATCATCACCCTGGGGAGCTCCAGTGTTATTCGTAAGGAAAAAAAATGGTAGCATGAGATTGGGTATAGACTATAAACAAATTAATAAGGTGGCAATGCTGAATAAGTATCCCTTACGGCCTGGTGTGGGGCCAAACACTTTTCAAAGATTAATCTTCGGTCTGGTTACCATCAGTTGCGAATAAAAAGGAAGATGTTCCAAAGACGGCCTTTCAGACTCGGGATGGACATTATGAGTTTCTGGTGATACTGTTTGAAGATCTAATGAACAGAGTGTTCTTGCCATATTTGGATTTTTTTTGTGATGGTATTTATTAATGACATTTTGGTGTATTTGAAGATTGTACTGAATACACTAAGGGAGAATCAGTTTTTTGCAAAGTTGAGTAAGTGTCAGTTCTGGTTGACCAGTGTAGGTTTTTGGGATATATGATATCATCCGAGGGGATTAGTGTGGACCCCCAAAAGACAGAATCAGTGGCCAATTGGGAGCAACCAAAGACTGTATCTGAGATCAGAAGTTTTTTGGCCTTGGCTGGATACTACAGACGGTTCATATAGGGATTCTCTACAATAGCTGCCCCATTGACTCGGTTGACTAAGAAGGGAGTTAGTTTTGTTTGGGATGAGAACTGTGAGCAGAGTTGTCAAGAATTGAAGAGACGGTGGACTTGGTCTCTGGTGTTGACCTTTCCTGATGATATTGGGAAGTTCGAGTAATATAGTGATGTGTCATTACATGGTTTGGGATGCATGTTGATACAACATGGGATGGTCATTACCTATGCCTCCCGATAGTTGAAACCCCATGAGTTGAATTACCCTACACATGATCTGGAATTTGCTGTAGTGATACATGCGTTAAAGATATAGAGACACTATTTGTATGGGGAGATGTATAGGATTTTCACCGACCATCAGAGTCTGAAATATTTCTTCACCCAGAAAGACTTGAACCTGAGACAAAGATGATGGCTGGAGTTGATCAAAGATTACGACTGCACTATTAAGTACCACCCAAGGAAGTCTAATGTGGTAGCTAATGCCCTGAGCAGGAAGTTGGCAAGTTCTATAGCTCACTTAGGGATGGTTTATTTGCCATTACTGGTAGAACTCCAAAGGGCTGGAGTTATTCTTGGGACAAATGATCAGGGAGCCTTGTTGGCCAGTTTCCATGTACGGAATATTCTGATAATCAGATTATTGAAGCTCGACTTTAGGATCCTACCTTGTGTGTTATTAGGATCGAGGTTGAGGCTAGGGGCCTATATGACTTCACTCTTACATAGGATGGTGCTTTACTGAAAGCATGTCAATTGTGTGTACATGCAAATTCAAAGTTGAAAAAGGAAGTTCTGGGACGAACTAAAGTGTATCACACTCTCAGGGAGCACTATTGGTTGATAGAAATGAAAAAGGAGATAATAGAGTTTGTTAGCAGATGTTTGATATGCCAACAAGTTAAAGCTGAGAGGTAGAAACCTTATGGAGCTTTGCAGCCGCTCCCGATCCCCGAGTGATAATGAGATCATAATACCATGGACTTCATATTTAGACTTCTCAGGACCTAGAGAAGTTAAAATGGAGTCTGGGTGATCATGGACAGACTCACGAAGTCAGCCCATTTCTTGCTAGTGAAAGAGAACTTCATAATGGCACAGTATGCTAAGTTTTTATTGATGAGATTATCTGATTGCATGAGACTCCAGAGTCAATAGTTTCAGACCGAGAACCACGATTTGCATCGAGCTTTTGGTAGAGCCTATAAAGAGCCTTTGGGACGAGGCTGCATTTTAGAACTACATTTCATCCTCAGACCGATGGACAGTCTAAGTGGAATATTTAGATTTTGGAGGATATGATGAGGGCTTGCATACTGTAGTTCCAGGGTACTTGGGATTCACAACTATCACTGATGGAATTTTCCTACAACAACAGTTACTAGTCAAGCACTGAGATGACTCCGTTTGAGGCACTGTATGGGCGATAGTGCAGGACACCAATTTGTTGGACCGAGTTAGGCGAGAAGGCCTTATCGATGCCTGATAGTGTAGACATATCCGAAGAAAAGGTTTGGATTATAAGAGATAGAATAAAGGCTTCTTAGGATCATTAAAAAAAGTTTTGCTGACTGTCGGATCAGTGATAGGTTTTCAATTAAGCATTATTTTATACCATTTATACTTGTCTTTTAATATTAAAATAATAAATAATTGGAGAAAATAATATATTTTGTGGGATTTTTGCAGAATTAAATAAAACATAGAATTCTGAGCATTTTGGAGAAAGAATCATCCCAATCGGAGTTTTAACGAAAAAGATATGACTGAAAGAAGGGTGGCCACCAAAAATATCTTTGAATTTTTGTGGGAAGTTGCTGAAGCTTAGAAATCTTGCCCAAAATCTTGCAGCCCAGCCCGCTGCAGTTCCTCAATCCAGCCCAGACCATTTGCCAGGCCCAGCCCACTTGTTCGGCCCAGGCCAAAACTCGCGCAGCCCAGCTCATCGCGTGCCCATCCATCAGCCGCGAGACGTCGATGCGCGCTCACTGAACCGCTGACTATCGTTTCGGAGCGCGCCTGCCGAAGGGTATTTTTCCATCTCAGCACGCGTGCGCTGTTCGTCTAGCCCCTGTCAGCATTGCAACCACCGACCTCACCTTTCTTTGACCAGCCGCTAACCGCCGAACCTACCCAGCCAGAACCTGCATGTAGTCGCCGACTTCCCCTGCTTTTTCCAGCTGCTTTCTGTCGATTGATGGACTACTCCAGCCCTAATTTTTTTCTGCATCAAACCTGCCCCTTTTTGGGCAGGTTTTCACAATAATTTTACCCAAAATCAGCCACGAAGTCATCATTTCTCTATTTAATTGTTTATTGTAATTTTTATTTATTCTGTTTTATTTTTTTAGAGGTTTAGTAGCTTTTCTTCCCTATAAATTGAGGTTCATTTTCCTTGTTTAGGGACTTTTTTTAGAGGCACTCTTTGACCCTTCCTTAGGAGAAACTATGGCAAAATATTTCCAATACAAAATTTAAGAGTTCAAGTCCGAATTTCCCTCGTTTTATCTTTCCCATCTTCACAAGGTTCCTGCCGCTATTCGGTGATCCCTATGAAAAACAATCCATTGTTCTCATCCATTCCGAAAGTGTAACATTTGCTCTCCATCTTCTTAAACTCTTTTATTTTTTATTGGTTCTATTTATAATGCAATATATGTGTTAGTTTTTCCTTCCTATCTTTTGTAAAATTGAATACAATCTCCATGTGTTTTACTTTTTAAAAATCATTTACTTCTTACATTTTAGAGATTAATCTTCATTTTGAAACTAAATGTTGATCCGCTGTTCGGGGCGTTTAGAATAGAATTGAAGAGATTTAATGTATGACCGCTGTTCGGTGCATTAAATCACAAATTTAAGATAAATCGTATTATAAGTAAAAATCCGTTGTTCGGTGCATTTATAAATTGAAAAATGTTTGAAGGAATATGAGTTTGTGAAGGTATGATTTCGTGATTGATTCAAATATATGCAAATGCTAGGTTGTTGGTGAATTTTGTGTTTAAGGAAAGTCCACTTGTACATCTGTTAAAGTAGAAGTAGAATTAGTTTTATTCTTGTTTTTACTTGTATTTTTATAATTACACTTTACTCAAACCTCCCCCATCTTATTCTTTTATTCTTTTTCACTAACCATTATTAATATTCCCTAATTTCCCCGATTAAGAACGATCTCTATTTACCAATACTAAAATGACACAAAAAGGGTTTAAAATTTGTATATACTTGAATTACGGGTTTAATTAAATGCGTAGTTTGAGCGTACCAATCAGAGATCTAGAGTTTAAGGTTGGAGAAAGGGTATTCATGAAGTTTCCCCTTGGAAAGGTATAATACAGTCTAGCAAATGCAGGAAGTTGAGTCCCCGCTATATTGGGCCTTATGAGATCACAGAGAGGATAGGCCCCATTGCTTATAGGTTGGCATTACCCCCAAAGTTTTTTAGAGTTCATGATTTGTTCCATGTATCAATGCTTTAGAAGTATTTGTATGATGAGTCTTATGTATTGGAGAGGAAACCTTTGGAACTTAGAGAGGATATGAGCTTTGAGAAGCAACTTGTACAAATTTTGGACCAAAAGGACAAAGTGCTACAATTGAGAACTATTCCCCATATGAAGGTATTTTGGAGGAATTACAATGTGGAGGAAGCCACGTGGGAACCCAAAGCGTTAATGCGAGAGCAGTATACACATTTGTTTTTCTGAATTTTGGGGACAAAATTATTTAAGGGGGTAGATTGTAATGGCCCAAAAATTAAGGAAACGTAAATTTGGAAAGTCGAGTTGTAAATTGACATTTTTGCCCCCGTGTTAATAGTAGTCAAAGTTGACTTTTTGCTTGGAATACTTTATGCACATTTTTCGAGGACCGTTGTGTCGGTCTCGAAGCATTGATTCTATGGACAGGTGGCACGATGGAATTAGAGGTCAGGTAAATTTGTTAGGAGTCTAGGAAGGCTAGGGGCATTTTGGTAACTTGGGACTACAAGCATTTTGGACTTCTTATTATTTTGATGAGTCATCAAATCGGGTGACTCATCTCACTTATAATGTGACACTTATCACCCTTAGATGGAGCTTAGTGGCATAAGGATGTGTGTGCGCCATGTGGGATGTTTAGGTATTGTGTGTGTTTGTTTAAAACCCAATGTGACGACTCGAGAATTCTAGAAATGTAAAATTGAAAGTTTGAATGTAAAATGATGTTCTTGCCCTTGTAGTTGTTGTGGTCAAAGTTGACTATTTGTTTGGAATACATTTTTCACATTTTTCAAGGATCGTTGTGTAGGTCTCGAAGTACTGAGTGCGTAGATAAGCGGCACGTCGAAATTGAGTTCAAATGAGTTAGTTACGGGTCTAGGAAAGCTAGAGACATTTTGGTAATTTATGCTCAGAACGGACCAAGTCACAAAAATGAAGGGAATTGACAGGGATTTAGCTCAGAACGGACCTACGACCCCATTAGAATTTTGAATCAAAATTCGACTAATTTGAGGTAACTAATTGTTAAACTGAACTTGGAATTGTATTTCTAGGTATCCTAGAAAGGTTTTTCATTGATTGGAATAAAAAAATTGTGTGAATTTGGACGGATTCAAAAAGGGTCAAAACTGAGTCGAGCGACTCGTTTGTAGAGAAACGGGCCGAGAAGATGAACAATGTTGCACAGTACCCCCAGCGCGTGGTTTTACACGCAACCATTTCAGGGGGCGCATGAGGGCACGTTCCAAGTTTTTTGGGGATGCGGTCAACACAAATTTTATAGTTTTTCGATGGTACGAACCTAATGGCACAGGGTTCGAATCGACCAGACACTATTCAGGGTAATTTTGGGTGTCTAAAATGCGTAGCTAACATTTAAAAGTTATTATTAAATCCTCAAGATTAGGGGATTGTTATACGAGGTTATGTAACAATAATGTGACCCTCGATTGTTGTGTTTAAAAAGCCAAACTATTCCCGAGATCTCTGAAGAGCGTACAACTCGTGATTGAGCATTTTGGACGATATGTGAGTGGACATTTTGTTTTTATAACTGAAGATGCATGCATATGTAAATGGTTTACATGATTTTTGATATGTTTGAATTGTAATGGTTTAATATATGATTTAGAATGATTTAAAGCTGATTTTATGGACTTACTTACGAATTTATGAATATGGTTTTACAGATTTATGTGAAAACGATGTTTTGGGGCTTGAGATCTTGTTGGAAATGCTTTACTGTATGATTCGATTGAAATTATTTGGGCATGACTTGATATGACTCATTTGATGAATCCTGGATTTTTGAAATGATTATGGACACTGTTTTATGATGTTTTTGTGGAAACTAGTTTTGTGGAAACCATGTTTTGGGCACAAGCCTTATTGAAATGTTTTGACTTGATTTGACGTATAAATTTTTATGAAAATGAGTTTATTGGATTTGATGACTGTTTTCCATATATACATTCCTCTGTTGTGTTGTTGTTTCCTTCTGGACGTCTAGTGATCACACAGAGGTATCGATTACAAAGCCTGGATATGAGTAGCTCCACGGGAGACTCAATCTCAAAAGTGTAAGATTATGATATCACCCGGACGTTAATGATCCCGGGGATGTACTCTGATGTGTGGTTTTCGAGTTTTCATGCGTAGCATTGATATCGTGACTGTTACTTGGATATTGGCGATTGGATATCGAGGATTCGTTATATTTGTGATTTATCAATATTTGTGTCCAAATATTTTATATTGTGATTTGATTGATGCATACGGATTTTGGGAAAAAAGGGGCCATGGGAGTTTTAAAATATGTTAAGATTTGATCAGTCCACTGTTTATACTTGATTTGATTTCGCACTATTACACATTTGTTATGATATGCATGCATGTTTGCGAAATTGGAGGGTAAGATTGATTTTTCTCAAATGTACTTCTAAATGTTTCTTTTTTTTCCACTCACACTTTTGATATTTTATTGACCCTCGAGGCGTTTACATAGATACCGGGGCTGATACCGAGGTAGAGGCATAAACCTACCGTTGCGCACTTCGACACTTTTACAAAGCAGGATTTTGGTACCCTATCTGTACAGTCGCCTATGCTCTGTAATACCATTGACTAGTTGAAAGTTTTGTCTCAACGGTGCTGTATAGTAAGTTAAACCTAGTTTGACAATTTTTGCCATTTTGTGCGCTTATATTTAAGGTTACTTTTGGTATTTTGAGTGTGATTGTCAGACGGGAGCATGACCCTACCCGATTATCAAAGTATTGTTAGGATGGGACCTGTCACACAACCGAAAACCAAACTGGCTTGATCCTTCTAGCCACTCGAGAGAAATAAAGAGAGACAAAGAGAGAATAAAAAAAAACAAAAGAGAAAGAGGGAAGATGAGAGAGCTCTGACCCGAGAAACCAGAAAACCAGAGTACCTAACCCGTATTTCTTAAAATTAAATTATGATATTTAGATGTTGAAACACCAAGTTAAGGACGATTTGGACACTTTTGAACTTGTACGACCATGATAACATATATAATGATTGGAATTCGACGTGGGAAAGCTTGTGTTTAAAGGACTAAAAGTTGGCCAAAAATCATGGTTTCAGGTTGGGATATAGAGGTGAGTTCTTCGTATTTTGAGTCAATAGAACTGTTTCTGGGAATAAGAAGATGAAAATTGATGCTTAAAACATGGAAATTGGATGTGAAAATGTAGGTTTTGAACCGGGTCGTGTCGTCGGGTCGGACCCTAGGTGCAGATAAAGCTTGAAGATGAACAATGCAGGGCGCGTGGGCACCACACATAGCTGCTTCTAGCGGCGCATGGAGGTGCGTGCTTTGGAATTTCAATGTACGATCAACACGACTTTTGATTCTTTCAATGTAACAAACATTTTGGCGTAGGTTTCGAGTCGATCGAACATTGTTTCCCTATAACTTTATGTGTCCGAAGTATTTTTTGAACGTTTTTAATACGTATTTGAATACTGTAAAATAGGGGATTGTACCGTGATGTTATTTGGGGTTGACAATGACCCTTGACAGTGGGTTTTGATAGGATTGGTGATTTTTGGAATTTATGGAAAAACGTACAGCTCAGAATCAGACTACGTGGAAAGTGTGTGAGTGGACATTTGTTTAATATCTGTGATGCATTCATAATGGTTTTAAATGATTTATCATATGATTCTATTGAAATGACTTGAGTAATGATTTAATATGATTGATTTGATGAATTCTGGATTTATGCAATGATTTCTGGACATTGTTTTACGATGGTTTTGTGGAAACTGTTTTTGTGGAAACCATGTTTTGGGCATAGACCCTATTGGAATGTTTTGACTCGATTGAGGCATAAATGTTTATGAAAATGAGTTTATTGGATTTGATGACTGTTTTCCACATGTACTGTAACGACCCGTCCCGCAGGTATTAGATTAGTGACTAATCAAGGATTAGTGAGGTTAATCGGTGGTTAGTTGGGCGAAATCGGACGGACGACGCAAAATGACCATTTTTCCCATGGTCATGGGCAAAATGTTGACTTTTGACCTAGGAGGTCCGATGACCGAGGACCGAGGACCGAGGACCGTTACGTAGATCAGATCGATACGAATCCATAGACAGACGGCACGTCGAACGGGAAAGTTACGGTCACAGGAAGTTCGATTGCATTATGCATGCTTTACGAGGCGGGGATGATGTGGCAATATCTGATTGGGCAGATATCTAAGTGGGACCTATGGATGAGTGACTAGTGTCACTCATCCCATTGGTGACTTCCCCAAAAAGTGGATCTAAACCATTAAAATGTTATTATCTTATTATTTTATAATTTTACCCATCTCTCATCTCCACCCTCCATCTTCATCCTATCAAATTTTCCTCTCATCCTCACCGTTCACTATCATCACCAGCTACCATCAAACACATTTCCATCCTCCCTCCCGTGCAAACCATCTTCCTTCATTTTCTTCAAAAACCCGAACACCCCCTTTCCCTACAACCCTTCCAAACCTCACCAAAAGCTTATGGAGTGAGAATGAAAGTGAGAGAGTGATGGGAGGCGATGAGGACGATGTTGGTGGCGTCGACCGTCGTGGACGGTGGTCGGAAGAACCGAGACGGTGAGTTGAGCCAAAGTTGGAACTCGATTTTTATTGGTTATCTTTCAGTTTTAAAGATTGGAAATGATTGCTAGGGGTCATACGAGTTCTTTGGGATTGAAACCAAGAAAAAGGGTGGTCGGGAACGTTGGCTGAAGGGAGGAGCAGGCCGGGATCACTGTTCATCAGTTTCTGGTGAGTTTTTGGTTCAGTTTTCTTGGTTTTTAAATCATAAAAGTGATGCTGGGAATGAGAGGATTACATAGGAAGAAACAGGATCGAAAATGGCTGGATATTGGTTGAGAACCGGCCGGGTCGGTTCACTGGTTTGGTTGAACCAGATCGAACTAGAGAATCCGGTTCGACAGAGGTTAATGGTGACACTGTGCAGGCGCGTGAGGCCCACGAGCAGCCCCTTTGGGCAGCGCGTGAGGGTGCGTGGGGAGTATTTTGGGGATGACTTCAACATGATTTTTAATCTATTCGATGTAACGAACATTTTGGGACTAGTTTCGTGTCGATCAGACACCATCTTGATATTGTTCGGGACGTCCGAAGGTTTAGGATTGGCTTTAAAAATAGTTAAAAATTCCAAAAAATTACGGGGCATTAGTGAGGGGTTATTTAAGTAGTTAGTAACCCTCTATTATGATTTAGACAGGTTTGGGAGTCCCAGTGACGGTAATTGGCCAGGAGAGCCGTATGACACGTGTATCGAGACGGTAGCTCGGACGATCTGTGAGTGGACCTTGTTTTCTAAATTATTGCATGCATAAATGTTTATTATGTGTTTTAATATATGTTTTGTGATGCCATGAGTGTATTTGTGTGTGGTTACGTATTGACACGTATTTTGAGATTTCAGCCTTATATGGTGCATATACGGATTTGTACTTCTACGTTGGTTTAGATGAAATGGTTTTGGATTTAAAAAGGATAACCTCGGGCATGAGACCCATTTGGTTTTGTCTCGGGCATGTATCCCTATTGATGACCTACGGATCTGTGTCGTGGTCGCGGCGAGTGCTATGTGCACGGCGACGGACGATACGACGCTCACCTCCCGATTGGGATGTGTTCCTTCCGGAGAGGTCACGATGCACGACTTGTTGTCCAGCAGCCACTGGAGGCTCGACTTCGGAGTGCTGACGATTCAGGATATCGATCGGTGATGAGTGCACAATGATTTAGTGGTGGTCGCGTCGGTTGATCCGTTCACGATGACATACTAGGATTGAGGGCGGTTCTGGACGGATGGTTGCACGCATTACTACAATCGGAATTGTGACTGACCCTGAGATATTGGGCACGATGCCCAGTTGAGTCACGAGTTCGGGCACGAGACCCAATTATTTTACATTTATAATTTCGGGTCGGGGACCCTAAATAGATTTCCGGGTTGATGACGGTTTATGGGAACTGGGCATGAATCTTTTGAAAGGTTTTAAGAATGTTTTCGTTATATATATATATATATATTCATATACCTTCCTTATTTGGATTTTCTCCTCTGGGGAGGTCGTTGGCCTAGATGGACCCCGGAGTAGTCACGGAGCACTAACTGAGTGGAGTCGCCCCCATTGGGTGCCTTAATCTCAGGAAGGCTTATGGATTATAACCCCCAGGGAGGGTCATTGTTCTACGGACATTGACTTGGGTGGACCCTAGGGAGACTTGGGCTTTGAGACCCCGGGTAGCACACGCGTAGTTTTAGAAACCGTGACAGGATTGGTTATGAGATTTATATGTATATGTTATATGATATATGATGTACTGGTTTTGGGCTGAGTCCCACATGGATTTGGGCTGTGGCCCGTATGATTGGTTTGATTTACGATTTTGGGCCAAGGCCCTATTATCTTGACAAATTGGTTTTCGAATGCATGCATGCTTTTTAGTGAACTGTATAAATGTATTTCGTGAAAATGTTTTTCGAAATTATTTGTTTTGTCCACTCACAGATTTTAAATGTTTTGACTGCCCTTCAGGTGCATCGCTGATACGGGCTATAGCAGAGACCGAGACATCACATACCTCCTCTAGATCCTGGCGTACTCTGAAGCCCCTAGCGGGCTAAAATTGGAATTTCCTTTGTCTGACACTCCGTGTCAGACGAGATCAGGCGCGTCCCGCATTAATCTCCGGGGGGATTAGGACGAGTCCTGACATGTACCATCCTCTATTATGTTGATGGTTCTCCCTAGACGCATAGTGATCTTGGAGAGGTCATGATTACACTGCCCGGAGATGAGTAGCTCCACGGGAGACTTAGTCTCAGGAGTGTCAGATTATGACATCACTCAGACGTCGTTGATCTTGGGGATGTACTCGGATGTGAGGTTCCTGAGTTTTTCACGCGTATCATTGATATCATGACTGATGTTCGGATATTGAGGATTGGTTATATGTGTGATTTATCGATATTTGAGTCTAGATATTCATCTCATGATTTGATTAATGAATATGGATTTTGGGAAAATGTGGGCCACCGGAATTTTGAAACATGATATAATTTTATTGGTCCACTGTATACGATTTTGTTTGATTTCACACGATTATTCATGTGTTATGATATACATGTACGTTTGCAAAATTGGAGGGTAAGATTGATTTTCCTTAAATGTATTTCTAAATGTTTATTTTTCTCCACTCACATCTTTGATGTTTTTTATGACCCTTCAGGTCGTGGCACGAAGATCTGAGCTGATTGATAAGTGGAGGCATGAGTGGAACTGAATACAGATATCCCTTGTAAGACAAGTGCTAAGGTTGTTTTCAGGACTTCAGTTGACTTGTCAGACGAGAGTAAGACCTTTCACGATTATCAAAGCGTTTCAGGATGGACCTTGTCACATCTTCATATTTAAATCTTTTCACTTATTTATGTATCCCTTAAAAATAAAATTATCTTTCCAAAATGGGAATTTATATAATTCCAAAATGGGAGTTTAAACTTAACATAATTTCCATAAAAACCTTGTAACATAAACTCAAAATTCATTGAACATTCCCTTATACAAGTCAAACTGCCACTTTAATATTGAATTTAAACTGCACATCTTCCGTAAAAACTACGTTACTCGTTATTCGTTCAAAAATCACCAATAAGTAGCCGAAGACCAAAATGAAATCATTGTTACATAAATAATTTAATAACCTTATCAAACCGGACTTTAGTCCACACAGTGTTTATAAAAACAATTCGTATAATGGGTATTTGAAATAATTTCATCAAGTCAGGTTTAAAAATAATAAATAGGTATTTGAAATAATTACTCGAATCACTCGAATCATCACCATATAAAACATTTAATTAAAATAAGCTATACACAACGCATATTATCACAATACCTAATCACTCAATCCAATTTTAATTCAAATACCATATATAAAAATCTCATAAAACATGTGTTTCTAAATAATTCCACACGTAATCAAATCATTATATAAATTGTAGGACCCGTCCCAGTCCCCCCTAGATTAACGCGGGACGAGCCTGATCCCGTCTGAAACGGAGTGTTAGACCAGCAAAAATTAAAACCTTTAGCCCGAAGGCTTCCAGAGTACGGCAGGATCCGGAGGAGGTATGTGATGTCTCGGTCTCTGCTACAGTCTGCACCGTATTCAACCTGAAAGGCATTGAAAACAGAAAGACTGTGAGTGGACAAAAAGAAATAGTTCGAAAATACATTTTATAAAAGACCTTTATACCCTTCACTAAAAAGCATGCATGCATAGTAAAACTATTTATCCAATCACATATGTTTAAACAACCACATCCATACGGGCTCCTGCCCAAAACCGTTTACAGAAAACCATAACATATTAAACATATGTGGGATCTCAGCCCAAATCCATTTATCATCATAAAACACAATTTCGCAAACCAATTGAAATCATGTTGATCCAATTTCATATAACCAATCCTGTCACGGTATCTAGAGCTACGCGTGTCCTACCTGGGGTCTCAAACCCAAGTCTCTCCGGGGTCCACCCAGGTCAATGTCCGTAGATCAATGACCCTCTTTGGAGGTTACAATCCATAGCCTTTCTGAGAGTAAGGAACCCAACGGGGGCGACTCCACTCAGTCAGTGCTTCATGACTACTCCGGGGTCCACCCAGGTCAACGACCCTCCTTGGAGGAGACAATTCATATATAAAGGATGGTATACGAAAAACCTTTTAAGGATTCATGTCCGGCTCCCATAAACCGTCATGAATCATAAAAACCTTTCAAGGATTCATGCCGGTCCCCATAAACCGTCATGAACCATAAAAACCTTTCCAAGGTTCATGCTGGTCCCCATAAACTGTCATGAACCATAAATCCATTTATGGGTCCCTGACCCGAAATCAAGATCTTAACACATAACTGGGCCCTAAGCCTGAATCCACATACAAACTGGACCTCCGGCCTGAATCGTACACCAACTGGGCATCGTGCCCGATTTCGTAAACTAAATGGGCCTCGTGCCTAATTTCGTAAACCAAATGGCCCTCGTGCCTGATACGTAAGTCAACTGGGCTTCGAGCCCGATTCGTGAACTAACTGGGCCTCAGCCCGATACGTAAACCAACTCGGCCTCCAGCCCGATGCCTTGTTAAATCAAATGGACCTCAAGTTCGAGAGTTAGTAAATCAAAGGGGTCTCGTGCCCGGTCCATATTTCCAAATCCGAAATCGATTCAAGAACCAATTGGGCCTCTGGCTAGAAAACGTAACTAAGTGGACTTCGAGTCCGAGGGTTTCCAAAACAAATGGGTCTCGAACCCGAGTTTACCTTTCCAAATCTAAAACCATTTCATGAAATCATTTCCAAAACTATAAGCACGGAAAATCAGTGCAAAATCGAAAACCTCGATTTACGTGCAAGCACGTAAATCGCCTCGAAATGCCTGAAATCATACAAATCATAACCATCCAATTCATCATCAAAGAATCATATCTATAAACCATATAAAACATTTATGCATGCATCACAGTTTAGAAATCAAGGTCCACTCACAGACCGTCATAAGCTTCCGCCTCGACTTGCCTTATTAACCTTTCATTGAAGTCTCGTAATTTTACCAAATTTTTAACTTTTTTAAATCTCGAGCCTAAACCTTCCGATGTCCTGAACATTATCTAGACGGTGTCCGATCGACACAAAACCAGTCCCAAAGTGTAGATGATATGACATGTTAAACACTTCCCCAAAAGGTAGATGATTTGACATGTTAAACCTTCTGACTGGATTGAACCGGACCGGATCGATCTGGACCGGTCTAGCACCCAATCTCGTTCGTTTCCATTCCATTCCTTCCCTTTTTCATTCCTATAGGTCCCTAACCTCAAACCCTAATGTTTTAGATAATCAAAACAAGAAAACTGAGTTGAGAAGATACCTCCAAGATTGAAACCCGAACAGGCCACCTGCAACCAATCGCCGCCGTGGCCTCCGGCCATCCTATCCTTCGAAAACGACCTAGAACTTCCCCTTAGCTCACCAGGAAGCTATTCCCATTAATAGAATCGACTAAGGGCCCCCTAAACATAACTTCGAAATTTGAAACACAAACACTCACCTTCTCGGGTTTCCGTCCGCCGTGTCCACCATCGTCTCACCGTCGTCCTCAGTCCCTCAGGTACCCTCTCAGTCACTCACATACTCTCTGGTCTCAGTCGCAGGTGATGGGGTGAGGAAATCGGGTGGTGGTATGTGTGTTTTGTTTTGAAAGCAAAGAAGAAGAACAAATGGAAAATGGTGTCGCGAGGAGAGAGGGAGATTGAGTGACAGGACCCATCCCAATCCCCCCGGGATTAGTGCGGGATGACCCTGCTCCCGTCTGACACGAAGTGTCAGACAAGGGATATTTCCGACCTTTGCCCTCCCGGGCTATCAGAGTACGCCAGGATCCGGAGGAGACATGTGATATCTCGATCTCTGCTACAGTCCACATCCGATGTCAACCTGAAGGGCAGTCAAAACATTAAAAACTGTGAGTGGACAAAACAAAGAGTTTATAAAAACATTTAATAAGGAAGACATTTGTACCCTCCACTAAAAAGCATGCATGCATTCGAAAACCATTTATTCAAAACAAACCATATGTGGGACTAAGCCCACAGCAGATATAAACTAAGGTCGAAGGGACCACAATAAAAACGACCATACGAGCCACTGCTCAAATCCTGTGCACACCTGTACACACCACATATCATATATCATATATCCATCACATACATATATATAAGTCACACAACCAATCCTGTCACGGTATCCAAAGCTACGCGCGTGCTACCCAGGTCTCAATCCGAGTCTTCTCAAAGTCAAGATCAATGTCCGCAGACCACTGACCCTACCCGAGGTAATAGTAATCATAGCCTTCCTGAGAGTAAGGAACCCAACTGGGGGGTGACTCCACTCAGTCGGTGCTCCGTGACTACTCCGGGGTCCACCCAGGCCAACGACCCTCCCCGGAGGAGATAATAGAAGTAAAGGAAGGTAGACGAACATATATATACATAACATAAACATTCATGACCGGTTCCCCTGAACCGTCATGAATCCATAAGATCCATAATCAGGTAACATGCCGGTTCCCATAAACCGTCATGTACCATAATAACATAACAAGGGTTCATGCCGGTTCCCATAAACCGTCATGAACCTGGGAATCCATTTAAGGTTCCCTGACCTGAAATCAAAACCGTAAAGTGACTGGGTCTCGTACCCGAACATAGGACATCAGTTGGGCACCGTGCCCGATATCTGAGGTCATATGCCCGAGTCAAAACCAAATGGGTCTCATACCCGAGTTTATCCTTTTGAAATCCAAATCCAGTTCATTTAAATCAATAAAGAAATACAGACCCGTATAAGCACCGTATAAGGCCGAAACCTCGAAATACGTGCTTATACGTAACCACATACAAATGCACCCATGGCATCATCAAACAAGTAATAAAGCATATAATAAACATTTATGCATGCACCAATTTAGAAAACAAGGTCCACTCACAGACCGTCCGAGCTGCCGCCTCGATTTGCGTGCCATACGGCTCCCCGAGCCGATCACCGTCACTGGGACTCCCAAACCTGTCCAAATCGTAATAGAAGGTTACTAACTACTTAATTAACCTCCCACTAAAGCCCCGTAATTTTCCCATATTTTTAACTATTTTTAATCCCGAACCTAAACCTTCCGATGCCCCGAAACATATCGAGACGGTGTCCGATCGACACGAAACCAGTCCCAAAATGTTCGTTACATCGAATAGATGATTTCGTATGTTGAACACATCCCCAGAAACCCCACCACGCGCTGCCACGCGCCGCCCAAAGGCCCCTGTGCGTGGGCTCACGCGCCGGTGAACAGTACCTGCTGACGTCATCGCTGACGTCATCTGACAGCTGTCAGGTCTGACATGTCAGACTCTGACAGGTGCCACGTGTCACGCTCCCATTGGTCCACGTTACTGTGTTGTCAGTGCCACGTGGCAGTCTGACATGTGCCACGTGTCATCACGGCACTAGTCCACGTCAGTGCCACGTGTCAGCCCCTGATTGGGCCACGTCACTGACATGTCAGTGCTAACTGTGCACTGACATGTGACACGGGTCGGCTGATGAGTGGTCCACGTCACCTGACAATTTGACAGGTGCCACGTCATCATGCCACGTCACCGCCTTCAACCACTCGACGGGTCGACCCGAACCCTGCAACCGGGTCGCCATGACCCGCGACTTGACCCGGCCGGTTCTCCGCCGTCCGACCACCAAAATGCTTCCCGTTTGTCCCATTTTCATCCTCTAATCCTAACCTAGGGTTCTACGACATTAAAATGGAAGGAAAACACCGAAAACCATACCTTCGAGCTTGGCCATGGCGGCCGTGTATTCCTCCGCCGCTCACGGCCATTCCAGGCCGTCTAATGCCTCGAAACCAATCCCACTTATCTCCTGGGTGTCCTAGAAACCTTACCCAATTAATGGAATCGAGTAAAACCCATTAAAACCCAATTTCGAATTTTTGAAATTTCCTTACCTCACGGGTTCTCCTCCGCCGTGTCCTCCACCGTGGGTCACCGTCCATCCTTTTCGTCCTCAGGCCTTCACCCTTCCCCCACGGTCATTCCCAGCTCATGCAAGTGATGAATGGTGAAGTGTGATTGTGTGTTTTGGTTTTTGAAGGAAAAGGAAGAAAATGGAGGATTATGGGTTATGGGTTTCGGGTGATAAGGAACAAAGAAGAAGGGGATGGCTGATGAGAGAAGGAGAGATTGATGGTGAGGATTAAAAGGTAGGGTTGAAATGGATGGTTAGGATTAATAGTTGTTAGGTTAAATTATAAAATAATTAAAATAATAATATTTAATTATTTAGATCCACATTTTGGGGGATCAAAGCAATGGGATGAGTGACACTTGTCACTCATCCATGGGGCCCACCAAAATATCCACCCAATCAGATTTCGCCGTAATGTCCCCGTCTTGAAGTTCGTGCATAGTGAAATCGAACTTCCGTGACCCATAACTCTCCCGTTCGAAGTCCGATTTCAGTGTGCCGCCTGCCTATGGATTCGTATCGTCCTCATCTACGTAACGGTCTTCGGCCCTCGGCCATCGGACCTCCCGGTCAAAAAGTCAACTTTTGACCCCTTTTATCCAAAATTACCAAAATGCCCCTAAACTTCCGAACGTCATAACTTCTTCTACGAACGTCGGAATTGAACGTGCCACCTGTCTATGAACTCGTGACGTCACGAACTACGTCATGGTCATCGGTCAAAGTCCATTTGACCGCCCGATTAAAAAGTCAACGTTTTGCCACCATCAGGGGCAAAACGGTCATTTCGCACCGTTCGTCCGATTTCGCTCTACTAATCACGGATTAGCCTCACTAATCGTGATTAGTCACTAATCTAATCTAGGAATTTGGGACGGGTCGTTACAACCTTCCCTCCTTAATTAATTTCGTCCTCGAAATTCCAACCGACCTAATCTAACCGTTCTTCCCTCCTTAATTAGTTTCGTTCTTGAAACTCCACTATCCTGATTCCACAACCACCTCGTGGAAAGTAGAATCGACCGCAAAACACGTGTACACTAGTACACCCACTAGTCAACATAACCCTCGTTTGTAACTAGACGTACCACTAACGCTCTCGTCGTATCGACTACATTCGACCACGTCGAATGACAGAAGTCGTACGCTCCGAACTAATCCCACTTGTCAGATCTACCGTTTCGCTGACACAACCAACTAGACGGTTCCTTGCTCAACCACTAACTATCCTGACGTCTGCTCCCACTGGGAGTCATCAGACCTCACACCATGATCCACGCTGACACCTCCTACAAACTGTCAGTACTTGACAGTTGTCAGTCGCAAACTGATATGACACACACTCGTGGTTACACTAACCACAAGCATTTCACTCGACCTGTGTGTAACTAGACTCATCAGAACCACTATGACCCAATGCACAGTATCCAATGTCCAGTCCACGACCCCAACTAATCCAATGGTATCGGAACCAAGCCGACTACCAACACGCTCTCCAACGTACCACCGGTATCTCCTATATACCGTCGCCAGGCACGATAAGTCTGCCTAGTATCGTACCTTGAACAACGTACAAGGTACGTACATCTACCCATCAATCAGCCTACAACCACCTAGGTTGTAGCCAATCACATTTCTACGATGGAGTCCATTTGTCCAATCCAGTATTAGACAATCGAAACTCCGACCCATTATTTATTTCCAAATCCGAATCCGAATCCGCAATTTCGTAAGAAATCCCAAATCCGAACCCAGAAGTCGTATCCATATCCATGTTCAAATCCGAATCCGAAATCCTTATTCCGTAAGCTAGCATTTGGAATAACTATTCCGAACCCAAATCCATAAAAGAAAATCTACAGTCAAGCTCTAGAATCAAATCCTGGATCGTCACCTAGAATCCGATTCCAAAACCCAAATCTAGAAATCCTTTTTCAAGTTCCAAAATCAAATCTTGAATCGTCATCCAGAAATCTGATTCCAAAACCTGAAATATCGTTCACGTCTACCGAGACGTACCAAAACCAAACCTATCGGTTACTCGCTCAACCGATTACCACAATACGATCGATTGACTTCATAGGGAAGTCAATCCCAACATCAACACAACACTAGGTCAGACAAAATCCGACCTCGTCAGACACCTACTCATCGGACAACTACTCAGGCGAGTAGTAAGCCATATGGGATTTACCTCGAAAAGAAGTTCAGTCCCATCATGCTTCACTCAACATCCAAGTAAGAGTAATAAACTCTCCACCTATCTGGATACCCAAATCACGATCCAGATCCAACACTACGTCAACCGACCATAGACGTCACGATCGAGGATCGTCTCGCCAACCAAAGTCCTAGACCATTTCCCACATCTTAAATAGATTAGTCTACGACGAGACACGCCGAGACTGTGGGTTCTCACTGATTACCTCGTATCGATCCTTGTCATTCCACCAAGGCAAAACAAGAATGATCGAATAATCCATCCTACGTGAATGCAACCAAAACCCCGTTGCACTCACCACGCCACGTAATCCAACATCGCCTGCCACTAAGCAGAAAATGAGAAATCTGAGTCACCTAATACACGATCAGTGTACTAGTGACAACCAACAACATCTACATCATCAATATCATCTACCACCATCAATTATGGTAGAACCTGAGAAGTCACCCAAAACGACTTCGACATACCCGTTACCAATGCGGAAAACCCGCATTCCACTCGTCACCTCAATCGCAACCTCTCGCGATTCCGAAGTTCCAACAAGATTGGAAACAACATACCCGGACATCAACCACGTGTCCCCTAACCAGTTTAACTCTATCTGAGTTCCACTCCTGAACCATAGATACCGAACCTATGCCCATTACGACGGAGTCACACTCCGATCCGTAACTCATCGTCATCACGATCACCGGTACCAGTACCAGCGCTAGTACCAGCACCACGCACTATCACCAAAACTAGTGTCAGTATCAACACGTCGTGTGCAAAACTGACACCCTGGATCTCCGCTCATACCGAGCGACGATCCCGTACCTCTGCTCGAATAGGAGAAACTCTGCCTCCCTCGTACCCGACAACTCTGGGTACAGTCACCCTGACAACTCATACGAGAAAAGGAAAACGTCCCCTGAACGTCCCCAACTCATTCTGCGATCGCACTCAGCCGTAACCGAGTCGAATCCAGAATCACTGCTCGTACATATGCGTTACTCATGCACCTCGTATCATCATCACGACAACCTGAGTCTACCCGACCTGATGAGACTCGACTAAGTCCATCGATAGTAGCGTCTGCCATAACCTCGTGCATACCTAACTACCAGACCTCGCTATCGAGATTCGCATCCAACGGAATCAACAGCCCGTACCAACTACCCTGTATCCCACTCAGGGATTCCATCGACAAGTACCAACCCCGGTAACCTGTCCAAGCACACTCTAACCAGGCGCAACTCGACTATCCCAATGTCGTCTACCAGGTCACCCGCGACCTTAGTTGCACCAACCCACAACTGAAGTAGCACGACAACCAACTCGGTCTAACCGATAAGTACAACCTCGACTGCGAAGTGCAGTCCCCACACAAGCTGACATGACTAGACCGACTAACGAATCCAAATCCGAATAGTCGTCCAAGTCAAACCACCAGTCAACCCACATTTCCGAACCATACACATAAGGTAGGGTTCCACAATCACACTTAGGGTCACTCTGAACCCAACTGCTGCTACCCACTACAGTACACTCCAAGAATTGACCGACTACGCGGTCCCGACATCGCAAAGACGTCAATCCAATCCTACCGTCAATCCCACTAGGATTCCACGAATCCGGCTGCCAATTTCCAACTGTAGTAAATCCATCTAACTCGACCAAATCCGATCATCGGATAGTCACAACTCCCAACCAGTCGTCGGAACCAATCCTACGACATCGTGAAAGACGATCCCAACTAACCGTCTCACGGTCAAAACTCGAAAATACTGTTTATCCCTTTGTAGGGTCCCACACTGTCATCCACGACAGAACTACGGCAACCCCGGCATCGAATGCCGAACCAAGGCATGCCAATCCTACTAACTATCGTACCGGCACCCCGACAATCAGGTTGACCACGGACTGCAGCCCCTTGAGATATCACATCCTCGACCTGCGTACATACTCCAAGAGCTACACGGTTGCTCGAATAGAGACAACCCCGCTCTGATACCACGTTGACAGGACCCATCCCAATCCCCCCGGGATTAGTACGGGATGACCCTGCTCCCGTCTGACACGAAGTGTCAGACAAGGGATATTTCCGACCTTTGCCCTCCCGGGCTATCAGAGTACGCCAGGATCCGGAGGAGGCATGTGATATCTCGATCTCTGCTACAGTCCACATCCGATGTCAACCTGAAGGGCAGTCAAAACATTAAAAACTGTGAGTGGACAAAACAAAGAGTTTATAAAAACATTTAATAAGGAAGACATTTGTACCCTCCACTAAAAAGCATGCATGCATTCGAAAACCATTTATTCAAAACAAACCATATGTGGGACTAAGCCCACAGCAGATATAAACTAAGGTCGAAGGGACCACAATAAAAACGACCATACGAGCCACTGCTCAAATCCTGTGCACACCTGTACACACCACATATCATATATCATATATCCATCACATACATATATATAAGTCACACAACCAATCCTGTCACGGTATCCAAAGCTACGCGCGTGCTACCCAGGTCTCAATCCGAGTCTTCTCAAAGTCAAGATCAATGTCCGCAGACCACTGACCCTACCCGAGGTAATAGTAATCATAGCCTTCCTGAGAGTAAGGAACCCAACTGGGGGGTGACTCCACTCAGTCGGTGCTCCGTGACTACTCCGGGGTCCACCCAGGCCAACGACCCTCCCCGGAGGAGATAATAGAAGTAAAGGAAGGTAGACGAACATATATATACATAACATAAACATTCATGACCGGTTCCTCTGAACCGTCATGAATCCATAAGATCCATAATCAGGTAACATGCCGGTTCCCATAAACCGTCATGTACCGTAATAACATAACAAGGGTTCATGCCGGTTCCCATAAACCGTCATGAACCTGGGAATCCATTTAAGGTTCCCTGACCTGAAATCAAAACCGTAAAGTGACTGGGTCTCGTACCCGAACATAGGACATCAGTTGGGCACCGTGCCCGATATCTGAGGTCATATGCCCGAGACAAAACCAAATGGGTCTCATACCCGAGTTTATCCTTTTGAAATCCAAATCCAGTTCATTTAAATCAATAAAGAAATACAGACCCGTATAAGCACCGTATAAGGCCGAAACCTCAAAATACGTGCTTATACGTAACCACATACAAATGCACCCATGGCATCATCAAACAAGTAATAAAACATATAATAAACATTTATGCATGCACCAATTTAGAAAACAAGGTCCACTCACAGACCGTCCGAGTTGCCGCCTCGATTTGCGTGCCATACGGCTCCCCGAGCCGATCACCGTCACCGGGACTCCCAAACCTATCCAAATCGTAATAGAAGGTTACTAACTACTTAATTAACCTCCCACTAAAGCCCCGTAATTTTCCCGTATTTTTAACTATTTTTAATCCCGAACCTAAACCATCCGATGCCCCGAAACATATCGAGACGGTGTCCGATCGACACGAAACCAGTCCCAAAATGTTCGTTACATCGAGTAGATGATTTCGTATGTTGAACACATCCCCAGAAACCCCACCACGCGCTGCCACGCGCCGCCCAAAGGCCCCTGTGCGTGGGCTCACGCGCCGGTGAACAGTACCTGCTGACGTCATCGCTGACGTCAGCATGACGTCATCTGACAGCTATCAGGTCTGACATGTCAGACTCTGACAGGTGCCACGTGTCATGCTCCCATTGGTCCACGTTACTGTGTTGTCAGTGCCACGTGGCAGTCTGACATGTGCCACGTGTCATCACGGCACTGGTCCACGTCAGTGCCACGTGTCAGCCCCTGATTGGGCCACGTCACTGACATGTCAGTACTGACTGTGCACTGACATGTGACACGGGTCGGCTGATGAGTGGTCCACGTCACCTGACAATCTGACAGGTGCCACGTCATCATGCCACGTCACCGCCTTCAACCACTCGACGGGTCGACCCGAACCCTGCAACCGGGTCGCCATGACCTGCGACTTGACCCGGCCGGTTCTCCGCCGTCCGACCACCAAAATGCTTCCCGTTTGTCCCATTTTCATCCTCTAATCCTAACCTAGGGTTCTACGACATTAAAATGGAAGGAAAACACCGAAAACCATACCTTCGAGCTTGGCCATGGCGGCCGTGTATTCGTCCGCCGTTCACGGCCATTCCAGGCCGTCTAATGCCTCGAAACCAATCCCACTCATCTCCTGGGTGTCCTAGAAACCTTACCCAATTAATGGAATCGAGTAAAACCCATTAAAACCCAATTTCGAATTTTTGAAATTTCCTTACCTCACGGGTTCTCCTCCGCCGTGTCCTCCACCGTGGGCCACCGTCCATCCTTTCCGTCCTCAGGCCTTCACCCTTCCCCCACGGTCATTCCCAGCTCATGCAAGTGATGAATGGTGAAGTGTGATTGTGTGTTTTGGTTTTTGAAGGAAAAGGAAGAAAATGGAGGATTATGGGTTATGGGTTTCGGGTGATAAGGAACAAAGAAGAAGGGGATGGCTGATGAGAGAAGGAGAGATTGATGGTGAGGATTAAAAGGTAGGGTTGAAATGGATGGTTAGGATTAATAGTTGTTAGGTTAAATTATAAAATAATTAAAATAATAATATTTAATTATTTAGATCCACATTTTGGGGGATCAAAGCAATGGGATGAGTGACACTTGTCACTCATCCATGGGGCCCACCAAAATATCCACCCAATCAGATTTCGCCGTAATGTCCCCATCTCGAAGTTCGTGCATAGTGAAATCGAACTTCCGTGACCCATAACTCTCCCGTTCGAAGTCCGATTTCAGTGTGCCGCCTGCCTATGGATTCGTATCGTCCTCATCTACGTAACGGTCTTCGGCCCTCGGCCATCGGACCTCCCGGTCAAAAAGTCAACTTTTGACCCCTTTTATCCAAAATTACCAAAATGCCCCTAAACATCCGAACGTCATAACTTCTTCTACGAACGTCAGAATTGAACGTGCCACCTGTCTATGAACTCGTGACGTCACGAACTACGTCACGGTCATCGGTCAAAGTCCATTTGACCGCCCGATTAAAAAGTCAACGTTTTGCCACTATTAGGGGCAAAACGGTCATTTCGCACCGTTCGTCCGATTTCGCTCTACTAATCACGGATTAGCCTCACTAATCGTGATTAGTCACTAATCTAATCTAGGAATTTGGGACGGGTCGTTACATTGAGTTAGATGATGATGATGATGATCAGAAAAGAGGGAGAGAGATGGACGGTGAAGATTGAGGGAGGTTAGGAACGGATGGCTGTGATTAAAAGATGAGATGAGTGGAAATTGTAAAATAATTAAAATATTATTATTTTAATCAAATCTCACCAATCAATGCGAGATCCACAATTTGGGATTAATGACCAATGGGATGAGTGACACTTGTCACTCATCCATGGATCCCACTTAAAAGTCAACCAATCAGATTTTGCCACCTAATCAACGCCTCGTAAAACGTGCATAGTGAAATCAAACTTCTGTGACCCATAACGTTCCCGTTCGAAGTCCGATTTTGGCGTGCCGCCTGTGTATGGATTCGTATCGACCTGATCTACGTAACGGTCCTCGGCCCTTGGCCGTCGGACCTCCCAGATCAAAAGTCAACTATTTGTTCCTTTTAATCAAATTACTAAAATACCCATGAACTTCTGAACATCATAACTTCTTCCTCGAATGTCGGAATCGAACATGCCACCTTTCTATGAACTTGTGACGTCTGAACTACGTTACGGTCATCGGCTAAAGTTCATTTGACCGCCTAAATAAAAAGTCAACGTTTTGGCCATGATCAGGGGTAAAACCGTCATTTCGCACCGTCCGTCCGAAAGTACCCCACTAATCACCAATTAATCTCACTAATCCTTGATTAGTCACTAATCTAATCCTGGAATTTGGGACGGGTCGTTACATAAATCACATAAGAAAAGGTTTGAAATACACTATATATGGCTCATGCCTTACGACAGAATTATGTAGTTCCTAAACTCTGAGACCAAGTTCCCATAATTTCCAGAAGAACTGGACTGATCCTGCTATTGTCTGACATCTCTTGTCAGACAAGAGATATTATCAATTCTATCCATATCCATATCTTCTTAAATTAACCAACTTAAATCCACTCTTGTGGGGTACCGTCTACGTCTAATCCACTTCTCCGACAAGTTGTAGAAATACTAGCTTAACCAGAGTTTATTTCCATTCATTTCTCATGTCATATTCTTAACATATCCTTATATCTATCTTCATCCTATTTCACGATAACACATCATTTCAGACGACATCAAGTGTAAGATCCGTGTCCTAGAGGGAACGGTGAAAGATCCCACATTCCTGTGAAGGGGGAATGGTCTGGGAAGGGAATGGTGGTGTGCCTTAAAGGTGTAGGCACACACCTATCTAACCCGAGGCCTCTTGGGAGCTCACTAGCTTTGGATTCCGGGGGAACTCCAAAGTTAAACGAGTGGAGGCTGGTGCAATCCCATGGTGAGTGACCCATTGGGAAGTTGCACCGTGAGCATCCTAGGAATAAAACCCTTCGGGCTGGGCTATTTCAACCAGTGAGTCTAGAGAGGACAATATCGTGTTAGATAGGGTGGGCTGCTACGCAACTCTTATCTAAACGAGGCCTTTTGGGAGCTCAGTGGCTTTGGGTTCGATTGGAACTCCAAAGTTAAGCGAGTTGAGGCTGGTGCAATTCCATGATGGGTGACCCCCTCGGAAGTTGCACCGTGAGCTCCCGAAAACAAAACCGTGAGGGCAAGGGCAATGAGGCCCAAAGCAGACAATATCGTGCTAGATGAGTCGAGACCTGACAGAGGAGGGTTGGGTCCTAACATAATGGTATCAGAGCCAGACCCCGACCGGGATGTGTGCCAGCGAGGACGCTGGGCCCTAAGGGGGGTGGATTGTAAGATCCGTGTCCTAGAGGGAACGGTGAATGATCTCACATTCCTGTGAGGGGGGAATGGTCTGGGAAGGGAATGGTAGTGTGCCATAAAGTTGTAGGCACACACCTATCTTGCACGAGGCCTCTTGGGAGCTCACTGGCTTTGGATTCTGGGGGAACTCCAAAGTTAAGCGAGTGGAGGCTGGTACAATCCCATGATGGGTGACCCACTAAGAAGTTGCACCGTTAACATCTTAGGAACAAAACCTTTCGAGCTGGGTTGGTTCAACTAGTGAGTTTAGAGGGGACAATATCGTGTTAGATAGAGTGGGCCGCTGCGCAACTCTGATCTAAACGAGGCCTTTTTGGAGCTCAATGGCTTTGGGTTCGGTTGGAACTCCGAAGTTAAGTGAGTTGAGGCTGGTGCAATTCCATGATGGGTGACCCCTTGGGATGTTACACCGTGAGCTCCCGAAAACAAAACCGTGAGGGCAAGGGCAAGGAGGCCCAAAATGGACAATATCGTGCAGGATGAGTCGGGACCTGACAGAGGAGGTTCGGGTCCTGACATCAAGTAACATTGGTTTTAAAGTTGTTAAGTGGACATCACCATTACTACACATACTAGTTAACTATTTCCTTGAAGATACAACAAGATTCATATAGATAAGTTTTTAGCTAAACAAACATAACAACATAAGCAAATTTACCTTTTAGTTATATTTCCGAATATTAAAAATTCGTCTCCATTTGACCATACTCAATGCGTGTTTCCAATATCAAGTAGCATATATATACACTTAGTAACTCTTTACATATCAATCAAATACTAGTGCTTTGTAAAATACAGAGCAATTTATAGTTCTTGTTCTCCTTTCCTAAGAGCAATTTACTTAAAAAAGAAAGGCTTTTAAGGATCTAATTATCCTTCATAACATTCTATTAGATATTCCCAATATGAACCTTATCACTTATACATAACTTAACTTCCATATTCTAATCGATATATCAATACACTTAAATCCTTAACTAACCACCTTAATCATATTTCCTTTAATCTTCTTCATTCATCATAATTTAGCATGGGAATTAATAACACCCATATTCCAATGGATATATCAATACACTTAAATCCTTAACTAACCACCTTATTCATACTTCCTTTAATCCTCTTCATTCATCATAATTTAGCAAGAGAATTTAATAACACCGAGATTAGGCTCAGGTTATTTTCCAATTTTCACTTTCTTAAATTTATATTGTTAAATATGAACATAATACATCATATAGTCAGAATTATATCTAACAGGTGTCTAATTTCTTCAAACTTTATATCATTATATTCAGAGTGAAAAGATGAACATTTTTCATATTGACTGCCACCGGAGAAGCCGTCGCACGTGCCCTCATGCGTTGACGAGGGCCCCTACGTTTGGGTTTCATGCACTGATCTGTTATCAGCAACCTTCAACCGGGTCGACCCACGGGATTCTAGAATCTCATAACAAAGAAAACTTACCTCGAGAGCCTTGTACATGACTCTACCTTTTAGCCATGGCTTCTAGAGCTGCCCAGTAGCATTTCTATCATCCAAACTTTTGATTTCCTTTCTCAGAGTAATCCTAGGGGATTTCACATCCTCCTAATATCCACCATTCGTGCTACAACCCTCGAAATGACTTAAAATCTTCACATACCATTTTTTTTAAACCTTCACGGGTTTGTCATGGTCGTAGTCCATCAGGCACCATTATGTCACTTCCTCCCCTTTCTCTCCTTCCCATCCTTTCTTTTCCTTCCAGCTTCTTTCCCTCATCTCTCTCTCTCAGTGTTTTCTCTTTACGATTTGGTGGGTGGGAGATTTTCTTCTTTTTTGGCCACCCCCAACCAAACTACTTTTACAAGCATACATACACACACACACACACACACACACACATATATATATAGTTGTATAAGCTGGTAGAAGACATTTGGGAGGAAAATTGGAGAATTTTCTAGAAAATCACATATGATTCACATGTCTAATTGGTAAAATTACCAAATTACCTTTCAAGTCAAAATTACCATAATGCTCTTAGTTATTTCTGACCCACAACGAGTCTATTCGATCTTCGATTTTGAAATACCGTCTATCTATGAACTCAAGAGTTTGAGATCTTTATAACGGCCTTTACGAAATTTTCAAAAGGTCTCTCGATCAAAAGTCAACGTTTTGACCATATAGGGCAAAATTGTCATTTTTCACTTTCTTGAATTTCCCACTGGTTGGTTAGAAATCTTTGATTAGCTGTTCATTTCTTTTTCTTGATATCCCTTAACCTTGGGAAGACAGAACTTCGAGGGAGCTTTGTTTTTGGACTATGAAGTTCATAGCTAGTTTCAAGACAGTTAAGGCGGTCCTTGTATCGTGAGTCTCTCGAGCTTTCTAGTTCTAGGTCTAAGTTAGTGCATGAGGCGATCATTTTAAGCACACACTCCATCCTACATTTCTCACACATGATAAAACCCCTAACAATTATGGCTAGTAATCCTTTAGGCTCTTGAGTTTCCTTGGAAGCTCTTGGTTAACACTCTTTGGCCATATAGCCTTTTTAGGCCGCGACCATCGTAGGTCAACCATGCTAACTAATGCCCTAGGGAATGGGTGAGTGTCTACTATCATTGACATCTTTGGCATTGGGGTCAGAGCAATATGCCTCTGGTTTATCAAGCTTTGGATTGTATCGCTAAATTGAACACGATTTGCGATGGAGTGGTGTGGTGATACATGCCATTTTCAAAAAAAAAATTCCCTTGATCTCTTTGGATATAGGCATTTCTTGCTTGGGATCAGGCTTGATCACCGTTGCTTTGACTAGTTCATCATATATCTCTACAGCCTTGGCTAGGTTGAATAAATATGAAGTAAATATCAGGACTTTTTTGGAAAAGTATCCTTCAGTCAAAGTTCATAGTTTTCTGATCTTGCACAGATTTGACCAATGATTTGATGGCCACGAGTCCCCTGCCTGAAGTCTAGATCTTGGCTGTAGCCACCTCTAGTTCTTGCCCCTCTCTATTTTCCGAGGATTCCTCCTCAACATCTTTGTGGTCTACTTTATGGATATGTATCTTTTTTTTTTTAGAAAGGAATACTTTAGAGTTATACTTCTGACGTTTTTCTTCTTCTAGCAGCCTTTCAAATTTTGAAACAAATACCATTATCTCCTGTAATTCTAAGAAAGTGGTGTCATTGACCTTCTTTCTTACTGAGATCCTAATGCTCTTTACCCAATGCCCATCATTTGGCTGTTGTTCATGGGGAACTTGCACTTCATCTTTAGCCTTTTAAACCTGATGATGAAACTCTCACTAGTCTCATGTTCTTCTTGTTTGATGGTAATTAGGTCACTGATCGTGGCCTTAGGCTCGTTCCAGTAAAATTCTTCATGGAACTTAGCCTGCATTTACTCCCAAGTGTGTATGAAGGCTTCTAGCAACAAACTGTACCAAGAAAAAGTATCTCCAAACAGAGAGCTACTGAACAGACATAACTTGAGATAGGAATTATTTTTAAGAGCTACAAACTAGGCTGAGAAGCTTCCTATATGTTTCAGGGACGACATAATACCATCTCCATTAAAAAAGTCAAAAAACTAATGGTTTGAAGTTCCTGGAAAAATGATTTCCTTGGTCCACGTATATGGGATAAGGCTTCATGTATGTTGGGGCATTGGCTCTTCTAGGAGGTAGTGGTTGTCCTTGAGTCATATGCCTTATTTCAGCCATTTCAGTCATTATGACCAGATGCTCGACTAACTTTTGGTTACACCTGAATTCCTCTTCTGACCTTGTGTTATCAGATCTTCTCCAATTCTCAAAGTTGGGTGGTCGGTATTTTACCTGGATGCCTCTATCCTCTTTCGACTGGACCTCACGGGTCCTCCTCGTCTTGGGAATTCAACAAGTGAAGCATTAGCGAACAAAGACCCCGTGACCATAGGTTTTAGAGCAAGAACTCTGGAATCCATGGTTCGTTTCCCTTTGTCCGTGTAACGGCCCAGACATTCAATAAGGGCAAAATTGGAAAAGTCAAAAGAAAATGACCATTTTTCCCTTATAAGGTCAACATTTGACTTTTTGATCGGGATAACTTTTGGATATTTTGTAAAGGTCGTTGCGAAGGTCTCGACCTTTGGAGTATATAGACAGGCGGCATGTTAGAAATGGAGTTCGTATAAGGTCATTTTGGGTCTTAAATATGTAGGGGCATTTTGGTAATTTGGTAATAAGGGCATTTTAGTAACTTATTTGGAAAAAAATTTCTTTTGGATTATCGGAGGTAGTGACAATTGTCCATTATCGCATATAGAGGTGTGCACCGCCCTTTAGCTAATGTGTTTCAGTATGTTAAAAGTTATGAGTACTAGACTCATGTGAATAGATGTTTTGAGGGTGATGAAATAAAGGCTTAATGTAGGCACAAAGGAGTTAAACTAGGGGGATCACACTTGTGTGATCAAGTAGGGCTGGGATACTTGGATAAATGGCGTTAACCTAATTGCTTTAATCATGTCCAAAATTAGAGAGTTTATTGACTTAAAAGCTTTGAAAATCACATAGAATAAGTTCTAGTACTCTATAGTTCATTAAAAACTATGGCAAGCAGTTATGAGGCATATGTATATCAATTTAAACAAATAACTCCTATGAATCACTAAACAAAGAACTATATAAGCCTCTATAGCTCACATAGGTTTCATATGATTCATACAAATCTTAACATGTTTGTTCTGTACTAGTTTAACATACATCATCTACTACAAGTCATAAACATTCAATCATAAAGCATTAAAAAATGAATTCAAGTTGTAGTGATCATCTTTTAGCCATGTCTTATCTCTTTTTTTTCTTTTCGTTATTATCATCGACAGGTTAAGGGCATCCTAAGACTTTTGAAAATAAAAACTTAAAATACAAAAATTTTTATTTTTATTTTTCATTTTTATTATTATTATTTTTAATTTTTTTTAAAGACTCATAAAGTTGTAAAACCCTCCCCCACACTTAAAGTTGTCATTATCCGTATTATATCAAAGTAAAAGCGTAGAATTAAGTATGAGATAGAGTTTTACAAAAATAAAACAAAAATAAAAACAAATGAAAAATAAAAGATAAGGGAAGATAATGCAAATCTGTTGTAGACTCCTCCATTGGGTTGCCTCCCAACAAGCGCTTAAGTTTAACGTCTTCAGCCTAGACGAAGTGCTTCAATCAACTCATTCGATGCGAGGCCTATGCACTCTTTCAAGCTCCACATCGTGCTCACCAATTGTCTCTAAGTAAGGTGTCAATCCATCTTGAATCCGAGGGTCGAGTTCATGCATTATCTCTTTGACTAGGGCATCCCCAAGTCTAGTTCATGGGCCTTAGGTTAAGTGAATTGTATATGGAATGTTCCTTCAAGAGATTAATTAGGTGAGAATATGTACATGAAGAAAGGACAACACATATAAAAGAATATACATAACAAAATGAGAATATTTACAAATAAGGGACGTCAAAAAGGTATTTACAAACAAGTATAGTATTTACACACAAGTAAGATATTTACATTATAAACATATCTATACAAACGAAATCACACAAGAGATTTTTCAATCCCTGGCAACGGTGCCAAAAATTGATACGCTAAAACTAAGCATTAAAGTAAACACAAAGTTACACTCAACACTTAATAAAAACATATGCAAATTAGAACCCTTTGTTGTAGATTGTAGCATTGATAAGTAGGAATCGTTCTTAACCGGGGATTGAGGGTACGTAAGCATGATTATCGTTCGATTAATTAATTAGGGGGTAGTTGATTGTTTTAAAAGTCCTAAGTAATTAAACTAATATAAACTAACCTAATCTAATATTTACATGCCCAACTCATCTTTAACCTAGCTCATTCGTGAATTCTGCTAACTTCAACCTATGAAATCCTCTAATTCTAGTCTTACGAGTTATTTGCATATTCTCTTAAGTACGTGCTCGGGGACAGCCCGACATACACTTTCAATGAATTAGACTCGGGGACAGCCCGACATATCTAATCAAGCATTAAGCACAAACATACAATCATAACTAAAACTAGAATCATAAAACACATAGAATATTGAAGCAATACAAATCATAAAACCAAGAATAATATTAGAAATCCATTCATAAACCAAGATATTCAAGCACAAAAGATATTGAAGGAAGGCAAATAAATCGGCGGACGTATGTTGAAGAAGGTGCAGACGAAGTCGGGACATGCGCACCGAACACGTACACAGCCATTCGTGACACGCGCGTTGAATTAAGTTTGATCTGATCGTCAGGCGTCCACCGATTCATTTTAGGGCTGATTAGATCGGTTCAGTAGCTCCCTACCGAATTATTCAGTGGTGTTCAGTGGCCTCCTTTCATTTGATCATAACTTCTTTGTTATAACTCCGATTGAGATGATTCTTTCACCTAAATTCTCGTAATTACGTACTCTATCCAATTCTGAACACTTCCCACAAAATATATTATTTTCTACAATTGTTTGGTATTTAAATATTAAAAGATAAGTATAAAAGGTATATAATGGTGCTTAATTCAAGGCTTATCAAGTTATACGCTCGATAGGATAAAACCCATATCCACCAAGTCTTGTAACTGTACCTGGTGTCTGAGAAATAGGTTGTGTAACTGGAAGAAGCTTGATGGCAAAATCAACCTCCCTATGGGGTGGTAATCCTGGAAGATCCTCGGGAAACACTTCTGGGAACTCTTGTACTATCAATATATCCTCTACTCTCACCCGGGGTATCTCGTACATAAACAACATGAGCCAAGTAACCTTGGCAACCTCTCATCAACAATCCATCTACTGTGATGGTCGATATAACTCCGGAGGGTAGCATCCTCTGATCACCCTGAAATATGACCTTCAGCAATCCTGGACTCTAAAATATCACCTTCTTATCGAAGCACTCGATAGAGGCATGATGGGTAGTCAACCAATCCATCCAAGGATAACATCAATATCATGAAAATCCAGGAGTATCAAATCAGCTACTAGGTCAACACCCCTTACTATCACTGGATAACCTCGTATCACCTAGTTCACCACATATATATATATATCTTCAGTCGGTGTACCAACTCCCATGTCACAACCAATTATGGACACCTCTCTATCCGATAACAGTGCATAACCCCGAGAAATAAAAGAGTAGGTAGCTTCGGGATTTATCAATATACATGCATAATGACTAAAAATAGTAAGTGTACTTGTCACCACTCTAGGGACTACTCGGACCCCCTACTGAGTAGCTACGAACACGCGGGGACATGGTCCCGATGATCGGCCACGTCTTCGAGGTCCACCACGGGCCCTACCAAATACCTCTCGGTAGGTGTAGGCACTCCCTTATGATATGTCCAGGCACTTCATACAAATAGAAACTCACTGTACCAACCCGACCAAGTCTGCCACTCTGTCTGGCAGTAAACCCAACGGATGTTCCACTAGACTAAGCTGTCTCCTGGTGTCTAAACCCAAATCTCCGAGCACCTCCACCCTCGTCCAAACCTGGATGAACACCACCAAGAGATCCATAGCTGGGACTGCCCCTCTTCGGGGCCCTTTAGCTCAAAGATCCATAGTACCGACACTCTCTGCGTCGTCCAAAGCTTGAAGACTACTGTCGCACTGGAAAACACGCCTCCACTCTAATGGAAGCATCCAAAAACTGCCTAAAGGTAGGATAAGCTCCTACTGTCATAATGGCTTGTATCTCATTCCTCAAACCATGTTCAAAACGTCGAAACTTGTCTTCCTCATATGCCACGTAAAACGAGGTGAAACTAGATAAGGTCAGAAATTTGTGCTCATAATCAGCCACTGACATGTTCCCTTACTATAACTGTAGGAACTCAACTTCCTTAGCATTACGAAAGGAGCGGGAGTAAAACTGATTTAGGAAATGATCTCGAAAATCTCCTAAGTCAACGTGCAGGCATCCAAACCAGTCATCTGCAACCCACACCACCATCTGTAAGCATAATCACCCTACATAATTGTGGCTAACATGACCATATTCTCTGGCGAACATCGTATAATCATGAAGATCCGCTCAAAATAAGTAATCCATTCTTAGCCTTCTTCTAGGTTCGTCTGGCCAGAAAATACATTGGCCCCCAAACATCAGGCCCTCTCGATATATGGACCCTCAGTTACATCACGAAGATGTGCACATGGCTCACATCTCGCAACCATATTGTGGTAACAAAGGGACACAAATCAGTACAACAAATCATGAACACAAGTGTGCAGTGTACAAACAGCAAACCTAATGCTCTGATACCAAATTGAGAGAACCTATCCTGAAAACATTTTGATAATTGTGAAAGATCCTGCTTTCATCTGACAAGTCAACTGAAGTTTCAAAAACACCCTAAGCACTTGTCAAACAAGAGATAGCTGTATTAAGTCCCATTCATGCCTCCACCTATTGACCATTCCTGATCTTTGTGTCACGGCCTAGAGGGTCATAAAAAACATCAAAGGTGTGAGTGGAAAAAAAATAAATATTTAGAAATACATTTTAGGAAAATCAATCTTACCCTCCAATTTTGAAAACATGCATGCATATCATAACACATGAATAATCATGTGAAATCAAATCAAATCATATATAGTGGACCAATAAAATCATATCATGTTTCAAAATTCCAGTGGTCCACGTTTTCCCAAAATCCATATTCATTAATCAAATCATGAGATGAATATCTAGACACAAATATCGATAAATCACACATATAACCAATCCTCAATATCAAATCCCCAGTATCCAAACATTAGTCACGATATTGGTGCTACAGACAGAAAACTCAGGAACCTCACATTCGAGTACATCCCTAGGATCAACGAAGCCCGAGCGATGTCATAATCTGGCACTCCTAAGGCTGAGTCTCCCGTGGAGCTACTCATTTCCAAGCAATCTAATTGTGACCTCTTCAGGATCACTAGACGTCCGGAGGGAACCAACAACATAATAGAGGATGGTACATGTTGAAAAAGGTCACCAAATCCAATAAAATTATTTGCACAAACATTTATTTCTCAATCGAGTCAAAACATTTCAATAGGGCCTGTGCCCAAAACATGGTTTCCATAAAAACAGTTTCCACAAAACCATCGTAAATCAGAGTCCATAAATCATTTCATAAATCCAGAATTCATCAAATCAATCCTATCAAATCATTTCAATCAAACCATGCGATAAAGCATTTAAAACATTTATTCATGCATCACAGTTATAAAACAAATGTTCACTCACACACCGTCCACGTAGTCCGATTTTGAGCCGTATGTTTTTCTATAAATTCCAGGAATCACCAATCCTGTCAAAACCCACTGCCATGGGTCATTGTCATCCCCAAATGAACTCATAGTACAATCTCCTATTTTACGGGATTCAAATACATATTAAAATCATACACATAATCAGAGATGGTTCCTGAACCTGAATTTCAGATGAGCTAACTTGCACGTTAGATGTAGAAGAAACTCAACGGTACAAATGAATTTGATTAATAAATATAAAAAAATACATCTAGTCAGAAGGTTGAAATTAGTCGTATCCCTCAAATACATCTACATATATAAATAAAAATTTGATTGCAAAAAAAAAAAAATTACAACAAAAAATCATAATTAAATTTGCAAATACAAATTATCATTTTTTTAATTTTAAATTGTACATTTTGAAGTTTAAGAGTGTCATGATCCTCTATTATCTTTTCGTTACTATTAGTATAAGTAAAATCTCTTTTAATGTGGAGGGTCATATAATCAAGAGATCCATCACCTATTTTATTTTGAAATCGATTATTTATAATTCATATAGATGAAAAATTTTATAACTATTGAAACATGAAAAGTCAATACATGTCATATGAGCTTATAAATTAAACAACACTTATCTATTAAAGTTATTTTCATAAATATTTAACATATCTCAAGAAGTGTGGAGATTTTACCCAATTAAATCAAACATTTAATATCAACAATTAACAAATCATTTACTAACCTTGCTTCCCACAATAGAAACTAGCATGCGAATGCAACCCTCATAGTCATAACCTTATATCTCAATTACTCATTCAATTTCTATTTAAAACTAATATTATAAAGTAATACTTTATGCTTCGAAGATTTGATAGTAGATAAACATAATAGAACTTTGAAGAAAATAAAGGAGACAAAATTGTGAGATGAATTTGAAAAAAAAAAATGCTAAAATGGGGTGCATAGTTTGCTGATGCCTACTTTTCCCTTTTGTTTTGAATCTTTGAGATTGATATGATATTATTTAATTGTGTGTTGTTATTGTTTTTTAAGTTTTTTTCTAAAATCTAAGTTAATTGGGCTAAATATTTATTATTGGATGGACTAATCCAATAATTGCCAAGGGAGGCACTTTGGATGAGAAGGGCTATAGCTCTTCTGGCCCAAGGCAGCCCCCCGTCCATGTACATAATGCTTCAGACATAAAATTATGCTGAAACGGTGTCCGATCAACTCGAAGCCTGCGCCAAAATGTTCGTTACATTGAAAGCATCAAAAGTCATGTTGATCGTACCTCTAAATTCCAAAGAATGTGCTTCCACGTGCTGTCAAAAGTGGTTGCGCCTGGTGCCCAAACGCCATCTACTATTCATCTTCAAGCTTTGTCGAGTCGACCCACGCTTTTGCATGTAAAGCCTGACTTGGCGACACAACCCAGTTCAAAACCTAAATTTTCACGTCCAATTTCCTTGTTTTTAGCATCAATTTCCATCTACTCAATCCCAGAAATAGTTCTATATACTCAAAATATGAAGAACTTACCTTCATATCTCAACTCGAAATCATAATTTTCGGCCAACTTTCATTCCTTCAACCACTAGCCTTCCTATGAAAAATTCCAATCATTCTATGTGTTATCCTAGTCGTACAAGTTCAATCGTGTCCAAACCATCCTTAATTGGTGTTTCAACATCTAAATATCATAATTCAATTTCAAGAAATACTGGTTGGGCACTCAGGTTTTCTGGTTTCTCGGGTCAGAGCTATCTCCTCTTCCTTCTTTCTCTTATGTTTTCTTTTCTCTCTTTTCGTCTCTCTATCTCCCTGTATTTCTCTTGAGTAGCTGGGAGGATCAAGCCAGTTTGTTTTTCGGCTGTGTTTTAAACAAACACACACAACACCTAAACATCCCACATGGCACACGTACATCCTTATGCCACTAAACTCCATCCAAGGGTGACAAGTGTCACACAATGAGTGGGGTGAGTAACCAGATTTGGTGACTCACCAAAACAGCAAAAACTCCACAAATGCCCTTAGTCTGATATTACTAAAATGCCCCTGGCCCTCCTAGACCCATAACAAAATCATTCGATCTCCAATTCCATCGTGCCATCCATCTATGGAATCAGTGCTTCGAGACCTACACAGCGGTCCTCGAAAAATATGAAAAAATTATTCCAAAAAAAATTCAACCTTAACTACAAATAACATAAGGGGAAAATGTCAATTTACAACTCGATTTTCCAAATTTACATTTCCTTAATTTTTGGGCCGTTGCAAGGTGAATTGCTATGATTTTACGAAAATTGTTTTAATCAATTTACGAGATTGTAAATTGGTTTTATGAATACACATGTGTTGATCTAATTTAAGTTTGATAGTCAAACGATTACTTGATGGCTTTGGACGTTACGATATTCACATGATAAGGGTATGATGATATATGATATGTGATGATATGACGTGATGGTACACATGTTGAAATAATGATAATAGATGACAAGAATATTATATGTGATGATATGAATGATGGGATAATGTGTGATGACGAATATATGATGTTTATATTATTTGATGATCATTGGGAAATTATCTTGCATACGCGCCTTCCAAAGACATATAAAACAATTATGTTGGGCCTAGATTTGGATTTGAAATAAAGATTTTCTTCATGAAATCGATATGCGTTCTACAAGTATATTTTCTCAATATTCCTGATGTGCTATGTTATGTTGTAAATGTGAACTTTTTATTGAGGAATTTATGTTATGCATATATATATATATATATGTGTTGTTCGATATGGATTATTGTGTTGTGGACATATGTTGTTGGTGGTTAGTCTTAGACGTTGAGTAAGGCTCCAGTTCCTGAGACTAGCATGTTAAGGTAACAACTCAGACGTCGAGCTAGGCTCCAGGTCCTAGGTTGGTAGTGATTGGTTGGTCTCAGATATCGAGCTGGGCTCCAGTTCCGGAGACAGATATTGTGATAGTTAGTGTCAAACGTCGACCTAGGCTCCATGTAAGGACTCATCCCGAGAGTTGGGATTAGCGAAGTGATTAGTGGCGGATTAGCTGAGTTAATCGGTGGTTAGTTGGCTACTTTTGGACATTAGGCGTAGAATGACGATTTTGCCCCTAGTTTGGGCAAAAAGTTGACTTTTCACACGACATAGTGTTTACATGTAGACCGAGGACCGTTAGGTAGATCTCGTCGTCCTGAGTACAACGACAGACGGCATGCCTTCATCGGACGTCAGACGAGCGAGATACGGGTCTAGAACGACGAAGGGTAAAACCGTAATTTGAACAATTAGGGGCATTTTGGTCTTTTACACACTGGGATTTGTGCAATCTGATGAGGACAAGTGTGCAGTGTGTATTGGATATTTTTGGAATTGGGACCACATGAGTTGGACACGTGGGGGTGGTCTAGTGTGTTCTAGGAGTTTTGCACGGTTCAATTAAATGGTTGTTTGTGTTTTGAAGTCGTGCTTGAGAGGGGAAAACAGAGACTGGGATTGAGAGGAAAATTGATCGATTACAGTGTGTGTTTGTGTGTTCTGGTGATCGAATGAGTGAGTAGAGACTAAGTGAGACTTAGTGAGTGAGTTGTGAGGAAGATTGTGTGAGGAAAACTTGTGTGTGTGCGGGGTGAGTTTTCAGGAAAACAGAGAGGTGTCGAGGGAGTTTGGTGGTGGTGCTGCCGTGCTTTTATTACTCGTGTCTGCTGGTGGTGTTCAGTGACCATAATGGAGCCTTAGGGACCCAGTGGACACAGCGGAGCTCACGGTGGAGAGCAGGATGCAGGTAATTCCTCGATTTTTCTCTGTGTACTCTGTTTTCCGTTTTGGTTCAAACGTAGAGTCGTGGCTTTTGGGGATGAGTCGAAGTGTTCTGTGGGTGCTAATGCGTTCAGTAAGTCCATAGGAACCTTCTGGTTGTGAAGCCGTGACGGGGGGATGCACGGGTGGTCGGAAGTAGAAACTGGGGTTTTATTGGTTACGGGTTCGAGCTTGGGAGGTGAGGTTTGAGGCAGTAATGTCTAGGTTTTAGGATAGGAATTAGTTTCTAGGATGAGGACGAAGAGTTTGGTGGAAAATGGAATGAAAACAGTTGCAGGAAGGCGGAGAACCGGCCACGCCGGTCCAACACAGTGCACGGTCTCGAGGAAGACGATGAACAGTAACCTGTACAGGCGTGTGAGGCCCACGGGCAGCCACTTTGGGCGGCGCATGGGGGCGCATGGGGGCTGTTCTGGGGAACCTTCCAACTAGGTTTTTAGTCTACTCGTTGTAACGAATCTTTTGAGACAAGTTTCGGGACAATCGGACACCGGATCGGGTTAGTTCTAAGTGTCGAAGGTTTAGGGTTCTGTTTTGTTACGTTTAAAAGTTCAGGAAATTGGGGAAAATTAGGAGAACCTTCGTTGACGTGTTAGTGACTGGTTTTAGTGACTTGTGACAGGATCGGGAATCCCCGAGGAGATTGAGGAACGTACAGGCCGTGCGGGACGAGAGTGACGTGCCTGGGAACTGTGAGTGGACTTCTTCCTTAAAACTGAGCATGCATAACTACTTTTAATTACTTGATTTATGGTTTTATATGTGATTTTATGACTATTGAATATGCTATAACTGTTTTATATAATTGCATGTTTTTTCGAGAAATTACGTATTTGTCACGTTTTACAAGAAAGGCTTGATTTCTGATTATGATGCCATGATTTTGGGATTTCAAACGATAAATGGTTTTCAATGATTATAAATGGATTTGAGACATGATTTGATGATCAAGGTTTTCGGTTTTAGAATTGGATTTCAGAAAGCGAGATTTGGTTTTAAACTTGAAAAGTGGATTTCCGGATTTGGGTTCGGAATGACAGTTCTGGATGCCAGAAGGGCTTCGGACCAGTGGTTTCAGATTCGGGTTTGGATATGGATTTTGAATAGTTTTCAAATGGTTTTGGATTGGATTTACTGGATCTGGTTATTGGGTTTAAATACACGGATTATGTTTGACGGGGGACGGGCCCGGATTGGGTTTAAAGGTCCGGATTGAGTTTAAAGACTCGAGAGTTTAAAGACTCGGATATACTGATATTTTCCCCCGTAGGCCTGTTGAGTTTAAAGACTTGGGAGTTTAAAGACTCGGATTATATTGAGGCCTGGATTGAGTTTAAAGACTCTGGAGTTTAAAGACTCGGATAGATCCAGCAGGTTTGATCGGATGATGATATTGGTTTCTTATGGTTTACTGCTAATGTTTTATAACGCTTCTTATACTGTGTTTATGTTGCTGCGGTTTCTATAATGAAAATGATATGATTTATAAATGTTTTTTAGAAAATGGGTTATGCATGCATGTTTTCAAAACGGAGGGCCAAACCCTAGTTTGTTTAATAAACTGTTTTTGAAACTCTTTTTATTTCTAGTCCACTCACACCTTCTGGTTTTTAATTGCCTTCCAGGTCGTGGAGCTAGCGCGAGGGTTGACGTTGAGGCAGTGTCGGAGGCATAGCGTACTCTAGTGTTATCTCGGAGTTTGTCCCGGAGTGTTTCAGTTTTTCCGTTGTGCGTGTAGTACATTTTCCGTTGTATTTTTGTCTGTTTTGTACTATGCTCTGTGTAACTATTGACCCTTGGGTGTTTTGAATTTCTCCCTTGTCTGGCGATGTAAATTTGTGGCTTTAGTGAGGTTGTTTCGGTCTTTCGAGTTGGGTTGTCAGACGGGAGTAGGATTCACCTCGGTTATCGGGGTGATAATCAGGGTGGGTCCTGTCACTCCAGTTCTTGAGACTAGTGTTATGATGACTAAGACGCCGAGCAGGGCTCTAATTCCTAAATCAGTACTTACTCAGACGTAGAGCAGGGCTCCAGTTCCTGAGTGGCTACCGGTAGTATAGATATAACCCCGGGGGAAATATTTGTCTAGAAAATCTATTAGCACTATGTTTTGGTTTTGACCTTGATGATGATTGTGGTGATGGCCTACGCATGGTACCATTATGAATTATGATTGGAAATTGACTTATGGGTAATGAGTCTTTAGTTGAATGAATTATTGAGGCACGAAATACCACTTCTCCGGGATCATCAATTGTCAGGACCCACCCCTAATCCCCCGGGATTAAGGGCTAAATCCCGTTCCCGTCTAACTTACGCATGACACGAAGGGTAAACTGTCGTCCAACCTCCACGTAACACGTAAGTCGGACAAGGGATTCTCGAACCAACCGTACCGAAACTTCCGGACTTCCCAGAGTGTGCCGAATCTACTATGGATCGTGCGTGTGATGTCTCCGTCTCTCTCGACCAACAGCCCGCACCGCAACAACCTGGAGGGTATCAAAAACACGAAAAGACTGTGAGTGGACAAAAATAAAGTATATGTTTAAAAACAGTTAACAGAAAACACAAGTTCATTTATACCCTCCGTTTCAAAAACCAATGCATGCATATCAAAGGTATGTCATAAAACCATGTACGAAAACCAACGCATTTTCCTTTTTCTCAAATCCCGGGTCTCAGCCCAAAACCATCGAAAACCATTTCATCCGGGCCACTGCCCAAAACATCTGAAAACCTTGTTGAAAACCATATCATATTTCAATTCATCGAACCTGCTGGATCTATCCGAGTCTTTAAACTCCCGAGTCTTTAACCTCAATCCAGGCCTCAATTTAATCCGAGTCTTTAAACTCCCGAGTCTTTAAACTCAACAGGCCTACGGGCGAAATATCAATATCCGAGTCTTTAAACTCCCGAGTCTTTAAACTCAATCCGGGTCTTAAACCTAATCTGGGCACGTCCCCCGTCAAACATATTCCGAGTCTTTAAACCTAATCCGGGCCCGTCCCCCATCAAACATAATCCGGGTCTTTAAACCCAATAATCAGATCCAGCAAATCCAATCCAAAACCATTTCAAAACGTTTTTCCATTTCCGAATCCGAATCCGCAATCTCATCAGGATCCCGAATCCAAACCCATAACTCATATCCATCTCCTTTCCAGATCCGAGTCCGCAACCATCATTCCGTAAGCTGGCATCCGTAATAATCATTTCGAACCCAAACCCGGAAATCCATTTCAAGTCCCAAATCGAATCCTGAATCGTCATTCGGAAACGCGATTCACAAACCCGAAAGCACGTTTCTTAAAACCACTTTTCTGAACTGGGCTTCTAGCCCGAAATCACTTTCCAAAATCCTTTTACTTTCTTTGAAATCAAATGGTATTTCAAATCCCGAAATCAAATCATTAAAACCAGGTTTAAATCACCATATCCGTCAAACCTCGTAAAACGTGAAATACCGTCATTTCCTCGAAAAACGTGCAAAATCGTAAACCATCACAATCATAAATCAAATCATAGAAACAAGTATAGAAAACATATAAAAACATATATGCATGCATTCAGAGTTAGAAAGCAAAGTCCACTCACAGACCATTCCGATGCCGTCTCGATACACGTGCACTTAAGCCGTTCCCGGCCATTTCGCTATCCTCGGCTTTCCCGAACCTGTCCAAAGCCCACAACGAGATTACTAACTACTTCAAAAAAGTCCTACTCAAGTCCCATAATTTTCCCAATCTTCTAAGCGTACTTTAAACGGAACCCTAAACCTTCGATCCCGCAGAACTAACCCGAAACGACGTCCGATTGTCCCAAAACCTATCCCAATAGATTCGTTACAACGATTAGACCAAAAACCTAGTTGACCAGCTCCCCGGAAACTGCCGCACGTGCCCCCACGCGCCGCCCAAAGTGGCTGCGCGTGGGCCTCATGTGCCTGCACACAGACACTGTTCATCGTCTTCCTCAGCCACTCGACCGGTCTGAACCGGCGTGACCGGTTCCTCGCTGTTTTCCATCCATTTTCACTCCTTTTGATCCCCCTAGTTTCGTCCTTGTCTGGGTAGTTGATTCCACTAATTAATTCATGACAAACGCTACACAATCCTAACAACCAAAGCTCGAAGAAAACCCAGAAATGTCGAGTTTCTGTCTCCGGCCACCCACGGCCACCGTAGGGCTCTGGGTCGATACCTAAGGTTCCTAACACCTTCCTAGAACTAATAGGGTCACTAGAAACCGTCGACACTCCTCCAAACGTCACGACTTTCAAATTGAAGCAAACAGTAAAAACAGAGGACTGTACAAGCTTACCCGGCCAACCGTGCAATCCCCTGTCATGGCTTCACAACTGGAGGTTCCTAGGGACTTACTGAACCTCACAGCACTCACAGAACCCTTTGAATCAGCCCCAAAAGCCACGACTAAATGGTTGAATCAAAACTGGAAAACAGAGCAAACAGGGGAAAGACGAGAAAATACCTGATGTCCGTGCTCCATTGCTAGCTCCGCCATGCCTGCTGAGTCCCCAAGACTCCACTACGGTCACTGAACACCACCAGCAGCCACAATTGATCGAAACACGGCAGCACCACCACCAAACTTCCTCTATGTTCTCGGGTTTTCCCACTCACCGCACACACCCACTCGACCTTCCAAACGTCCCCAGACATTCCCCTCCTCTCAAACACTTCTGGTCACACTCACTCACTCTCAGAGACTCACACTCTCCCTGCAATTCGATCGATTCCTCCCTCAATCTCAGTCTCTGTTTCTCTCCAGCACAAACACAAACACGACTCACCCATTTTAATTTCACCGTGCATAAACACTAGAACCCACTAGAGCACCCCCACGTGTCCACCATCCCATGACCCAAACTCAAAATATCCAATCCCTCCTGTACACTTGTCCCAATCTGGTTTGCACAATTCCTAATGTGCAAAAAGACCAGAATGCCCTTGTGAGTCAAAATTACCATTTTGCCCTTCGTCATTCTAGACCCCTATCTCGATCGTCTGACGTCCGATGAAAGCATGCCGCCTGTCGTTGAACTTAGGACGACGAGATCTACCTAACAGTCCTCGGTCTACATGTAAAAATCCTGTCGTACGAAAATTCAACTTTCCCCCCATTTTAAACAAATTACGGTAATGCCCCAAACCTTTCGAACATCATAACTTTCTATTCGGATGTCGGAATCGGGCGTGCCACATGTCTACGGACTAGTGACATCCCAAACTACGTCACCGTCATCGGTCAATACCCAATTGACCGTCCGAACTAAATGTCAACAATTTACCCAAACTAGGGGCAAAATCGTCATTCTACGCCCAAGGTCCAAAAGTAACCAACTAAACACCGATTAACTCAGCTAATCCGTTGCTAATCACTTCTCTAATCCCGACTTCCGGGACGGGTCATTACAATCTACCCTCTTTAAAAGAGTTTCGTCCCGAAATTCCACAGGTCGTACCTCAGGTGTAGGGTCTCCTACTCTATCTTAACCACTACTCAACTTAACCTCTTACCCTAAATGATCCAGTTCTTTTTACTTACCCGAAAATGGGATTCTACCTACCGACTCACTACTTGCCTTCGCTTCCCTTGACTGCTCCGACCACCCTGTCGGAATAAATCAACAAAGTCCTAAAGGCACTCCTAGATTGTGGGTTCTCTTCAATAACCTCATATCGATCAGTTATAGTCACTTATTTCTCCTTCCCTCCTTCCGTCATCCGTCAACGGAACTCACCATGGTCCCCAACCAGGCCATCACAACGACTTACTCCATCTTAATACCCTCTCCTAACACTCCCTACGCTCAGCGTCACCAAGTACTTCTCTACTTCGGAACACACTACAAGTTAAGGGAGGTTACAAATCCAGGTATTTCAACCACAAGTTTCCCAACTCAACTTTACTAGCCATTGGGCTCCTCATCTTCTACAGATCATAACCACGCTTCTGCTACGCTACTCAGATCAACCCACGGCATCCTGACCGTTCGTCCTGGTTCATGACCTACCCATGGTCGTCCTTACCTTTCTCGGCATACGAACCCTCATCTAGAGTCATCCACCAAGCAACCACTACCTCGGCTGCACCTAGCAGCACCGTCTCTGATCCGGTCGTAAGTCGGCCCAAACCACAAGGATTACGGTACCACAAACCCCAACTCACGGTGTCCCTCAGGTACTTCTCACTACAATCCAAGAATCCCACGGGGTGCCTCAAATCATCCCCGTCGTCCGGGTTATCGAAACCCTCAACTGCCCTTGGTTCACTACAGCCTTACCACTCGGGTCGTCACACCCGACTAAAACCATCACTAGGGGGGAAAATTCCTCGAATCTCACAGTAGTTCCTAGACCCTGCCATCAAGGCATCTGGCTACTCGTAGCCGTGCAATTCCAAACTCAACCCAACTGACCAAAGGTCACCAATCCATCTGATCAACCTCCAAACGTCATCCGGCCCAACCGGCCACCATCCTTCGGCCTTCTTGGCCTACGTATCTCACTAACTCAACGAGCTACTCTCAGGCCCCTCAGGTCGACCAACCTACTCATCCGTAGCTTACCGGCTACCTTCCAGGTTACTTTTGCTAGCGTATTTCCGACCCTATGGTCCATCCATCAAGTCACACCAATACCTTCCGGCCCTAAGCCGACATAAGTCTTACCTCGCACCTCGTATCGAACGACTAGCACCCTCAATCGCTGATATCCAACCACCTCAAACGTACTATCACTATCGTATCCAGGTTGCTGACGGGCTGTTCCGAATCGCGACATCACATCCACAGTAGCATCACACCACCCAAGTCAACGAACCTATGACTCTGGGAACCAAGCCTCGTGCAGAACATACGGAACCTCGCTCTGATACCAAATTGTCAGGACCCACCCCTAATCCCCCGGGATTAAGGGCTAAATCCCCATCCCGTCTAATTTACGCATGACACGAAGGGTAAACTGTCGTCCAACCTCCATGTGACACGTAAGTCGGACAAGGGATTCTCGAACCAACCGTACCGAAACTTCCGGACTTCCCAGAGTGTTCCGAATCTACTGCTGATCGTGCGTGTGATGTCTCCGTCTCTCTCGACCAACCGCCCGCACCGCAACAACCTGGAGGGTATCGAAAACACGAAAAGACTGTGAGTAGACAAAAATAAAGTATAAGTTTAAAAACAGTTAACATAAAACACAAGTTCATTTATACCATCCGTTTCAAAAACCAATGCATGCATATCAAAGGTATGTCATAAAACCATGTACGAAAACCAACGCATTTTCCTTTTTCTCAAATCCCGGGTCTCATCACAAAACCATCGAAAACCATTTCATCCGGGCCACTGCCCAAAACATCGGAAAACCTTGTTGAAAACCATATCATATTTCCATTCACCGAACCTGCTGGATCTATCCGAGTCTTTAAACTCCCGAGTCTTTAAACTCAATCCAGGCCTCAATATAATCCGAGTCTTTAAACTCTCGAGTCTTTAAACTCAATAGGCCTACGGGGGAAAATATCAATATCCGAGTCTTTAAACTCCCGAGTCTTTAAACTCAATCCGGGTCTTTAAACCCAATCCGAACCCGTCCCCTGTCAAACATAATCCGGGTCTTTAAACCCAATCCGGGCCCGTCCCCCGTCAAACATAATCCGGGTCTTTAAACCCAATAATCAGATCCAGCAAATCCAATCCAAAACCATTTGAAAACCTTTTTCCATTTCCGAATCCGAATCCGCAATCTCATCAGGATCCCGAATCCAAACCCATAACTCATATCCATCTCCTTTCCAGATCTGAGTCCGCAACCATCATTCCGTAAACCGGCATCCGCAATAATCACTCCGTACCCAAACCTGGAAATCCATTTCAAGTCCCAAATCGAATCCCGAATCGTCATTCCGAAACCCGATTCACAAACCCGAAAGCACGTTTCTTAAAACCACTTTTCTTAATTGGGCTTCAAGCCCGAAATCACTTTCCAAAATCCTTTTACTTTCTTTGAAATCAAATCGTATTTCAAATCCCGAAATCAAATCATTAAAACCATGTTTAAATCACCATATCCGTCAAACCTCGTAAAACGTGAAATACCATCATTTTCTCGAAAAACGTGCAAAACCGTAAACCATCACAATCATAAATCAAATCATAGAAAAAAGTATAGAAAACATATAAAAACATATATGCATGCATTCAGAGTTAGAAAGCAAAGTCCACTCACAGACCATTCCGACGTTGCCTCGATACGCGTGCACTTACGCCTTTTTCGGCCATTCCGCTATCCACGGCTTTCCCGAACCTGTCCAAAGCCAACAACGAGGTTACTAACTACTTCACAAAAGTCCTACTCAAGTCCCATAATTTTCCCGAACTTCTAAGCGTACTTTAAATGGAACCCTAAACCTTCTATCCCGTAGAATTAACCCGAAATGACGTCTGATTGTCCCGAAACCTATCCCAATAGATTCGTTACAACGATTAGACCAAAAACCTAGTTGACCAGCTCCCTGGAAACTGCCGCACGCGCCCCCACGCGCGTGCACACAGACACTGTTCATCGTCTTCTCAGCCACTCGACCGGTCTGAACCGGCGTGACCGCTTCCTCGCTGTTTTCCATCCATTTTCACTCCTTTTGATCCCCCTAGTTTCGTCCTTGTCTGGGTAGTCGATTCCACTAATTAATTCAAGACAAACGCTACACAATCCTAACAACCAAAGCTCGAAGAAAACCCAGAAATGTCGAGTTTCTGTCTCTGGCCACCCACGGCCACCGTAGGGCTCTGGGTCGATACCTAAGGTTCCTAACACCTTCCTAGAACTAATAGGGTCATTAGAAACCGTCGACACTCCTCCAAACGTCACGACTTTCAAATTGAAGCAAACGGTAAAAACAGAGGACTGTACAAGCTTACCCGGCCAACCGTGCAATCCCCCGTCACGGCTTCACAACTGGAAGTTCCTAGGGACTTACTGAACCTCACAGCACTCACAGAACCCTTCGACTCAGCCCCAAAAGCCACGACTAAACGGTTGAATCAAAACTGGAAAACAGAGCAAACAGGGGAAAGAAGAGAAATTACCTGATGTCCGTGCTCCACCGCTAGCTCCGTCGTGCCTGCTGAGTTCCCAAGACTCCACTACGGTCACTGAACACCACCAGCAGCCACAATTGATTGAAACACGGCAGCACCACCACCAAACTTCCTCTATGTTCTCTGGTTTTCCCACTCACCGCACACACCCACTCGACCTTCCAAACGTCCCCAGACATTCCCCTCCTCTCAAACACTTCTGGTCACACTCACTCACTCTCAGAGACTCACACTCTCCCTGTAATTCGATCGATTCCTCCCTCAATCTCAGTCTCTGTTTCTCTCCAGCACAAACACAAACACGACTCACCCATTTTAATTTCACCGTGCACAAACACTAGAACCCACTAGAGCACCCCCACGTGTCCACCATCCCATGACCCAAACTCAAAATATCCAATCCCTTCTGTACACTTGTCCCAATCTGGTTTGTACAATTCCCAATGTGCAAAACGACCAGAATGCCCTTGTGAGTCAAAATTACCATTTTGCCCTTCGCCGTTCTAGACCCCTATCTCGATCGTCCGACGTCCGATGAAAGCATGCCGCCTGTCGTTGAACTCAGGACGACGAGATCTACCTAACAGTCCTCGGTCTACGAGTAAAAACCCTGTCGTACGAAAAGTCAACTTTCTCCCATTTTAACCAAATTACGGCAATGCCCCCAACATTTCGAACATCATAACTTCCTCCTCGGATGTCGGAATCGGGCGTGTCACCTGTCTACGGACTCGTGACATCCCAAACTACGTCACAGTCATCGATCAATACCCAATTGATAGCCCGAACTAAAAGTCAACAATTTGCCCAAACTAGGGGCAAAATCGTCATTCTCCGCTCAAGGTCCAAAAGTAACTAACTAAACACCGATTAACTCAGCTAATCTGTTGCTAATCACTTCCCTAATCCCGACTTCCGGGACGGGTCGTTACATGAATATCCCAATCCCAGAAAGCTATCGTCCAAAACTAAGAAATGGTATATGGTTGGAAAGCATGGCAAGCCAGGTAAAGAACTTGGACGAATTTCTAGGCATAGAACCCAAAAATAATTCAAAACCTACAAACTGGCACATGCGAGCTTGGGGGCAACTCTTCTAGTAACCAACATGGAGTTGATGTGTCCTTCTGAGGAAAATAGGAGAAAGAGGAAGAATGGAGTTAGCCTTAAAAGAAATAAATCCCCCCAAGCTCTACATCTGGGACTCATCTAGGATCTAGAAGGAAGATCATGTTTACAAATTTACTGAAAATGAGTTGTTAAATTCAAAAATTTTCACATCCTGACTGTCACAACTTGACTCCCCAAGCACGATATTGTCCGCTTTGGGCCCACACCCTCAAGGCTTTGTGTCTGGGAACTCACGTGTAACCTTCTAGTAGGTTACCCATCTTGTGTTTGCTCCAGCCCAACCTCGATTAACTTTGGAGTTCCAGCCAAACCCAAAGCAGTGATTTCCCAAAAGGCCTCGCGTTACGAAGATATATGCCCACATATACAAGGCACTTCACCCTTCCCTCCCCGAGAGATGTGGGATTGCTCACGGTTCTTGCTTCTCAAGCTCATGGGCCTTGTTCACCGTTAATACTTCCCAAGCTCACGGATCTTGCTCATTGGTCTTACTTCTCAAGCACATGAGGCTTACAATCAACCCACCTTAGGGCCCAGCGTCCTCACTGGCCAACTTACAGTCAGGGTCCAGCTCTAATACAATTATGTCATGACCCGACTCCCCTAGCATGTTATTGTTCGTTTTGAACCCACACCTTCACAGCTTTATTTCTGGGAACTCACGCGCAACTTCTTAGTAGGCCACCCATCTTAGAATTTCTTCAGCCCAACCTTGCTTAACTTTAGAGTTCCAACCAAATCCAAAGCTAATGATCTCCCAAAATGCCTCATGCTAGGCATTTACGTGCCCAAAGATATAAGGTACTTCACCTTTCCCTCCCCAAGCAATGTGGGATTACTCACTGTTCTTACTTCCCAAGCTCACGGGTCTTACTCACCCTTTTTCCTTCCGAAACTCACAGATCTTGATTATCGGTCTTGCTTCCAAGCTCACTGATCTTGATGATTGAAAAAGATGAAAATGACCGTCCTACCCAAATTATTGCCCACAAATTAGTAATGCAATAGCTCTTGGCTCTTGGGAAGGATCCTTGTTTTGAACAGGGGAGTAGGATCCCAACTTGATGGATAACCATCTTTAGATCCATGGAGTATATCCCATCATCTGAGGCCATATTGTGTTGGATATTAATGTGATCTATGCCAACTCTCCTCAAAAGGTCCCAAAACACTCTAGGATTTGAAGGAAAAAAACATATATGGATATTTGTGAAGCCATCTTAAAAGAATAAAAACAAAGGAATCATGCTATTAATTTTTAAGAAGATATTACAGAGTAGATCCAGATGGGTCAAGAAACAGAATCACCAAATAAGGGGACGACCCAGCAGTGAGGCCAACGAGTGGCCACAAAAATAAGGAAAGCCTACCACCTCTAAAGCCTTGGAAACACCCCACTAATTGTACTACTACCAATCATCTTTTGTGACCACAATGAAATGCGAGTAGGTCACGATATCCCCCATCAGTTTCTCATCCGACCATCTGTTAGGAAGAGAGCGACTGAAGATCTGAGCCACGTACCCATCATTGTATTTATTCTTAAAGGATATAGGGGCAATGGTCTCAATGAACTAGTTGCGAAAGCGCACCATTTTCAGTAGGTCAGCAACACGAGACTTTATGATGGCATGCTAGCTCTGAGCATACTAGATCTCTAAGCATTTTTCTCGAAGGAAATTTCCAAAGATTGGGCCTGTTCTGGAATGATAACAAGGACATAGCAGAGAAATGAAGATTATTCTACTTATCTAATTGATTGGAGTACACCAAGTCTTAGATATGTTAGATCTCAATGGCATGAGAATCCACCAACTACTTGAAAGTTATGGTCTAACTTTCTAGAAAGGTGACTAGATTAGAAGATACATTTTGGGTATTTTCTACTTGAGGGTTAATCTGGTTGCTAAAACTCGACATTTTTTAGAAAGACAAACTGAATAGTAAAAAGGGTGATACCAAACTTGTCTACCTTTATAAGCTAAGGGATCAGGGCTGACATCAGTATATAATAATCATCATACACGAGTTTAGCAGACAATTTCCTCCTATATTGTGACGTTGTAGGAATTTTTAAGAGATTGCCAATATTCATCATTAGTTATGGTAGTACAAGGCTTGTTGCCCACCTTGTAGTAAATTTGCCCTTCCTCTGTGTTAAATTTTAACACTTGATTGTCTCAAGATGAATACCATGTTTGTATCAAAGTTGAAACATATTGGATTCAAGTGATTGATACGCTAAAACTAAGCATCAAATTAAACACTTAACACTTAATGAACACACATGCAACTTAAACCCTTTTATGAAGATGTAACATTGGTAAATAGGGATCGTTCTAACAGGGGATTGAGGGTACTAATGCATGAATAACGCATGGGAATATAAAATGCTGATGTAAAGAGAGTTTCTATCATCCTACAAAATTAAGAAAAAAACTAAACCTAATCTACTATTTACATGTGTTCATCTCGTTCTTTATGCCTTACTCATTCGTAAAATACATAGACTTCAAAACCAACGAAATCCTATAACCTTAGCTTTACGAAACACAAGTGTATTATCATAGTGCGTGCTCGAGAATTTTCCCTATACATATTCATTAATCTAGACTCGAGAATTTGCCCTAAATCTAATCAAAGCATTAAGAATAAACACACATGCATCACAAAACTAAAATACTAGAAAACATGGAAGATTATTGAAATCCAACTATGTTATAAAACCATAATAATATTAAGAATCTATCCACAATACAATATTCAAGTACAAAAGAAGACTATAGAGTAAACAGGCCGTGTTACACTTTTTCTCTTTGGAAATTTACCCTACAGATGCTAAATGTTTGGATGCTCTTTGGTGAGACACTCAGAAATTTTCCTTATACGTCGTGGATGATGGTGATGATAGTGGAGTATGGCGTAGTCAACCTTTTCAAGAGAAATATCGGATGTATGAGGAGGGAAAAATGGTTGGGTAGAGTTTCGGTGTAGGAATGAATGATCCCCTGGCTGCTAGCCGAAGCTTGGTTTATATAAGCCTAGGAGAAATCCTATGTAAAGACACTTGGAAATTTTCCTTATATGTTATGGATGATGGTGATGATAATGAAGTATGTTGTAGTTGGCCTTTGCAAGAGAAATCTCGGATGTATGGAGAGGGAAAAATGGTTGGGTAGAGTTTCGGTGCAAGAATGAGTGATCCCTTGGATGTTTGCTGAAGCTTGGTTTATATAAGCCTAGGAGAAATCCTATGTAAAGGCACGAACATTTGAGGAAACTAAAAAAATTGGAAAAGTACGTGGAATTGCCGATTTTCCCTTAGAATGTCAAACATTGACTTTTTAACCCCCAGGTATTTTATGGACATTCTGCGAAGACCATTACGAAGGTCTCAGGCTCTTAAGTCTGTAGACAAGTGGCATGAAGAAATTAGACGTTTGAAGGATTCGATAAGGGTCAAAATTAGCTAAGGGCAATATGGTAATTTTGTGACCAAGGGTATTCTGGTAATTTTACCATAGGATATTTTATGAAAGGGATAAGTTTCCTGAAAATTATGGTCATTTCCCTTAATTCTCCATAGACTTAGCACTTTATATATGTGTTGGGTGTGTGAAGTGTGGTTTTCAGTAGGGTGAAACCGAAAAGGGGAATTGGGAGCAACCATACTCCAACTATGTGGGAGAACTAGAGAGATGGGAAACCAGAGAGAAAGAGATGAGGGTGAAGGAAGGGAATAGATAAATGAAGAAAGAAAGAGACTGGGGTGACAGGAAGGGAATAGATAAATGAAGAAAGAAAGAGATGAGGGAGGAAATTACGAAAGAAATGAGGAAAGAAGGAACATGAACCGCGACCTCACAATTTTGGGAGCATGTTTTGGGGCCAAGAACTTGAGGAATAAGGCAAATATATGTGTTCCTAGAGGTCCATACGATCATCTTAATGAAAGAAGAAAGGTTGTTGGATGCTGACACGAGAAGAAAAAGGAGTTTGGAACCATGACCGATGTTTTTGGGATTCGGACTCTATCATTGAGGTGGTAAAGGTTTCGGAAATTATGAAAATGTGTGTAAGTTGGTATTGGACTGCATGAACCGGGTGTGAGTGGACTTTCTTTTCATGAAACTTTTATGCATTGCATATTTATATGTTTCAATGTTTTATTATGTGATTTATTTGACGAGGGTTGATTGGGATTTTTCTATGATTTTTAGTGAATTTACGAATTATTTAAAATGCACATTTTATGAGGAATTTACATCTATTATGTTTTGGATTTATATTGAATTTTGGAATTGGATTCAGACTCCCTATGATATAAATTTCCTATGTGTTTTGGTGATATTTGATTACTGGGGGTTGATATATGAGTTTTGATGATTTTATGAATTATTTTGAAGACATGTTTTACGAGATTGAGTATGAACTTCAATGTTTCGGTCGGAGTCCAAATACTTGTTGGATTATTTACCTCAATTCTTCCTTCATTCCAACAAACTCAGTAAATAACACCTCCACCAAATAATTGAGTCTCAGCAGCAAGTTGTAGTGTCATAGCCGTCATTTAATAATTTTTTTAACCTTAAACTACAATGCAACGTATCAATATAAAACTTCAATAATATCCTCGAATGCAATGTTTGTATACTCAAAGTACGTAAATGAAGAACTTTACTTCGAAGGTTTTTTTTCCATTGGGTTTTTCTGGGCAAGGTTTTTAACAAGACACGGGGGACATTCTTAGATCTTGAACTGAAACTCAAATATATAAACTTGTTGTCAAGACATTACCTTGTAATCTTTTATATATTTTTTGTTTTTTGTAGGTTTTTTCCCATACCGAATTAGTCCAGACCGCAAATCTTTTTAATTTTGCTATTATTTCCGACTAATTCAAAGTTGGGATTTATTAGAGATATTGTCTCTATCGCTATACATCTTTCATGATGTTAAATACAAAAGATACCCCAAAATTGCTCAAATATTAAATGAACACGCAAAATATCGCAAACACTAATTATAATTTCCGGAAGTCATGTTTTTCCAAAATGTTACGAATCCAACACATATCTGAAACCGCAATTGGTATAGATGCCTAAATGCATATAATTTTTCCTACAAGTGTACATGAGTTCATAGGTTCGGGTTATCTTTGTTGTGATTTGGTCGATGTTGAGGTAGGGAAACGTATCTCCTTCGAACGTAAATACGAAAACTTTTTGTGTCCCTAAGGTGAAGACTTTGATTGATAAGGTGGGGCACACATAAGGTCAACAATATGGGTTGGGTAGGATTGATGGTGGTGGGTGATGGGTAGGATTGATGGTGGTGGGTGAGATCGATGGTCCTTGAGATGGATTGGGCCTTGGGGTGGGTAAGATTGGAAGTGGGTACTTTCGCCGCTGCCAGCAGTGCTTCGAAGCCTTGAGAAATATCAACCAACACTGGTCTGCTCCTGTAAAGGCTCTCTAATGTGACTTAGAAAATCTAAACAGTATCGATTGATTAGTAGGATAACAACATTGATACTTGGGAAACAATAAAATTTAGAGTAAATCATTGTTACACCCTTAACAACTTTTATTTTTATTTAAAACCTTTAATGCTTGTATATTAAACAAAATAAGACCTTACCTCAAACTTTTTTTATTCAAAAGTCCCAAACAGAATTTGTAAGTAATAAATTCCACATTATCATGTTATATCTCAATAAAAAGAATGAGTGAGTTATTTGAGAATTCTTTTAGAAATTAAAATAACATTGTCTTTGTTTGTCCTCTTTACCCCATGCGCCCTTAGTGTTTGATTTCGTTGGCCTCTTAGGCCCTTTATTATATTATGCATATAATAAATATTATATATGATATTATAATATATATTTTTATATAGTTACAATTGAATTTTTCTATAAAATAAAAAATTAAAGTCTGTATTGTTTGGAGTTCAACGGTAGGGTATGAAAATCGTACGACATAGGGTTTAATTTTTGAAAGTGGGAGGTGGGTGTGGGGGCGGTGTGACGACCCTCCCCGAATTAACGGGATTAATTAATGATTAATTATGGATTAGCAAGACTAATCGCGGATTAGACGAGGATTAGCGCACGTTCAGGCGAAATGAAGATTTTGCCCCTCGAATGGGCAAATCGCTGACTTTTCATTCGGACGGTCTGTGAGTGGTCTCTTCTTTCGAAATTGATGCATGCATAAATGTTTTATAAGTATTTTAATTTATGTTTTGTGTTGCCATGAGTGAAATTGTTTGTGGTAGCCTAGGATTTACGTACTTGCACGTATTTCGAGATTTCCAGTTTTATACGATGCATATACGTTCTAGATTTTTAACGAGGGTTTAGTAAATGGATTTTGGATTAGAAACATGAACTCGGGCATGAGACCCAATTGATTTACAAACTCTCAGACTTGGGAGTCCATTTGATTTGACGGAGGAATCGGACCTAGGTCCATTTGAGCTATACGATCGGACCGAGGGTCCAGTTGGTTTACGATTCGGGGTTTGAGGCCCAGTTAATGGTACTATCGGGCTTGATGCCCCGTTGCTTTATGATATCGGGCCTGAGACCCATTTCGTTGAGTTATCGGGCTTAAGGCCCCGTTGGTTGTGAAATCGGACGTGAGGTTCCCTGTTGGGTTATGGTTTTGGGCTTAGGGCCCAGTTAGTCGTGACATCGGGCTTGAGGCCCTGTTGATTGTGAAATCGGGCTTGAGTCCCAGTTCGTTTTATGAAATGAGAATTCGGGCGTGAGACCCTATTGAACTTAGGATTTAGGCCGAGGCCTTTGAAATGGATTTGAATCGGATTCGAGGAATCCTATTGAAATGAATCGGGTTTGAAACCCAGTTGAAAATATTTGAAAAGAAAGAAAGTATTTGAAATGAATGAACCCTCCATATACTTATATGGTCTCCTCCAGCATCGACCTGGAAAGTCACGATCCATAGACCAGAATGGTATCCCCATAGGGATCCCCGTTCCAGGAGTGGAGGTTACTTATGTTGTCGTCCTGGACCAGATTCCGTGAGATATGTGGACTAGATCTAGAGAGTGCTCGGACTAGATCTAGTGATTGAGCCTCCTAGATGGAGATTCCTGGGAGAAGACTCGAAGTGAGACCCTGAGTAGTGTGCACACTAGATAGAGATGATTGATATCGTGACTATTTCGGGGATGTGTTCCCTAGGGGTTGTGTGCCCCGAGTTGGCATCTCCTCCGGAAGTGCCTAGGATGGGTTATACGTACAAGTACGTATGAGATTTACAGGAAAGTAGTTTTTAGGGCGGTGGGGCCCCTGTGTTTATAATTCAGAAAGTGATTTGGGGGCGGAGGACCCCGTATTCCATGTTTATGTTTCAGAAAGTGATCTGGGGCGCCCGTATTCGATGTTTTGAGAATAGTTTTGGGCTGAGACCCACGTGATGTGAATTGGGCTGAGTCCCTATTTTTTTTATTTCTGTATTCCATGTTTTAGATTGTGATTTCGGGTCAAGGACCCAAATGGATTTTTGGTTCATGACAGTTTATGGGAACCGGCATGAACCCTCGGAAAGGTTTTTATGGGTCATGATGGTTTATGGGGCCGGGCATGAACCCTTGAAGGATTTTGAGATGTTTGAAAAATAGTTTTATAAATGTTTTTCTAAATGGTTTTTGGAATGCATGCATATGTTTTTATGAAGGGCATAAAAGTCCTTATGAGAAAAGGGTTTTTTTTTTAAATGAAATGTTTAAATTGTCCACTAACAGTTTTCGTGTTTTAATGCCCTTCAGGTTGATCGCGGATGTGGGCTGTAGCAGAGACGAGACATCACTTCCCTCCTTCTATGATCCCGACGCACTCTGATAGCCCCAGCGAGGGCTAAAGATGGAATTTTCCCTGGCTGACACTTCGTGTCAGACGGGATCAGGCGGGTCCCACGTTAATCACGGGGGATTTGGGACCGTTCCTGATAAGTGGTATCAGAGCATGCTTTGCTCGTGGAGTACGCACAGGTTGAGGATGTGATGTCTCTGAGGTCATAACAGCCCGTCATCAACCTGGTAGTTAGGGCATTAGTACGAGGAATCGATAGAATCAAACCTTAGTTAGATGGTTTTGGTACGTGAAACGATAGTTTGAGGTTCGATTGGCATGGAATACCACGTGTTTCATGGAAGTGGATCCCGAGTAGGATCAGTGTTCGTGTGAATCCGACGGCTTAGAGCCGAAGCGTTACTGGTGAGTAGGATCATGTGGATCGGTAGAGACCGTATGACGACTTGAGAGTCGTGACCGCTCGATTTTAGTGTCGTGTCAGATAGAGGATGTCCGGAGTAATACCAGTGGTGGTCAGAGGTCAGGGTCGCCCGGTTTACGATGACCATGTACGACTACAGTCATGACTGTTGGGAATAGGAACGTTTGACCCTAATTGGCATAAGAGGCCATGTATCAGTGTGTCGAATCCCAGTGGGATGTGGACTGGCAGGAGACGCCGGAGTGGTTGTCGTGTGACACGATAGGTGACGATCGAGACGTGTGGTCGTTATGCAGTGTTAGGCACGGAGTATGGCCGAATGCTTGTGGAGGCCAGCGGCTGAGAGCCGTAGAGTTACGAGAGGACAAGATCCTCAGTGTGTAGTTTTGGCTGGTTTGGTACCAGTATTGGAATACGAAGACTATTCGGAGTCGAGATCGAAGGATCGGTCAGGATGGTAGGGCTGCAGCGGGCAGCCGGGTTTGTGGTAACCCTAGTGGGTGATTGATTGGACAAGTTACCATGAGTGTGGTACTTGTGATCGGATCCTGAGGTAGACCGATCGGTGGATGTTGTGTGTTGAGAGGTTAGGACCAGCGGTGAGACTACCACATGGTTTTGGGGTCTCGATAGCAGAGTGTTTCTGAGGTTGGTCTGCATGAGGGTGTGGCAGACACTGCTATCGATGGACGTAATCGAGTCTTATCGAGTTGGATAGATTCAGGTTCCCGTGACGACTGTGACGATAGGATTCGTCACTCGTGACGATGATACGAGGTGCGTGAGTGACGCACAGTATGAGCAGTGATTCTGGTTTCGACTCGGTGACAGCTGAGTCCGATCGCAGAATGAGATGTTGACGTTGCGTGTTGGCATACATGCCACGCTCTAGTGAAGGTGATGATTATAAGTGGGACAAAGAGAATCCCGAGTGGCTCAGTGCGAGGTATGGGAGTACTCGGTATAGAGACCAGTTTCCCCCAATGATGGAGATTAGTTTCCTCAGTGATGGAGACCAGTTTCCTCAGTGATGGAGATTAGTTTCCCCTGTGTTGGAGATCAGTTTCCCCAGTAATGGAGACTAGTTCCCCCAGTGCTACGAGATTGAGTCGCGAGGGTGTACTCGGAAGTATTGAAGTGAAAAGTGAGTTACGGACGCGTGGATGGTGTCCGGTTGAGTTGAGGACTTGAGAGTCCATTACCGATTAGTTTTGGTTAACTACGGTTGACCATACCTCCTAACTCGAGGACATGGTACTTGTTTGCCTATAGGACGTGAGAATGTCCGCGTGATGAGTGAACTCAGTAATTGGATAAGAAACACGATTCCAACGTGATTGGAGCTTCGGAATCAAGAGAAGTAGTGATTAAGACGTTGAGAGGAATACTTGATTCCGTATTGGTGATGAATATTTTTAGGTCATTGAGTGTGACTCTTTGGTAGATAGTGTTGAGTGCCGGTGGATGACATAGGATGAACTTGGACGTCATTCTCTTGGATTCTCCTGGATTTCGTTCCTAGGCGAGACGACGAGGAGTGATATGACAGCTAGGAGTTCAAGAGGGTGAAAGAACTGAACACCTAGGCTGTGAGTCAAATTTGATTGACTTGATGAGTAGATGGTATTTAGAGTCACAGGATGTGACGAGTGAATGTCCGAGGTGTTAGACTGATGTTCGCATGGTGACGGATTGTTGGGGTACCTCGATGTTTTTGTGGTATAGGTGCATCGGAGTGTTGTGCAAGTTCGAAGATGGGATTGATAACGATCAATCGATTTGTCGGGTTGAGAGTGCCCGAGAGTACGAGTACGTTTTAGTTTGGATAGAGTCCTAGATGGACATGAGTGACGATCGGATTGGGTCCGATAGTGACAGCTTGGAGACTCACCTGAGTCTAGATGACAAGTGGTATCGCTGAGTGATGTGAGGTACGATATGAGGACTCGTGAGCGAGTCAAGATTAGAGTAGGGCAACGAAGCGCAGTGGAGATGGGAGTTGTCGGCTGGTCACGCTGGTTGTGACCTGTGATAGTTACGGATTGATAGGAATCCGATGCGTTCGGATTGAGAGGGAGTGATGGGACTCTAAAGAGAGTCAGTTTTGAGTATAGGAATTTGAGAGAGGTGATTCGTGCGAGTATCGAGAGTCAGTATGGGCATAGGTCTGAGGATGACCTATGAGATGGGATTCGTGCCATTGTGATAGCAGGATCTATAGAATGTTGCCAGTTAGGATGCTGAGCAGTATGCTAGCTTGGATGTGGTAGCCCTCAGTGGGAATGCGTTTCAGTCTGACGACTGCAGGATGGAACGTGTCAGAATTTTAGACTGAAAAGCCGTTTAAAGCGTGGAGGCAAGCACTAGTGACGGTACGTACCGAGGACAATATCGTCACGTACGAGGTGTGTGTCGGACGTGTACTGTTCCACGAGTACACTTGTGTGTGGGTGCAGCGATCCGAATAAATGGGACATCGTTGGATTCCACAGTTTGGTTGTGGAATCGGGTCGATTTAACGAGATTAATTAAGGATTAATTACGGATTAGCAAGACTAATCGCGGATTAGGCAAGGATTAGCGCACATTCAGGCGAAATGATAATTTTGCCCCTGGAATGGGCAAATCGCTGACTTTTCATTCGGACGGTCTATGAGTAGACCCTTCTTTCGAAATTGATGCATGCATAAATGTTTTATAACTATTTTAATATATGTTTTGTGTTGCCATGAGTGCAATATTTTTGTGGTAGCCTAGGATTTACGTAATTGCACGTATTTCGAGATTTCCAGTTTTATACAATGCATATACGTTCTAGGTATTTAACGAGGGTTTAGTAAATGGATTTCGGATTTAGAAACATGAACTCGGGCATGAGACCCAATTGATTTACAAACTCTCGGACTTGGAGTCTGTAACACCCCGGAAATTCGTAGATTGTAATATTGTAAAATATTGAATGAAATGACATTTTTACCCTTGTGAATGGTCGGGTCAAATTGTTGACCTTTTGATTGGTGGGTCAATCGGACCTTGACCGATGGCCGTGACGTAGTTCGGGACGTCACGAGTTCATTGACTAGCGGCACGTCCAATTCGGACGAGCTGGGGAGAAGTAGCGACGTTCGAAAGTTCAGGGGCATTACCGTAATTTGGACGAAATAAGGGAGAAAGTTGACTTCTTGAATGACCGTGAATTTTCACACGACCCGAAGACCGTTGGATTCGTCTCGATGCCCTGAGTATAACGACAGGCGGCACGCGTGAAACAGACATCGGATGACCGAGTTGCGGGTCACGGAAGTTGGAGGGCATTTTGGTAATTTCTGCCCTGAGGGCATTTTGGTCTTTTTGCACGGTTACTGTAGCAGCAACCGTGAAAAGCAGAGTACACTGCCATGCCGTGGTGTTTGTGGGCGTGCAATCGTTTAAGCCTTAGTGGACTGGCTAGTGGGTATTGTTTATGTAGTTTGAGGTAATGGGGGGTAGATTGTGGCTGTTCAGACCACAGGAAGGATTAAAAATGTGGCTATGAGCTCTGTGTGCGGGAAGCAAGTTCTGTGAGACCTGAGGATGTTTCCCACGGGTGTTGGCCTCCTTGATCGATTAACCGCGTAGGGGAGTGAGTGAAGGGTTGAGTTGGCTTCAGTTTGGGTTGAGAGACTGTGAGAGACAGAGGGGAAGCCGTGAAGAACAGTTTCGGGTTTTAGGGGGGAAAAATTCCGAATTCGATTTCTACGGGTTATGAGATCAATCTAAACACTGAGGAAGTTTCCTGGGAGTGGCAGAAACTTAACCGTGCAAGATTCGAAGGAGTTTGATCGAGGATAGCTCAGGAACCTGAGTTCCAGTTCAGAGAAAACCAATTTGGAGGGAAAAATCTGAGTTTGATTTCTACGGCCTGTTGGACAAAACTAACCACTGAGTAAGTCTTCTGGGAGCATTTGGAACTCGTCCATATCGGAACCGACGACAACCAGCCACGGAGGAGCTGGGACGGTGATCGCCGTGTGCAGAGGAAATCGCAGTGTTTGGACGGCTACTTCCAGGTAATGTTTCATTCAATTGGTGGTTCCATTTAGTTAGTCTAGGTCCCCTTATGCTCCTGTATGATTTAATTGGACAATGGAGATAGTTTGGAGGAGTTCTGAGGTTTGACCCGTGGGGCTGTTCGGGTTTGGTTAGGACGATTTAGGGCTTGTCGAGATGATTAGAGGACGAAGAACTGTAATTGAATGGTGTTAGGACATGTTAGAATCAAGAATGAATGAAATTAAGTATAAATGGAAGGTTAATTAATCGGGTCACACCGCGGGTTGAAGACCCAAATTACAGTGATTCGGGCAGGAACGACGACACTGTAGCAGTGTCACTGTAGCAGCGCGTGACTTCCACGTGCAGCCACTTTGGGCGGCGCGTGAGGGCGCGTTGAGGACTATCTCGGTTCACGGTCAACATGACTTTTAATCCTTTCATCATTTTGAACATTTTCTGTGAAATAACCATGTTGATCTGAGATAGTGAGGAAGGTCAGTTTAGGGCCGGATGTCTCGGGAAGCGTGTTGGTCGGCTTTCCCGAACCGGTTTCTGTTTCAGAGTTTTTGAGAATATATTAAGGACATATAATGACACTTGCGTGTGATTTGAAATGACAGGAAAACTTACGTTAATTTCGGAGACAAGTTCGTACGCGCGTTATTCGCAGCGGGAGCGTACAGTGAGTGGGCCCGTTTTTATTAACACTTGCATGCATAACCGTTTTCTTTTCCGTATATCTATATGTGTGTGTGGATCAATAATGGATTTTGATTATCTCGATTTACGGCTGTGACATGTTTTATGGTGTTAGGCTGAGACCCGTTTTACGGAAATTGAATACTGTTTTATATGATATATATATATATATATATATATATATATATATATATATTTATGTATGCATGCGGATATGATGACTATCTTGGGTACTGCACTGTATAATCCATCGTGTAATACTGTCTCCTCCAGATGTGGTACCCCGGAGCGGTCACGGTGCATTGCCTGCGAGGAGTCATGCTACGGAGGTGCCGGACCGTAGGATGACTCAGGAGCAGGATTGCTATAATTGGACGTCTGGGACATCGAGCGTCTGGGACGCTAGGCATCTGGGATGCCGTAACCGAACTGGGTTCGGAGTTTGGACTCGGGATTTGAGACCCCGGGTGGCACGCGTAGCCTTGGGACTGTGACCATTATTGGACGTCAGGGACGTCGGACATCTGGGATGTCAATATCGGAGTGTATAGTGCAGTAGCTTGGTTTATATTACATTTCTGGCTTGATATGATTCTTGTGATGTATTACATGTATTTATGATTTTTAAATACTGATGCATGCATGTTTGGAAAAACGGAGGGGTAAATTATATCTTTTACTTATCATACTGTTTTTATAAACCTGAGTTTCGACACACTCACCTTTCATGTTTTGGTAACCCCTCCAGGTCGTGCTGCTGAAGTTGGTGAGGACCCCGAGGCTGAGGCATAGATTTCGTACTGCGCACCTGAACCCCTGTCGGGTCGGATCACCCGCATGATTTTTCTTTCTAGTGTTGTGCTCGAATTTTGTATTTTGGATTGTATTCCTTGTCTGACATCTGTTAAATTTGGGCTATGTATGACTTTATAATTTGGACATTTATGCATCTAAGTTTTAAGGCTAAATTTGGAATTTTCGGTTCGGGTGTCAGACAGGAGCAGGGTACGTCCCCTTGTGGTCCCCGGGGGATCGGGCGGGTCCCTGTCAGAAACCATTTGATTTGACGAGAAATTGGACCTAGGGTCCATTTGAGCTATACGATCGGACCGAGGGTCCAGTTGGTTTACGATTCGGGTTTGAGGCCCAGTTAATGGTACTATCGGGCTTGATGCCTCGTTGCTTTATGATATCGGGCCTGAGACCCATTTCGTTGAGTTATCGGGCTTAAGGCCCCGTTGGTTGTGAAATCGGACGTGAGGTCCTGTTGGGTTATGGTTTCGGGCTTAGGGCCCAGTTAGTCGTGGCATCGAGCTTGAGGCCCTGTTGATTGTGAAATCGGGCTTAAGTCCCAGTTCGTTTTATGAAATGAGAATTCGGGCGTGAGACCCTATTGAACTGATGATTTAGGCCAAGGCCTTTGAAATGAATTTGAATCGGATTCAAGGAATTCTATTGAAATGAATCGGGTTTGAAACCCAGTCGAAAAGTATTTGAAAAGAAAGAAAGTATTTGAAATGAATGAACCCTCCATATACTTATATGGTCTCCTCCAGCATCGACCTGGAGAGTCACGATCCACAGACCAGAATGGGTATCCCCATAGGGATCCCGTTCCAGGAGTGGAGGTTACTTATGTTGTGGTCCCGGACCAGATTCCGGTGAGATATGTGGACTAGATCCAGAGAGAGAGCTCAGACTAGATCCAGTGATTGAGCCTCCCAGATGGAGATTCCTGGGAGAAGACTCAGAGTGAGATCCCGAGTAATTGGCACACTAGATAGAGATGATTGATATCGTGACTATTTCGGGGATGTGTTCCCTAGGGGCTGTGTGCCCCGAGTTGGCATCTTCTCCGGAAGTGCCTAGGATGGGTTATACGTATGAGTACGTATGAGATTTACAGGAAAGTGGTTTTAGGACGGTGGCCCTGTGTTTTATAATTCAGAAAGTGATTTGGGGACGGAGACCCCGTATTCCATGTTTATGTTTCAGAAAGTGATCTGGGGCGAGACCCTGTATTTGATGTTTTGAGAATGGTTTTGGGCTGAGACCCACGTGATGTGAATTGGGCTGAGTCCCTATTGTTTTGATTTCTGTATTCCATGTTTTAGATTGTGATTTCGGGTCAAGGACCTAAATGGATTTTTGGTTCATGGCGGTTTATGGGAACCGGCATGAACCCTTGGAAAGGTTTTTATAGGTCATGACAGTTTATGGGGCCGGGCATGAACCCTTGAATGATTTTGAGATGTTTGACAAATAGTTTTATGAATGTTTTGCTAAATGGTTTTTGGAATGCATGCATATGTTTTTATGAAGGGCTAAAAGTCTTTATGCGAAAAGGTTTTTTTTTTAAAATGAAATGTTTAAATTGTCCACTCACAGTTTTCGTGTTTTAATGCCCTTCAAGTTGATCGCGGATGCGGGCTGTAGCAGAGACGAGACATCAGTTCCCTCCTCCTACGATCCTAACGCACTCTGATAGCTCCAGCGAAGGCTAAAGATGGAATTTTCCCTAGTCTGACACTTCGTGTCAGACGGGATCAGGCGGGTCCCACGTTAATCACGGGGGATTAGGGACTGGTCCTGACAGGCGAAGGGTGGGGGTTGTAACGACCCGAAAATTCGAAAGAGGAAGATTTGGAAAAATTTGAAGAAAATGACGATTTTGCCCTTGGAATTGGGCGAATGGTTGACTTTTGGTTCGAGCGGTCAAACGGACTTTGACCAAGGACTGTGACGTAGGTTGGGACGTCACGAGTTCATAAACAGGTGGCACGTCCATTTCCGACATTCGAGAATAAAGTTATTATGTTTGGAAGTTTAAGGGTAATTTGGTAAATTGGTTAAAAATTGGCCATTTGTTGACTTTTGATCGGGATCGTGTTTGGACTTTCCGTAAGTACCATTGGGTAGGTCTCGAGACGCTGAATCTGTAGACAAGCGTCATGCGTCAATCGGAGTCCGGATGAAAAAGTTATGTATTGAGGAATTCTAGGGGCATTTTAGTCATTTGTTTATAGAAGGGTAAAATGGTAATTATGGCTGAGAATGAATGAATCAGCATTTAAGTGAATCCCTCAATTCAGAAAGTGACACATGTCACTTTAATTAGATGGATTGGTGGCTTTTTTGTGTTGTCGTGTATGTTTAAGGACAAAACAACAAACAAAATTGCCCACCCTGTGTTTAAATTCTTAAAAATTGATTGATCAAGGAAGTCAATTGTGAAAGCTGAGACGGTTGGGTGAATTTACAGAGAAAAACAAGTGGGAATTAGAAAAGAAAAGGGGAAGAAAACCCAGAGAAACTGAAGACCCAAACCCGTGAAACTTACACTTTTCAAAAATTCGAATGTTAGCTTCTAGCTCGAGATGATTCAAATTGAGGTTCCATTACATCTTCTGGGATCATGTCGACCAGGACCAGATGAAAAATGAAAGGAATTGGGGTTGTTTTGGACTAGAAAATAGAGGGGGGAAGACTTTGAAAATTCGAGCTTGAGTTGAGGAATTAAGGACTTGGAATGATGAAATTGGATTTGGAAATGTGTTTACTGGAATCCCATGATGCTTCCTGATGCATCTATTAAAGGAAATCAATGGGAAATCGTAGGGATTGGACGATGAACAGTGATTCGGTGTTCTTCGAATAGTCGAGTTTGATTCGACTAGATTGAGGTAAGTTTTCATGTAATCGAAGTCACAGAACCTTAATTAGATTCATAATGAAGCTAATGGACAGTTTAATTGTAGAAATCAAGAAAGAATTAAAGGAGATTTAGCCTGGTCACTTCGCGGATTACCGGACCCGTTTAACAGTCAAACGGGTGAAAGGGACAACTGTGCAGGGGTATTGTAGCTGGCGCGTGGCTTCCACGTGCAGCCGCTTGCGGCGGCGCGTGGGGGCGCGTGAGCGGGCTTTTCGAGGTGAGGTCAACATGACTTTTGTCCTATTTAATATAACGAACATTTTGGCATTGGTTTCGAGGAAATCGGACACCGTTTCGATATTGTTTCGAGGGACCGAAGGTTTATGTTACGTTTAAAATACGTATTTAAATCCCGGAAAAATTGGCGAAACTTATGGGAAGTATATTGAGATGTTAGTGACCTTTGATAATGATTTTGGATAGGAGTGATGACTTCCGGAAATTACGGAAAAACGTGCATCTTGGAAAGCGAGCGATATGGACGGTGTGTGAGTGGACTTTTGTTTTCTACCCTGAATGCATGCATATATGTTTTAAATGCTTTATGATATGATTTGAAATGATTTGGTATGATTGATGTTTCGATATGATGATTTTCGGATTTTTGGAATATTATATTATTTTATATGATTTCGAGCACGATTTTCGAGAAAACTGTGAAATTGCTGTTTTGGGCGAAGGCCTGGGATTTGAGATTGGTTTTGACTCAGATTATGAGTTGGGAAATGATTTGATAGATTTGTAATGCTTTGTGCATATATTTGGTGGATTTATGTGAAAATGGCAACTGAGGTTGCGGTTGCGCGGAATTGCGTGAAAATGATATTTTGGGCGTAAGACCCAATGGAAATGTGATTTTGATTGGATTGGTATTTCCATGTGATTACATGATAATATTGATGGTTTTCAGATTTGTGAAATAATCGGGACTCGGGTTTTATGGATTTTGAGGAAATTATGTTTTGGACTGAGACCCTATATTGAAAATGGTGTCAAATGCAACTGTTTTTACTGGTTTTCATGATGATGATATATTGTGGATATTAGGGCTTCTGGGGTGGAATATGTTTCCCCCGAAGTGCACCCTGGATATTAGGGCTTCCGGTTGGGAATGTGTTTCCCCGGAATGAACTCTAGAGATAACGCTCGCCTCCGGGATGGATGTGTGTACCCCGGAGAGGTCACGTAGCACGGTCTGTTGTCGTGCAGTCGAGGGAGGCTCGACTCAGATCAGATGTGCTGGATTATATGGAGATCGGTCGGTGATATGTTCACGACGATCTGGATTGTCGGCTGGTGATGTGTTCACAGCGACGGATTGCCGGCTAGTGATGTGTTCATAGCGGCGGATGCTCGGATTTTGAGCGGTCCTTGAGCCTATTGATTTGCACTCATTGCAAGGATAACGTGACTATATGAGATTGGATATGAGACTGGATATGGAAATGAGTCTCGTGGTTTTATTGAGATTTGTGATCTATAAATGTTTGTGCCCAGATTTATTTTACTCGATTTATGATATGCATGCATGTTTGTGAAACTGGAGGGTAGGAATATATTTTGATAAATGTATTTCTAAAACTTTATTTTGTCCACTCACACCTTTTCTGTTTTATGGTCACCCTCCAGGTCATGGCGCGTTGATCGAGGTTGATCGGGAGGTGGAGGCATGAGTGGGCACAGATACGGTTATCCCTTGTTTGGCAAGTACTGAGGGTAATTTCGGAACTTCAGTTGACTTTTCAGACGGGAGCAGAACCGGGCACGGTTATCTATGTCCTTCGGGGACGGGTCCTGTCAGGGGTTGGGTTTAATTCGAGAAATTCAAGAATTAAATCCTAAAATATACGAAATTAACCAAATTATTTAATATCGGAAGATAAAGAATTTTTAAATTTAAAATTTAAAAGTATTTTTGAAGAATAATTACTTTTAATTATCTTACTTTAAGTTAGATTAAATATTCAAATTATTTTTAAAATGAACAAGTGAAAAAAATATATATAAATATGAGTAATGATTTCATAATCCTCAATATAATCTTATAATAAAAAAATAAAAATAAAAAATAATGTTGAAATCATGATAGATTTTGGTAAGTGTTTTTTAGATTTTTGTTGGATTAGTTTATAATTGGATGACATTAGTTGTAATTTATATAAAACTTATGGTCTATTTTAAATTGTATTAAATGACTAGTCAAATGACCTATGAGTTTAATTTTTCTAGATTCAAATTTTTGAATAAATTTATATGTTAGTAAGGATTTATAAGTTAATTGTCCTAAAATTTATTTTTTTTTTTTGAAATTAAACTTGATAGCTACCTCTTTCCCGCTTAATGTTCCTCCCATCCGATTTATATTTATTTTTTTGACAATTATTATGGTTTCCATATCATATGAGAAATATGTTGAATAAACACTCAATCATAGATTCATATTGCATTTATGAAAAAAAACAATGCAGTTTTTGAACCCCATCTATATGAAGAAAAAAAGTTACGACTTACTTATATATATACTAGCCTCACTACAGGCTGCTCCGAGCATGCGTGAGACTCATCAACGTGCTCCGCGTGCTATCCTGCGTAACTCGAGATTATATTATTTATTATTTACAATTATCAAATATAAAAATCATCAAATCATATTTATCTCTCTTTTTTCTAATATTTTTTTTGTTTTTTCATATTTATCTTTTTTCCTAACTTCAAAATTTGTGGAATAAATCATTTCTAAATGCTCAATTGAGACTGGCCCAAGTGGGCTTATTAGGTCCGATTGGTAAAATCCAATAAAAACCTAACCCAACAAAGGATTTGAGTTTTTATATATGTAACTAAGTCCACCCGTTCAAACCTAGTATTTTTCAAATTATGAAACAGGCCTAACCCAACCTGACCCAAACTCAGAAAATTTAGGCTAGGCTTGCCCAAATCGACCCAATACTGAGGGCTAGCTACTCTAACACTCTTTTTTTTTTTTAGTTTTTAAATTTTTTTTTTCATTTTCCTTTATTTCTTCAAAATTACAAACAATAATTCAAACTAAAATTAACGTAGACAGCGTGCGTGACTATAAGTCTAGTATCACTTTATGTTTATCCTTCAAACCGACAAAACCCTAAAGGCCTCCACCAATAATTCTTAGTAGGTCACCTATCTTAGAATTTCTTCAGCCCAACCTTGCTTAACTTTAAAGTTCCAACCAAATCCAAAGCTAGTGATCTCCCAAAAAGCCTCGTGCTAAGCATTTACATGCCCAAACATATAAGGTACTTCACCCTTCCCTCCGCGAGCGATGTGGGATTACTCACTGTTATTGCTTCTCAAGCTCACGGGTCTTATTCACCCTTTTTTCTTCCGAAACTCACTGATCTTGATTATCGGTCTTGCTTCCAAGCTCACTGATCTTGTTGATCGAAAAAGATGAAAATGACCGTCCTACCCAAATTATTACCCACAAATTAGTAATGTAAGAGTTCTTGGCTCTTGGGAAGGATCCTTGTTTTGAACAAGGGAGTAGGATCCCAACTCGATGGATAACCATCTTTAGATCCATGGAGTAGATCGCATCATCTGAGGCCATATCGTGTTGGATAATAATGTGATCTATGCCAACTCTCCTCAAAAGGTGGCAGATGTTGAGGTCGGGAAACGTATCTCCTTCGAACGTAAATACGGAAACTTTGTGTGTTCCTAAGGTGAAGACTTTGATTGATAAAAGTGGGGCACACATAGTGACAGGACCCATCCCAATCCCCCCGGGATTTGTGCGGGATGACCCTGCTCCCGTCTGACACGAAGTGTCAGACAAGGGATATTTCTGACCTTTGCCCTCCCGGGCCATCAGAGTACGCCAGGATCCGGAGGAGGTATGTGATATCTCGGTCTCTGCTGCAGTCCACATCCGATGTCAACCTGAAGGGCAGTCAAAACATTAAAAACTGTGAGTGGACAAAACAAAAGTTTATAAAAACATTTTAACGAGAAGACATTTGTACCCTTCACTAAAAAGCATGCATGCATTCGAAAACCATTTATCCCAAACAAACCATATGTGGGACTAAGCCCAAAGCAGATATAAACCAAGGTCGAAAGGACCACAATGAAAACGACCATACGGGCCACTGCCCAAATCCATAAGGGACTCGGCCCCAAACCATGAAGAAACCAAGTACACGAGTCACTGCTCAAATCCTGTGCACACCTGTGCACACCACATATCATATATCATATATACATATAAGTCACACAACCAATCCTGTCACGGTATCCAAAGCTACGCGCGTGTTACCCGGGTCTCAATCCGAGTCATCTCAAAGTCAAGGTCAATGTCCGCAGACCACTGACCCTACCCGAGGTAATAGTAACCATAGCCTTCCTGAGAGTAAGGAACCCAACTGGGGGGTGACTCCACTCAGGCCAACGACCCTCCCCGGAGGAGATAGTAGAACATGTAAAGGAAGGTAGATGAACATATATATACATAACATAACCGAGGTAACATGCTGGTTCCCATAAACCGTCATGTACCATAATAACATAACCAGGGTTCATGCCGGTCCCCATAAACCGTCAAGAACCAGAATGACCTAACAAAGGTTCATGCCGGTTCCCATAAACCATCATGAACCACAATGACCTTTCCAGAGTTCATGCCGGTTCCCATAAACCGTCATGAACTTGGAAATCCACGTAGGGTCCCTGACCCGAAATCATAAACCATAAAGTGACTGGGTCTCGTACCCGAACATAGGACATCAACTGGGCACCGTGCCCGGAATCTGAGGTCATATGCCCGAGACAAAACCAAATGGGTTTCATACCCGAGTTTATCCTTTTAGAAATCCAAAACCATTTCATTAAAACCAATAAAGAAATACAGACCCGTATAAGCACCGTATAAGGCCGAAACCTTGAAATACATGCTTATACGTAACCACATACAAATGCACCCATGGCATCATCAAACAAGTAATAAAACATATAATAAACATTTATGCATGCACCAATTTAGAAAACAAGGTCCACTCACAGACCGTCCGAAGCCGCGCCTCGATACGCGTGCCATACGGCTCCCCGAGCCGATCACCGTCACCGGGACTTCCAAACCTGTCCAAATTGTAATAGAAGGTTACTAACTACTTAATTAACCTCCCACTAAAGCCCCGAAATTTTCCCGTATTTTTAACTATTCTTAATCCCGAACCTAAACCTTCTGATGCCCCGAAACATATCGAGACGGTGTCCGATCAACACGAAACCAGTCCCAAAATGTTCGTTACATCGAATAGAGGATTTCACATATTGAACACATCCCCAAATTCTCCCCCACACACCCACACGCGCCACCTGAAGTGGCTGCGCGTGGGCTTCCCGCGCCATCTACAGTACCTGCTGATGTCATCTGACAGCTGTCAGGTCTGACATGTTAGACTCTGACAGGTGCCACGTGTCAAGCTCCCATTGGTCCACATCACTGTGCTGTCAGTACCACGTGGCAGTCTGACATGTGCCACGTGTCATCACGGTACTGGTCCACGTCAGTGACACGTGTCAGCCCCTGATTGGGCCACGTCACTGACATGTCAGTGCTGACTATGCACTGACATGTGACACGTGTCGCACTCCTATTGGCCCATTTTCTGACATGTCAGCTGACATTGTCAGATCTGACAATGCTGACGTCATCCCTGACATGATGACGTCAGCAGGATGACGTCACCTGTCATCTCTGTCCTCCCGCGGGTCGACCCGAATACCAGTAACCGGGTCGCCGTGACCCGCGACTTGACCCGGCCGGTTCTCCGCCGTCCGGCCACCAAAACCGTTCCCGTTTGTCCCATTCTCTTCGTCTCTCCCTAACCTAGAGTTCTAGGACTTTAGAATGGAAGAGAAACATCAAAAACTAACCCTTCAAGATTGGCTATGGCGGGTGAGTTTTCCCCCGCCGTTCACGGCCGTTCCAGGCCACCCCAAGCCCCAAAACCAATCCTACTGACCTCCTAGGACTACCAGCAACCTAACCCAATCCTTGGAATCAGCTAAAAACCATTAAAACGCAATTTCGAATTTTCAAAGTTTTCTTACCTCACGGGTTTCCCTCCGCCGTGGCCTCCACCGTGGGCCACCGTCCTCAGCCGTTGTCCTCAGCCTCTCACCACTTCCTCACGGTCACATTTATTGTATCACAATCATAAGATGAGTGATGGAGGTGGGGAATATGTGTGTTTGTGTTTTGAAGAAAAATGGAGGAATATGGGTTATGGGGTTTCCGGTGGGAAGAAGAATGAAGGAGATGAGATCAGATGAGAGAATGAGAGATGAAGGGTGAGGATTAAAAGGTGAGATTGAAATGGATGGCTAGGATTTAAGGTTGTTAGGTTTAATTATAAAATAATTAAAATAATAATATTTTATTATATAGATCCACCAATTGGGGGATTTAGCCAATAGGATGAGTGACACTTGTCACTCATCCATGGGACCCACTAAAATATCTGCCCAATCAGATTTCGCCAAATCGTCCCCGTCTCGAAGTTCGTGCATAGTGAAATCGAACTTCCGTGACCTATAACTCTCTCGTTCGAAGTCCGATTTCAGCGTGCCGCCTGCCTATGGATTCGTATCGTCCTTACCTACGTAATAGTCCTCGGCCCTCGGCCATCGGACATCCCGGTCAAAAAGTCAACTTTTGACCCCATTTAACCAAAATTACCAAAATGCCCCTAAACTTCCGAACGTCATAACTTCCTCCCCGAACGTCGGAATTGAACGTGCCACCTGCCTATGAACTCGTGACGTCACGAACTACGTCACGGTCATCGGTCAAAGTCCATTTGACCGCCCGATTGAAAAGTCAACATTTTACCCACGCTAGGGGCAAAATGGTCATTTCGCATCGTTCGTCCGATTTAGCCTAACTAATCACCGATTAACCTCACTAATCGTGATTAGTCACTAATCTAATCATGGAATTTGGGACGGGTCGTTACACATAGAGTCAACAATATGGGTTGGGTAGGATTGATGGTGGTGGGTGAGATCGATGGTGCTTGAGATGGATTGGGCCTTGGGGTGGGTAAGATCGGAAGTGGGTACTTTCGCCGCTGCCAGCAGTGCTTCGAAGCCTTGAAAAATATCAACCAACACTGGTCCGCTCTTGTAAAGGCTCTCTAATATGACTTAGAAAATCTAAACAGTATTGATTGATTAGTAGGATAACAACATTGATACGTGAGAAACAATAAAATTTAGAGTAAATCATTGTTACATCCTTAACAACTTTTACTTTTATTTAAAACCTCTAATGTTTGTATATTAAACAAAATAAGACTTTACCTCAAACTTTTTTGTATTCAAAAGTCCCTAAATAGAATTTGAGTAATAAATTCCACATTTACCTTTTTATATCTCAATAAAGAGAATGAGTGAGTTATTGAGAATTCCTTTAAGCAATTAAAAATAACATTGTCTTTATTTGTCCTCTTTGCCCCATGTGCCCTTTAGTGTTTGATTTATTTTCCCTCTTAGGCCTTTATTATATTATGCATATAATAAATTGAATTTTTCTATAAAATAAAAAATAAAGTCTGTATTGTCTAGGGTTCAATGGTAGGGTATAGAAAACAAAAAAAAATATTGGGGGGGGGGGGGGGGGGGGGGGGGTTAGATGATGGTGGAAAATCGTACGACATACGGTTTAATTCTTGAAATTCAAGAATTAAACCCTAAAATATACGAAATTAACCAAATTATTTAATATCGGAAGATAAAGAATTTTTAAATTTAAAATTTAAAAGTGTTTTTGAAGAATTATTACTTTTAATTATCTTACTTTAAGTTAGATCAAATATTCATATTATTTTTAAAATGAGCAAGTCAAAAAATATATATATAAATATGAGTAATGATTTCATAATCCTCAATATAATCTTATAATAAAAAATTAAAAATAAAAAGTAATATTGAAATCATGATAGATTTGGTAAGTGTTTTTTAGATTGTTGTTGGATTAGTTTATAATTGGATGACATTAATTGTAATTTATATAAAAATTATGGTCTATTTTAAATTGTATAGTCAAATGACTTATGAGTTTAATTTTTCTATATACAAATTTTTGAATAAATTTATATGTTAGTAAGGATCTATGAGTTAATTGCCCTAAAATTTATTTTTTAAAAATTAATCTTGACAGCTACCTCCTTCCCGCTTAATGTTCCTCCCATCCGATTTATATTTATTTTTTTTACAATTATTATCGTTTCCATATCATATGAGAAATATGTTGAATAAACACTCAATCATAGATTCATATTGCATTTATGAAAAAAAAAATGCAGCTTTTGAACCCCATCTATATGAAAAAAAAATTACGTCTTACTTATATAGGTACTAGCCTCACTGCAGGCTGCTCTGCGCATGCGTGAGACTCTTTAACGTGCTCAGCGCGCTATCTTGCACAACTCAAGATTATATTATTTATTATTTACAATTATCAAATATAAAAATCATCAAATCGTATTTATCTTTTTTTTTCCAATATTTTTTTGTTCTTTCATATTTATCTTCTTTTTCCTAACTCCAAAATTTGTGGAATAAATCATTTCTAAATGCTTAATTGAGACTGGCCCAAGTGGGCTTATTAGGCCCGATTGGTAAAATCCAATAAAGACCTAGCCCAACAAAGAATTTGAGTTTTTATATATGTAACTAAGTCCACCCGTTCAAACCTAGTATTTTTCAAATTATGAAACAAGCGTAACCCGACTTGACCCAAACTCAAAAAATTTAGGCTTGGCTTGCCCAAACCGACCCAATACTGAGGGCTAGCTACTCTAACGCTCATTCTTTTTATTTATTTTAGTTTTTAAATTTATTTTTCATTTTCCTTTATTTCTTCAAAATTACAAACAATAATTCAAACTAAAATTAACGTAGGCGGCGTGCTTGACTGTGAGTTTAGTATCACTTTATGTTTATCCTTCAAACCGAAAAAAACCCTAATTGGAATTTAGGATATAGCTTTGAAATCCCTGACTGAGTTTATCAAATCACAGTCAAGATACTGAGGGCTAAGTCATGATTAAGGGCTAAGTCATGATTTCGTCTAACTTACGCGTGACACGAAGGCTAAACCGACGTCCAACCTCCACGTAACACGTAAGCCGGACCTGGGATTTCCAAATCGAACCGTCCACAAGTACCGGATTTCCCAGAGCGCGCAGAAACTACTGTGGATCGCTTGTGTGATGTCTCTGTCTCTCTCTACCAACAGCCCGCACCGCAACAACCTGGAAGGTATCAAAAACACAAAAAGGCTGTGAGTGGATAAAAATAAATAACGTTCTGAAAGCAAGTTATAGAAAGGTACATTTATACCCTCCACGCAAAACCAATGCATGCATATGAAAACCAATTCACAAAACCGTTTCATATCTAAAAACCACCAATGAAAACCAGAATCGTTTCTTTTCATCAAATCCGCAATTCAAATCCAGGGCCTCAGCCCAAAATCATAACTTCTCATCAAAGTATGGGAACTCAGCCCCAAAACTCATCAAAGTCAAATCATTCGGACCATTGCCCAAAAAGTCTGAAAACCAGTCAAAAACATCAATCAATCGAGTTGCTGGATCTCAAGTGCGCCCGAGTCTTTAAACTCAAAATCATGCGCATAATTAGGCCTTCTCTGGATATCAACGAGTCTTTAAACTCAAAACACAATATACAGGCCTCAGGGGATATCACAATAACCGAGTCTTTAAACTCAAAACATATACCGAGTATTTAAACTCAAAACATATCAATCCAGGGCCCTCCCCCGTCAATCAATCGAATCTTTAAACTCAAAACCAGATCCAGCCATTTTCCTTTTTTCCGGGTCTTTAAACCCAAAACCATTTTTCAATCAAGTGAAAACCATAGAAAATCCATATCCGAATTTGCAATAATGATTCGGTAAGCCGGCATCCAGAACCATCATCCCGAACCCAAATCTAGAATTTCTCCTTCAAGTTTCAAAACCGAATCAAGAATCATGTTTTCAAAATCCGATTCCAAAATTGAAATCTTGTTTATCGAAATCACATGAACAGGGCTCCAAGCCCGAAATCACTTTTATAAAATCCATCGTAAATCATTGAAATCAAATCATATGTCAAATCCTAAAACCAAATCATCAAATCACAACATAAATTGTAATCTCGTAAAATGTGCAAATACGTAATAATCTCGAAAAACGTGCAAAACCATAAATCATAATGTTCATAATCATAAACATAGAAATCACATATAGAAAACATATAAAAACATATATGCATGCATCCTAAGTTTGAAAGCAAAGTCTACTCACAGACCATGACGTCGCTACCTCGATACGAGTGCACTTACGCCGTTCCCGGCCAATCCACTATCACCGGCTTTCCCGAACCTGTCGAAATCCCATAATAAGGTCACTAACTACTTCATAATACTTCTACTAAAGTCCCATATTTTTCTCGAATTTTTAACTATTTTTAAACGAGCCCTAAAACCTTCGAACATTCTAAAACATATTGAGACGATGTCTGATCGACTCGAAACCAGTCTTAAAATGTTCGTTACATCGATTACATCATTTTACATGTTGAACACTTCCCCAGACTAGACTCCACGCGCCCTCACGCACCGCCCAAAAGGGTTATGCGTGAGAGCCACGCGCCTGCACCAGTCATCTTCTTTCTCGGGTAAACCCGGTTCGACCGGTTCACGGTTCAGCCCGAACCGGCGTGGCTGGTTCACGGTTCTAACTTGTCCAATTTTGTCCATTTTAAACCCTAATAAGTTCTACAGTCTTATCTCAGTATTTCTAGTCGATCTCAAATGTCCTAACATGAAAAATGAGGCAAGATTTTGCCTCCCAAACCGAGGACCGAATCAAGCTCTTTCATTCTCTCTGTTCGCTTGATTTTGGCTGCCACAACTCTTGGTTTTGGTCTCAACAGATTCCTACAACCTCCAAGTACGTCTTTCCATCAACAAAATCGATTATTAATCGCTAAAAACCAAAGTGCCATTTTGAATTAAAAGCTTACCACGTCTGGTTTTTCGGCGACAGGCCATGACAGGCTTCGATACTAGGCTCTCTCGTCTCCTTTCAACATCAGAAACCTCATCATATGCTCCAAATCGATCAATAACGAAGAAATCAACATGTGCCATTTGAATCTCAACAAGGGTGGTCACGGGTCTTACTGTTTCCAGTCCACCACCGTACACGACGGTGCACTCCACCGGCCTCACTCTGCTCGTCTCAACCTTCCTTCCATGTTTGAGTCACAAAGCAAGGAAAAATGATGGAAATTGAAGGTCGTGGATGGCGAAAACTCTCACGGTCTCTGTTTTTGTTCTGTTCCAAAATCTTGTTAAACCGTTAAACCCATTAAAAATGAACGATTGAGGCGGTGAGCAAGGTTCTACAGCCATCCAGACCTAGCCAGGTGTCCAAAACCTTGTGGGCACACTTCCCAAAGCAGCCACATGTTCAAACTTAATTGGGCACAGATCCCAATGCTATCAAATGGCCAAAATGTCCTTTGATGCCCAAATTACCATTTTGCCCCTAAGGTTTTTAGACCAAAATCTGAGCCATCCTAAATCCAATGTCAGCGTTCCGCCTGTCGTTGTACTCAGGGGATCGAGACCTACCTAACGGACCTCGAAGTACGTGCAAAGTCCATGTCGTTTGAAAAGTCAACAAATTGCCCCTTTTTAACCAAATTACCAAATTACCCTTGAACTTCCGAACATCATAACTTCCTCCTCGGATGTCGGAATCGGACGTGCCACCTGTCTATGAACTCGTGACGTCGCGAAATACGTCACGGTCATTGGTCAAAGTCCTTTTGACCGTCCGAACGAAAAGTCAACATTTTTGCCCATTCTAGGGCCAAAATTGTCATTTCGCACCATCCGTCCGAAAGCACCCAACTAATCACCGATTAACTTTACTTATCTGTCATTAATCACTAATCTAATCCCAATTTTCAGGAGGGGTCGTTACATGAAGGGCATTCAAAACATCAAAACTGTGAGTGGACAAAATCAATCATTTTAATAAAAACACTTTCACAAAATTAAGATTTATGCCCTTGACTAAAAAGTATGCATGCATTCGAAAACCATTTATTAAAAAGTTCACAAAACCAGTTGGGCCTTGGCCCGAAACCGTAAATAAACCTATATGGGAACTCAGCCCAAATCAAACACAAGTGGGACTCTGTCCAAATCCAGTAAACGTGGGTCTCAACCCAAAACTATTCTCAGTGAAATACCAAAACATAGAATACGAGGTCTCCGCCCCAAACCACTTTCCGTAAGAACCTTATACGTATCCGCATACGTATAACCCATCCGCGGCACTTCTGAGAAGATGCCAACTCGGGGCACACAGCCCCTAGGGAACACATCCCCGATATATGTCACGATTCATCTCTATACTAGTGTGCACACTACTCGGGGTCTCACTCTGAGTCTACCCCCAGGAATTCTCTATCTCCGGATCTAGTCCGAGCACTATCTCCAGATCTAGTCCGAGCAACTCTCTAGAATCTGGTCCGGGACCACATCATAACTTCCACTCTTGGAATGGGCTCCCTATGGGGATACTCATTCTGGTCTGTGGATTGTGACTCTCCAGGTCGACGTCTGGAGGAGACCAAATAAATCATATGGAGGGTATATATATACATTTTTAAAACACTTTCTTTCTCAAAACACATTTCAACTGGGTCTCATACCCGATTCATCTCATCAGGATTCCTCGAATCCGATTCAAATCCATTTCCACAGGCCTTGGCCTAAATCCACATTTTCAATAGGGTCTCAACCCGAATTCTCATTTCGTAAACCAAACTGAGACTCAAGCCCGATTTCACAATCAACTGGGCCTCTAGCCCGATATCACGACTGACTGGGCCCTAAACCTAAAACCGTAAATCAACGGGGCCTCAAGTCCGATTTCACAACCAACTGGGCCTCAATCTCGATACTACATTCAAAGGGGCCTCAAGCCCAATATTACAGTCATCTGGGCCTCAAGCCCGAACTCGTAAATCAACGGGGCCCTCGGCCCGATCGTATAACTCAAATGGGCCTACAGCCTGATTTTTCATCAAATCAAATGGACTCTAAGTCCGAGGGTTTCCAATCAAATAGGTCTCATGCCCGATTTCATATTTCCAAAAACAAAACCCATTCATTAAACCCTCATTTAAAACCTAGCAAGTATAAGCATCGCATAAAACCGAAAATCTTGAAATACGTGCAAATACGTAAATCCTAGGCTACCACAAAAAAATGCACTCATGGCATCACAAAACATATTCTAAAACAATTATAAAACATTTATGCATGCATCTATTTCGAAAGAAAATTCCATTCACAGACCGTCCGAAGTCGCGCCTCGATACGTGTGCCATGCCCTTCCCGGGCCAATCGTCACCTCCGGGGTTCCCGAACCTGTCCAAATTAATTTAGAGGGTTACTAACTACTCCCCTCACTAAGGCTCCGTAATTTTCTAGAATTTTTAACTATTTTTTAACCCGATCCTAAACCTTCGGACGTCCCGAACTATATCGAAACGATGTCCGATCGACTCGAAACCAGTCCTAAAATGTTCGTTACATCGAATAGATGATTTCACATGTTGGAACCTCCCCCAAGAAATTCTTCACGTGCCCCCACGTACCGCCCAAATGGGTTGCGCGTGTGGCTCACGAGCCCTGCTACAGTGTCATCAGCAACCTTCGGCAGACCGGGTCTGACCGATCCGCCTGGTTTTCGGTCTGGTTCAACCGGCAAGGCCGGTCCAGCTCATTTCTCCCTTATTTTAGCCCGATTTCGATCCAATACAATCCTAAACTTCCTAGTTCCTAATTTCCTACCTATTCATATAATTAAAACTAATAAAAACTCCTAAAATCGACCCATTCGAAATCTCTTTCACGACCCATTTTTTCCGATCAACTTCTGGGCCATTCAACCATCTTCCACCGTCCTAAATCAAGAAAACCCTCTCCTACAGACCCCATAAATAGCCCCTAATCTTTAGATAATAACCCCAACGTTCAAAACCAAAAATTGAAATTCAAAAACAAAACTGGGCTGTAGGGTTACCTGGGTTCTGGGCCATCGCCGCCGTCCATGCTGGCTGGCCATTCGGCTGCCACCACTCAGTCCTCCTCTCTTATTCTGTCCTCACACAACGGTGAAGGGAAGGGAAAATGGTTTTGGGTTCAAAGGGTTTTGGGTGAGATCGGGTTTGATGGATGAAATAGGCAAAGGGATGATATGCATGTATGTAAAATGGTGGACAGTGGATGAGTGACACTTGTCACACATCCATTAGGCCTGAGAAAATATCAGGGGCCCACTTGAGACAAAAGTCAATCCGTCTCTAACTTCGTGCAATAGTTTCCTCGAACTTCCGTGAACCGTAACTTCTTCGTCGAACGTCCAATTTCTACGTGCCGCTTGTCTATTGATTCATATCGACTCGATCTACGTAACGGTCCTCGGCTCTCGACCATTAGACCTCCCTGGTAAAAAGTTAACTTTTTGTCCTCATTCAGAGGCAAAATCGTAATTTCGCCTTGAACGTTCATTAATCCTCGTTTAATCTCCGATTAGCCTTGCTAATCCATCATTAATTATTAATTAGTCCTGATAATTAAGGATGGGTCGTTACATCGATACTCCCCCAAGAGCTGGTATCGTGTCTTATTATATTTTTGTATCTGTATGCGTTTCAGTGCAACCTTGTCAAGAGATCAAAGTTGAATTTGGGTTTTGGAGGTATGCCTCTGCATGTGGGTTTCCAATGTCAATTCGATCCCACAGATGAAGAAATCATTTGGTATATTCGAAGGAAATTGGTGGTGGAGAGGCATACGTTGATTCAATCGTACAGTTACATTCACACCTGCAATCTATTTGGAACAAGAAATGAGCCCTCTGAGATTTGGAGAATGAACAGAGGTGATGAGGTTGATGATGATGAGAAAATGTGTACCTTTTATTTGAGGTTAAGGCTCACCCCAATACGCCTAGATCGCAAGATTGGGGAAGTGGATCTTGGAACGAAAAGCAAATCTCTGAATTGGTTGAAGACAATGAAAATAACGGAATTGGACGGAAAAGAATATTTCAGTTTGTGAATAAAAAAACGGAGGACAACGGGCGATGGCTATTAGACGAATACTGTTTGTTCTCGAGCCCCAAGAATCAGAATGACAATAGTTATGATTTTGATTTTGATATATGTTGGACGAGGGAAAAGAAGGGTTGGTTACATATACAAAATCAAAAGCCCCAAAAAAGGAGGAGGATTTCTGAAAAAGGGGCTGTTCTTTTATTACTTCTCCTCCTCTGTCACCGATATCCTCTAATCTTAATCAAGCTTTGGACATGGACGAACGGTTTCTGCCAAAAATCAATTAACAGGACAAGATGGTGGGTTGCGGCTATTAATCATCTCAATCAGCCCTGTATTTGAATTTTGAATTGTTATTTATCTTCCAATCTCTTATATAGCCTGATCATGTACTTTGCACTTATCAGCTATTTAGAATTCCTAGAACTTAGGCACCATTGTAGTCTTTCAGTTTTGGAGGTCTCTTGCCATCTCTGTATAAATTAAGGTTCACCTCACTTGGAAATATATACAAAAAAACTATGAATTGTTTCATGGTATCAAGAGCTTAGGCTACATACTCAAAATCCTCACCTTCTTCTTCTCCTTTTTTTTTTTCTCGCTCCAGCAGATACCTCAATATATTTTTCTCTCTGAGAATACCTCGACCCCTCTAGCTCCTTCTTCCACCCCAAATATGTCAAGACCCGACCCTCCTCGGCCAAGACTCAACTCTAGCACGATATTGTCCGCTTTGGACCTCCTCGCCCTCACGGTTTTGTTTTCGGGAGCTCACAGTGCAACTTCCCAGGAAGTCACCCATCATGGAATTGCACCAACCTCAACTCGCTTAATTTTGGAGTTCCAACCGAACCCAAAGCCACTGAGCTCCCAAAAGGCCTCGTGTTAGATAGGTGTGTGCCTACACCTTTAAGGCACACTACCATTCCCTTCCCAGATCATTCACCCCTCGCAAGAATGTGGGATCGTTCACCGTTCCCTTCAGGACACAGGTCTTACAATTCACCTCCCTTAGGGCCCAGCATCCTCGCTGGCACACTTCCCGGTCGGGGTCTAGCTCTGATACCATTTTGTCAGGACCCGACTCAAGCACGATATTGTCCGCTTTGGGCCTCCTCGCCCTCACGGTTTTGTTTTCAGAAGCTCACGGTGCAACTTCCTAGGGGGTCACCCATCATGGAATTGCACCAACTCTCAACTCGCTTAATTTTGGAGTTCCAACTGAACCCAAAGCCACTGAGCTCCCAAAAGGCATTGTGCTAGATAAGTGTATGCCTACATCTTTAAGGCACACCAACATTCCCCTCCCAGACCATTCTCCTCTCACAGGAATGTGGGATCGTTCACCATTCCCTCCAGGACACGGGTCTTACAAAATATCTCCACTCTTGTTTATGTCAAGCTAACATAGACCAATTACCATCTCCACTCTTGTTTATGTCAAGCTAACAAAGACCAATTACCTGCTCTGGGAGAGCCAAGTCAAGCCCTTCCTATTTGGCCAAAAAATTTGGCATTTTGTCGACGTCTCTCATCCCTGCCCGTCGACTACCCTACCCTCCCCCACATCCTCTGCTTCTGATTTATCTTCCTCAGACACTACTCCCACCCTCCTCCCCAACCCTGCTTATTCTCTTTGGTTTCAGACGGACCAAACCTTGGTGAGCATGCTTCGGGCGACTCTCACTAAGCTCGTGCTGTCCCAGGTCGTTGGGCTCTCAACTTCTCGCAAAATTTGGGAGTTCCTTCAGTAGAACTCTCACAGCAGTCGTTGGCCAACGCGACCCATCTCCGTTTCCAGCTGATGTATTTCGAAAGGTTCCAAGACGGTGTCAGAGTACCTCTCCCACGCGAAGTCTCTTGCTGATTCGTTGGCGGCCATCGAACCTGTCACCAATGTCGATTTGGTCTCTTCTGTTCTTCGCAGTCTAGATCAGGATTACTCCATGCTGGTCACCGCCATTCTTAATTTCCTTCCTCTCCCTCAGTTCCATGACCTCAGGGCTCGTCTGTTTTCCTTTGAAGCCCAGCAGTCCCTCACTGCGCTTGCCTCTTCCACACCACAGACCTTCTATGCGTCACACGGACGCTCTCACTCACGTGGTGGACCATCTTCCAAATCCTCCCGTGGTGGCCGAAATGACTCGGTACACGGCAGCCCCGCCAGCATGGGCCTTCTCAAAATTCTGCTAAAGGCCAATCCAATAGGCCCTACAATGTCTCCAACCTTGTTTCCCCTGCGGTGCACAAGTTGCGGGAGAGTGTTAATCATCTCGATCAGCCCTGTATTTGAATTTTGAATTGTTCTTTATCCACGAATCTCTTGTATAGCCTGATCATGTACTTTGCACTTATCTGCTGTTTTGAATTCCTAGAACTTAGGCGTCATTGTAGTCTTTCATTTTTGGAGGTCTCTTGCCATCTCTGTATATATTGAGATTCACCTCACTTGGAAATATATACAAAAAATTGTGAATTGTTTCAGCGACTCCTGGGTTTTTTGGTGGTACTGGTAATGGAGGAGAAGCAGAGCCCAGCAGCAAATTGTCTACATCTAGTTTGGAGAATGCCTCTAGAACCAATTCCAACACCAACTCCAACTTCAACCAATCATTGGACATGGCGGCTGAGGCGGCGGCAGCTCCCGGCTTCGTTGATGGGAATGGAGAAGCAGAGCAGGAGGCGTGCTGCAGCATGAATCAATATCCATGTAATTGTAATTCTGATGGGAATGCCTTAAAGTTGGACTTCGACTTCGACTTCAGCCAGCCATTTGAGTTTGGCGACGCGGAGGAGGTGGATCGCGAGGGAAATCTTTCTGGCACGCCGCCGCCCGGCCTATGCCAATTGATTTGAATCCTCCCTGTTTGGTTGCTGCAGCAGTTGGAAGAGCTCTGCCACTGGTTTTGAGAATGACACTCCCAAGTCCCAACAACTCCAACTACCGGCTCAACTTCAACATGCTGTTAGACGACCATCTTATCTAATATTGCCAATTCCAATTGGGTGCTGCTACAGTCACAATTTTGTACCAACTTATTTTTTATCATCATCATTATCATCATCATGATCAGCTGCAATTCTGTTGCCACTTAATACATAGATACGTATGTAAAGTTTCTTTTATTATCTCTCGACCTCTTTTCTTTTGTTAATGCTTTTATTAGATCCTTCATGAAAGTAAGGAAAAACCAGTATAAATGAGATTTTGATGCTACTACATCCAATTATTTGCTTTGAAATGTATGGCATTGGCATCCATGAACATTCCGATCTTCTACAGAGCACCCTTCTTCCCTTTAACACTAGAATATATACAGGTAAAACAAATAGAACACAAAAATTCAAGGACTAGGGTTACTAACTTAGTACTAGGAGGCATTATAAAAGGATTCTCACGTTCCACATTTAAACAAGTTTGAGGAAGTAAAATTATAGAGCTAAGGGTCCTTGTGTAAGTCTCTGCATCTCATTTTGGTCATTTAGGGTTTCAATGAGGAGTGGAGGAGCATATTGGGCAGTGCCTTGGTGCTCTTCTGAATCCTGGCAGAATGAAAGAATTATAGTGTCAATTGACATCTCCACTACTGCAAAGAAAAGAGTTGCAACCACGTAACCGAGGCCCCAGCAAACCTGCAGAAACACATACAAGATCCAGCAGATGTAGGGCAGACGAATCATTTTCGTACCAATTATTCTACATTACTTCTTTGTCAATGAAAAATAGACCCTTGGAATCTTTACTACACAAAACTAGAAAAATGCACAATATTGAGTTCATGACAAACATACCAACACAGGAAACAGTGGAGAAGAAATCTTGTTGTGGGAAGATTTGTATTTGTGAGTATCCAACATAAGGAAAGCAAAAAGCGCTGTTGAAAGGCTGACACACAATTTTCCCAAGAATAGGATAACATCTCCAATCACATTCACCCTCCCTATTCGAAGGATGTTGCTGATGATCAAATCTGTTGCAATTGCAGAAGCCTTACAGAAGCTTTTACCGGTTATAGCAATCTGCAAGAGTAACAAGAAATTCGTTGAGACAACTTTTCATTTTACCATGCTATGAATATGAGCACAAATACACATGACTTTTCACATGCAAAGTTGGTTCAGAGTAGTTAAGTCCAAATTACCATAATGTAGGCATTGCGATTCACCGATTTGATTGTCCACTCGACACACCTCAGGAAAAATGCATAAGTATGGTACACAGCCTTTCCAAACCAGTTATCAGGTATGGTTCCAGCAACTTTTAGCCTTCGACGAATTGACTCGAGCATAAAGCGGATTGATTCCACAAATGACACAATCAGGGAACCGAGAGCAACAGACCCAAGGTTATAGCGCACAAGCCGTTTCATGGAAGAAAAGACTGGAAGAAATGGAATTTCCGGCTGCGTTGTAGAAAATAATGAGCAATTAAAGTTTAAAAATTTGTGCATAATGAAAGAAAATTAATTTTTCCTAAAAAAGGAAATCTCCGGTAACTCAATATAGAAGTTACTAAAGACAACCGATGAGCAGATATTAGCTATGTCTAGGGTGATACTTCTGCAACATAAACTCAGAATAATGACACCATATGAGCACTGACAGGTGTGTCAGCATGAGATACTGTCAACTCAATATTACTATGCACAGTTTTGGAATGCCATAACAGACCATTAAATCCGTGGCTTAAAACATCAGAGTCTAAGCACACTGAGAGGAATTGGACCAATAACTCTAGAAGAACCATGGATCTAGGAATCATAGCATGACTCCAAGAGCTAAGCCACATTACAAAAATTACTCAAATATTCAATGCTATCATAACTTAGCATTCAACACCAACTCTCATATTTACATGCCTATATTGCCCATTCTGGCCCATTCTTAGCATTCAACAACAATTCTAACTACAAGCCAACTTAATTGTAAACATCTATGTATACAGCTAAGTACTTACTGAAGCTTCACCGCGAGCCCAATAATAAGAGGCAACAGAACCCGCAATAATAGTTGAAGAGCATGCTATAAAAAATTGTGTAGCCCAATAACCCCCAAATAGGTGGAAAAGGATGGCAACTCCAATATGAGGAGTGTAATGAATGCTATAACCACAACAGTGATCACAGTTCACTCGTTTTGACCCAAGATCATAAGCGCAGCAGTTTAAATTGCAGTAATTCTGAACAACTTGACCAGAACTGAAGAGATGGAAAGCAGCTGAGAACCAGAACATGTAAAAAATTGCAAGGATCAAATATGGAATGACGGGAAATATTATGAGAGCTTGAGCTTCTCCTATGACTTTTGCAGCAACCTGCATATAGATCAATGTATAGAAGCACTGAGTTAAGGGAAAGTAAAACTGCAGGATGAATTAGGCAATCAGGTTTTATGTTAAACAAAGATACGAGTGCTGGTGTTTCCAGGGTGCACATTTAAATTATATCTTACATATTCAATGTCAAATATATCATAATAGTAATATTATCTATCGTTTCTGATGTATTTGTTCCCTCATTGTGCATGCTCCTCATCATGCACGCTTCTCCTAAATCATAAACTGAAATTAAAGAGGACCAAGTAGATTAACCTTAAGTTAAAGGCCATACCTAACATGTCCTACATCGGCATTTTACTTCACAAATTGAAGCACGCAGTTCTTAAATCAGAGAAACCAGAACAGTTTTAAATCAAAAGATCTCCACATCTTGAGGATGATCAACTTTTTCATATTTGTAATCTTACAAATTCAAATTATTGATAGGAGATCATGCTTGCCTTAAGGACAGATGTTGCCATTAGGATCCGGCGGACTATAGCAATTGATGTAAGAACAGCAACGACCATAATAAAGGTCATCAGAACAGCAACAGCACGGAGATGATGTAACTCCTGAAAGATTGAAGCTATTGACTTAGTTGAAGATACATACAAACTGTTCCAGATTAGGAGTGCTCAGTTAATGAAGGTACACACCCTTCCAAATATCCGAATGTATGGATCGTGCTCGCCGATGATTGGGGAGATAGCATCATTTCCTATCCATCCAGCTAAAGTAAGCAAGAAACATGAGGTTAAGCACTGTATTTTGTTGAATATTGTACAAAGAGAAGAATACAACTTCTACGAGTAAAAGAGCAGACAGCTTGATTAAGTGAAAGAATATGCTTGAGTCTCAAAAAATTCATGTTCTAAAGATGAGACAAAAGAATGGTAAAACCAATGTTGAATTTGAACAGGAGAGAATAAAAAATGCACATGTATGAAATCTCCGACAAGAGTTTTAAGATACTAAATTATGGAGAGAAAAGTATTCAAAATTGAGGGAAAGAATATTTTCCTGTTCATATTGAGCTTTAAACCCTAGAGAATGGTTTCCCAAACAAGAGAATGAAGAACAGTAAGATATAGTTCTTGACCTTTCAAGTAATAGAACATTGTGACTGCTAGTATGAGAATGTTAAAGAGCACAACTGTTATCCAAGGCATTGCAGCAACAAAATGACGAATCAAAAGCAGCCAAACCACTGACAGGAAAAGTGGCAAGATTCCTCCACAAACAATCAAAACTGGCCAGGCCTTCCCAATATCAGCCATGTATCTCTGCAAGAAACTGAATTTTAGAATTATAGAACATGTAAAAGGCATATATACCATTAACAAAAGCTATGCACCTAATGAAGTAATTAAGGGAAGAGAAAAAAAAAACAGCGAGGGAAGGGAAATATGGAGCATCTGACACCATATTTTGTTTGAATTTTTTTCAGGCCAAAAGAGATTCAGAGAGAATATTAGGAGACTAATTCCAAGGCCGAATAGCTGTTTTTCAAGAAAACCAACAACTTCCTATAGTTTCAGCAGGCATCCACGAAATAGATGACCCTTTTAGGTAAAGGAGATTGACCAGGAATTCTTATAGCCTGGTCAGTTTTATTGACTGGGAAGCAAGTCGTGTAAACGAAAATAATTCACCATAGCTATCAACAATAGCATTTGATATCATTAAAGGCAGAATCTGATGCCACCCTAATGCAGCCAGGCTAAATTAAGTTCATAGAAAAATGAAAAGAATCTTTTGATATAGGGTTTAGAATGACCTCAGGGTGCTTTATATAAAGGACAACGGACTACAGTCAATCAAAATAAAGTTCTAGCCACTACTTATGTTTCTCTTTGAATTAGTATGCCAGTTGTAAACAACATCAAAGGCAGAAAACTTTATGCACTGTTTAAGAAGCATACTCATTATAAGAAAGAGTAAGGAGAAAGCAAACGCTGCTCAACCTTGAAGACAGATGACTGAGAATTGATGGACCTGTGAATAGATTTATCTATAATAATATCTCCGTTGATATTCACTCCACCCATTTGCTGCCAGTGCCTCAAAGATACGTTTGAGGGACGAGCAATAAATTGACAGCTCCAATACACTGGAAAAGGGAAGGGAATATCAGTAAAGTTTGACATCAGAATAAACCACACATTTGAGAATGAAAGCATGCAAGGACTACATCTTTTTCTATTATATGCCAAAAGGTTTCTCCCACTGATAGATGCATATACATAGCAAATATAACGTATGCAAGCAGAAATATTTGAACATGAACAAAATGGAATAATATAATATTGATACAATTCAATGATCCCAAAAAAAAAGTGCACTCATTTACCATTTACACTTGGAAATATGACAGGGTAACAAGGGCCCTGAAGTTGAAGAGAGGAGTTTCTCATTTCTGGTGTAAGGAACTCATAATAATCATAATTCCTATTGATCCAATCATCCATTGAGATACGGATATCTCCTTCAGGATAATCACACACCCAACTTAGTGAATCTTCTGAAGGGGTAGGGCAATCCAATAAGCATATACTCCGAGCATTGGCCAACTTGAATTGATTGTCTTTTAAACCACTTAGGTAAACCTGGTTAGGATTTAACCAATACTTGAGTTCCAGTTCACGAAGTCCGGGTTTTGCATGCTTGTCACCACAAACATTCCCTTTGTAGTCGAGCCCATAAGTGAGCCTGGTAAACCAAATCACCATTAATTTCCATGATGAGATAAAATAAAGAGAACTCAACCATGTGAAAGAATTGTAACCATGGTGTGGTAAAATGGAGAATGCACACAGAAAATATACAATGTAGCCAAACATTAACAAAGTTACTGCACAAGTCAAATGAAAATTGCACAGATGAAAGAACAAGTTTCCCAAGTAAGATGCAGCAATTAATAATAATATAAGAAACAAATTGTACAGAAATCAAAATAGCATTTCAGATTTCAAAAGCTTGAATGACATTAAATTATTATTTCCTCTATAAACAAATCACAAACCAGGTAAACTCAGTTCAATTTTTGAGAATCTTACTACAATTTCTTTACCAACCAAATAGTGTAACATAAAACATCTTGTTAGATTATGCTCAACAGAAAAAGAAAAACAGAGGACAGCTGAAGACCCAAGAAAGAAAAATCATGCTAAAAACAAACCGATTTAAGGTACACTGGTGTTTCTTAAAACTCAGAACGCCCTAACAACATAGTATGTTTTCAGCACCTATAAGGACAACCAAACCAAAAAAAAAGAAGGCAATTTTTGTTCCGATTTTATTCCAACAGATAAGTAATAACGTGCATATGGAAAAATACCCAAAAAATACACAAATGCCCATTTCGTAATACTATGTATTTTGAGCTAAAAAAGGAACCCATTTGAGAGACGATGATTCCAACCTTTAAAAAATCAAAACTTTTCCAAAAATGAAAAAGTATGGTTGAGATTCTTACCTTAACGGGTTCCCTTGGTTGAATCCAAAGCTGGAGTTAACAATCATAGCAACCCAGAAGGCGATAAAGATGACAAGGAACACAAGGTCCCTGCATTTCCTGTTGTGGGCAATGATTGAAGACATCTGCGCACTCCCATCACTTGAAGGGTACCTCCCTATGACCGCCCCCAAAGGACCCCTCATTTCTACCCACAAATTAAGTCTTTCTCTGCCAATCTTCTTCAGCAATGAGAGTGAGACGAAAAGGCAGCAGCAGAGCTGCAGGGTGTGTAGCTCCGACTGTGTGAAAGGTCCCCGAGGGTTTTAAGATTTGGAATACTTTTTAATGAAGCCCTCCGACTAAGACAAAGATATCACTATAGCCGGTTTATAACGTCCTTGTCAGGTGGCTTGGCATATATATTATGGGCTCATTCTCTGCCTTTTGTTTTTTCCCTGTTTTTTTTTTTTTAACAAACAAAATAGTAAAATTTGAGTAAAATTATGACATGATAAATTTTTTTGATACCATGAGAAAATAAATACGAGATATAGGGGTTAAAAGAAATTTAACTTCAAAGTTAACAATTGTTAAAAAAGGAGAACTGGCCTGGAGGTGGACATAAATGCCGGAAAAATTATATGAGAAAGGATTAATAGGAGGTGGAGCTTCAATGATTAAGGACTGCAAATATTTTTTTTATCTAAAAGAGCTTAAATAAGAAGATGGTAATAATAAGAGAAATCTTCTTAAGATCGAAAAAAATAATAATAAAAATACGATTATAAATCACACTATGCAAGAAAAAAATTAATAATTTAAAACTCTGAAAAAATCTCTCAATTTGATCGATCGTAGAAAATTCTGGCCTAAAAGTAGTTTGGAGTGAAATTTTTTATAATAAAATATAAAAAGATTAAAAGAGAGAATATGGGAAAAGCAAGGAGCATAGGAATAGAACGAAAAGAAGCCGTGAAAGCAGCTCTACTTGTTAGCCGCCGCACAAAAGAAGCCATTATGGGAAGTAGGAATATTATATAATTTTTTAAGGAATATTATATAGTTTTTTTATGGAATATTATATAATTTAAATTTTAACAAGAATCTATTAGAATTTAGAGTGTATTTAAATCAAGTAATTCCGCCGCTTAGCTGATAAAGACTGTACCACACACACACTGTGACGCTGATAGCGTGAGTCTCATGCTCGGCTATGTTTTTGTTCCCCACACTGAACCAGAACTGAATGGAGAAAGTATTTCACGGGGTAATACTGCATTACCCAAAAAATATGAGTAAAATATTTGAGTCATGCATTTCCACCAATTACAAAAAACACACTTGCGCGCAACACTAATGTTTTTTTTTTTGGTCCTGCATTTCCACGCGCGAGAAAATATTTTGCGATTTGTTTGCTTAAATTCCTGATTTCAAATTACATGTGTTTTTTTTTGTCAAATTATGAAATTTATTAAGATAGAAAACGTAGAAAAATTCAAAATAGAAAAATCATAAACGTTAAAACCTACTCAAGACATTACACAGAAACGCTAAATAAATAAAACATAAAAACTTAACAAATAAGTCCAAACAACAATAGCCCATAAACAAATAAGCCCACAAAATAAATAAAACCAAAACCCTAGATGCTACCTAGCACCCAGCCACCACAGCGGGACACAATCTAGTCCGGAGCCAAGGAGATCGATCAGTAGAGCATGGTTTGGAGGCACAAAGCCACCAAAGATTAACATACTCAGACGATCAGTTCGATCATGAAAGACCGATAATTTTCTCAACTCAAACACCCAAGTCGGAAATTTGGGGAAGTGCTGAAAATAGGGAAGTGCAGTACTAGTACCAAGCAAAGTAACCAAGAGAAACATCCATAAAAATTTATGGGCAATGGATTTGGGGAAGAAGAATGATGTGGATAGATAGTGAGGTATGGAAAAGGAAGGAATGAACATGGGGCTATGAGCAAAAAACAAAGGGCTGAGAGAAAAACAACCGAAAATAAAGGAAGAAAAGAGAAAACACACATGCAAATCGAGTCATCGGCGAAGAACACCGGGGTAGGAAGATTCCTATCTCCAAAAATCCATCTTGAGCACCCTACATCACCACCAAGACTGTACGCCGATGCTAAGGTAGACGAAGGAAAAGGAAGGAGTGAAAAAACTGCCCACGTAGAAGAGAATGAGAGGCTACTGTTGAGGAAATAAGGAAAAAAAGTGGGAAAGGAAAAGGGAGGTGGGAGTTTGCTCCAGATCTACTGTAACGACCCGTTCCGGGTATCGGGATTAGCGAAGTGATTAGCAACAGATTAGCTAAGATAATCGGTGATTAGTTGGGTACTGTTGGACCTTGGGCGTAGAATGACGATTGTGCCCCTAGTTTGGGCAAATTGTTGACTTTTAGTTTGGGCGGTCAATTGGACATTGACCGATGACTGTGACGTAGTTCGGGACGTCACGAGTCCGTAGACAGGTGGCACGCCCGATTCCGACATCCGAGGAGGAAGTTACGATGTTCGGAAGGTTGAGGGCATTACCGTAATTTGGTTAAAATAGGGGGAAAAGTAGACTTTTGGTACGACAAGTCAAATGCACATGTTTTAAGGACCGTTATGGAGGTCTCGATCTCCTGAGTACAACGACAGACGGCATGTGCCATTTGGAGTTCGGGAACTAGTGTTACGGGTCAAGGATTACGAAGGGCAAAATGGTAATTTGCCATGAAAGGGGAAATCTGGTCTTTTGGTTGCTTTGGGATTTGTGCCACCAGGATGGTGACACTTGGCTTATTCTGGAATTTGTGTCCACGGAGATTTGGACACCTGGCTCATTTCTAGAGGGCTGTAGACCTCTCAGTTGATCTCAGGGCAGTGGTTTTAAACGACAGAATTGGTTGCACGGCTTGACCATGGGAGAAACAGAGCACAGAGTAAAACCGTGAGGAACCCACTTCATAACTCACTTCGATTGTCATCCTTTACCTTTGACGAGTGAATGAAATAGACTAGAAGTGATGAGACATAGTTGAGGGTGGTGATACGGCGGCCACGACGGCAGGGGAAGGTAAGGAAACCCGTGAAGCCCCTGTTTAATTTTCGATATTGGAAGTTAGAATGAAGGGTTAAGGAGCCTAGCAGACTATTCAATCTTGATGCTGAGGTGTTTAGGAGTCAAATAAGCCCGAACGAGTGGATTTCCGTGGACGTTTGCTGGAAAACCGAAGGCGGGAAAGGTCGAATTCAAAAATGGTGTTTTGTGTTTTCGTGACAATCACTAGACTTTGATGGTTGGGAATGTACTTTTAGACTCTCAGGAGGTGAATGGGACCAGAACCATGGTTCATCGTGGCCTATGACGGGTGAACGGAGGAGGGAAACAGGGACCGTGTAATCGTTGATCGTGGAGGTACTTTCCACCTCACTTTTCATGTTTTTCTGTACCTAGATCGATTAGAATTTAGAGGACGAATTGAATGGTTTTAAAAGGACAAAAATTGGATTAGAAATGGTGAAGAACCGCCTGCGCTGGTTCAACTGGACCGGTCTGAATTGAACCGGTTGGACCGGGTTTTCCCAGGGAAGACGACGACACTGTGCTGGGCGCGTGGCTCCCACGCACAGCCCCTTTAGGCGGCGCATGAGGGCGCGTGGGGCACCTTCCGAGGAAGTGGTCAACAGGAAGTGGTCAACATGTGAAATTATGTACTCGATGTAACGAACATTTTGGCACTGGTTTCGAGTCAATCGGACCTCGGCTCGATATGTTTCGAGCTATCCGAAGGTTTTAGGGCTCGGTTAAAAATAGTTAAAAATACGGGAAAATTATGGGACTTAAATAGGATTTTTTTGAAGTAGTTAGTGACCTTAGTGTGGGTTTTGGACAGGTTCGGGAAAGTCGAGGATAGAGGAATGGCCGGGAACGACGTAAGTGCGCGCGTATCGAGGCGATGTCGAAATGGTCTGTGAGTGGACTTTGTTTTCTAACTCTTGATGCATGCATATATGTTTTTATATGTTTTCTATACTTGATTCTATGATTTGGTTTATGATTGTGATGGTTTACGGTTTGTGCACGTTTTTCGAGGAAATGACGGTAATTCACGTTTTACGAGATTTTGACGGATATGTGAATTGAACTTGGTTTAATGATTTGATTTCGGGATTTGAAATATGATTTGATTTCAAAGAAAGTAAAAGTGCTTTTGAGAAACGTGATTTCAGGTTTGTGAATCGGATTTCCGGATGATGATTCGGGATTCGATTCGGGACTTGAAAGTGGATTCCGGGTTTGGGTTCGGAATGGTTATTCCGGATGCGGGCTTACGGGATGATGGTTGTGAACTCGAATCTGGAATGAATGATGGACATGGATTTGGAAATGGATTTTCAAATGGTTTTGAATTGGATTTGCTGGATCTGGTTATTGGGTTTAAAAACCCGGATTAAGATTGACGGGGGACGGGCCCGGATTGGATTTAAAGACCCGGATTGAGTTTAAAGACTCAGAGTTTAAAGACTCAGATATATTGATATTTCCCCCGTAGGCCTGTTGAGTTTAAAGACTTGGGAGTTTAAAGACTCGGATTATTGAGGCCTGGATTGTGTTTAAAGACTCGGGAGTTTAAAGACTCGGATAGATCCAGCAGGTTCGGTGAATGGAAAAATGATGTGGTTTTCAACAAGGTTTTCCGATGTTTTGGGCAGTGGCCCATATGAAATGCTTTTCGATGGCTTTGGGACTGAGTTCCCGGATTTGATTTGAGGCTGAGGTCTGTATTTGAATAATGGTTTTGGTACGGGTTTTCAAATGGTTTTTCGTTGGTAGTTTTTGATATGAAGGGTTTCATAACTTGAATGGATATGCAGGCATTGGTTTTTACGCGGAGGGTATAATGTCATTGTTTTATCAAATGTTTTTAAATATATTTTTTATTTTTGTCCACTCACAGTCTTTTCATATTTTTGATACCCTCTAGGTTGTTACGGCTCGGGCTGTCGGTCGAGATAGACGGAGACATCACACGTACAATCCACAGTAGACTCTACGCGCTCTGGCGAGTTTGGAAGATATTAAGACGTTCGGTTCGGAAATCCCTTGTCCGACTTACGTGTCACACGGAGGTTGGACGTCCGTTCGGTCTTTGTGTCATGCGTAAGTCAGACAGGAGCGGGGTTTAGTCCCTAATCCTGGGGGATTAGGGGTGGCCCTGACATCTACCACTAGGAGGTGGAGATGGAAGAAACTGCCACTCCTGGTGGCTAGATTTTGTTCTGAAGGGGAGGAAGTAGAGAGAGGGCAAAGAAAAAAGTTAAGAGAGAGAGTGATGGATGATTCAAATTCCATGTTTATAGGTTGAATTGCATAATTCCTAGTTTCCTACATGCGGAAAATTTTCTTTCTCGTCCAAATAATTTTTTATTTTTTCTTTGATGCATTAAATATATGTAACACCCCAAACTTTTATGATTTGGTAAAGTTGGAAATTTCTTGTAAAATGACCGTTTTGCCCCTTGAAAAGGGAGAATTGTTGAATTTTGACCCGGGACACTTTTTGGTCTTTAACCATTGACCATTAAGTAGATCGGGACGTCACGAGTCCGTAGACATGTGGCACGTCAAATTCGGACGTTCGACGGGAAAGTTATGGTCATGGGAGTGAAAATGGCACTATTCATGATTTCCGGGAGTTTAAACACTTGGAAAATTTTGATTGGATAAGGAACTCGTATAGGACCCTTGGAAGTGTCACTCATCCCATTGGTGCATTCTCCCAAAAGTTTTGGATCTGATTAGGGTTCCTAAAACTAACATTTTCAGTTCATTTTTCACCTTCATCATCTTCTAAACTCTCTCAACTCGTGAACAACCTAAACACAAACACCATCACCATATCATCCTACTCTATCATCATTTCTTGTTCATTTTGAGACTGAGAGTAACTATGACCAGTGAGATGTGGAATGACGACAGCTGTGCACGACGGATCACGGCGGGAAGGTAAAACCCGAAACACCCATTTTGGTTCAAAATGGAAATCGATTTTAGGATGTGTGTTGATCGATCTAATGGACCCTAACTTGTTCTAAAGACCTAGACGATCTCAGTTGGCTGGTTTTCGAAGCTAGAGGTGGCCAGAGTTGAGAGAAAATAATGGAGGAAGTTTACGGGCTACTATTCATCGATAGGTACGGTTTTAGTCTGTTTTTCCTAGTTTTGATCACTTAGATCGATTAGGGAGGTTAAGACGAACACATAGGAAGAAACCACATAAACAATGGTTGAGAAACCAGATTTCTAGGACTGGGTCAAGTAGCAGGTCTGCTCGACCCATTTCAGAGGACCCGTTGAGAGGTTAGGTGTAAGACCCGTGTCTTGGAGGGAACGGTGAATAATCCCACATTCCTGCGAGGGAGGAATGGTCTGTGAGGGGAATGGTGGTGTGCCTTAAATGTGTAGGCACACACCTATCTAGCACGAGGCCTTTTGGGAGCTCAGTGGCTTTGGGTTCGGTTGGAACTCCAAAGTTAAGCGAGTTGAGGCTAGTGCAATTCCATGATGGGTGACCCCCTGGGAAGTTGCACCATGAGCTTCCGAAAATAAGGCTAGGAGGTCCAAAGCGAACAATATCATGCTAGAGTCCAGTACTAACGGAGGAAGGTCGGGTCCTGACATTAGGGGTGATGACATCATCAGCTAACGTCATCACTTGTTAGACTGTCAGGAAAGGGGACCCAATAGGACGTCGACACGTGTCACATGTTAGTGCCCAGTCAGCACTAACATGTCAGTGACGTGGCCCAATCAGAGGCTGCCACGTGTCACTAACATGTTAGTGACGTGGACTAACCAGACGCTGACATGTGGCACCTGTCAGACCTGACAGTGTCAGATGACGTCAATGTTGACTTTTACTGTTGACCTAACGTCAGCGTTGACTTTTTACTGATGCCAGTGTTGACTTTTTGGTCAACATTGACTGTGACTTTGACCCACGCGTGGGGGTGCATTGGCACATTTTTCAAGGTGAGATTGGTCCCATTTGAAAGGTTTCGATGATCCAGATCCAATGGTGATGGTTTCGGGTCAATCGGAGATCGTTTGATAAGTCAATTGGGGTTTAAAGCCTCAGGAAGCTTGTTCAAGACGTGTTCCCGGACTGGGACTGTTCAAGGGTTGTAGGTTTAAACTTGTAGAGTCCGTTAATGACCTTTAGCTTTGTTTGGACAGGCCTGGAGACTGTGACTTAGCTTTAGGATAGGTTTAGGCGGTTCGATTGCGCAACAAGGACTGTGTGTGAGTAGGCTTTTGATTTCTAAATGGATTGCATGCATAAATGTTTTCATTATATTACTATATGATTAGATTTGGATTATTCTAATTATTATTTATGGATGATTTATACTTATCACGTTGTTTTGGGCTTGAGACCTGTCTGGTTATATAGTGTTTGGTTTTGGAGTAAAATTGGGATTTCACTGGTTTATACTATTGCACTGTACATACCGACCTTTGGATTATTGTCTCCTCTAGTCACTTGTTACCCTAGAGTGGTCACAATGCATTACCTAAGAGGGGTTGCTCTACGTGAAAACATGTAGAGAGGTCCAGGATCAGGATTGCTATTGGTTTACCCTGAGCAGTGATCCAGGAATACTAGGACACTGGTGGACCCATGAGGATATTCGGTATTGAGCCTCGGGTGGCACGCATAGCCTTAGGACCGTGACAGTATTGGACATTAGGGATGTCAGGGTTAGGGTATACAGTGCACTATTATGATTGTTTCGTACATTCTACTATATGAGATTATGATTATACGATTCAGTTATTATACATATGTTTTGACTCGAATGCATGCATGTTTGGAAAATTGAGGGGTAAATTATTATTTTTATTATCTTATAAATGGTTTTGAACTATTGTTTATTTTCAGACCATTCACTCTTCATTATTTTCTTGACCCCTACAGGCCGTGACACTGAGGTAGAGGCAGATTCGGAGGACGAGGCGTAGTTGTTATCGTTGCGTACCTGTACACCCATTTGAGGTAGGTCGAGCACTGTTTTTGTAACCTGACAATTGTGCTCACGTTTTTGTATTGTATTATCCCTGGTATGACAATGTAGAATCCGAATTTGTGTTTGTTTAACTTATTTTTGGATTTTTGAAAACTGTTAAGGGTATTTTCGACACTTACTTGGCTTAATGTTAGACGGGAGCAGGGTACATCCCCGGGTGGTCCCAGGGGAATCCGGATGGGTCATGTAAGCTTGGTATCAGAGCATTAGGATAGAGTCAGTGTACACATATGCTTTAACTGTCACAACTAATCTATGCCCCTTAGTAGTTGGACATGCCTCCAAGATGCGACCCTTGTGTACGGAGCGAGGAATAGTTAGCGAGAGAGATGGATAGTGCCAGTATTGGGAGCTATGACTTTCAGTGGGGGAGCGGACCCCGAGGAGGCTCACGAGTGGATTTTTCCTGTGATGCATTGTCCTCCTAAGGAGCGTGTACTTCTGGCTACTTTCTTGCTTGAGGGTGGTGCCTATCAATAGTGGTACACACTGGAGATGACAGGCTGGAGTGTCCACACGATCACTTAGGAAGTTTTCAGAGAGCGGTTCCTATACTAGTACTATCCACGATCGTTCAGGGATGCTCGATAGACTGAGTTTCTGAACCTCCACCAGGGGAGCCGAACTGTGGCAGAGTATGAGTAGTGCTTCCTGATGCTGTCTCGATTTCCTTTCAATTTTGTGAGGACCGAAGCAGATAAGTGTCGTCGCTTCGAGCTGGCGCTTAGAGGGATATTCATGTTATGGTTATGGCAGGGGCTTACACCACCCTGAGATATTTGTCTGACGCAGCAGTGCGGTTGGAGGCCAGTTTGTCAGCTCTGCAACGGCAGATTTCTAATGAGGGACGATGCCGAGATCTACCATATCTTGGACCTTCGAGCCACAGGGGTTCGAAGGGAGGACATTATGGATGGAGGTCATTCTCTCCAAGCCGAGGACAGCATGGCAGATACGGGAGTCCTCATAGATCAAGATCGAGGTTCAATTACCGGCCACAACAAACTGCTACGAGTGGTACTTCAGTGGGCTCTACAGGGCCAAGAGGATTATCTTGATTCGTTTATGGACAGTCGAGGCATTTTCCAAGGATTGCCCATTGATTTTAGATGGTAGCAGTGGGGCTAGTTAGAGCTCAGCAGAACCGGGGTAGAACACAGTGACCACTTCGGATGCCACAGGTGGCAGAGGCTATGGTGGAGCTAGAGGACGAGGACGTGGTAGACCACATGCCAGAGTCTTTTCAGTGACACAACAGCAGGCCAAGGTAACACTGGGCATTGTCACAGGTACACTCACTATCTCGGATATTATTTTTCATGTTTTGATGGACCCCGGAGCTACGCATTTGTTCATTTCCTAGGAGTTGTGCGGGCATGTTGGATCTTGAGGTGTCAGCACTAAAGAGTGAGATGGGTGTCGGTACACCGATGGGGATTATCTATATAGTGAACCAAGTCATGAAGGATTGTCGAGTGAAAGTAGGAGATTTGGAATTAGCTGCTGATTTATTTATCATGGACTTACATGACTTCGACGTCATACTAGGTATGGACTGGCTATCGGATCACGGTTCGATTATTGACTATTGTAGTAAGTTAGTGACGTTGCAGAGTACAGGACTACCGAAGGTGACTTTCCAGGGAGAGAGAGGAGTTTCACCACCTGAGGTAATTTCTTCTCTTACAGCTACCAAGTTGTTACGGAAGGTTTGTTAGGGTTATTTGGCTCATGTCGTGGAGACGCATTGTCAGTACCCGACCCTCCTCTGTCAGGACCTGACTCTAACACGATATTGTCCGTTTTGGGCCTCCTCGCCCGCACGTTTTTGTTTTCGGGAGCTCACGATGCAACTTCCTAGGAGGGTTCACCCATCATGGAATTGTACCAACCTCAACTCGCCGAGCACGTCCGAGCACGTCGCCGTGATCACATCTACGACCAACGTTCAACATACATCATAAGCATTCCTGAGTCGAGCCTCCCACGGCTGCTCGACAAAGACAGTGCACCATGACTTCTCCGAGGGGAACACATCGCATCCCAGAGGCGAGCAACAACATAATAGGGTCCTCTACGAGGAAACACATTCACAGCTGGAGGCCCTCTCCGGGGAAACACATTTCTACCAGAGTTATATCAATAATCACGGAGAATGGTCATAGTGAAAACAGTGGAAACACATTTTCATAAACTGTTGTATCTCAAATCAAAAAATTTATTTTGCATAGAGTCTCCGCCCAAAACACAGTTTCCACAAACATCATAAAAATAGTGTCCAATCCTCATTTCACAATACTCAAAATCATTTTATCAATCAAATCATTGTTCAATTTCACATTTGACTATAATCTAAGTCAAAATCTTTATCCAACTGGGTCTCAAGCCCAAAACGCCATTCTCATGCAAATATGTAAAATCTTTCATTTCCAAACCATGATCAAACAAATATATAAATCTTTGTGCAATTCATTATCCAAATCAATATGAAAACCTTGAATTTCAAACCATGCTCATAAAACCATTAAAACATATATGCATGCATCATTTATAAATTAAAGCCCACTCACAAACAGTCCTGCATTGGATTCAGATAATTGGAACCTTTTATAAAAGACCAATTTGACCTCGAAATTTATACCCACGTGCCAGTCAAATTTTGGTCAATGATGGTCAACGTCGGTCAACACTAACATCACCTGCTGACATTACCTGCTGACAACCTAACAACTAACATCTTCTAATAACTGCCACGTGGAACTCCCTGACTAGTGCCACATGTCATCCTACGATACGTGCCACGTGTCACAAGATGATGTCACATGCTGACGTCATCCTGCTATGTGTACTGCCACGTCACCTGCCACATCATTCTACCAACTCTGACACGTAGCCATGTGGAACCACCTAACTAGTCCATGTGGTCTAAGAGTGCTGACGTGGACTTACCACATCGATGCTGACTGGGCCTCACACCTTGCCACATGTCACCACTTGGTTATCCATGTGTCTTTACAAGATGACGTGGCTTCCAATGACATCGTCTCCTACTTCTAATCGAGTCGACCCGCGACCCTATAACAGGTCATTCGACCCGATTTCAAACTGGTTCGTTCTCCCTTATTTCTCAACCAAAACTCTCCATTCTTCTTCCATTAGACTCGACTCTCACTCATGAAGAGTTCTATAAGGTTAAAGTCACGAAAAACACACCTGAAACCGCCTGGCCAAGATCGAATCTTCACGACCACCTTCGAGCTTTCCAAGATCGAATCCTAGGGCCATTCCAACGTCTGGCCAAGATCGAATCCTAGGGCCATTCCAACGTCTTTTTTCCTTCGTTTTTGTTCCTGTGAACTCACTCAAAATCAAGGAACAAAACCCAAGCTTTAGTTACTATCCAAAACGTCCAAAATTTAAAGTTCGAATTTCAAACATAAACGGGTTGTCGGGTTTACCTTTTTTTGGGTTTCCCAGGCCAGCCGCCGCAGCTCCGCCCTTCTCTAGCATCTCTCTTAATCTCTCTCGACCTCACCCCCACTCTCTGAATCCCTAGGCTAGCACCAGATGCAAAGGAAAATAGGGAACGGTTTCGGGTTGTTCGAAACAAAGGGAAGAGAGTGATGAGAGATAGGTGCATGAATGTGGGAGTATGAGCCAATGGGATGAATGAAACTTATCACTTATTCATTGGTCCAGATGAGATATTTTGGGTCCCTTTAATAACAACTAAAAGTCAACTATCTTGAAAAACGTATCACCGTAAAATCTAATCAAACCGTTCTAGACACTTAACTTTCGCGTACGACGTCCAAATTCGATGTGTCGCCTGTCTGCGTGATCCCAATCCCTTGATCTACGTAATGTACCTCAAAATTCATTATAGTAATTTCTTCATCGAAGTTCACACTGACCTCTGACCAAAACTGTGGAAATCCAATCCTATCTCTGAACCAAAGAGTCTCACGTGGTCACGTCCACGACCAAAGTCCATCCACAGTACGCATAAGAACCAAACGTCACTCTACGTCAACTGAAAGCCAACAGTTAATGCTAAATCTCTGCTCATCCTTAGCGACCACATCCGACAAGTGAGTGATCCAACTGTCACTGGAAACCTCTAAAGCTCAAATCTCAAGTCTCGGTCGAGACATCGACGCTCGTTGATCTCACCTGTCACCCACACAGGTGTACTCAGAACCCAATCTGAAAATTCCGCTCCTACTGAGCAATGCCAAGTCCTCCATCTCACTAGACGGTCTTCCACCGTCAATCACACTCACGACGCACCATCATGACCAGCTGGTAACTTATCAGCTTCACTCTTCCCATTCAAGTTCCTTATCCACATCTGACTCACACTAGAGTCCTCTTGTAACAACTTGTCTCGAATCTACGGGATTAACTAAGGGTTAATTAAGGATTAATCGGGATTAATTGAGGATTAACGGACGATCGGGGTAAAATGATGATTTTGCCCTTGAAAATGATAAAAATGTTAACTTTTGACCCAGGAGGTAAAATGCACGTGGATCGAGGTTCATTACGTAGACTAAGACGATACGAGTCCGTAGATAGGCGACACGTTAAAATTGGACATCGTATAGGAAAGCTACTAGTCAAGGACAATTGTACGTGCTATTTACGGTTACACAAGAATCAAGAAGCGTTGACTTTCAGTTTGTTTGCTAGTAGGCCCAAAATATCTAGCTGGACCAATGGATGAGTGAAAAGTGTCACCCATCCCATTGGCCTATTTTCCCTAATTCATGCATCTCCCTTCCCTTTCATTTTGATCCACCCGAAACCCCCCTTCCCTATCTCATCCTTTCATCTACATCTATGCAACGTCCTGAGAGAGAGACAGAGTAAGGAGGTGAGATTGAGAGACTAGGACGACGGCGAAGGACGGTGGAGCCACCGTGGATGGAAAGAAACCCAAGAAAAAGGTAAACTTGAAACCCGTTGGATTTGGATTTTAGTTTCAGATGGTTAGGGGTTGATTTTGATGACTTGGACGTGTTCTGGGAGCTCATACGAGCTTGTAGGGATAAGTTTGGACGACGGAGGACCACAGGACAGCCCTAGATGGAGGTTTGAAGATTGGCCGTGAATATCGAGCTTGACCAAGTAAATTCTAGGCTTTTTTTTCTTATTTTGAGGTCATGGATCTCTTCTTGGGAGGAAGACGATGAAGTTGGAAAAAGAATGGAGAAAACGGTGGAGAAATTAGTAAGTTCTGACCGGGTCGAGTCGCTGGTCAAATCAACCCGTTACTATCAAACGGGTCAACCCGTCTAAAGGAAGACAATGATGACATAGCAGTCCACATCATCTTGTCAGACCATGTGGCCAACCAGGTGGTGCCACGTGGTGATCTGTCATAGGCTATCAGGTCCACGTCAGCCATGTCAGACCACGTGGACCAGTGAGAGGGCGCCACGTGGCAGGGTGTCATGATCTATTAGGTCACGTGGTAGCTGAAGTGGCAGGTTCACTTCAACATTGTTAGACCACGTGGACCAGTGGGGTGGTGCCATGTGGTAGTGTGTCAAAGAGATATCAAACCTGTCAGAAACACGTGGCACTAATCAGAGAGTGACACGTGTCATGTTGTCAGAGCTGACAGATATTAGAGTTGTCAGGCTGATGTCAGCAGTTGACGTCAGCCTTGACCGGCGTGATGTTAGTGTTGACCGCGTTTGACCAGCATGTGAGGGCATGTGGACACGAATTTTGAGGTCTAATCGTTCTTTTTCAAAAGATTTCAATGTTCTGAATCCAATGGTCATGGTTTCAAGTCGATCAGAGATCGTTTGATAAGTCATTTGGAGGTTTTTAGCCTCGGGAAACGTGTTCGGGACACGTTGACCATTCCAAGAGTTTTGAGGGTTTATGGTTTAGACTTGTATATATTGATAGTGACCTTTGGATATGATTTGGACAGGTCTGAACGTTCCAGAAATTATGGATTAACCTCGAACTAGCTTACGATGCAGCATGTAGGCGCGCAACTTAAACGGTCTGTGAGTGGACTTTGTTATATGAAATGATGCATGCATAAATGTTTTATATGTTTTATGAACATGGTTTTAGATGCACTAGATGCATATGATATATATATATATATGAGTTGGAATTTTCGTGGAAAATGTTAGTATGCACGTATTTCGAGATTTATATTTTATGTGATACTTGGGCTTAGACCGAGTATTCTATGTGCATGAGATTTATGTGATTTGAATGATTTCACGGAGAAGCATGAAATCGAGGATTTGATTAGCAGTTTTAAATGATTTCACGAAGATGCGTGAAATGCTATTTCGGGCATGAGACCCAGTTGATTATGGACTTTGACTTGGATTACAGTAAAAGGGGATTTTGAACAATGATTTGAATAAGAAAATGGTTTTTGGATTTGGGAATGTATTTCGGGCTTGTGTCCCAATTGATTTGTGGTTTGACTTAGATTATAATCAAACGTGGAATATTTTGGGCTTGTGACCTAGTTGTGATTTATGAGTTTTCGGGTTGTGACCCTTTTATGGATTTATGAGTTTGGATTTGATAGGATTCAAGGATTCCTAGATTTGGGAAATATTTTTAACATTGTTTTTATGATGGTTTTGTGGAAACTGATTTGATGAAAATATGTCTGGGACTAGACCTTATTGAGATGTTTTGAGATGATGTGAAATGCTTTCTACACAATCATCCTCTATGATGCGATGATAGCCTTCAGACATTGACCATCCTGTGTGATGTGTGATCCTGGAGAGGTCATGGGGATACTGCTTGTAGGAGTGTCAGAGATGGAAATTTTGCAAACGTCGAGCAAGGGGTTCCGAGTCTGTAGATGCATCGCTCAGACGTCGATCATCTTGTGTGATGTGTAATCCTGAGTTAGAGCACCTAGACGTCGAGCCACGGGCTCCGAGCGTGGTGTATATTCGGATGTATAATCCTGAGTCGCACGCATAGCGCTAATATCGTGACTGGTGATGATGTGAAATGATTAGTTATTGGACAAAGAGGATTGGTGAACATGTTTTCATGAGACTCCAGATGCGAGTCTATGTTTCGGGCAGAGGCTCTATTGAGATGATTGATGAGATTGTTTTGGACTGAGACCTTATGTGATTTGGTTTTGGGTTGAGGCCCTACTAAGAGAGTATTTTGATTGAGCCATGTTTACACTGTGTTTTGATTTGAAAAGCAATATGATTTACTTTTAAGATAGTATTTAAAAATACTGTTTTCTGATGCATGCATGTTTTTACGTGAATGGTATAAATATCTTTTAGTTAAATGATTTTATAAACTGTTATTTTTGTCCACTCATAGTTTTTATGGCTTTTGATACCCTTCAGGTTGATCGCGGATGCGGGCTGTACTAGAGACCGAGACATCACATGCCGCTGCGGAATCCACAAGTCACTGCACACTCTAGTAACCCTGAGCAGGTTATCGTTTCTCTCTGGTCTAGCACGTGGTGTCAGATGGAAGCATGGCGCATCCCACGATAATCCAGGGGGATTAAGATGGGACATGTCATCTTTTACAATACCTTGTCTCACCCAGCAACCAACAATGTGATCCTAACTCCTCTCGATTCTCAAACAAGTATTTCACTCATCCTGAGTGTATTTGAACCCCATCGAATACTTGCTATACCGATAATGACAAATACGTTGTTCTAGGGTTCTTCTGGCCAACCATTACCCTAAGCTCCAAGCTCGCACAACAACTAAACCCTCTAAAGCCACTCTACTCTAGCGCAGAGTATTCGATTCCCGATCCTAATTCTCAATTAACAGTCAACATCGGATCCAATCCGATTACCATAGCGTGTCCATCCCCAATTCAATATGATGATTGTAACATATCAATCAGAATGATCAACACTCAACAATTACACCTCAAAAATCATTACTCACAGGTGCACATACATCACACAACCACATAGGCACTACTCATAGTTCTGCTCAAGGACTGCACTCACACAACATCCGAGCTACGTCCAAGGACTGAACACGCACCATCTGGACACGTACTAGTATCCACAATCAAGTTCACACACCATATCAATCTCAAATCTAATCCGTTTATCATATGGCTACCAAGCCAATCATGATCCAACATTGGAACTTGTCTGTCTAATCTTGATAAGCTTTGAATTAAGTATCATTTTATACCCTTTTTTGCTTATCTTTTAATGTTTAAATACCAAACAATTGTAGAAAATAATATATTTTGTGAGCAATGTGCAGAATTGGATAGAGCTCGGAATCACGAGAATTTAGGCGAAAGAATCACCTCAATCGATATTATATTGAAAAAGCTATGATTGAAACAAAGGAGGCCACCAAAACATACTCAGGATTTCGGTAGGAGGCTACCGAACACATGTAAACAACCCAGAAACCAGTTCGGCAGCTATCAGCCGATCCCCGCCGAACATATTCAGCGCGCGTGTCCTGACAATGTGAACCCGGGGTCGGCGCGCGTGCATCGAACCACTCTGCCCCTTCCTCAGCGCGCTTTTACCGAATTTCCAATGTCTTCTTCGGCCGGCACCTACCGATACTTCTTCCAAGTTCCCGCAGCTTCCCACCATGACGATTCCTGTTCAATTTTCAGCACTATTTTCCTTCATTTTTGAAGGAAATTGTCCTTTTTAATTAGGATTTTTTCCCCTTTTTAAATTAGGAGTTTTTATTACCTTTTTAATTATGTTTTGTATTTATTCTTTTATTAGGATTTAGAATACCTTTTACCTTTAGAATTTTAATTTAATTAGTTTAAACCTTTTGTCTTTTAGAATTAAATTGTAAACTCCTATTTATTTGAAAATTAATTTTCTCTTATAAATAGACAAGCTTATGTTATTTGTAAAAAGTCGCCCATTTTTGTACCAAAGCTCTACTTAACCAAATTTTCTTTTTCATCAATTCGAGATTTCCTTAACAAAATCCAACCACAATATACTCCATCATAAACACCTTCACCTGTGACATATAGGAAAATTTTTGAGTGTCTCACCAAGGAGTGTCGAGCCACTTAGCATCTGTAGGGCAATTTCCAAGGAGTAAAAGTGTAACACGATCTCTTTACCCTGTGATTGTCTTTTGTTATTGAATGATTGTTTTGTTGGATTGATCTTTAATATAATTATGGTTTTATATCTTATATGAGTTTCAATAATCTTACATGTGTTCCAATATCTTAATTTTTGTTATACTTGTATGTTGTGCTTAATGTTTGATTAAATGTAGAACAATTTCTAAGTCTAGATCATTGAAAGTGTGTAGGGCAATTTTCGAGCACGTACTTGAGATAATATGTTTGTATTTCGTAGAACTTGAGGGAATTTCGTATATTTTGGAATTGACATAATTTATGAATGAACTAGGTTAAAGATGAGTTGGCCATGTAAATAATAGATTAGGTTAGTTTAGATTTAGTTTAATTACTTAGGAATTTAAAATCAATCTTTACCCCCAATTAACCAATCAAACGACAATCATGCTTAGGTACCCTCAATCCCCAGTCCAGAACGATCCCTATTTACCAATGCTACATCTACAAAAAAAATGGTTTTTAAATTGCATGCGTTTTCAATAAGTGTTAATTTAATACTTAGTTTTCGCGTATCAAATTTTGGCGCCGTGGTCGGGGATTAAAAAATCTCTTGTGTGATTTCGTTTGTGTAAATATGTTTATAATGTAAATATCTTACTTATGCATAAATACCCTACTTATAAATATTTTCATTTGTGGGGGTCTTTGATAAGCTTTGAATTAAGCATCATTTTATACCCTTTATGCTTATCTTTTAATGGTTAAATACCAAACAATTGTAGAAAATAATATATTTTGTGAGAAATGTGCAGAATTGGATAGAGCTCAGAATTACGAGAATTTAGGCGAAAGTATCACCTTAATCGGAGTTATATTGAAGAATTTAAGATTGAAACAAAGGAGGTCACCAGAATTTATGATTGAAACAAAGGAGGCTACCAAAACATATTCAGGATTTCGGTAGGAGGCTACCGAACGCATGTAAACAGCCCAGAAACCAGTTCGGAAGCTATCGACCGATCCCCGCCGAACATATTCAGCGCATGTGTCGCGACAATGTGAACCCGGGGCCAGCGCTTGTGCACCGAACCACTCTGCCCCTTCCTCAGCACGCTTTTACCGAATTTCCAATGCCTTTTTCGGTCGACGCCTATCGAAACTTCTTCCAAGTTCCAGCAGCTTCCCACCATGACGATTCCTATTCAATTTCCAGCACTATTTTCCTTCATTTTTGAGGAAAATTGTCCTTTTTAATTAGGATTTGTTTTCCCTTTTTAAATTAGGAGTTTTTATTACCTTTTTAATTAAGTTTTGTATTTATTTTTTCATTAGGATTTAGAATACCTTTTACCTTTAGGATTTTAATTTAATTAGTTTAAACCTTTTTATTTTAGAATTAAATTGTGAACTTCAATTTATTTGAGGATTAATTTTCTCTTATAAATAGAGAGAGGCTTAGGTTATTTATAAAACGTCGCCCATTTTTGTGTCAAAACTCTACTTAACCAAATTTCTCTTTTCATCAATTCGAGATTTTCTTAGCAAAATCTAATCACATCATACTCCATCATAAACACCTTCACCCGTGATATATAGGAAAATTTTCGAGTGTCTCTCCAAGGAGTGTCGAGCCAGTTAGTACCCGTAGGGCAATTTCCAAGGAGAAAAAGTGTAACACGACCTCTTTACCCTGTGATTGTCTTTTGTTATTGAATGATTGTTTTGTTGGATTGATCTTTAATATAATTATGGTTTTATATCTTATATGAGTTTCAATAATCTTACATGTGTTCCAATAGCTTAATTTTTGTTATACTTGTATGTTGTGCTTAATGCTTGATTAGATGTAGGACAATTTCTAAGTCTAGATCATTGAAAGTGTATAGGGCAATTTCCGAGCACGTACTTGAGATAATATGTTTGTATTTCGTAGAACTTGATGGAATTTCGTAGATTTTGGAATTGACATAATTTATGAATGAACTAGGTTAAAGATGAGTTGGCCATGTAAATAATAGATTAGGTTAGTTTAGATTTAGTTTAATTACTTAGGAATTTAAAATCAATCGTTACCCCCAATTAACCAATCAAACAACAATCATGCTTAGATACCCTCAATCCCCGGTCCAAAACGATCCCTATTTACCAATGCTAAATCTACAAAAAAAAAAGTTTTTAAATTGCATGCGTTTTCAAAAAGTGTTAATTTAATACTTAGTTTTTGCGTATTAGATATCTGCTTTAGAAATATCGTACATTATAACTCAACATCCTCTCCGAGTTCTCCTGGTCACCCGACCAACACATGAGATGTGTCCAACACATACTCATCGAGAACTCCCAAGACCAACCGACTTAAGCCTACCATGATGTACCAATCCGAACCTAGACCTTCATCTTGTTGATGCGAAGGGTCAGATCCTGAAGCTGTGTTGTAGACCTCTAATCCAAAAATATGGGTCTCATGGGAACACTAACCAACAACACTCCACAGTTATCTACCTCCAGCAATCCGCTCAAACCAAATCAATTTGACTCCCTCCCGAGTCAATCCCGTCAACGGGCTGCAATCACGGGGAATTCCTCTACTAAACGCTCATACTACATACTCAACCAATCCGATAGACTCCAATCTCAATTGTCGTGGTTAGTTGACGCTAATCCCAAACCATCTCGATCCTCCGAGGACCCACACTAGCCCTCTCAGCAGACGTAAAATGACCCATAATACCAACACGGATCCACCAAATCAAAGCTACACTCATAAATGTTAGGTGACACTAAGCACCTTCCGCTTCTCAACTCATTCAGATTTGGCCCCAAAACCAGTTCAACTACTACCAGGGTGACACCTCCATGAAACCCAGAAGTGACGAATCAAATGAACAAGCTCACTAGGCACTCTGTGGTAAAACATACTCGTTCCACACCAGCTCCCTGTCCAGCTGCCTTGTCAAATCTTACTCTCAAAATTCCATCCAACTAAAAACAAAGAATATTGGGGCGCCCCAAAGTGACATTCCAAGTCAAATAAACCCCCAAATCTATTAAATCCTGTAACTAGACTCTTAATGCTCTCAACTCTGTCGGTACCTTCCAACAAGGTGGTTGTAAAATCGGTTACATACCCGGGAACCTCCCATAGATGTGTCAACCATGTAAATCCTCCAATGAAGCATCGAGAAACTTGAGCACAACCTAAATCACCCCAATCTACCTGAGCTAATTGGGGATATCACAACACAAGTCCAACGTCCCTAACAACCATCCTGTAGTATCGTCATGGCCTCCAAGCCGTAATTCACTTGGAACATCTACCACGTTTCCAATGTGGGATGGATCACAGGAAGTATCCTCTCGTCCCATCAAAAGAACAAACATGACAAGTCAGGACTATCAAATACAACTGGTTCCTCAAACACTTTACAGAGGAGTAACGGGTAGTCCACCAATTCATTAGGAACATCACAACAAGTCATATATGTCCGGAAAAACCAATCTATCTTAAGGTCAAAACTTTATATCCAATCCGAACAGTCTCGATTCACCAAACTACAACCAACATAGTACTGGTCGGAGTACTAGCTCGCATGTCCCAACCCTATGGGATCAACCCCTGAACACAAACTGTAATTCTTCTAGAAAGAAAACAGTTTGTGGGTCCAAACTCCATCAACACTCGTGCAATCCGTCCAAAGATAGCTAGGGTACCTATCACCAATCCAGGCATACCCCATGCCTCTAATAAACCAACCAAACTATGAAGATACTAAAATCTTACTGAGCCACTCGGGATCCTCTACCTCCCGCTGATCGACCACTGTAACTCGCACGTCTGCCAATCAAGAATCAGAGCTAGTGGCAACCCTTTCAAAGCTCCCTAAGTAAACAAGTCCTCTCAACGTCCTTAGCATAGTTTAATCCATCTTGCCTACTGTGAGATTTCCGACACACTCATCTCCACCTGAGATGCCATATTCAACAGAGTCTGTAGTATGGTGCATCCTCTAACTAACACTATCACTCGAATCACATCCGAAGACCCGACAAACATTGACGAATCCTCATCATCTCAGTCATCACCGAAACATGAGCATACCATGACAAAGTCATAATCCTATGCTCGTATTGAGCTACGATCAAATCTCCTACTCATGTCGAAGGAACTCTGCCTCTCTCGTATCTCGATAAGACTAAGGCGAGAATGATGTAAGAAACTTTCCTTGGACGACACCCAAATCTCGGTAGTCTCATCCAACGCATGGATAGCAATGTCTACCACCAAACACTTGCATACCTATCCAAAACGCTCACTGTTATCAGAACCAAACGCTCAAGACTAACAGAACCATGTGCTCAAAAGGGAAATCAATGTCCATACAATCTGCTACAAGCGTAAGATCCACTGATCGGCTACCTTGTGGTCCAATCCACAAGTACACATTTCGGGTACTATCGTTCCAGGGTCGTCTACCCCGTTGCTACTAAGAACAACACATCCAAACTAGTCAACCATTGGCCACAACTCTGAAAATTTACCATACTAGGATCCAATTAACCAGTAACTTAACGGCTCCAAACCACTGGGTCCACACGAAAATCAGCCCTTCCCGGGATCCAACCCCACTAAAACTCGACATCTAATGCCTAATCAAACCAATGGGTTGGTTCTTCACATTAAACCTTCCTATCCTTAATCTCACTATCAGGTTGATGGCGGGACTGTTGTCGTAGAGGCATCACATCCGAAGCAAAACCATTGTGCACCCACAGTGCACGACACCACAAAAGCAGCTCAGTGCTCTGATACCAAGTTGGCAAGTCACATCCCTAATCCCTCATGATTAACATAGGATGACCTGCTCCCGATTAACACCACGTGTCAGACCAGGGATACTACCGTGGCCCACTCGGGGTTTCCAGAGTACGCAACTTCATGTGATGCCTCAGTCTCTACTACAGTTGTGTCCGCGATCAACCTAGGGGTACCAAAAACATCAAAAGTGTGGGTGGACAAAATAAACAGTTTGGAAAACCAATTTCTGAAATCATCATTTAACCCTCCGTTTTATAAAGCATGCATGCATAATAAATTAAACCATTACTTTCCAATAAAACAGTAAAATATGAAAACAAATGCTTTCATCGCAAAACCAACACATGTGAAAATATCTGGACATAAATCAATAAATCAAAATCATGACCCATCCTCATATCCCACATCTGTCTTATACCACCATATCATCATCAGTCACGATATCCAAGCAACGCGTGTAAATAAATTCCAGGACTGCTCACGTCCGAGCATGTCGCCTTGAACACATCTACGACCGACGTTCAACATACATCATAAGCACCCCTGAGTCGATCCTCCCACGGCTACTCGACAAAGGCAATGCATCATGACCTTTCCGGGAGGGGACACATCGCATCCCGGAGGCGAGGGTCCTCTCCAAGGAAACACATTCCTACCAAAGTCATATCAATAATCATGGAGAATGCTCATAGTGAAAACAGTGGAAACACATTTTCATAAACTGTTGTATCTCAAATCAAATCAGTTGTTTCGTACAGAGCCTCCGCCCAAAACACAGTTTTCACAAACATCATAAAAACAGTGTCTCGTGTCAGGACCCGTTCCTAATCCTCCGGGATTAACGTGGGATGTGCCTGATCCCGTCTGACGCGAGGGATAAATTTGTCTTAAGCTCGCTCGGGGCTTCCAGAGAGCGCCAGGATCCGGAGGGGGAGTGTGATGTCTCGGTCTCTACTAGAGCCCGCATCCGCAATCAACCTGAAGGGCATTAAAAACCTCAAAGCTGTGAGTGGTCAAAACAATTAATTTATGAAAACAATTTCAGAAAAGAAAGTTTATGCCCTTCACTAAAAAACATGCATGCATTCGAAAACCATATATCAAATCAATCATTAGGGTCTGGGCCTAAAACCGTAAATCAAGTACATGGGGACTCCGCCCAAAACCATTCTCTGTCAAACATCGTACAAACATATATATATATATATATAACCCATCCTCGGCATCTCATATGCCCAATCAATAACCCATCATAATTTCTCTATAAGTGTGCACACTACTCGAGGTTTTACTCCGAGTCTACCCCCAGAATCTACAACGTCTGGGAGGAATCGTCCAAAATCCAGGATCTACGACGTCTAGAGGATTGTCCCCGAATCGAGTCCGTGACTATACCATATCTCTCACTCCTGGAACTTGCTCCCTCTTGGAATCACTCATTCAAGGAAGTGGATCGAGACTCTCTAGGATCTACGACGTCTGGAGGAGACCATACATACGGGAGCGTATATACATTTTCAAAATACTTTCTTTCAAAACACAGTTCAACTGGGTCTCATACCCGATCGTCTCCACAGGATTCCTCGAATCCGATTCAAATCCAATTTCACAAGCCTCAACCTAAATTCACAGTTCAATAGGGTCTCAAACTCGAATTCTCATTTCATAAACCAAACTGGGACTTAAGCCCCATTTCACGATCCAACGGGGCCTCAAGCCCGATTTCACAACTAATAGGGCTTCAAGCCCGATACCATAAATCAATGGGGCCTCAAGCTCGATATCATAAATCAACAGGGCCTCAAGCCCAATATCATAAATCGATGGAACCTCAAGCCCGATATGACAGGACCCATCCCAATCCCCTCGGGATTAACGCGGAACGACCCTGCTCCCGTTTGATACGAAGTGTCAGACAAGGGATATTTTCGACCTTTACCCTCTCGGGCTATCAGAGTACGCCAGGATCGGGAGGAGGTATGTGATATCTCGGTCTCTGCTACATTCCACATCCGATGTCAACCTGAAGGGCAGTCAAAACATTAAAAGCTGTGAGTGGACAAAACAAAGAGTTTATAAAAACGTTTAACGAAGACATTTGTACCCTTCACTAAAAAGCATGCATGCATTTGAAAACCGTTTAACCAAATGAACCATAGGTGGGAACTAAGCCCAAAACCATAACTGAAAAAACCATAAAGAACCAATCATACGGGCCACTTCCCAAATCCATGTGGGACTCAGCCCAAATCATAAAGAAACCAAGTACACAGGCCACTGCCCAAAACCTGTATCCATCACACATCATATATCATATCATATATCTCATATAGCATACATCATATATACATATAATTCACACAACCAATCCTGTCACGGTTTCCAAAGCTATGTGCGTGCTACCCGGGGTCTCAAACCCAAGTCTCTCAGAGTCCAAGGTCAATGTCCGAAGACCAATGACCCGCCCTGAGGTTACGATCCATGCCTTCCTGAGAGTAAGGAACCCAACTGGGGGGCGACTCCACTCAGTCAGTGCTCTTTGACTACTCCGGGGTCCACCCCGGTGAACTACCCTCCCCGGAGGAGATAATAGAAGTAAAGGAAGGTATGTGAATATACATACATATATATACATAACATAAACATTCATGCCTGGTCCCCCTAAACCATCATGATCTATAACATCCATTTAAGGGTTCATGCCCGGCTCCCATAAACCGTCATGCACCACAATAAACTTTCCAGGGTTCATGTCGGTTCCCATAAACCGTCATGAACTTGGAAATCCATCTAGGGTCCCTAACCCGAAATCATCAATGTAAAACAACTAGGTCTCGTGCTCGAACATATAACATCAGCTGGGCATCGTGCCCGATATTTAAGGGTTATTCACGACTCCGATTGTAGTGATGTGTGCAACCATCCATCCAGGACTGCCCTCAATCTTGGTATGTCGCCTTTAATGAATCAACCGACGCGACCACCACAAGATCATGGTGCACTCATCACCGATCGATATCCTGAACCGTTAGCACTCCAAAGTAGAGCCTCCATCGTCTACCCAACAACAGATAGTGCATCGTGACCTCTCCAGAAGGAACGCATCCCAATCTGGAGGCGTGCGTCATATCGTCTGTCACCGTGCACATAGCACCCGTCGCCACCACGATTTAGACCCGAAGGCCATCAATAGGGTCATATGCCCGAGACAAAACCAAATGGGTCTCATACCCGAGTTTATCCTTTTGGAAATCCAAAACCATTTCATTTAGACCAATAAAGACATACAAACCCGTATTGGCACCGTATAGGGCTGAAACATCGAAATACGTGCCAATACGTAACCACACATCCAAATGCACTCATGGCATCACAAAACATGTATTAAAACATATAATAAACATTTATGCATGCACCAATTTAGAAAACAAGGTCCACTCACAGACCGTCCGAGCTGCCGCCTCGATACGCGTGTCATACGGCTTTCCCCAGCCAATCCGACCTCTCCGGGTCATCCTGACCTGTCCAAATCATATCTAAAGGTTACTACTAACCTATACAAGTCCATATTAAGAACCCTAAACTTTCCCGAAAAAGTCAACGTGTCCCGTACATTTTTTCTGAGGTGAAAAACCTCAATTTAACCAACCTAACGATCTCTGATCGACCCGAAACCACCGCCATTGGATCTGGATCGTCGAAACCTTTCAAATGACGTTGGGCCCACTCAAAATACTGTTCACACGCGCCCACACGCGCTGGTCAACGCTGACGTCAGCACTAACACCCTCTAACAGTGTCACGTGTCAAGCTCCTATTGGTCCTCTGTCTGACATGTCAGCTGACATTGTCAGATCTGACATGCTGACGTCGCCCCTAACATGATGATGTCATCAGTCATCGTCTTCCTCAGTCCGGGTCTGTAATCGGGTCGTCGTGACCCGCGGGTTAACCCAGTCGGTTCTCCGTCGTCCGACCACCAAAACATTTCCCGTTTGTCCCATTCTCCTCGTCTCAACCTAACTTAAAGTTCTATGGGTTTAAAAACTAGAAAATGGGTCAAGATGATTACCTGTGATCCAAAACCAGTAACCCAGTTTCCGGCCGTCCGTCTGGGCTGCACCGCCGTCCCCAGCCACTCCTTTTGATTCCCACGGGTTTTCATGATAACCAGAAAGAAAACCCAAGCCTTCGGTTCGATTAAAACTCAATAAAACCCAAGGTTGATATTTTGAAAACTCACCAATGGTTTCAGGTTTCTCCGTCTTGAGCTGCTGTGGCTCTGCCGTCGTGTCCTCAGTCTCAGCCTCTCATCACTCCCCACACGGTCCTGTTGATGTAAGTAGTGTGATGGTGTGATGGGTGTTGGGTGTTTGTTCAAGAAATGGAAATGGAGATAATGGAGGAATGGTGAAATGCATATGGTTTTCGGGTTTGAAGAAGAACAAAGGAAATGATGTTGTCTGATGAGAGAGTAAAATAATGGATGGTTGGGATTTAAAGATTCGATGAGAGATGGAGGGCAGAGATGAAAGGATGAGTGGATTAATTATAGAATAATAGAAATAATAATATTTAATTAGGATAGATCCACAATTTAGGGGTTTTAGCCAATGGGATGAGTGAAACTTGTCACTCATCCATGGGTCCCACTTAAAATATATGCCTAATCAGATATTGCCTAATCATCATCGTCTCGAAGTACGTGCATAGTGAAACCAAACTTCCGTGACCCATAACTTTCCCGTTCGAAGTCCGGTTTCAGCATGTCGTCTGTCTATGTATTCATATCATCCCGATCTACGTAACGGTCATTGGCCCTCGGCCATCGGACCTCCCGATAAAAAGTAAACTATTTGACCCTTTTAACCAAAATTACCAAATTGCCCTTAAACTTCTGAATGTCATAACGTCTTCCTTGAATGTCGGAATTGAACGTGCCACCTGTCTATGAACTCGTGACGTCCCAAATTACGTCACGGTCATCGACCAAAGTCCATTTGACCACCAAAACGAAAAGTCAACGTTTTGCCCATTTTAGGGGTAAAACAGTCATTTTGCACCGTTCGTCCGATTTCGCCCAACTAATCACCGATTAACCTCACTAATCATGATTAGTTACTAAACTAATCCCGGAATTTGGGATAGGTCGTTACAATCTTCCCTCCTTAATTAATTTCGTCCTCGAAATTCCAACCAACCTAAATTCCAACAGTTCTACCCTCCTTAATTTGTTTCGTTCTCGAAATTCCAACTATCCTGATTCCACACCTACCTCGTGAAATAATTCGATCTTATCTCATGTGTACACTAGCACCCAATAGCCAATACAATACTTGTCTGCAACCAGACGTACCACTAGTACTTACATTACATCGACTACACTCGACCACGTCGAATGACAGTAATCGTACTTTACGAATTGACACCACTTGTCAAATCTACCATTTTGCCCATTTCAGGGGCAAAACGGTCATTTTTCACCGTTCGTCCAATTTCTCCCAACTAATCACCGATTAACCTCACTAATCGTGATTAGTCACTAAACTAATCCCAGAATTCGAGACGGATCGTTACACGATATCACAAATCAACTGGAGCTCAAGCCCGAATACGTAAACCAACGGGGCCCCCCGCCCGATCGTATAACTCAAATGGGCCTCCAGCCCGATTCTCATCAAATCAAATGGACTATAAGTCCAAGAGTTAGTAAATCAAATGGGTCTCATGCCTGATTCCATATTTCTAAATCCAAAACCGGTTCATCAAACCATCATTGAAAACACAGTATGCATAGGCACGACATAAAGTCGAAAACCTCGAAGAGCGTGCAAATACGTCAATACTAGCTAACACAAACAAATGCACTCATGGCATCATAAAACATGTTCATTAAAGCGTATAAAATATTTATGCATATATCAAATTCATAAAACGAGTCTACTCACAGACCGTCCGAAGACGTGCCTCGATACGCTTTCCATACGCTCTTGCCGGGCCAATCGCCGTCTCTGGGGCTCCCGAACCTGTCCAAACCATTTTAAAGGGTTACTAACTACTTAAATAACCCCTCATTAAAGCCTCGTAATTTTCCCGAATTTTTAACTATTTTTAACATTGATCCTAAACTTTCGGACAACCCGAACTATATCGAAACGATGACTGATCGACTCGAAACCAGTCCCAAAATGTTTGTTACATCGATTAGATGATTTCATGTGTTGGAAGTACCCCCAAAAGATGCGACACGCGCTGCCATGTGCCGCCCAAAGGACCCTGCGCGTGGGCTTCACACGCCTGCTACAGTTGTCCCCTACCTTCGGCAGACCGGGTCCGAACCAGTCTGCTGGTTTTCAGTCCGACTGGACCTGCGGAATCGGTCCACTGTCATTTCCCGTTCATTTTTCATCAGTTTTCTTCCCTTTCAATCCCTACGTGTTTGTCCTTTCATTCCCTATCTATCTATGTCCCTAAACCCATGAAAATCGATTAAAAACCATACCTTTAGATCGAAGGAATGTCGCCCAGTTTTTCCGGCCACCTTTCTGGACCGTTCAGCCACCACCCACCAGCCAAAATCACCCCTACATGATTATACAACCCTCACAAACATCTCCACTCATAAGAAAGGGTCCCTAAACATTCAAACAAAAACTTGGAATTTGAAATCACAAAAGGGGGGTCTTCGGGTTACCTGGCTTCTGTGCCCTCGCCGCCGTCCACAGCGGTCTTATCATCACCCAGCCACCATCATCACTCTCTACCTCCCACTCTTGGCCTCAAACTGAAAAAAAAAATGGGGAAGGGGTCAATTTGGGCTTCGGGTGTCGAGATGATCGAATAAAATGGACGGGAAGGGATATGCATGTATGTGAGAAAAAGGGGAATGGATGAGTGACAAGTGTCACTCATCCCTTAGGTCTGGGAAAGATCTGGGCCCACATAAGACAAAAGGCAGAAGTCAACTTGTCACATAAAACGTGCCTTCATAAATAGTTCCTCAGAACTTCCGTGAACCATAACTTTTTCGTCAAATGTCCGATTTCGACGTGTCGCCTGTCTACAGGCTCGTATAGACTCGATCTACGTAACGGTCATCGACCCTCGACCATTGGACTTCTTGGGTCAAAAGTCAACTTTTTACCCTCGTTTAGGGGCAAAATCCTAATTTTACCCTGAACATCCGATAATCCTTGATTAATCCCCGATTAGTCTCGCTAATCCGTCATTAGTTCTTAGTTAATCATTAAAATCGGGAACGGGTCTTTAAAAACTTCCCCCTTTCAAGAATTTCGACCTCAAAATTCAAACTGACCCAATTCCACAACCGAACTGTGGAATCCAATCATGTCCCCTTTACTCGGGCATTCTTGTGTAAAAGTACGCGTCTGTCACAAACGCCGTAATCGTCGGTACTCGCCGTCACCAGAGCCTCCAAAGCTCCACCTCCTTCTCGAGTAACTACACGTCAGCTCGTACGTCTCACTCGAGACGTCGACACTCGTCGATCTCTCCTGTCACTCACTCTTGACAGGTTAGTAATACCAAGCTGACATCAATTAGGCTTTTCAGTCTACCACTCTGACACGTTCCAACCTACAACGATCAGGCTGACATCCGTACTCTCACTAAGGCTATCACAACCAAGCTGACATCCATCTCAACATCCAATTAGACCACATTCTTCAGATCCCGCCATTACCATGGCACGAATCCTATCTCGCAGGTCAACCTCAAACCTGCGACATCTACCGACCTCGGTACCCATACTAACTCTCCTTAGAGTCTCATCAATCCATACTAATCTGAACTCGTTGGACACAGATCAAATTCCTCACCTCCATATGTCACAACCATCGTGACCAACCAGAAACTCCCCGGCTCCACTGCGCTTCCATTACGCTACTCTGATCTTGACTCGCTCTCGAGTCCTCGTATCGTATCTCACACCACTCAGGGATCTATACTGACATCTTGACTCACTCGAGTCGTAACTACAGCATCACGAAATCTGTCGAAACACCTTCGACATCTCACCCATCCCGGGTGTATCTAGACCCCATCGATACTTGTCTCAACAGAGATATCACGTCTACCCAGTAGGGTTCCCTTAGTCATCCACGACTTCAGCCCCCGCTCACATTAATCACTGAACCCTACCAAATCCACTATGCTCGAGTGCATAGTACTCAAACATCCAGTCAACTCAACCCTATTTTGGAACACCTCCGAACATAATCCTCGTCGAACCGTCACCATCGGATCTAGTCTGATCACCATCTCATGTCCATCTAGCACTCTAACCCGTCGATAAAAAATTCGTACTCTCGGGGAACTCTTAATGTGACATACCGATTGACCGTGGTCAATCCCATCATTCAATGTGCACAACACACTGGTGCACCCCCATCATATCAACCGTCGAGGCACTACTCGACCTACTTCAGGACTGCACGCTAGCCACGTCCAATCACGTGCCAATCCTCACTATCCTCAATGTCTTCTCAGAGTCGTGGTCATCTGACCAACTCCAGAGATAGATCAACTAACGTCTAACTCGAGACACTGGCTATTCACCTATTCCTGATCGATATCTACGTATCATCCATGTCTCAATTTTATTCCCATATCCAATCTCTATCTTGTCTTCTCACCAACTATGCTAAGGGATCCTTCAACAATCTTACAATGATGTTCTCCTCTGCCCCTAGCTTAGCATAATCAGCGAGGCAATTCATTTCAATGACCATCAAATATCGGTCTACTTGCCTCACGGTCGTCACAATCACCTCAGTCCACAACGGTCCCACTACCTCAGACACTCGTCACATCCAGTGACGCGAAATACCTTCTGCTTTTCAAGACATTCAAATTTGACTCACAGTGTAGGTGTCTCGTTCTTACACCTTCCTTAGACCCTATATCTGTCATCTCATTCCTCATCGACCCACATGAGGAAAGTCGAAGATGATAACATCAAAGTTCATCCTGCGGCACCAAGCATTATCTTCTAAAGGGCAGAAAATGGGAAGTCTCCTTCTTCGACTAAGAGTATTCTCTACTAATTACTGTCATGCTTAGTTCTTTACTTCCAAACCAAACACTTCCATTGATTCTCTTCGGCTTCTTCCATCACTGTTCACGTCGGCATGCTGGTTCGTACGTCCCAATCCTTATGGGATCAAATTACAACACCAAACACTCGTGTCGTCCGTCCACAAGGAACTAAGGTACCTATCACCAATCCAAGTATACCCCATACCTTGCATCGAGCCACTCGGGATCCTCTTTGTCCCGCTCAGTGCCCATCGAACTCACGTGTTTACCACTCTATGGCACGTCTACCAACTTGGTCACAAACCAAGCCCTCACTCACTCAGACATCATCCAGGTGTCCGTAAACAATCCAACTCGCCTATCTGTTTATGATCATTTATGTAGGTACATTCATCCCACTTGGGATTTACTCTACTCAAGGTTAAATCTTGTATATTCCCCGTATACTATTTCTGGATCTACATAAACGGCTTTCAACACGTTTCTGACAATTTCCATTCATCTCAATCACCATTGGGACAGAGTCCCTGCCTAGTTCAACCACTGCTGGATTCCATCAAGTTCATCTCCATCATGTTCGTAATCTCGACGCAAATCCCAAGAATCTACACTAGCCGATGAATCCTTCTCGTCGTATAAGGGTAGAAACCAACCATGAGCACATCACGACTGAGGTACCCTCAGCTCATGGCTCATCGTCTTCCATTGTTATCATCATCGTATCACCACCAAGCGGAGTGCGAATCAAACCAATCCTCAAATATTGCTCAAACTGAGCACTCGCCACTTATCTCAGCTCGGGTCAGAGGGGCTCTGCCTCCCTCTTACCCCAAGACTCTGGGTATAACCATTCAGACAATCCATAAGCGAAAATGAACATTTCCCAAACATCTCAACAACCACTGCAACTATATTCACCCTCGATGGTGGTGCCTGCCACAAGCTCGTACAGACACAATCCACATACATCACCACCGAGACTTCGAACCTAAGCTGTAACGGCCCGGAACGTTGGAAAGCGCAAAAATGTAAATTCGAAAACTTTTATGTAAAAATGACATTATTACGCTTGTGAATAGTGTGGTCAAAGTTGACTTTTTACATGACATGTGTTTTTCACGTAATTCAAGGACTATTAGGTAGGTCTCGATTCCCTGAGTCCGTAGACAGGCTGCACGCTGAAATCAGACTTCGGATGAATAAGTTACGAGTTTAGGACGATGAAGGGCATTTTGGTAATTGTGTTAAGGAGAGATAAACTAGTAATTTGCACAGCCGTGGATTAATTAGTTAGAGTACATTGTCCTTAAGTCCCTAAGCGATACGTCACCAGGATTAACAGGTGAGTGGCTATCGACCGTGGGTGAGTGTGTGCACAGGTGTGTGTGTGTGTGTTTGAAAACAGAACACCATTTTCAATTGAAAAATTTATGATTGAATTGATAAGGATCAGACCACCGTGAGGGACTGGGTAAACAGAGACACAGGAGAGAATTAAGAGACTGAGAGTGAAAGGCAAAAAATGAGGGACAGGGAGAAAGATAGAACCCACAATTGGAAAATTGGAAAATAAGGTGAAAAATCAAAGTCGAAGTTGTGAGCCTTGAGGATTCAAATTGAGACCCGAGTTAGCTTCCTGAGACCATTTCGAATCAATCCACATCAAAATAGAAGGAATTAGACATCGTTTCGATCGAGACCCGAAGCTCCAAGTTCTTCGAAAAATCAAGCTTGAGTTCGAACGATTTCAAAGAACTTATGTAATTAATTATGTAAGAATGTTCATTACAACCTCACGATGCTTCCTGTGCCAATTAATTGAACAAAAGGATGAGAATTAGGTGAAATAGAAGTTGAAAACCGTTTGAACATTCATTGGGGAAATGATGGATTAAGGGTCTGATTCATGTAATTAATGACGGGGAACCTAAATTGAGATATAATAGATGGGATTCGGTAGAATAATTGAAAAAACAAAGGTCAAATTGAAGGAGAAAAAACCGGGTCTTGTCGCGGGTTCAAAACCCGTTTATCAGAGAAACGGGTGAAGAAGGAACACTGTAGCAGTTATTGTGCAGGCACGTGGCTTTCACGCGCAGCCCCTTTGGGAGGCGCGTGAGGCCGTATCTCCGGTAAAGGTCAACACATGATCTTATCCTTTCAATGTAACGAACATATTGAGACAAGTTTCTAGTCTATTGGACGCCATTTCGGGGTAGTTTTGAGTGCCCGAAGGTTTAGGGTTTTAATTTAATTACGTTGAAAGATCCCGAAAAATTGGGGAAATTAATGTAAGCTTAATTAAGTATTTGTGACCCGAAATTATGATCTTTGACAGGCCAGAAAATTCCTGAGGAGTCCGGGGAGTGTGCAGGACACAATTGACTCGTTCGGACTTAGTGAGTGGACTTTTGTTTTCTAACCGAGCATGCAAAACTATTTTTACTTACTCATTTCATGTTTCCATATATGATTTTATGCTTATGATTATGATATTCTTGCTTTACATGATTGCACGCTTTTCGATGTGATTTATTGCATTTTGAAGTATTTCGAGACTATGGTTTTTGCTATGCTTTGATGATGGTTTGGTGGATGATTTTATATGATTTGTACGTATCATGTTTTGATAATGTTTTGATCATGATTTGTGGGTATGATTTGAAATTTGAAAGTTAATTACGGACATGAGTCCCATTTCAATTACATATGATTTTGGATTTGGTTTTGGAATTTGGATTACGATGGATTCTAGATTTTCTAGGAATTACACATGGTTTTGGGTTTAAAGACCCGGTGCTATTGCTGGATCTGGTTTTGGGTTTAAGATCCGGCTGATTGATGACGGGGTAGGGCCCTTGATTGAGATCTGTTGAGTTTAAGACTCGGTTATTGTGATATCCCCCGAGGCCTATTGATTGTGTTTTGAGTTTAAAGACTCGTTGATATCTCGGGAAGGCCGGATGTATGTTGTTTTGAGTTTAAAGACTCGGATAGATTTAGAAGGTTTGATTCGTTGATGTTATATTCGGCTTTACATGATTTCATGATTGTTTTCCATAACGGTTTCCACATGGTTTATAGCTATGTTTTCAGATACTTAGTTATGCATGCGTGTTTGAAAAATGAGGGTGAACCCTGGTTTTCATTAAAACTGTTTTCCATAACTATTAGTTTTAGTCCACTCACACTTTTATTTTTTTAACACCCTCCAGGTCGTGGTGCGAGTTTTGGGGCTAATGCCGAGGCAGAGGCTGTAACGACCCGAACCAAGAATAATAATATTTTAATGTAAAAAGACAATTTTGCTCCTGAGGGGGGGAAACTTTGACTTTTGACCCGGGAAATAATTGGACTTTGAACCATGACTATGACGTAGGTCGGGACGTCACGAATCCGTAGACAGGCGGCACACCAAAATCGGAGTTCGTATGAAGAAGTTATGGTCAAGGAAGCGTTTAGCGGAATTTACGAACCGAGAACAACGGAATAAAATATTAATTTATTTTGGGAATCCGTGCCAAACCAATATTTAAATCAAACCAGTGGATGAGTGACAAGTGTCACTCATCAAGCCCATACTATTCCAATAAAGCAACCGTATCACTATTTAACTATATTATAACAATTTAATTTTCCCTCCACAATTCCTAGCCCTTGGATCTCTACCCAAATGCATCTCAGCCTTCCATTTCCTCTGCTTTTTCTTCTCATGCACGATCATCCTTTCTTTTTTCTCACAAACACACACATCCATCCCCCCTAACCCGTGCATTTTCCTTCCATTTTCTCTCGACCCAAACACACAAACCAGTAGCTCTCACACCACCAGACGACCACCAACAGCACCACCATCATCTGCTCATCATCACCGTGCATCACCGGCGACCACCACCCCATTTCCCCTGCCTGAACAGCCGTGCAAAACTCAGACCCGAAACACAGAGGAATCGGGTCTAAGAATCAAAGCTCGACAGCCACACCACCTCGACGCAAGGGAAGCTCCAGTCTACACCGTGAGGACCCCAAGAGCATAACTGGACGACGGCGAAGGCTGCGGCGGCGACACGGCGGCGGTAAGGCCTAAAACCCGAGAACCCGTCTTTACTCCCCTGTTTCGAACCAACCCGTTTTAATGCCTAGAAATCGATCTTTTGGTTATGGACATGTCCTAGGGCTAGAGACGAGCTGTTTGGGACTGTCTTGAACGACTGAGACGGCGTGGATCGCCGGAGACGACGACCGGATTCCTGGCCGTGAAGTTCAACAAGGACTGGTGAGTTTCTTCTCGTTTTCTTTCTGTTTTGAGGTTGTAGAACCATAGAACAGACCTAGAACGACCCTATAGGGATGGACCCCGTGGAAAATGGTGACCGGAATCGTACGGTGGAATCGGGTTAAGCCGTGGGTCGACGGCGACCCGGTTCCAGTCAAACGGGCTGACCCGGTACTGTAGCATGATGACGTCAACATGCTGACGTCATTTCTGACGTCATGATGACGTCATCCTGTCAGATATTGTCAGAATAGGGACCAATCAGAACATGCCACGTGTCCCCTGACAAGTGTCAGTGATGACGTCATGCTGACGTTAGCTGTACTGTAGCAGCGTTGACCCATGTGTTGACCACGCGTGTGGGGGCACGTGTGAACAGTGATTTTGGTGGGGCTGGGACCATTTTCAAAGTTTCGACGATACGAATCCAATGGAGGTGGGTTTCGTGTCGATCGGAGATCGTTAGATTAGTCAAAATGGGGTTTGAAGCACCGGGAATAGTGCCCGGGATGCGATTTTGAGGCGGATCTGTTCTAGGGTCTTGGTATTGATGTTATAGGGTCCTTAAGTAACCCTCAGGTATAAAATACAGCTTTTAGAGATCGTTGAGCAGCAAGGACCGAGTGTGAGTGGGCTGTTTGATTTATAAAAGGCTTGCATGCATAAACTGTTTTACTATTTCCACTTATGATTTCGATGAGTCTTATATGAACTATTTATATATGCTATTACAATGTTTTGGGCATGAGACCCGTCTGAATTATATGTGGATTTTGTTTGGGATGTCCGGGGGGGGGGGGGGGGGGGGGGACATAGGGTAAACTATACTGTTATTGTACTGTACTTTCCTACCTGTGTATATTGTCTCCTCTAGGGAGGGTCGTTGGCCTGGGTGGACCCTGGAGTAGTCACGGGGCCCTGACTGAGTGAGTTGACCCCCGTTGGGCTGCTTACTCTCAGGAAGCATGTTCATATACCTCGGGCAGTGACTGGGATACCGGGAGCTGATGTACCTAGAGAGTCTCGGGCGTGAGACCCTGAGTGGCAACGCGTAGCCTTAGAACCGTGACATCATTTGGGTTGGGTTTTACAGTGCACTGATATGTTAGTTTCTCCTTTCGATTATTCTTGTAGTTTTATGTTTATGATTTCATTATAACATTTTGTTTCACTGCATGCAAGATTTGGAAAACGGAGGGTAAAACCTTATGCTTATTTTATTATTAAATTGATTTATAAACTGTTATTTTTGGCCCACTCACCCTTGTTTTACTGACCCCTCCAGACCGTGACACGGAAATAGAAGAGGAGGACCCGAAGAGGAGGCAGAGGTTTAGGTTGCTTAGCTGTACACCTGTACACCCACTTGTGGGTAGGTTGAGCACCGAATAAATGTACTCTGACTATTGTGGTCACATGTTGTATTTTATTTTCCCTTGTCTGACAGTATCGCTTTAAACACTGCGGTTGTACGTTAGCTATCTATTAAAGTATTCGGTTTTTATTTAAGGGTAATTTTGGTATGTTTAGAGTCATTGTCAGACGGGAGTGGGGCACGTCCCCGGGTGGTCCCAGTGGATTGGACGGGTCCTGTCAGCTTGGTATCAGAGCATTAGGATTAGCAGTCAGAGTACTAGGTTAGCGGTTTGTACTTTGTACATGGTCGCTTTCAATGTCTTTTAACCTGTTTGCCTCTTAACAGTTGGATATGCCTCCCCGACGTGAACCCCGTGCACGTGTTGACGAGGGCAATGGGGGAATGGAGACACTGCGAGAATTGAGCGGGCCCAGTGCCTGGGTGCTATGCACTTTAGTGGGGGGACCCGACCCCGAGGAAGCACACCAGTGGATTGACCGCTGGGAGTGGATCTTCGAGGTCATGCATTGTCCACCGGAGGAGCGTGTCGTACTGGCGACCTTCCTACTGGATAGGAACGCCTATCAATGGTGGCACAACCTTGTCCTGGCCGGCTGGACCGTTCACACCATTCCATGGGAGACCTTCCGGGAGCGGTTTCTCAACCAGTTTTATCCACGGTCGTTTCGCAACGCCCGTGAGGCGGAGTTTCTGTAACTCCGGCAGGGAGACCAGACTGTAGCAGAGTACGAGGAGACCTTCCTGATGTTGTCTCGCTTTGCTGAGAACTTCGTGATCACCGAGGATGATCGATGTCGCAGATTTGAGTAGGGCCTGCGACCTGAGATTCAGGCGATGGTGACTGCAACGCCCTTTGCTACCATGAGGGATCTGACTGATGCGGCGACCAGGGTTGAGAACAGCATCCTGGCACGTCAGCGAGCTGAGGGGAAGACACGACGACGTGATCGCCCGCACTTGGGATTCTCGGGCTTTCGGGGCTCGAAGGGAGGACATTCTGGTGGATCTTCCTCTTCGGGCATCCGAGGACGTTCTGGTCAGTTCAGGAGTCCTCAGCGGTAAGGACAGCGTTCTGGGGCTTGGCAGCAGCCGTACTCACCGATGAGCATCTCACTGGGAGGATACTCGGGTCGACCTAGGGAGGTCACATATTTCGCTTGTGGTGAGCCGGGGCACTATGCTTCTGATTGTCCACTGATTCGGGGTAGCACTATGCCAGCACAGAGCTCAGCATCCCAGACTGCCAGCAGCCGGACACGCGGTGTTGTGCGTGGCCGTGATCGAGGAGCTAGAGGACGAGGACGACCTGCAGAGTCTATGGCTCGTGTCTATGCTGTTACCCAGCAGCAAGCCAGATCCATTCCAGGAGTGTTGACAGGTACTGTACGTATTTATGGCATGGTTGTTCGTGCATTGATGGATTCGGGAGCAACGCATTCTTTTATTTCACCGCGTTGTGCGGGTCTGTTGGGCCGTGAGGTGACCGTACTTGAGCACGAGATGGGTGTGGGGACACCGATGGGTGTGACCTACCAAGTGAACCAGGAGATACGAGCTTGTCCTGTGGAGATCGAGGGAGTCGAATTTCTAGCATTTGATTCTTATGAATGTGCACGTCTTCGATGTGGTACTTGGAGTTGATTGGTTATCGGAGTACAATTCGCTCATCGACTGTAGTAACATGCGATTGACTTTGAGAGGTTCGGGATTGCCGGAAGTGATATTTCAGGGGAAGTGTGGAGACGCATCACCCAAGGTAATATCTGCACTCACAGCTACAAAACTTTTACAGAAGGGGTGTCAGGGTTATCTTGCTTATGTGGTTGAGTCTACGGATGAATCTTTGAGAATTGAGGATATTCCGATTGTGCGGGAATTTCCTGATGTCTTTCCAGGGGATTTACCTGGATTACGACCACCCAGGGAGATCGACTTTACGATCGAGTTACTCCCCGGGACTCGACCGATTTCGCAAGCACCGTATCGTATGGCACCGAAAGAGCTACGGGAATTGAAAATCCAACTACAGGAATTGGTGGATCTAGGGTTTATCCGACCCAGTACATCACCATGGGGAGCGCCGGTCTTATTTGTGATAAAGAAGGAGGGTAGTTTGCGGTTGTGTGTGGATTATAGACAGTTGAACAAGGCCACGGTAAGGAATCAGTATCCCTTACCCAGGATCGATGATTTGTTCGATCAGTTACGAGGAGCACGATATTTCTCCAAGATAGATTTGAGGTCAGGATACCATCAACTGAGAATAGCCGAGGGGGATGTTCAGAAAATAGCTTTTCGAACGAGGTATGGGCATTATGAGTTCTTGATGATGCCCTTCGGACTGACGAATGAACCAGCTGCATTCATGGACTTGATGAATCGGGTCTTTCGAGCATACTTGGATAAATTTTTGATCGTGTTTATCGACGACATCTTGGTGTATTCCAAGAGTGTCAGGGCTCGTGAGAAGCACTTACGAATGGTATTGGGTAAACTACGACAGGAGCAGCTATATGCCAAGTTAAGAAAATGTCAATTTTGGCTAAATAGTATTGGATTCTTGGGTCACATTATATCACCCGAAGGGATAAGTGTGGATCCTCAGAAAATGGAGGCTGTAACAAATTGGCCAAGACCGACCACGGTGACGGAAGTGCGAAGTTTTGTTGGGTTAGCAGGCTACTATCGGAGATTCGTGGAGGGTTTCTCCCAGATTGCCGCACCATTGACTCGGTTAACCCGGAAAGGGGTGAAGTTTGTGTGGGACGATCAGTGTGAACAGAGTTTTCAGGAATTAAAGTTCTGATTAACCACTGCACCTGTCCTTGCATTACCAGACAGCAGTGGAGAGTTCGTGGTATATAGTGATGCATCGCTGCAGGGTTTGGGTTGTGTATTGATGCAGAATGGAAAAGTGATTGCTTACGCATCCCGGCAGCTGAAGACGCACGAATTGAACTACCATACTCATGATTTGGAATTGGCAGCGGTGGTTCATGCTCTAAAGATCTGGAGACATCATTTGTTCAGTGTGACATGCCGAATATTCACCGATCACCAGAGTCTTAAACATCTGTTCACTCAGAAGGAACTCAACATGAGACGGCGGAGATGGTTGGAGTTGTTAAAGGATTATGATTGTACCATTGAGTACCATCAGGGCAAATGTTGTGGCTGATGCACTTAGTAGGAAGTCGGCGGGATCAGTTGCGCATTTGAGATTGGCGTATCTTCCTTTGTTGGTGGAACTTCGGAAGAGCGGAGTGATGTTAGGGATGGACGATCAGGGAGCCTTGTTGGCTAGCTTTCATGTGCGACCCGTGTTGGTCGACAGGATCATCGAGGCTCAACTACAAGACCAGATACTCTGTGACTACAGGAACGAGGTTGAGTCCGGACAGAGACAAGATTTCTCCATCCGGGGTGATGGAGCATTAGTGAAGCTTGGGAGATTGTGTGTACCTGCGGTACTAGAGTTGAGGAGAGAGATTTTAGACGAGGCCCACAGTTCGGCCTATGCTATGCATCCAGGAGGGACGAAGATGTACCGTACTCTCCGGGACCATTATTGGTGGCCAGGGATGAAGAGGGAGATAGCTGAGTATGTCAGCGTGTGTTTGATCTGTCAGCAGGTCAAGGCAGAACGGCAGCGTCCGTATGGGGCTATGCAGCCACTTCCAATTCTGCAATGGAAGTGGGATCATATTACAATGGACTTTGTCTTCAAGTTACCGAAGACAAGGAGTGGATTTGATGGGGTTTGGGTGATAGTGGACCGGTTGACTAAATCAGCGCATTTTCTGCCTGTACGTGAGATGTACAAGCCTAACCGTTTGGCCCAGCTATTCATTAATGAGATCATCCGACTACACGGTACCCTAGAGTCGATCGTGTCGGATCGGGATCCGCGTTTCACATCCAGGTTTTGGAGGAGTCTACAAACTACTTTGGGTACGAAATTGCACTTCAGTACGGCATTCCACCCGCAGACCGACGGACAGTCTGAAAGGACAATACAAACTCTCGAGGACATGATGAGAGCCTGTGTGTTGCAATTCCAGGATTCGTGGGCTGATCGATTGCCATTGATGGAGTTTGCCTACAATAATAGCTACCATACGAGTATAGGGATGGCACCCTATGAGGCACTGTATGGCCGACAGTGCAGAACACCTGTATGCTGGATGGAGATCGGAGAAAGAACCGCAGTGGGGCCGGATTTGATGGATATGACCCAGGAGACAGTTCGGGTTATTCGGGAAAGATTGAAGGCGGCCCAGGATCGTCAAAAGAGCTATGCGGATCGACGGATCCGAGATTTGGAGTTTGAGGTTGGTGACCTTGTCTTTTTAAAGTTATCGCCGTGGAAAGGAATTCTCCGATTTGGACGACGTGGGAGATTGAGTCCTCGTTATATCGGGCCATATGAGATTGTCGAGCGGATTGGTCCGGTGGCTTATCGTTTAGCACTACCTTCGGAGCTTTCCCGAGTACATGACGTATTCCATGTATCTATGCTACGGAAGTACCTTCGGGATGACTCTCATGCACTGCCAGAACAGCCACTGGAACTGATGACAGACTTAAGCTTCGAGGAACGGCCAGTGCAGATTCTGGATAGGAAGGAAAAGGTCTTAAGGAACAAGACGATTTCATTGGTTAAGGTGCTATGGCGGAACCACGAGGTGGAGGAAGCGACATGGGAACCCGAGGAATTGATGAGAGGGCAGTACCCACACTTGTTTGAGTAAATTTCGAGGACAAAATTTCTGTAAGGTGGGTAGATAGTAACGACCCGAACCGAGAATAATAATATTTTAATGTAAAAAGACTATTTTACCCCTAAGGGGGGGGAAACTTTGACTTTTGACCCGGGAAATAATTTGGACTTTGAACCATGACTATGACGTAGGTTGGGACGTCACGAATCCGTAGACAGGCGGCACACCGAAATCGGAGTTCGTATGAAGAAGTTATGGTCAAGGAAGCGTTTAGCGGAATTTACGAACCGAGAACAACGGAATAAAATATTAATTTATTTTGGGAATCTGTGCCAAACCAATATTTAAATCAAACCAGTGGATGAGTGACAAGTGTCACTCATCCAAGCCCATACTATTCCAATAAAGCAACCGTATCACTATTTAACTATATTATAACAATTTAATTTTCCCTCCACAATTCCTAGCCCTTGGATCTCTGCCCAAATGCATCTCAGCCTTCCATTTCCTCTGCTTTTTCTTCTTCATGCACGATCATCCTTTCCTTTTTCTCACAAACACACACATCCATCCCCCCTAACCCGTGCATTTTCCTTCCATTTTCTCTCGACCCAAACACACAAACCAGTAGCCCTCACACCACCAGACGACCACCAACAGCACCACCATCATCTGCTCATCATCACCGTGCATCACCGGCGACCACCACCCCATTTCCCCTGCCTGAACAGCCGTGCAAAACTCAGACCTGAAACATAGAGGAATCGGGTTCAAGAAGCAAAGCTCGACATCCACACCACCTCGACGCAAGGGAAGCTCCAGTCTACACGGTGAGGACCCCAGGAGCATAACTGGACGACGGCGAAGGCTGCGGCGGCGACACGGCGGCGGTAAGGCCTAAAACCCGAGAACCCGTCTTTACTCCCCTGTTTCGAACCAACCCGTTTTAATGCCTAGAAATCGATCTTTTGGTTATGGACATGTCCTAGGGCTAGAGACGAGCTGTTTGGGACTGTCTTGAATGACTGAGACGGCGTGGATCGCCGGAGACGACGACCGGATTCCTGGCCATGAAGTTCAACAAGGACTGGTGAGTTTCTTCTCGTTTTCTTTTTGTTTTGAGGTTGTAGAACCATAGAACAGATCTAGACGACCCTATAGGGATGAACCCCGTCGAAAATGGTGGCCGGAATCGTACGGTGGAATCGGGTCAAGCCGTGGGTCGACGGCGACCCAGTTCCAGTCAAACGGGCTGACCCGGTACTGTACCATGATGACGTCATCATGCTGACGTCGTCCTGACAGATATTGTCAGAACAGGGACCAATCAGAGCATGCCACGTGTCACCTGACAAGTGTCAGTGATGACGTCAGCATGACGTCACTGCTGACGTCAGCTGTACTATAGCAACGTTGACCAGTCGCGTGGGGGCGCGTGTGAACAGTGATTTTGGTGGGGCCGGTACCATTTTCAAGGTTTCGACGATACGGATCTAATGGAGGTGGTTTCGTGTCGATCGGAGATCGTTAGATTAGTCAAAATGGGGTTTGAAGCACCGGGAATAGTGCCCGGGATGCGATTTTGAGGCGGATCTGTTCTAGGGTCTTGGTATTGATGTTATAGGGTCCTTAAGTAACCCTCAGGTATAAAAATACAGGTTTTAGAGATCGTTGAGCAGCAAGGACCGAGTGTGAGTGGGCTGTTTGATTTATAAAAGGCTTGCATGCATAAACTGTTTTACTATTTCCACTTATGATTTCGATGAGTCTTATATGAACTATTTATATATGCTATTACAAGGTTTTGGGCATGAGACCCGTCTGAATTATATGTGGATTTTGTTTGGGATGTCCGGGGGGGGGGGGGGGGGGGGGCATAGGGTAAACTATACTGTTATTGTACTGTACTTTCCTACCTGTGTATATTGTCTCCTCCAGGGAGGGCCGTTGGCCTGGGTGGACCCTGGAGTAGTCACGGGGCCCTGACTGAGTGGAGTTGACCCTCGTTGGGCTGCTTACTCTCAGGAAGGCATGTTCATATACCTCGGGCAGTGACCGGGATACCGGGAGCTGATGTACCTAGAGAGTCTCGGGTGTGAGACCCTGAGTGGCAACGCGTAGCCTTAGAACCGTGACATCATTTGGGTTGGGTTTTACAGTGCACTGATATGTTAGTTTCTCCTTTCGATTATTCTTGTGGTTTTATGATTATGATTTCATTATAACATTTTGTTTCACTGCATGCAAGATTTGGAAAACGGAGGGGTAAAACCTTATGCTTATTTTATTATTAAATTGATTTATAAACTGTTATTTTTGGCCCACTCACCCTTGTTTTACTGACCCCTCCAGACCCTGACACAGAAATAGAGGAGGAGGACCCGGAAGAGGAGGCAGAGGTTTAGGTTGCTTGGCTGTGCACCTGTACACCCACTTGTGGGTAGGTTGAGCACCGAATAAATGTACTCTGACTATTGTGCTCACATGTTGTATTTTACTTTCCCTTGTTTGACAGTATCGCTTTAAACACTGTGGTTGTACGTTATCTATCTATTAAAGTATTCAGTTTTTATTTAAGGGTAATTTTGGTATGTTTAGAGTCATTGTCAGACGGGAGCGGGGCACGTCCCCGGGTGGTCCCAGTGGGATTGGGACTGGTCCTGTCAGAGGCAGAGACATAAAGTCTTCCCGTTGCGTGTGTAGTTAGTTCACACAGTAGGTTATCTTGTACTGTTAACTATGCTCTGTGATATTGTTGACTTATCGTACAGTATGTTGTATCGTACGTTCTCCTGGTCTGACAATGTATGTGATGTAGTTATTATGGTTATTTTGGTCATTTGTGTTCGGTTGTCAGACGGGAGCAGGATTCTTCCCGGTTATCAAGGGATAATCGGGGTGGGTCCTATCATAAGCGGTCAACTCTCTGCTGGCAGCAACCGCTCAAAATGCAATATCCACCGATCGGTCCACCTCAGGATCTGGTCGAAAAGTACCACTCTCCTGGTCACTCATCTGATCACTCACCAGCTAGGAGTATTGCGAAACCGGTTGCTCCCTACAGTATGTTCATCCTGACCGATCTATCGCTCTCGATTATGAAATGTCATCCTATTCTGCTATTGGTGTCCAAACACCCAGTAACCACACTCTGAGGATCTCGTCCTCTCATAACTATACGGCTAGGAGCCGTTGGTCTTCACAATAACTAGGCCATACTCCGTGCCTAACACTACACAAGCGCTACCTGTCACAATCACATCCTATCATGCCACACAACAATTACTCTGGGGCATCCCTTGCCAGTCGACATCCCTCTGGGATTCGACACACCGATACATGGCATCTCATGCCAAATAGGATTGACATTCCTTTTCCTTGTCCGTCCGGGCCACTCAACCTTCTCGACTCTCAGGTCTTCATACTATCGCTACTGGTCCACTAGGACCTATCTCCAGTAACACTACAGCTCTAAGCAATTAGATTCGCACGAATATCAATCCTACTCGGGGTCCAATCTCTCTGAAAACGCGGCATCCTATGCCAATCGAACCCTAAACCATTACACCTCGTGCCAAACATAATCTTCCTAGGGTTCGATTCCCTTGAATCCTCCTACTCTTACCCTAACTATCAGGTTGATGATAGGTTGTTACCACTGTAGAGACATCACATCCTTGACATGCGAATCGCTCTGAGAGCAAAACACGCTCTAATACCACTTGTTAGGACCCGTCCCTAATCCCCCAAGATTAACGTGGGACGTGCCTAATCCCGTTTGATACGAAGTGTCAGACGGAGGAGGAGTGTGATGTCTCGATCTCCAGAGATAAATCCGTCTTAAGCCAGCTTGGGGGTTTCCAGAGAGTGCTAGGACCCGGAGGAGGAGTGTGATGTCTCGATCTCTACTACAGCCCGCATCCGCGATCAACTTGAAGGGCATTAAAAACCTCAAAGATGTAAGTGGAAAAAAACAATTAATTTATGAAAACAATTTCCGAAAAGAAGGTTTATGCCCTTCACTAAAAAGCATGCATGCATTCGAAAACCCTTTATCAAATCAATCATTAGGGCCTTGGCCCAAAACCGTAAATCAAGTACATGGGGACTCCGCCCAAAACCATTCTCCGTAAAACATCGTACAAACATGTATATATATATAACATCCTCGGCATCTCATATGCCTAATCAATAACTCGTTACAATTTCTCTATAAGTGTGCACGCTACTCGGGGTTTCACCCGAGTCTACCCCAAGGATCTAAGACGTCAAGGAGGAATCGTCCAAAATCCAAGATCTATGACGTCTGGAGGACTGTCAACTTGTCTCGTAAAACGTGTCATCATAAATAGTTCCTCGAAACTTCCATGAACCAGAACTTTTCTGTAGAACGTCAGATTTCGACATGCCGCCTGTCTACGGACTCGTATCGACCCGATCTACGTAACAGTCTTCGACCCTCGACCATCGGACTTCTCGGGTCAAAAGTCAACTGTTTACCCTCGTTTAGGGGTAAAATCATAATTTCACCCTGAACATCCAATAATCCTCGACTAATCCCCGATTAGTCTCTCTAATCCGTCATTAGTTCTTAATTAATCCTTAAAATCAGGAACGGGTCTTTACATCTTGTCCTCATTTCACAATACTCAAAATCATTTCATCAATCAAATCATTGTTCAATTTCACATTTGACTATAATCTAAGTCAAAATCAATATCCAAGTGGGTCTCAAGCCCAAAATGTCATTCTCACGTAAATCCGTAAAATTTTTCATTTCCAAACCATGATCAAACAAATGTATAAATCTTTATGCAATTCATCATTCAAAAAAATATGTAAACCTTGCATTTCAAACCATGCTCATAAAACCATTAAAACTTATATTCATGCATCATTTATAAATCAAAGTCCACACTGCGCGCTCAACACCCGCGCCATAAGCCACTCTGAAGCATTCAGAACGTCCGTGCCTGTCCAAATCACACCCAAGGTTCACTAACAATCTATACGAGTTCATACGTAAACACCTCCTAAACCTTGGTACAATAAACGTGAAACCAATACCATTGGATTCAGATCGTCAAAACCTTTCGAACAAGACCGGTTTGACCTCAAAATTTGTACCCACGCACCCTCACGCGCCGGTCAAAGTTCGGTCAATGCTGATCAATGTCGATAAACGATGATGTTAGGTGCTGACACCAGCCTACTGATAATTGATACCTTCTTACTGGTGCCATGTGTCACCCTTTGACACATGCCACCCTTTGACACGTGCCACATGTCACATGATGATGTCACCTACTGACGTCATCCTGCCACGTGTACTGCCATGTCACCTTCCACATCACTCTGACAAATCTGACATGATGCCATATGGCACCACCAGACCGCTCCACGTGGTCTAACAGTGTTGACGTGGACTTACCACGTCGATGTTGACTAGACTTGACACCTCGCCACGTGTCACCACCTAGTTGGCTACGTGGCATGACAAAATGATGTGGCTTGCCACGGCATCTTCTCTTACCTCTAGTTGGGTCGACGAATGGCCCTGTAACAGATCATTCGACTCAATTTCAAACCCAGTCTGTTTTCCCTCATTTCTCAACTAAAAATCTCCATTCTTCTTCCATTAGACTTGTCTCTCACCCAGGAAGAGTTCTATAAGGTTAAAATCACAAAAACACACCTGAAACTGCCTGGCCAAGATCGAATCTTCACGACCACTTTCGAACTTTCTCTCAGGGCCGTTCCAACCCTCTTTTCCTTTCGTTTTTGTTCCTGTGATGACAGGACCCATCCCAATCCCCCCGGGATTACCGTGGAATGTGCCCTGCTCCCGTCCAACAAGGGGTGTCAGACAAGGGATAACCACGAGCCACTGCCCAAACAGGGCATCCAGAGTGCGCAAGGACCGATGGAGGAGGTGTGCAATGTCCCAGTCTCTGCTGCAATCGCATCCGTAATCAACCTGAAGGGCATTAAAACCAAAAGCTGTGAGTGGACAAAAACCAATAAGTTTACCAAATACATTTATAAGACATTTATGCCCTCCAATAAAAACGTATGCATGCCACCAAAAACCAGTAACCAAGACGTTTGCTCAACCGAGCCATTAGGGCCTTAGCCCAAAAACCGTTAACCAAAAACCAAGTGTGGGAACTCAGCCCAAAACCGTGGAATACCACCACCATACATATTAAAACCATGTGGGTCACCACCCACGACCATAATTGAACATCAATTTAAAAGCCGAAACCATTTAGGGTCCCTGACCCGACATACCATTTCATAACCAATAATCCATTTTTACCACATAACACATATCCAACCAATAAGCCATTTTATTCATTAAACCATATTTTACCATTACCATCACCAGCATCCCAGATGCTTAGCGTCCCAGACGCTAGACGTCCCTGACGTCATATCTCACGGTTTCATAAGCTACGCGTGCTGCCCGGGGTCTCTCCGGGTCCATATATCTGACATCCCTGATGTCTGACGTCCCTGACGTCAATCATAGCAATCCTGCTCCTGAGTCATCATACGGTCCGGCTGCTCCGTATAATGACCCCTCGCAGGCAATGCACCGTGACTTCCCCAGTGTCCCAGACATCTGGAGGAGACCATCATATATCCTTGTATCCAGATGGTATATGGAAAACAGTTTTATTTAATCCTTTTATCACATTATTACCATTGGGCCCAGCCCGAAATTTCCATAAAACCACATAATTCCATTTAGGGTCCCTGACCCAAAATCACCATTATAAAATATAGGGTCCCTGACCCGAAATCACATTTATTATCCAACTGGGCCTCATGCCCGATTTTATAAACCACTGGGCCCACGGCCCGATTTGTAAACCAACTGGGCCCGCAGCCCGACTTATAAACCCACTGGGCCCACGGCCCGAATTCACAAATCAACTGGGCCCCTGGCCCGATAATATAACTCAAATGGGTCTCAGCCCGATTTCATACCAACTGGGCCCCTGTCCCGATTTCATTAACCAACTGGGCCCCCGGCCCGATTCTCAAATGGACTCCAAGTCCGAAATTTCCAAAACAAGTGGGCCTCAAGCCCGAGTTCATATTTCCAATTTCAAAACCATTCCATCATATTATTTATTTAACCACAAGCACACAAAACCACAAATAAACCGTTAATCCCGATATACGTGAAATACGGAAAACACCTCGAAATACGTGCAACATAACCAAAATCAATGCTCACAAATACCATCATAGAAATCATGTATATAAACCATATAACACATTTAAGCATGCATAGGATTTATAAAACCAAAGTCCACTCACAGACCGTTTTAACCGTGTGCCTCGATACGCGTGCCACCGGCCCTCCCGGGCCACACCACTATCACCGGGACTCCCAATCCTGTCCAAATTACATTAGAGGGTTACTAACCTCATCATTAACGTCCTATCAAAGTCCCGTAATTTTCCCGAATTGTTACTTATTTTTAAACTTAATTTAAAACCTTCGGACATCCCGAACAATATCGAGACGGTGTCCGATCGACCCGAAACCAATTCCAAAATGTCCGTTACATTAAATAGGACAGAAGTCATGTTGACCTCACCTCGAGATTCGCGCCCACGCGCCGTCACGCGCCGCCGTGAGTGGCTGCGCGTGAAACTCACGCGCCTGCTACAGTGTCACCAGCCCAACCCGTTTGTCTGGTAAACGGGTCCAATTCACCCGCGACACAACCCGGTTCCAATCCTATCAATTCAGCCTGAATTACAACAATTGATCATTCCATTAGCTTCGTTTTAAGTTTAATTTAAGTTCTGTAACATTGATTACACAAGACCGTACCTACAACTCCACGATTCGATGATGAACACCAAGAACACCCGTCCGTTGTTCATCCTTCGAACCCCATCCATTTCAATCGATATCCTGAAATTGATTCAACCAGAAGCTTCCATGGACTCCGTAGATCATTTCCCCCAACCCAATTGCTTCAATCCAGTGCTCAATCGTCACGACACAAACTCGAGCACCGTCACTGTTCATCAATGGAGGTCCATCGATCTCGATCAGTTTCCTTCAATTGATGAACCCAGAAGCATCGTGGGATCATGAGAAGTAGTTTCCCCACCTCAATTGCATCCAACGAAGCCTCCAATTCCACGACTCAGCTTCGATTTCTTCCTCTGTCACCAAGCTCGATCAGAGCCAAAACGGCACCATTCCTTCTCGTTTTTGATGTGGATCGACTCGTCTCAACCTCAGGAAGATGTTTGTAACCTCCAATTCGATCATCACAGCCCAATTCCTTCAATTTGATTTTCCCTCCCAAAACTCAATTTTTCGAATTCTCAGTTCTTCCTCACTGCCACTCTCTCGTGTTTACCCAGTTGAAATCACACTCAACTCACTCACAATTCGCACTCTCAGGTTCAGCAATGGAAGAGGAATCAAGGGTGGGAGAAAACTGGATTTGGTTGTACACGGTTAAGAAAACACAAATGGAATTAATGGAAATTAAAATGATTAATTAATTAATTAATTAATATTAAAACATCATAATGATGTTTCCCCTAAGACAAGGATTCTGGTTTCAAGGGATGAGTGACACTTGTCACTCATCCAGGTGTGTAGGGTCAACGGTCACTATTCATTATTATATTATTATTTTAATCCCGGCCTCGGTTCGTTAGTTCGTTTCCTTGACCATAACGTCGTCGTCGGATCTCCGATTTCGGCATGCCGCCTGTCGTTGGATTCGTATCGACGATACCTACGTAACGGTCCTTGGCCCTCGCCCATCGGACCACCCGATCAAAAAGTCAACATTTGGCCCCTAATAAGCCAAATTACCAAAATGCCCCTCAACTTCCGAACACCATAACTTTCTCTACGAATGTCGGAATCGAACGTGCCACCTGTCTATGAACTCGTGACATCCCGAACTACGTCACGGTCATCGGTCAAAGTCCATTTGACCGCCCGAACAAAAAGTCAACATTTTGCCCACGACCAGGGGCAAAATGGTCATTTTGCACAATTTGTCCGATTCCGCCCTACTAACCACCGTTCAACCTCACTAATCAAGATTAGTCACTAAACTAATCCCGGAATTCGGGACGGGTCGTTACATGTGAACTCGCCCAAACTCAAGGAACAAAATCTAGGCTTCAGTTACTATCCAAGACGTCTAAAAATCAAAGTTCAAATTTCAAACATAAATGGGTTCTCGAGTTTACTTTTTTATAGGTTCTTAGGCTAGCCGCTGCGGCTCCGCCCTTCTCCAGCGTCTCTCTCAATCTCTCTCGACCTCACCTGTAAGACCCGGTCTTGGAAGCAAGAACGGTGAGCAAGACCCGTGAGCTTGAGAAGAAAGATCGGTGAGCATGACCTGTGAGCTTGGAAAGGTAAGATCGGTGAACGATCCCACATCGCTTGGGGAGGGAAAGGTGAAGTACCTTATATGTGTGGGCACGTATCTATCTATCACAAGGCCTTTTGGGAGCTCAGTGGCTTTGGGGGGATTGGAACCCCAAAGTTAAGCGAGTTAAGGCTGGTGCAATCCCATGATGGGTGACCTACTGGGAAGTTGCACGTGAGCTCTCGAAAACAAAACCGTGAGGGCTGGGCCCAAAGCGGATAATATTGTGTTAGATGGGCCGGGTCGTGACAGAATGGTATCAGAGCTGGATCCCGACTGGAAGTGTGCCAGCGAGGACGCTGGGCCCCAAGAGGGGTGGATTGTAAGACCCGGTCTTGGAAGCAAGAACGGTGAGCAAGACCCGTGAGCTTGAGAAGCAAGATCGTGAGAAAGACCTGTGAGCTTGGAAAGGTTATGATCGGTGAACGATCCCACATCGCTCGGGGAGGGAAAGGTGAAGTACCTTATATGTGTGGGCACGTATCTATCTAACACTAGGCCTTTTGGGAGTTCAGTGGCTTTGGGGGGGATTGGAACCCCAAAATTAGGCGAGTTGAGGCTGGTGCAATCCCATGATGGGTGACCTACTGGGAAGTTGCACGTGAGCTCCCCAAAACAAAACCGTGAGGGCTGGGCCCAAAGAGGACAATATTGTGTTAGATGGGCCGGGTCGTGACATCACCCCCACTCTCTGCGTCCCTAGGCTAGCACCAGATGCAATGGAAAATGGGGAAGGGTTTCAGGTTGCTCGAAACAAAGGGGAGGGAGATATGAGAGATAGGTGCATGAATGTGGGGGTATGGGCTAATGTGTTGAGTGACACTTGTCACTTATCCATTGGTCGATATGAGATATTTTGGGTCCCTTTAATAACAACTAAAAGTCAACTGTCTTGAAAAACGTATCACCGTAAAATCCGATCGAACCATTCTAGACCCGTAACTTTCCCGTACGTCGTCCAAATTCGATGTGCCGCATGTCTACGTGATCGTAGTCTCTCAATTTACATAATGGATCTCAATCCACGTGCAATTGACCTCCTAGCTCAAAATTCAACATTTTTCCCTTCCAAGGGTAAAATCGTCATTTTATCTCAATCGTCCGATTAATCTCAATTTAATCCTTGATTAACCTCAATAATCACGAAATTTTGGGATGGGAAGTGGTTTCTTTGAACGAAAATGGTGATGGAAACACCTGTGATGGCTGGCCAATGGCAGCTACTGGGAAAAAAATGAAGCTTCTGAGCGAGAACTATTAGGGATTTATGGCTGACCTGATAGGCTAATACTTGCAGAAAATGATTCGGATACACAATCCTTCAATTATTTTTCTTATGGAAACTAAGTTGTAGTCAAGTTCTATTGTTAAACTAAACCGAAAAGTTGGCTATTGTAATTGTTTTTGTGTTGCCCTAGTAGGTATGCTGGTGGCCTTGCTCTATGAGAGAAATTCTGGGAACGTTTTTCAACTTTTGGGTTTATGGGGCTTTCTACAAAGAGGAAAACGTGAAGATTTGGAATTGGTTGAATCGCACACTAACCACTATGGACATCCCCTGGGTTTTTTTTGGGGACTTCAATGAATTTATATGGGAACATGAAAAAAATGGGGGAAGTCTTGACCATATAACAAATGAAGGTTTGTGCAAAAGTTCATAGATAAGGGATCTTTCATTGATTTGGGGTTCAATGGGCAACAATATAGTTGGAGGCGAATTAGAGGTGAGAATATGTTTGTACAAGAAAGGCTAGACATTAACCTTATTAATTACAATGGGCAAATGTGTTAGCCTTTTACTGTTATATATCATATACCTGCAACAGGTTCAAATCATTACCCAATTCTAATTAACATGAACCCCCACTATGTAAAAGAAAGGTAGTAGATTATTCAAATTTGAGGCCTATTGGGCAAAGGAACCTGAATATGCTGAAATTTTGAAATTAGGTTGGAATAAGAGGATTCCACGCTTTGGGTGGGAATGGGGTGTGAAACTTGCCTCCAGCCAATGTGTTTTGATTAATTGGGAGCAAAGGTAAATTTCCAAATAACAAGGGTAGAATTGAAAAGTTGAAAAATGATCTAGAACTTTTTCAATTGGATTTGGAGGAAAACAGAGGTCGATTAGAAGCCATTAATCGGGAGCTTGGAAGGCTTTGGCATTTGGAAGAATCGTATTAGCACTAGCGTTCTCAGATAAAATGGTTGACGGTTGTGGATGGCAACACCGCTTTCTTTCTTATTTCTACAATTCACAGGAGACGAAAAAACTCGGTTATGAAGATAAAGAGGCTTGATGATAGTTGGGATGAGAATGATTCTAATGTAAGATACATTGTGGAACCCCATTTTAAGGAATTTTTGTTTAGTTCTGGGCAGCGTGATTGGGGGAAATTCTCTTCTTTGTTTCCCCCATTGTATTCCAAAATGTAAATGATGATCACACTGCCATGGAAACAAAGGAAGAGGTAAAACTTGCCACATTCCAGATGGGCTCTCTGAAGGTGTCTGGGCCCCACTACTTCTCTGGAGTCTTTTACAAAAAATACTGGAACACCATAAAATTTATATGATGGATTTGTTTAGGAGTTTTTTTTTTTTTTTATGGGATTCTTCTAATCCATGAACTTATTCCACAGATATTGCTCTGGTTCTAAAATTCCCTAACCCTAAGTCAATCTTCCAATTCCGACATATTGCTCTTTGTAACTTCTCCTACACGCATTTCCAAGATTTCAAACAGATTAATAGGGGTGTATTTAATTAGGATTTTAATAGATTTTTTTTTAAGTTTAAAAGTGTAGTGGTATTTAATTATGATTTTTAAGTAATCAATAAAAATCTAATAGTATTCAATTAGGATTTTAAAATCATCAATGCAAGTATGGTGATATTTAATTAGGACTTTTAAAATATTAGAAAAAGTACGGTGGTATTCAAAAACTTGCCGATTACATTAAATAATTGATAGGTCGTTAAATAAGTATTATTTTATATTATTTTATACCCTTTATATTTGACTTTTAATATTAAAATAATAAACAATTAGACAAATTAATTTATTTTGTGATATTTTTGTAAAAATAAATAAACCTTGGAATTTGGGGTATTTTGGTGAAAGAATCGTCCCGATCGGAATTATAACGAAGAAATTATGGACGAAATATGAGAAGCCACCGAAAATCGCAAGGAAATTTGATGGGAAGCTGTTGAAATCCAGAAGCTCAAGCAAAAAACCAGCAGCCCTATTTCCTCATTTTCAACCATTTTGGTTGATTTTTCAAACATCTTTTCCCCAAAATAAACATCTTTTCCCCAAAATCATCATATTTTCCCCAAAAATCACCCAATCTCATCATTTCCATCACTTCTTCATGTATTATTTTATTGTTATTTTTATATTTTAATTTTGTACTTTTATTTAAACAATTGTGGCACTCCCTCTATAAATAGGGAGACCATTTCATGTATTTGGAGTCCCCCATTAGTCCCATTTTTTCATTTCTTCCATTTTTTTTAGTTTTTAGTTCTTGGTTTAGTTCTTTTGTTTCTCTCTTTTGAGAGACATTTTTTGGGACCATTTTAACTTCTTGTAGATTTTCTTATCAATTAGCTTTCTTTTAATTCTTGTTCTTAAGTTATGTTACTTTTATTTTTCTTAATTTCATTTCTTCTTTACTTTGTTCTTGTGATATTTCGTTGAGATCTCTTAAACACATTTTTATGCTCCCCTTAAGAAATACCTAGGCCAAGTAATTTTAAGGCAATTCAAGAGTTTTAAGACCGAATTCCTCTTATTTTTTCTTCCATCTTCACAAGTTTCTTGCCGCTGTTCGGTGATTCTTGTGAAAATCCATATTTTTCTACTTAAATTCTTGTTATTGTTATTGGTTTTACTTATAATTCAATATATGTGTTGGTATTTTCTTTATAACATTTGTAAGTAAGAATGCAAACTCCATGTGTTTTACTTTTTGAATTTCTTTTACTTCATATGTTTTAGTGCTTAAATTTCAATTCGAAGCTAAATGTTGATCCGCTGTTCGGGGCATTTAGAATAGAGTTGAAGGATTTAATGTTTGATCGTTGTTCGGTGCATTAAATCATTAATTTAAGGTGAATTATATTGTAAGTAATAATCCGCTGTTCTGTGCATTTATAATATGAAAAATGTATGCATGTATTTGAGATAATTAAGGTAAGATTTCGTGATTGGTTCAATATAAGCATGATGTTAGAGTGTTGGTAAAAATATGTATTTAAAGAAAGTTCACTAGTACAAAGGTTAAAGTAGAAGTAGAATTAAGTATTCAATTATTTTTACTTGTTTTCTTTATTTTATATTTACAACCCTTTCAAACCCCCCATATAATTCTTTATTCTTTTATTATTTTATTATTTTATTTTATTCTTTATTCTTTAATGCTTCATTCTTTATTCTTTTTTCCCTTTATTCTTTAATTAATTAATTCTTTGATTATTTAATTCTTTTATTATTTTATTCTTTAATTAATTAATT